>OY282504.1:42519632-43731132 GCA_958295605.1 Ajuga chamaepitys | reverse complement strand
TAAGCGTACCTTCAATTTATCCACAATTAGGGGCAACATGGTCCACATAAGCGGACCTTGTAGATTGTGGGATAAGGGTTTAAATCGCATTGAATTTGGGACATCAACGATAATCATTAGGTAGTCGGATTCAAGGGGATACGAGATCGAGGTTAGACCTTTTATCATATTCTAAACCCGAAAAACATTTGTTATTTGTCTTTCTTTGTTCGATATAAAATACCAAAAATATTTATTGCTTATCTAGAATTTTAGTTGATCACTTGTTAGCATTTAGTTGTTAACTCAATCCAAAACCCCCTTCGTTTACTTGTACTTGTTTAAGTTTATTACCCTATCCATCGTAAATCATTAGTTGTTTGTAATATCCGAACAACACTAATCCACCATTCTCTGTGTGATCGACCCTTACTTACCACTCTACTTGTTAGAGTCGTAGGCTAGGTATCGCGTATACATATTCTTATATATATATATATATATATATATATATATATATATATATATATATATATATATACACGTTTAATTTGGTGGTAAGAAACGACCGACTCACCAGTGGCTCAAGCACATATTGGCGGAATAGATAAAAGAGACGGGAGCGGAGTCTATATAATCTCATGTGTATTTAAACATGCAAACTACTATTGAACTACAAGAAGTACCAGGAATATTTGATCGTACTGTATCAACAACTCACTTGTCAATGCAAAATATAGGCACAACAATAAGCAGCAACACTTTGGGAGTTCTTACTACACTGCGATCGATATGTGAAGTTGTATACCTAATTCCATAGAGTATGAGAGACGTCAAAAAATAGTTTTTCAATCGCAGTAAACGCGGATAGGGAAGCTATGCATCAACATAAGGTCAAATACTGTTCATTTTTCGATGGACAAATTAAGGGCATTGCGTCTATTGTGGGGGATAAACTCAAATATAATACGATAGGATTTTCTTCCGTGCAAGAAGAAATCTCCCAGTTGCAAAAAGAAAGAGGAGCTGATAAAGGCATTTTAACCAATTTCAAGCCCTACTAGAGATGAATACATAAGTGAATATTGATTATGCCAAAAAGAGAGAAGAAGAGATAAAGACAAAGGCTTGTTGAACGTCAGGAGATGGAAAGCTCAGGAGATGAAGGATAAGAAGACAAGAAGAAGAAACCAGGAGAAAAGCGGAGGAATGGAAAGCTCAGGAGATCAAGGAGCTTGATCAATTCATAGCATAGGACACTACGATAAGAAGTGCGCTTTCTAAATCAAACACCATCTGCATGTGATATTCCTGGCCACCGGACTTGTTCCTGATGACTTCCATTGGGAAGTGCAGCCTCAACCCTCAGCCACTCCTACCCTCTCGATTCTCATGCGTTATGTGAATTAGCTTAAGAATTACAGTAATAGTGAGTTCACAACACTCTGAGCCTCGCACATTCCATATGATAGGAATCCAAGACAGAGAGAGATTAACAATTTGATATTGGCATAAATGTTCAGATACTTTGATCACTTGCATGATGAAGGACATTACAAAAATCTTGAAGGTGAAACTAAACCTCATCTGCAAGCTTACACACATCAATTTCATGTTGAAGTACTTCCATTTTGAATTGAACTTAAAGGAGCAAAACAAATAGTGAAAGTCTTGTCCCCATCTGTTGATGGTGGCTAATGGAATATCTCACTCCAGGAGTGTACTATGAATATAGGCACTCTGGAAAAATCATGTACGCATGGTGGAGGTATACTGAAAATGACCATATCGGTCCAGAAGGAGGAGATATCGAAATGTCGAACACAAAGGGAGAGGAGAAAGCAGATAGAAACCCAAGCAGCCATGTAAACCTCATCACTGGAGGAAGAATAAATGAAATATTGTTGTAGGGTAAATATACACTTCACTCTAGCTTTTGTATCCTTAGTGTAAGATGTCTTTGTTTGCTATATACTCAGTGTAACGATAACAGATAATAGGACATCTAACGAAACCATTATCATTCACTGTCAAATGATTACAACTCGTATGTATCATTTGTTGTTATGTTTAAAATTTTGATGATTAATTTTTTTTACTAACTCTTTGATTTTTTACATCATCAAAAAGGGGGAAATTTTTAGGAAATTTATGTATGGCTTTGATGATAGCAAAACCCTATTGTAAGGTAGGAACTAGTGCCCTAAATATTTTGTAATCTTTGTAATAGATAAGACTAGTTCTACTTAGGCAGATGTCACAACATGAAGCTGCAAAGAACATTATCCGGGAGCATACAACGCGAAGTCCGCTGTAGGAAGTAAGGTGCAATGATTGTAAAGTGCATACAACATAAAGCTGACACATGTGCAGTGTACAACAATACCTGTTGTAAGGAAGATCCTCTACTTCACTATGTCAGGATCATGCATCAAGACACACAACAACCATGTCAGTGGAGGACTATTCAGTTCGCAGTCAAAAGTTAGAAGATAAAAAAATATATATAGCCAGTAGAGATAATAAGTGATTCTTGTACTGACTAAACAATAACGTAGACACATGTGTTCTGAAGAAAGCAAAAGTAACTCTGCAATGCAAATATGGAGCCGCACCCACTCTGGCCTACTATTAGGAAATTTATGTATAGTTTTGCTGATGACAAAACCATATCGCAAGGTAGGAACTAGTGCCCCCACACACTCTGTAATATTTGCAATAGATAGGGCTAGTTCTACTTAGGCATAGGCCATAGCACGCATACAACAAGATTATCATGGACGCATGCAGCAAGGAGTCTGCAGCAAGAAGTAAGGAACATAGGTTGTAGAGAGCATGCAAGAAGGAGCTTATGCTTTCGTAGCATATAAACAATGCCTACTATGAGAAAGATCTAATGAATTACTAAGTTAGGATCTTGCAGCAAGCACGCAACAACCATGTTAGGAGTGAATAAGTCAAGTCAAAGTTTTAGATTCGAAAAAAAAAAAAAAAAAGCCAGTGGAGACAAGACGCAATTCTTGTATTAATTATTCAATTACGTGCGTGTTCTGATAAAAGGAAAAGCAACACTGCATCATTGACATCAAGTTGCACCAACTCTGACCTACTCTTACAACAACGGCTAGAAAGTCATACGAACAGAACTAAATGTCAATGGGAAACTTCTTACTCCTCAAAGTCTGATGTAAGGAAAATCCTCTATGTCATCAAGTCAGGATCATCCAGCAAGACACACAACAACCATGTAAACAGAGGATTATTCAAGTAAAAGTAAAAAATTAGATGATTAAAAAATATAGGCAATAGAGACAAGAAGTAATTCTAGTACTAACTAGGCGTGGAAACACGTGTTCTGACTAAAGCAATGCAACTCTGCAGCGCTGACATGAAGCCGCACCTACTCTGACTTGCTCTCAGCAAAAGGACAATAATGGCTAGAAGTCGTACGATGAGCATTAAATGTCAACTGGAAACTTCGTATCTCTCAACAAAGGAGGAATTCCAACAGCTATAAATAGAATGAGATAGAGGAAGAGAAAACTATTGAACTATTGGAAGTGAACTGAAACTTTAATACCATTTTTCTATCATTTATGAGCTTTCAAGTATCCATTACTGGCAAGCAGTCAGGGAAATTATGTGTGAAGTAAAGAGAGCAAAGTAGCAACACTGCGTCAAATCAATTACTGCTCAAGCGAAGATTTTGAAGCTGCAACAACACTCTTAAAGTCAAATTAAGCTAAGCTGTCATAAGTTTATCTTGTTCGTAGTCCTTCTCACCAAGAAAGCTTGCCCACAGATTTAACTAATCTGCAAGTTTAGAGGCAACTTCCAGTTGAAGAAAACTCTTTCATTAAACTTTGTGAGATTTTCCTAGGAAATAGTGGATGTAGAAGGATTACCCCTACCTTCGAATCGCTATAAACTTTTTGGGTATTTTCATATATCTATTATTGTCGTTGTAACAAACTTCATGCTTACTGCATTGTCTTAAGAAAACACTTTTAACATATTTCCGCTGCATAAAGCTCTCCCTGAGAAGTGCTTCTTGTAAGGACCAAAAGAATTATCCGCTATAAGCTTGCTGCTCTTAAGGTACTTACTGTTGTAGCTCTGTTGTAAGAAAAAATTTCCTACATAAGAGAGCAATTCCCTGCTTTTGGTTTACTTATTCACCCCTCCCCCTTCTAAACCTCTACGGCCACTTGGGACCAACGATAGACTTAAATGTTTATCTTAACTTTTTTTCTGGGCTGGTGATTGTACATTTCTTCTTATATCTTTTTCTATGAGGAATTATTGTTTCTTGATATTTGATTTTCTACATTTCTTTGTTTAAAGCTCTGAATTATTTATGTATTGTGTGAAATGTATAAGTTTTCATGTGATTTTTTAATCTATTTTAACAATTTCATCTCCTGGGATTTGGGATTTTCCTATTCGTAGCTGGTAACTTTTTTTTCTTAGATATTTGTATGAAATGCAATTCAATTGTGTAGATTATTTTTTCTTTTTTTAATTTTTTTTATATTATTAATTGATAGAACTAAACATCAGGCTCCACATCCTATCTTGCAAACTAATACTAGTCAAATAAGTTTTGAAGAGTTTAGATCAAATCTTTGTCCTTATATTAAATCTAATCTTAAGGGTTCATTATAAGAAAGTTAAAAATATCGCCTACAAGAAGTTTTACAAATAAACATAGTCTATTAGGGAAACTTGTATTGTTGTGTAATTGTGTTGTGATAACCTGTAATTTTAATAGGGTATATTCCTGTAATTTGTATAATTTTTAAAAATTTGACTGCTAAAAAGAACCCAACATTTCCCAAAAAAGAACTATTAAATCAATGGGGGTTGGGTGGAGAATTTTAAAGTTTTAGTGATTTACCGATTTCTTGGTGCGGGTATTAAAATCATACAAAGAAAGAAATGAGGAAATATTGAAGAAGTTGTGCACTTATGGTTCAAGAGAGAGACATTTCCAAATATTTGAAGAGAGAAGCAATAGTGATTTTTATGGATGTTAGAAATAATTGCTCAGAAACATAAAGCATTTAAATAAAAAATGGCACATCTTGCCTGTATGATTGCCATTTCTTGAGGGTAAAATTTAAAACACTGTTAATTGTGTTACCTATTATGCTGATGGTAGGTTATTAGACGAAAAAATTCCTTTTATGTATTGAGGATTTAACAGTGGGAACTAATTAGTGTATTATTGTGCTGAGAACCACCTCAAAAAAGTATTTGAAAAGAAAAACATGGAAAGACAATTAAATCAACCCCTAAAAGATTATAACTACTTTGACTAAGGTTTCCTTGGAGCATAACTGTAAACACGGCCCACTCGTACAACATCAATATTACGTATTATTATTATTACTACTATTATTATTATTATTATTATTATTATTATTATTATTATTATTATTATTATTATTATTATTATTATTATTATTATTATTATTATTATTATTATTATTTCGATGATGACATATAATTAAATAATTTAAGTATTGAGTTAGTAATTTGTATATCAGCCAATGAAATGTAAAATACTTTAAATCTTTAGTAATAATTAGAAGAATTTGTGAGCTCGGAATATTTAAATAAGTAGGTTGAAAATGACATCGCGATTAATTTTTATTTGTTCTTATATTACGAAGAAAAATCGTCGATTTATTTTTCAAATCATACACATAAGAGAAAACTTATTATTTTCGATGCTGAAAATTGTATATTTGAACTACTCCAATCAGCTTACGACATATGACATGCTCCATGTTAGTATATAAAAAACTATATTATGTCAATACCCTTAAAAGATCACATAAGAGTTGTCAATTATCAACAATCCAAATGAAAATAACCCAATATAAACATAAATATAACTATCCACCTTCTCATCAAAACAATCTCTAGAATAAACAACAGTTCAATTATGTTTGGTCCCATTTCTTTTTTCATCTAGAAATTTCGGTGCTTAATTTTTTTGGCCGACAAACTAGAATTGTAACTATCGATTTAGTACGAATTGATGATAAATTGGGCTTGAATCTACCAATTGGCCAAAGTTGCACGTTAATTGAACGTGAATTGCACGTGCGATTTAATGCAATTTCAACTTTATCAATTATTTTTTAAGCTTGAAGTAACTCTTTATGCTGAATCAATAACTTTCGTCTGAGCTGAATCAATAACTTTCGTCTGGGCTCATTCTTAATGCTCCTTAACCTTTTCATGCAACTCTCTGATATTCTCAATCAAATCAACTATATGAGTTGTACTTGGATCGTTAGAGGAGTCTGCTATTGTACTTACAAAGTCTGAGCTCAGAATATTAGCAACCCTTGTTGGTCTTCTATGAGAACTAGGAATAGCATGTTGCCAAATTATTGGATCCTCAATAGTTCTTTGTATGAGATTTGTGCGAAGAATGAGACTCTGCCTTAAATGAGAAACTAAAGTTGGTGTGAGATTGACCCTCTTAAGAATGCTAACCTTTCAGAATGATGAATCAATATGACATCCATATAGAACTTTCTCCGCAAAAGATAGATCAATGTTAACATCTCCTTCATTTTTAACGAGGCTATTAATCCCATTCAACTCATGAGCCAAAATAGACCAATTTCCATTTTGCAGATGAGAAAATGTGATGGTTGATGGAAAACCATCCCACCACGACACATAATCTTTGTATCACAGAATTAATCATGGCTTCTACCATATTTCTACATAATTCATTCATGTCCTTGGAAGCTTTTGTTTTTGCTGACCTTTGGTATCAAGATAAACAACTGAGTTTTTCAAAACATTTTACAGATGATCCATTAGACCTTGAGAATACCCAGCATGCAAGGTTACAATTTCTACTTCTGCCATGTTGTATCCTAGTATCAACAACTTTTCTTTGGCTTTAGCGTATAATACTTTAAGCTTTACATACGAAAATTACTCAAAGTCACTTTTTGAATAACCGTACATGCATGACGACAATAAAAAGTTACATGGAAATTCTCGTCATTTGGATTGTTTCGCCATCCAGACTTATGCTTGATGTTTCTCCAAGATCAATTACAATTGGATACTTCAGGCTTCTAGTTGATTGTGTCACACTCATCAGATTTAGACGTTCCTTTTCTCTTTGAGTGTTTTCCTCTTTTTAATCAATCACGGCTACAAGCTAAAAAGTTTAAACAAATCATGGTTAAATTGTAACCACTTATTTTCTGCACGTGTGATGCACGTGCTCCAAAGATAATCATCGTTTTGGACATATACGACCAAATATCATTTCTAAGTTTTGAGCTCTTAGTAGATTTTTAAATATATTTAGCTTATTTAAGTAGTATTACTGTCAGATTGTCTTGCAAAAGTTTTTGTTGTAAGGTTATAATCGAAAAGAGAAAGAAGAGGAAAATAGTTATCCCATTTTGTATGCTTATTCAAAAGGTAATTTAGGCAATTAGCTTAGCAATTTTCTTTTTGAGAAATAATAAAATACTTTGATGGAAAAATTAATAAAGTACTCTGGTCTTTATGCTATTGTTTTCAGAACATTTAGATAGTTCTACTGTAAATCTCATGGTAGTTTTTGGGGCTGCTTTGCAAGGGTGGTCTTATTCTTTCTCCCATCCTAGGAAACATTACTCACGTCCAAAGGCTCTACACTTAAACTAAATGTGGAATCAAATTCTTCATTTTCCACCCAATGCTAAAAAGTGGCGGCAAGTTTTTTACATTTAAATTATTGACGTATTAAATTGGTATGTGTTATCTTCAACCAAACCATATATTTTCTTTCCAGAACTTAATAAACCCTAATTTCTTTAAGGCTCCGGTTGAATTGATAGATGAGTTTTTTTAGTGATAGGACTATGATTAAAAAGTATTAAAAGCAACTCAAATTTATTGAGCATACTTTTTCTCCCTCAAGGAAGCTTCGCAGGTAACTTAAGTGGACGCTTGATCAGCGGCAAATCTTGACTAGTGGAATTAATGGAGTAGGAGATTCTAAATAATATTCAACGCGCATGTGAAATGAAACGACATGACATTGCCAACCTTAGGAGATATTAATTTGAAGATTGATTAGCAGCATGGCAATGCGTATGAGATTTAAATTGATACATTATGCGTATGTCCAATGGCGTAGCTGAACAGCCTGCACCGCTGGAGGATTTTAAATCAATGGATGCACAAATTTAGGAATAAATAATGAGAAAAAATAAAGAAAACTTACAAATGCTTCGGTCTATCGAGATTGTTGATCAAAATCAAGCTTCTTCTTCGTCCATTTTTCTCTATTTCGTTTCTTGTTTGTTTGTTTTGAAGAAAACTGTTGCACTTCTTCTCTTTCTTTCTTTCTTTTCTTTTTTAATTTTCTTAATCTTTCATTTAGTAATTTGCTATATAAATAATTATATGTGGCAACATACGAATGGTTGATTTATTATATTAAAAAAATCACAAAAAAAAAATCTTAATATATAATAAAACACACTTGGAAAATATGTGGCATGATTTTTGCTGGAATTTATTTAAAAAACACACTTAGGTCATAATCAGTAAAATGCGAGTAAGTTGGGTTGTAATTAGAGACAAAATTTAAAATAGGTTGCAAGTGGTAAAAATGGGTATCCCTTAGGTTGTTTTTGGTAATAAACCCTAAAATAAAATATAACAATCTATAAGAGGAAATTAGGAGCCTTTTCCCACCCACTACACATGTTAAATGTGGATAAGTTTAATCGCTACTAAATAAGAGATATGTATATATATTACTACTTACGGTTTTTTTAGCTTTGGATTATAAAATTAATGAGTCGGTGAAATGGACAACCGAGTCCTCAATTAATTTTCCTACATTCCTTCAAATTACTAAAATTACAGAACTCTTTCCGTTATACTACTCCCTCTGCCCCATAAAAACATACATGTATCTGAAAATTTATTGTCTCAATATGATTGAATAAGTCAAATAAAAAAATTAAATAAGTCGTAAAAACGTGTATAGGTCATTTTTGGAGATTTGTATCAACATCAAATTGGCCAAAAATAAAGGTGTAATTGGGACCAAATGGGTGTTCAACAACAAGCTAGATGAGTTACGGCTTGTTACCAGGAACAAAACAAGGTTAGTTGATAAAGGTTACTGGTACGAGGAAGGGATTTTGATGAAATATTTGCCTCTGTATCCCGATATGAAGCAACCATAATATTTATGGCTTCTGCTGCATACAATAACATCACTATATATCAGATGGACGTGAAGAGTGCATTCATGAATGGACTTCTAGCTGAAGAAGTTGTTGTGAACAAGACTTGAAAATCTAATCACACAAAATCTCATAACTGTGTTCGGTCGAAACTTGAAGAAATTGGGCTGAACAACTTTGAGGTGTTCGCTCTAAAACTAAGAAATTCTGGCCGAACAAACAACAACGCAGAAACAAAAATGAAATTGGACAATTCACACTTTTACGTGGTTCGATTAAGAAGATCTACATCCATGGAGGTTCACTGCACCTCAATTCATTAAATTGTTGAAGAGATTATAAGAATTAAGCTAAAACTAGAAAATACCCAAATCTGGATCCGATTAGGGCAAACGAACCTAGCTTCTAATTCTCTCTCTACAGTAACAGGAATTTAGGGAAAATGATACAACTCTGATCGCACGAATAAGAGAAACAAGTTTATGTATGTAGTTCAGCTCGAATCTTCAAAGGATGGAAGTTTTAACCGTTCCTTGAAAACGGGCTTCAACTTGGCAAGTGGCTGGCAACGACAACGGTTCTGCAACTGTTATTATCCGTTGCAGATTCTGTTATGAAACTTAACCACCTAAGTCCGAACTCGGTTTAAGGATACACCTTCCACTGATTTGATTCAAAACCCGATTTCTGACCCAGTTCATGTGACCCTGAACCCGGTTCTCAAACCTACACACCCCATACTATTTTTGTTCATTCACTTGATACAATTGAACCTTATTCCACAAATCTCCACCTCAATGAAATCAAGTGCGAATCATCACCTCTTCTGCCCTTCACTTCAATACTTTAAATGCAATGTTCAAGCCTAATTAGGCTCGAGCAATGCTTCAGTTTGTTCCCAGGTACTGCTTTGGTTAGAAAATCAGCAGCATTGTCATTAGTATGCACTTTCTTCACCTCTACATTTCCAGAATCAAGCACATCCCTCAAAAAATGCAATCTTACATTAATATGCTTTGACCTTTCATGAGAGGCTTGATGCTTTACCAAATACATAGCATTTTGATTAACACAAAGTATTGTGACACACCTTGAACAATACCCAGATCCACAAGGATCCTTTTCAACCAGACAGCCTCCTTAACAGCTTCAGTGATGGCAATGTATTCAGCTTCTGTAGTGGATAAAGCCACTACAGATTGTTGTATACTCCTCCAGCTTATTATTGTTCCATACAATGTGAAAACATATCCAGAGATTGACCTCCTTGTATCCACATTGCTAGCAAAATCTGCATCCACAAAACCAAGCAATGGAACAGTGATTTCTGCTTGTTTTTCAAACTTCAAACCTAAAGTTACTGACCCCTTTAGGTACCTCAACACTTGCTTTAAAGAATTCCAATGTTCTTTCCCAGGTTTAGACATGAACCTGCTTACCAAGGACACACTGTAAGCTAGGTCAGGTCTACTGCAGATCATTCCATACATTAAACTTCCAACCCCACTAGCATAAGGTATAAGTTTCATGTATTCTTCTTCTTCAGTAGTTTTAGGGCATTGCTCCTTGGATAACTTGGTCTGTTGGCTCACTGGAATAATGAGAATCTTTGATTCATGCATGTTAAACCTCTCCACCACCTTTTGAAGATAATTCCTCTAAGATAGAAACATAATTCCAACTTGTTTATTTCTTATGATATCCATTCCAAGAATCTTTCTTGCATCCCCTAAATCCTTCATGTCAAACTCTGCATTCAATCTCTTCTTGAGTAACTGGATTTTATGCTGATTTTTACTAGCAATAAGCATATCATCCACATACATCAACAGATACACATGATCATCCTTTGAACTCTTGTCAAAATAGACACAACTATCATATAAGCTTCTAGTGAAGCCTGCATTCAACATCAACCCATTGAATTTCTTGTTCCACTGTCTAGGGCTCTGTTTTAACCCATAGAGAGACTTCCTGAGGTAGCACACTTTCTCCTCATTCCCTGGAACCACAAAACCTTCTAGCTGTTTCATATATATATCCTCTACTAAGTCTCCATGTAAGAATGCAGTCTTTACATCTAACTGTTGTAATTCCAAATCCTCTTGAGTCACCTTTGAAAGAAGGAGCCTGATAGAACAATATTTCACTACAGGAGAGAACACTTCATTGAAATCAATGCCCTCTCTTTGAGTGAAACCCCTTGCAACAAGTCTTGCTTTGTATCTAATTCTTTCAGTGTCTCCTCCTTCAATCTTCTTCTTGTAGATCCACTTAGAACTCACTAGCTTCTTCCCTTTAGGATTATCCACTAGTTTCCATGTGCCATTTCTTTCCAGGGATTCCATTTCTTCCACCATAGCACCAATCCAATGCTCAGATTCACTTCCACTCACTGCCTCTTTGAAATTTTCAGGTTCTTGGTGTTCTAAGTCTTCAGCAATACTGAGAGCATAGCACACTTCCAGCTTGTCCATAGAAGTCTGGCTTTTGAATTTGCCTCCTTGGTCTATTCCTGGCAATACTATAATTTCTGAGGTTTGTTGTTTGAGCCTGAACTTCATCATCTTCAGAAGAGATTGAACTTGCTTGGTGATCCCCTTGTTCTTCCTCTGGCTGAGTGTTATGAGGTGAACACTCCACCTCAACTGATATCTTTCCATCTTCTATAGCCTCTTGAAACTCCTTCACACTTCCAGTGGAAGTATATCCCATGACACCCTCATTGAACTTCATATCTCTACTTACAATGAGCTTTTGATTTCCAGGCTCTAAGCACCACAACCTGTATCCTTTTATCCCATCTGGATATCCCAAGAATACACACCTGATTGCCCTTGGATCCAGCTTATCTTACTTGATGTGAGCAAAGGCAAGACAACCAAACACTTTAAAGGCAATATAATCACTTATTCTTCCATTCCATACTTCATCAGGTGTCTTGAAACCAAGTGATGATGATGGTGATTTGTTGATGAGATAGCATGTTGTGTTCGCTGTCTCTCCAAAAAACACCTTAGTCAATCCAGCATCAAGCAACATACATCTCACTCTCTCCAGAAGAGTTCTATTGAACCTTTCAGCAACACCATTTTGCTGTGGATTCATTGGCACAATTTTGTGCCTTGTTATCCCCTTCTCTTCACATAGATCATTTAATTCAATGGATAGATACTCTAGGCCATTGTCAGTCCTCAAATGCTTAAGTTTCTTGCCCCTTAAGTTCTCCATTTGAATCAACCATGATTTGAACTTCATGAATGCATCACTTTTGTTCCTTAGCACAAACACCCGCATCTTCCTACTGAAATCATCAATAATTGTCATGAAATATCTTCCTCCACCATGTGTTTCTATCCTTGAGGGACCCCAGATATCAGAATGCACATAATCAATGCATTCCTGAGTTGAATGTACATCTTTTCCATAAGGTAATTTTTTAGACTTGCCTAGTGCACATTTATCACAAAATTCCAATGTTTATGTCCCTATACTACCAATTACCCCACTTCTTGATAGTTCTTTCAAACCTCTCTCCCTTATATGACCAAGCCTCTTATGCCAAAGCATAAGGTCAGATTTACCCAAAACACTACCCACTCTAGCAAGAACAGGCTGCCCTATCAAGATAAACAAACCATTGTGTTTCCTACCCTTGATAACCAGTTTCTTGCCTTTGGTGATGTTTAGAAAACCCCCTACTATGTTGAACTCACATCCAGTAGCATTAAGGGACCCTAGGGAGAGTAAATTTCTCTTTAAACCAGGAGCGTACCTTACATTGGAGATGGTTCTAGTCACACCATCAAACATGGTGATCTTGACTGAGCTAATGCCTTGAACTCTGCATGAGTGATCATTTCCAAGTAGAGCACATCCTCCATCTTCCTTCTTGAACTCTTGGAACCAATGCTCATGTGGGAACATGTGGAAAGAACAGCCAGTATCCAATACCCACTCATTCTCCATCCTTAAATTTGAGATATTCAATACTTTTGGATTATCTACTTCATGTTCAACTGATGCAGCTTCAGCTCCTTGGCCTTCCTTCTTCTTCTTCTTTTGTGGAAAATCTTTCTTTAGATGTCCCACTTGTTTACACTTGAAACACTTCCTGTTCTCCACCCAAGATCCAGAACCTTTGGAACCATAAGAAGCACTTTTAGAATCCTTTGAAGATTGGCCTTTCTTCTTCTTATTGTTTGGCTTGAATTTGACATTCAAACCTCTCCAGATTGGCTTGGTTTCTTTTCAGCATGATTCTGAAGGCATTTGGTCTTCAGAGTAATGATTATTGAGTCATAGCTCAGCTTGTCTGTTCTCCCAAACATAATGAGTATCTTTGAACCTCTCCATTGACTTTGGGAGTGCATTTAACACCATCAATGCCTTGTCATCCTCTTCAATTTTTACCTCCAGGTCTTCCAGTTCATCAATCAACTTTGTAAACTCATCAAGTTGATCAGAAATTACCTTGTCATCCACCATTTTCAAGGCTAAAAACCTCTGCTTGAGGAACAGTTTGTTTGACAAAGACTTTGATTGGTAGAGTTCCTCTAATTCCTAGCCTCCAATGCAGTCTTGCATCTAGAAATTTCCCTCAATGGCTTGTCACCCAAACACAAAATGATCAGGCTCAAAGCCTTTTGATCTACCTCTGCAAACTTGGGCTTCTCAGCTGCAATACATTGATCCACAGACTTGAGAGCATTGGAGAGTCCGTTCTGCACAAGAACAACATTCATTTTCATCTTCCATAATGCAAAGTCATTCTTGCCAGAAAACTTATCCAAATCCATCTTCATCCCTGCCATTCTTCTTCTTCATGTGTGAGAAAAATTTCCACATACGGTGCCAATTGGTTGTGAACAAGACTAGAAAATCTAATCACATAAAATCTCAAAACTGTGTTCGGTCGAAACTTGAAGAAATTTAGCCGAACAGCTTTGAGGTGTTCGCTCCAAAACTGAGAAATTCTGGCCGAACAAACAACAATGCAGAAAGAGAAATGAAATTGGACAATTCACACTTTTACGTGGTTTGATCAAGAAGATCTACACCCACGAAGACAAACTTTAAAATAGTCAATGAAAAGGTTATTGTAACCATACTGGAGTGAGGGGGAATGTTGTAAGTATTGCATGATGATTGCATATTGTGGGCAAGAGTTTTCATAAGTAGGATGGTAGTAGATAGCTCGTGGAGAAACATGAAGATGTCTACAGTATGAAACACAGTAAGGAGAAACACAGTATGTTGACATACTTTGATTCGTTGGAGCTTATTGCAATAACCTTACTATGTCCCGAATACTATAAGCATTTAATGTCCACAACATCCAAAGCTTACTGCAAACTTGCTACGACATTAATATTTCCTCGTACCATTTAGTATGTTGAACCTTAAAAACTTTTCAATTAAAGTGGGGAAACATTCATTTCTTTCCCCACATTCAACGCGCACGTCATTTACTGCGCCATAGCAGCTGCCTTTTCACAGAGGTAATTATGACGATTTTTATTTGAGCAATTCACCCATTAAATCCCAGCCACTAATTCAATTTCATTTTACCATCAATGAATCAGAAATGTTCAAATTGCACGAATTTCTTGCTAAGTGAACCAAGAGTCATTTCAAATTATATACAATTAAAGGATATATATACCTGAACTTAGAAAGTTTGAAAAGACTTTCGATCATATCTTATTGAGGAGAAACCCTAAAGATTCATTTTTTGTGATCTTCAAAACTTCTTCTCAAACAAGCGTCAATGGCAACCCTAAAATCCTCTCCAAACAAAAAGAATCCTAACTTTATAGATGGACATCTTGCTTCTCTCGAGTATCTTTAGATACGGATGGTAGAGAGAAATAGAGGATCTCAATTTTGATGCAGACGGTATGACACAAGATATCGTCAAATCTTCTGACCTTTTTTCTTTCTGCTCACCTATCAAAATATCAAGAAAAGATGATGGCATAGTTACTTGACTGCAAAGGTTACCCGTGATCGGAAGGGTGAACCAACTACCATAACATTCAGAGTGAGGAAGTAATGTTGAGATCACTTATTCCACCTTCACAAATATCTATAGTATGTCGGAGAAAGGATTTACTCCGTCGTAGCTAAAGCTCTATGGTGGGATTTGTTGTTGGAATGCTGGAAAGTTTTTATAGGTGACCAACATGCAGTGAATGTGTACTAATCCAGTGCCAAGGTCACTTTTCTCCGGAAGTTTGAGCATTCGCACAATATGTTTAGTCGCAGCATGGAGTGCAAGACTAGGAGTTATGATAAGGGTACCAATCCCCGATTCTACCTGATGATCGATGTGTGAAAGTAGAAACCAGTGATATGACCACTATTTATCTTTACTCGTCTAGCGGAGGAGGAAACTGAGACGGAGGGCCGCAAGTTCTAATGAATCATGCTCAACTATATTCTGTATAGTCTCAGTATCTGTAATATTAAAGGTGTGGAACTAGGCAGGGCAAGTTGATTGCTGGTACAAGGGAAGGTACCAGGAGAAGGGAAGAAGGAAAAGAAGGAAGGGTCACCCATGTGCCTAATGCTGCGATTAGCAAAAATAAGGCCATTTCTCCAAAGCCCCTTTCCGATGAACCTACTGTAGGAGACATTATGGCAGACAAGGTAGTGCCCATCTATCAATTACCAAGTGTACAGCAGTCAGGAAGTACACAAGATGGGGTCAAGGAAGTAGCAGAAGATGAAAAGGCTGCTTTATATATGCAGCAAGCAGCAGAAGTACAGGTGGAGTAGGAACAAACACCAATATCCCTGCTGAAGTTGTAACTCCTTCTATTGCATAACCAGTTCTTAATGCTAAGAAAGTGATCAACCATTGAAGACACTCCAGACTCTCCGTCAGTTGAACTAAATAAAGATGAACAACTTTTGGATTATAAGGATACTTCAGTACATACTTTTTCTAAAACAACCACAGATGAGGTAGAAGACTATTTGTTGGAAGATGAGTATATTGAAGCTAATCCAAGTAGCGAAGAAGCCATGGAAACTCTTAGCCAAAAGAAAAAGCCTATTAATGAAGAAGGGTTAGAATCCATGAGAATCCTGGTGGAACAGGAAGAAGTAGAAGAAGCAATGGCAACGGGGGAGGTTGATGCTACTTGTACTGAAGCAAGTTTAGCAAACGATGCAGCAACTCAAGCCATGGAAGGAAGATTGGATACGGAGCAAGCAGATCCTACCTGCATTGAAGCAGGATTAGTAGACGATGTAGTGGCTCAGTAAATGGAGAAACAAGAAGGTTTGTGCCAGGAGCCGGCAGATGTCGATTGTATTAATGCAACCCTCATAAATGCAGCAGGGGCTCAAGGCAAATCAGATGATGTAATAGATATTGAGTTGCCAACCCAATCTATGAACCAACACACTGGACCAGTTGAAGGGGAACAACAATCAGTTGAACATATACAACAACATGAGCAGGCCTACATGCTGAACCAGCTCATGAAATAACTCCAAACATTGTTGCTGAGGCACAAGAGAATGTGGAAGAAATTCGAAGACAGAAAGCTCCTTTCACAACAACCTCAACTAAAAGTAGTTCAGACACTATCGAAATCCGAGAGAGAAATCGTTCTATTAAGGATTTTCATTCACAAATGTGCCTAAGGCACCCTTATTATTGTGCCTAGAAAGTAGAAAAATAACAAAAGAGCAAGAGGAGACGTCTCTTGAGATATGATGTTATCGTGGGGATCAGAAAATCTCACGTAGACCTAAATCTGCAAATGACAATCCTAATGCAGGAAGTAATGGAACAATTAGAGCGTACTATTTCAGCTACTGAGCAGTCAGTACAATATCTACACAAAGCAATGGGGAACAATGCTTATGGGGTAGTAAAAGCTCTTGGATACTTTTGCAAAGCAGTAACCTTACTTCCAATGAGCATGAGACCTAAAGAACCATTTCATGAATGAAGCATGAATTGAGAGAGAATTGATGGAGGAACATGCCTGCAAATTCAGATGCCACGTTGACCACTCTGTCGGGTGCAGTCAAATTAGATTTATTTTTGTTTAATACCTAACTCTCCTAACAGTAGCTAGAGCAAGTCAGGGTCGATCCCACAAAGAACAAGAATTAATGGAATAATCGTATTAACCAATTTTATATAAGTACTTATAATATTATAACTATAATGAGGGGGAGTTGTTTTGATGCAAATTGACTAAACACTTAATAATTAAACTAACAAATTAAGATGAATTTAAATATGAATAAAAGGTATTCCCGCCTTTAACCTAGTATCCCCCTAGCCTGAATATCCATGTAACTAATGCAACTACTTGACTAATTAGTTCTGAGACCCCTACTCCAAGAATTAACAGGTATGCTTAGCTAACCCTTGTTACCCCTTAAGTATAATTAATTATAAGAACGCTTACTAATTAAGTAGTCCTAGTATACGCTCGCTAGAACAATATTAATCAAACGCATAGGGAACTAAGGTAACGGAGTAGGTACGGTGTTGTACTCATAAGCTCGGTACAAGTGACCGCGACTTTATGTTATCCTAGCGAGTAACCACTTTTCGCTACTTTTGGGCACAAACGCATAACAATTACGGATTATGAATTCATGACCTAGCGACAGCTATATGCCTATTATTAGGGTGATCAGTCCGCATAACAAACATATAAAAGATAGAGTAATCCAATAACACAAGTAATCTCATAACATAATTAAGTCAAACAATTACCGAATTAATTATATAAATAACAGTCTAGGGTTCAACATAGTCAAAGACGGGAAAGTAAAAGCTTAGCCGATCGTAGCAATCGCTAAGAACAAACTAATAAAAGAAAACATAAAACTAAAAAACCCGAGTCGCCGAATCTTGAGTCTTCGTGCTCTTCGTAATTCCCAATCCGTGCTCTCCAAATTGATGTCCAAAGTCTTTTTTTTTTATGTCTAGAGCCTTGAGATATTTATAGGAGTGTCTCTCTAGGATAAAGAAGGAGAAAACCTCATTGGAATAGGAAAATAAGTCTAAAACTCGTTTTTGAGTTTGTGGTCCAAGTAATGGGCCGACACTGCATTCGTTTTCCAACTTCAAAGCTGTTTTTTAGGGTCTTATGTTCCTTTTTGGGTTTTTCTTCTTTCACGCAAAGTTGTAGCTCTTCGAATCAGATTTCCAACTCCACCAATTTCACCTCAATCGGAGTTATAGATCTCAAGATATGGCCAAAATACTAGAGGTGTGTCGATCTGTCTCGGCCGAGAATGACTGTCTCGGCTGAGACTCTTCTACAGCCAGAAATCCGAATTCTCTGACCTTTTAGCTCGGCCGAGCTCAGTTTCCTACAGCTTTTGGGGCCATTTTTCTTGGTTTTTTACTTGTGGGACTTGTTCTCAACATCCATTTTTAGTCGAGTTTGACTTTTTTGGTCTAAATTCACCCAAATTACTTCAAAACAAGTCACAAACATCAAATTGCCCAATAATGTAAATACGAGCAATACACGGTCAATTACGCATGCAAATACCATTAAATGAACACTTAACTCGACCTATTATGCATGCATAAACACGTTTACCAAATTCCCCCAAACTTATTATACCTTTGTTCGTCCCGAACAAAACAAAGCAAAGAAGAAACAAGGAGAAAAGCGAAGGAATGGAAAGCTCAGGAGATCAAGGAGCTTGATCAATTCATAGCATAGGACACTACGATAAGAAGTGCGCTTTCTAAATCAAACACCATCTGCATGAGATATTCCTGGCCACCGGACTGGTTTCTGATGACTTCCATTGGGAAGTGCAGCCTCAACCCTCGGCCACTCCTACCCTCTCGATTCTCATGCGTTATGGGAATTAGCTCAAGAATTACAGTAACAGTGAGTTCACGACACTCAAAGCCTCACACATTCCATATGATAGGAATGCAAGCAAGAGAGAGATTGACAATTTGATATTGGCGTAAATATTTAGATACTTTGATCACTTTGCATGATGAAGGACAACACAAAAATCTTGAAGGTGAAACTAAACCTCATGCAGGCTTAAACACAACAATTTCATGCTGGAGTACTTCCATTTCGAATTGAGCTTAAAGGAGCAAAAGATATAGTGAAATTCTAGTCCCCATCTGTTAAATGGTGACTAGTGGAATATCTCACTCCAGGAGTGTAGTATGAATATAGGCACTCTAGACAAATCATGTATGCATGGTGGAGGTATACTGAAAATAACCCATATCGGTCCAGAAGGAGGAGGGATCAAAAAGTAGAAGACAAAGGGAGGGGAGGAAGTAGATAGAAACCCAAGCAGCCATGCAAACCTCATCAATGGAGGAAGAATAAATGAGATATTGTGGTAGGGTAAATATACACTTTACTGTAGCTTTTGTATCCTTAGTGTAAGATCTCTTTGTTTGATATATACTCAGTGTAACTGTAATAGATAATAGGACATCTAACAAAACAATTATCATTCACTGTCAAATGATTACAGCTCGTAATCTTGCATCATTTGTTGTTATGTTTAACATTTTGATGATTAATTTTTTTTATTAACTCTTAGATTTCTGACATCATAAAAAAGGGGGAAATTGTTGAGGAAATTTATGTATAGCTTTGATGAGCAAAATCCTGTTGTAAGGTAGGAGCTGGTGCCCAAATATTTTGTATTCGTTGTAATAGATAATGTTATGAGAAGATCAAGGTCACACAAAACAAAGAAAAACAATATTCGGACGAACTCAGGATGAAAACAGCTGAACAGTGCCCACACGCAAAAACAGAAATAAAATCAAACACTCAGGGATTTACGTGGTTCGATCAAAGGTGATCTATATCCACGGAGGCTCTATGCACCTCAATTCACTTCACCACACAATCAATTACAAGAATCACTCAGAAACTAGTCAATCCCCAAATCACAAGTCGATTTGGAGCAGAAACCCTAGACTTCTAATTCTCTCAATTGTGTAATGTTTACAGAGGGAAAACTATATCATCTAGCTCGCATTTACAAGTGATACAAATGTATATAATACTAAAGCTCGAATCCTGAAGACGAGAGAGCTGTAACTAACTTTAGCTCAACTGCTACAAGTTGCAGAAATAGGGCTTCCACAACGGTTTTTAGTGCAACAGACTAAAACCGTTGTATCCGGCAGTTATAACCAAACTAAAGCCGGTTCCCTCCTAACCTCTTCCACTGATTTGAGTTTAAACCCGCTTTTATGATCCGGTTCTTCAAATCATAACTCCGGTTCTGAATTCTTCACAACTCATACTTCATACAACAAACCACTTGACGAAATTGAACTAATATTCACAAATCTCCACACCTCAATGAATTCAAGTGCATGTCCTTACCTTAACCTGTCCTTGTTCTTTGAGCATTATTCACATTGTTCAAGCCTAATTAGGCTCGAGCAACGTACTACCTTTTTTCCAGGAACTGCTTTGGTTAAGAAGTCAGCAGCATTGTCATGTGTATGAACTTTCTTAACTTCCACAGACCCTGCATCTATTACATCTCTTGCAAAATGTAACCTTACATCTATATGCTTGGATCCCTCATGAAAAGCCTGGTGTTTTACCAAATGAAGTGCACTCTGATTATCACAGATTATGGTCACACACTCCTGCTTAATTCCCAAATCCTTAAGGATCCCTTTCAACCACACAGCTTCCTTGATTGCTTCTGTTAATGCTATATATTCAGCTTCTGTGGTAGATAAAGATACTACAGACTGTTGAAAACTCTTCCAACTAACTGCAGTTCCATATAGAGTAAATACATAACCTGTAATCGATCTTCTGGTATCTACCCTGCAAAATCAGCATTTGCAAATCCCACCAATGGAACAGTAACATCTGCCTGTTTCTCAAATCTTAAACCTAAGTTCACTGTTCCTTTTAAGTATCTCAGCACCTGCTTCAAAGCATCCCAGTGAGCTTTACCAGGATTTGACATGTACCTACTAACCAAAGATACACAATATGCCAAGTCAGGTCTGCTACAGATCATGCCATACATCAAGCTGCCAACACCACTTGCATATGGTATATTCCTCATGTATTTAACTTCTTCTGCAGTTTTTGGACTCTGCTCCTTATACAATTTAAGTTGTTAATTTACTGGAATACTCAGAGGTTTGGCCTCATGCATTTGAAACCTCTCCACCACCTTCTGAAGATAATGCTTCTGAGACAACCATAAACTTCCAGAAATCCTATCTCTTAATATACTCATGCCCAAAATCGTCTTTGCATCTCCTAAATCTTTCATGTCAAACTCTGAACACAACTTTTTCTTCAGCAACTGTACTTTTTACTTACTTTTACTTGCAATAAGCATGTCATCCACATATAGTAACAAATACACTAGATCAACATTAGTATTCTTATCAAAATATACACAAATGTCATACAGGCTTCTGATGAATCCTTCCTTTAACATGAACTCATTGAACTTCTTATTCCACTGTCTTGGACTCTGTTTCAACCCATACAAAGATTTCTTGAGAAAGCATACCTTTTCTTCACTTCCTGGAATCACAAAACCCTCAAGTTGTTTCATGTATATGTTCTCAATTAAGTCACCATGCATAAATGCAGTCTTAACATCTAATTGTTGTAACTCCATGTCTTCTTGTGTTACTTTTGATAACAGCAGTCTAATAGAGCAATGTTTCACCACAGGAGAGAAAACCTCATTAAAATCAATGCCCTCTCTCTGAGTAAAACCCCTTGCAACAAGTCTTGCCTTGTATCTTATCCTTTCTGTGTCTCCAGCTTCAATCTTTTTCTTATAAATCCACTTGGAACTCACCAGCTTCTGCCCTTTAGGCTTATCAACCAGCTTCCAAGTACCAGTTCTTTCCAGAGATTCCATTTCTTCCACCATTGCACCAATCCAGTACTCACTTTCACCACCACTGACTGCTTCTTTGAAGTTTTGTGGTTCCTGATGTTCTATGTCTTCAGCAATGCTAAGTGCATAATGCACACTCCCAACCTGCCCATAGAAGTCTGGTCTTTGGATTTGCCTTCTTGGTCTATCTCTGGCAATACTATAGTTTCTTAAGTTTTGATTAATAGTATGCCCATCTTCTTCTTCTGATGAGCTGTCACTTGAGTGATCTCTTAAATCCTCAACCCTTTGAGAATTAAAATCCATCTGAGTCTCCACCGGAACTGATAATTTTTCTGCTTCAATAGTTCAAACAAGTTCTTCTTGACTTCCAGTGGAGTGATATCCCATAACTGATTCATTGAACTTAACATCCCTGCTTATCATGAGCTTCTGATTCCCTGGTTCCAAAAACCATAGCCGGTATCCTTTTATTCCTTCTGGATACCCCAAGAACACACATCTTTATGCTCTTGGATCAAGTTTGTCTTGCTTAATATGTGCATAAGCCAGACATCCAAACACCTTCAAACCTTTATAGCTTGGAATTCTGCCACTCCACACTTCTTCTGGTGTTTTAACCCTAAAGATGATGAAGGTGATCTGTTGATTAAATAACATGTTGTATTAATGGTTTCTCCCCAAAAAACTTTTGCAGTCCAGCATCAATCAGCATACACCTCACTCTTTCAAGTATTGTTCTGTTGAATCTTTCTGCAACAGCATTCTGTTGAGGGTTTTTTGGGACTGTTCTATGTCTTGTAATTCCTCTTTCATTACAGAAGTTAGTAAACTCAGTAGATAGGTATTCTAAGCCATTGTTTGTTCTCAAATGCTTGAGCTTCTTGCCCCTTAAAGTTTCTATCTGAATCAGCCATGTTCTGAATTTGGTGAAGGCATCACTTTTGTTTCTTAAAACAAACACCCACACTTTCCTACTGAAATCATCAATCACAGACATGAAGTATCTTCCTCCTCCATGAGTTTCAGTTTTGGATGGTCCCCAAATGTCTGAGTGGATATAATTTAAAGGTTCTTGAGTAATGTGAGCCCCCTTAGCATAAGGCAATTTCTGTGATTTGCCTAATGCACATTTATCACAAAATTCAAGTGTATGATTTCCAACCTCTCCAATTATGTCTTTCTTGGATAATTCATTTAAACCTCTTACCCAATGTGCCCTAACCTTTTATGCCACAATATTAATTCATTCCTGCCTAAAATGTTGTCCACACAATCAACCACAGGCTTTCCCATCAAAATAAACAGACCATTACGTTGTTTTCCTTTTATCACCGGTTTGTTTCCTTTAATTATGTGTAATTGACCATCAACAGACTTGAATTCACATCCAGTAGCAATAAGAGATCCTAGGGAGAGTAAATTTCTCTTAAGACCAGGTACATACCTCACATTGGTGATAGTTCTTATAATTCCATCAAACATGTTAATGTTTACTGATCCTATGCGTTAAACCCTGCAGGATTGATCATTTCCCAGCAAAACAGACCCTCCATCTTCTTTCTTGAGGTCCTGAAACCATTCTTCATGAGGACACATATGGAAAGAGCATCCAGTGTCAAGAACCCACTCATTCTCCATCTTTAACTCAGTAACATTCAGAACTTCTGGTGTGTCTTCTTCATGTTCAACCGCAGCAGCTTCAGCACCTTGGCCTTCCTTTTTCTTTATCTTTTGTGGGCAGTCCTTCTTCAGGTGTCGAGTTTGTTTACATTTGAAACACTTCCTATTTTCTACCCACTCTCCAGATTTCTTCTGAGCATTATTTCCATTCTTTAAATTTCTTGAAGTTTGGCCCTTCTTCTTCTGATAGTTTCTTCTGAACTTAATGTTCAAACCTTCACCAGATTGAGTTACTTTCCTATCTCCCTGATTCTGCAAACATTTGGTCTTCAGGGCAGTAATAATTGAGTCATAACTCAACTTATCCTGCCTCCCAAACATCAGAGTGTCCTTGAAACTCTCCATAGATCTTGGCAAGGCATTTAGTACCATCAAAGCTTTGTCATCATCTTCCATTTTTACCCCAAGATCTTCCAGTTCATTAAGAAGCTTTGTAAACTCATCTAGTTGATCAGAAATTTCCTTTTCATCCACCATCTTGAAAGCCAGTAATCTCTGCTTGAGGAATAGCTTATTGGAAATTGGCTTGGACTGGTAAAGCTCCTCCAGTCTGGTCCAGGCCTCAATTGCATTCATACATCTGGATATTTCCCTCAAAGGCTTATCCCCAAGACACAGGATGATCAGGCTCAATGCCTTTTGATCCATATCACCATATTTGGGTTTCTCAGCCTCCACCCGCTCATCTTCAGGTTTGAGAGCATTTGCTAACCCATTCTGCACCAAGATAGCCTTCATCTTAATTTTCCACAGATAGAAATCGTTTTTCCCTGAAAATTTGTTCAGATGCATCTTCATTCCTGACATTCTCTTCTTCTTCTTGTGTGAGAGGTTTCCCACAGACAGAACCACTTGTTATGAGAAGATCAAGGTCACACAAAACAAAGAAAAATAATAAACGGATGAACTCAGGATGAAAACAGCTGAATAGTGCTCACACGCAAAAACAGAAATAAAATCAAACACTCAGGGATTTACGTGGTTCGATCAAAGGTGATCTACATCCACGGAGGCTCTATGCACCTCAATTCACTTCACCACACAATCAATTACAAGAATCTCTCAGAAACTAGTCAATCCCCAAATCACAAGTCGATTTGGAGCAGAAACCCTAGACTTCTAATTCTCTCAATTGTGTAATGTTTACAGAGGGAAAACTATATCATCTAGCTTGCATTTACAAGTGATACAAATGTATATAAGTACTGAAGCTCGAATCCTGAAGACGAGAGAGTTGTAACCAACTTTAACTCAACTGCTACAAGTTGCAGAAATAGGGCTTCCACAACGGTTTTTAGTGCACCAAATTAAAATCGTTGTATCCCGCAGTTATAACCAACCTAAACCCGGTTCCCTCCTAACCTCTTCCACTGATTTGAGTTTAAACCCATTTTTTTTATCCGGTTCTTGAAATCATAACTCCGGTTCTGAATTCTTCATAACTCATACTTCATACAACAAACCACTTGATGAAATTGAACTAATATTCACAGATAAGATTAGTTCTACTTAGGCAGAAGTCACAACACGAAGCTAAAACAAAATTATCCGGGAGCATACAACGCGAAGTCCACTCTAGGAAGTAAGGTACAAAGGTTGTAAGGAGCATACAGCATAAAGTTGACACTTGTGCAGCATACAACAATACATGTTGTAAGGAGGATCCTCTACTTCACTATGTCAGGATCATGCATCAAGACACACAACAACCATGTTAGCGGAGGATTGTTCAATTCACAGTCAAAATTAAGTATATATATATATATATATATATATATATATATATATATATATGTACAGCCAGTAGAGACAATAAGTGATTCTTGTACTGACTAAACAATAAGAAAAGTACTCAGAAGCTGGAACCAAGCACGGGGAGCTTGCTTGAGACCATATAAGGGTTTTTTTAGGCGACAAACATGATTGGGATATCAAGGGTCGATATATCCCTGAGGTTGCTCCATGAAAATGGGCATGGAGAGAATGTCGTTGAGAAAGGCAATTTTAACGTCCAATTGATGTAATGGTCAATTGCAAATGACAACAAGCGCCAAAGTGAAACGAACTATTGAAGCTTTGACGACGGGGCTAAAAGTATGGGAGTAGTCATAACCTAGAAGTTGCGCGAATCATTGAGCCAATAGACGAGCTTTATGGCAACCAACCGAGCCACCAAAAAGGTATTTAGTACGAAATACCCATTTAGAGCCAACCACATTACGTTTATTTTTACGAAGAGCCAAAATCTCTTCATCCATTGCCCTAATCCACTTGGGATATTTCACCACGGATTTTAAGCCTTTCAGGATAGTGGAAGTAACAAGTGCAGCCATATCAACAACATCCACAACATATTTGAGTTTGTAGATGTCGGCCATTGAGCGAGTACGCATGAGATGTTGCGATTGAGGGGCAACGGGGGGGATGGCCTCGGTGGGAGCAGGAGCGGCAGGTGGTGGAGCAGTAGTGGTTGGTCGAAGATCACCAGGCTCATCGTAAAGAGAGCACGGGCCGGTCGTTGGGGAAGCAACGCGGGATCGGACCTGCAGGAGCTGTTTCGACTGGTAGAGGCCGAACAGTACGGGCTTGTTCGCCTTGTGGAGGCCGAACATTGGAAGCTTGTTAGACTTGTAGGGGCCGAACATTTTGAGATTGTTCGGCTGGTAGCTACCGAACAGAAGGATCTGGTTCGATTGTTAGAGACCGAACAGCAGCAGCAGGTGAGGAAGACCGAATTCAGCTGCGAACAGGAGAGGGAAAGTTGTCGTCAAAGCGAAAGATCTTTAAGGCAGATTGATTCAAGGAACCCACATCACCAGTATAGGGAAAGAATCTCTCATCAAATTGAGCATGCCAAGTGACGTAGATGTGAGAAGTAGACGAATCAAGACATTGAAAGCCTTTATAGGTACTGCTCTATCCAAGAAAAATGCAGGGAGCACTTCCAAGCAAAAACTTATTAGCAGGATAATCACGAAGACATGGATAAACCCTGCAACTAAAAGGGTGAAAATTTCCATAATTTGGAAGTTTAAGAAAGAGCAATTCAAACGGCGATTTTCCATCTAGCACTGAAGACGGGAGACGATTAATAATATATACAACTTAAGTAAAAGCCTCGACCCACAAAGAGGCGGGTACGTGGGCGTGAGATAACATAGCTAGACTAGTTTCAGTAATGTGGCGATGCTTGCGTTCGGCATAGCCATTATGAGCAGGAGTGTACGGGCATGAAATAAAGTGATGAATACCTTTGTCTGTAAATTCGGTACCACCATTGCTTTGAAAGGTTTTGATGGAAAATCCAAATTGTGTGGAAACAAAGGTATAGAATTTCACCAATACATCACAAAAGGCATCTTTGCCATGCAAACAGATACATCCAAGTAAATCGAGAATAATCATCAACAAAAATAACATAATAATGAAACCCCATAGTAGATGGAATGGGTGCCGGACCCCATAAATCACAGTGAACCAAGTCCAAAAAACAGGAAGCCCATTTTTCAATGAAACGATAAATGCTTGCTTTTGGAAAGCTGACAAGATGAACAAAGTGTTGGTTTGGATAACATGGACGTACCTTGTAAAAGACCAATTTATTTAATAAAGCAATCGTATCAAAATTGACATGACCAAGACGGGAGTATCAAAGTTCATAAGAGGCAGAGGGACTTTGGGATGACAAAGCAGTAGTAAAGGCAGGTATCTTGCGATCCAAAATGCAAAGTCCATTACTGCATCGACCTTTTGTTGTGACTTCCCTTGTGTGACGGTTCTGAATAGCAAAAAAAACATCAGAAAAAAGCACATTTACCGGATATTCAAATGTAAGCTTGCTAATTGAAAATAAGTTTTTAGTAAGATGGGGCACCACAAGAACGTCATGTAGCCTAACATTAGGGAATAAGTTAAGACGACCAGTATAAGAGATGGAGAGTTGTGCACCCTTACCAACGATGACTTGATCATTGTCAGAATAGGGCTCGAAGGAGTCCAAAGAAGACGACGAGGGCGTCATATGCACGGCTGCACCAGTATCAATCTACCGATCAAACTGAGATGGTGAAGAAAGAATGCAATTAGCGTTTAACGCTTCTGCGAGATTTTCCATATCCTGATTGGTTTCTTGCTGACTAAATTTACGGGCATATTGTAATATTTTTTTGCACTTATCAGCGTACTGCTCACCACGACACAATTGACATCATAGAGGACGGTGACCACCATTTCAACCACCACGCTGCGAAGAACCTTTCCACGACCGAAACGACCACGAGATGGAGTTGGTGAGTGGGCCATAAAGGCAGCGTTCGGAACTAAAGAATCGGCAAGAGAGCCTTCAAACAGTGCAAAACTCTCGGCATGAACTAGATCAGAGAACGACGGTAGGGGCTTTCGAGCCATTTGAGCAGCAGAGAAGGTTGGCCCTAAGCCACGCAAAAAAATAGTGAGCTTTATCAGGCTCATCCAAGGGACGGCCGATTGCAGCCAATTAATTGCAAAGAGTCTTAAATTGGTGCCCATAATCGCTGGCAGAAAAGGATCCACGCTTGAGGTTGTGGAGCTCATCGTGGAGGCTAAATTCGCGAGATTGAGAGTCGTTGCTAAATGTCGACTTGAGAGTGAGCCACACAGAGTGCGATGTGGATCATCAATAACCATTGTCATGGCTTCTTTAGTGAGGGAGAAGAGAATGAAACTTTTAATCTTTTTATCATGTTTTGTCCATTCATGAAATACGGGGTTTGCGTCGGTCCTGCCCTCGCTCTTGATATCCGAATCAGCCGGAGGAGTAAGCCCATCAAGATAGCCAAACAAGTCTTGATAGATGAGATGAGGTTCAACCTGATTGCGCCACAAAAGTTAATTAGTGGACGATAATTTCATCGTAATCATATGAATTAGAGTGGAGAAGGGAAGCAGACCAGAGGAGGGATGGCAGCTTACAAACAGAAGAGAAGAAAGACAGGTTAGGGTTTTTAGGATCTTCTGTCTGATACCATGTAGAGAACGTGAATTGATCACATTAAATCTCGTTGTATTATCGTGATACATTTATACAGAAAATACAAGGTATGAAGTATGGAAAGATACAACAAAAGTAATGGATGAGCATATCAATCATGAACATTAGCATCTATAAGAATTTGCATGTGTACATGAAAGCATTCAGGATAGCATTATTTCAGAAAAATTAAAAACTTTTTGGGCTTGGTCACCACTGGCACAGTGAGAGTTTCTTTCTATATTATGTATATCTGGTTTCTCTCGGGGTGCTTTCGGTGACAAGCGTGCACACGGAAGAGGTTCCCACTTCAGCACCTTTATGATGAGGGGTGCGGGAAGAGGTAGACTTTCCGGTGGACTGCGGGGGCAGGTAAGAGGTGGACCCTGGTAGTCTCGGGAGGATAGCCGCTTGGTCGTACCAACCATCACTGATATCTCGGGTGGACTATAAGGGGGGAGGAGGGACCCTTGGTAGTCACAAGTATGGCCAATGAGTGATGTTCTGGTGAGGTTGTGCCAGTGAAGGGAGCCAATTCCCACCGAAAAGCTTTCTTTTCAGAAAAGAGTTGAAAGAAATGGTTTTGTAAATTGCATCTCATCATTCACGCATTTTTCATGCATGATTTCTGCTTACTGAGCATTAGCTCACGTAGTTCTTGCATTATAGGTGAGTTTGACTACGCATGAGCTCATGGACTGATCTGGCATGCTTTTGGAGCTTCTGCAAGTTTTGGAGCCCGTGTACATGAATAACGACCTGTGGGGCTAAACCGTGGACTCATTATACTTTAGCTAGTGTTCTAATAATCTTTTTGGACATGTTCAAGTTAAGAAATTCTAATATGTATAATTCGGTAAATATGGTATCGGATGGAGTGTGATGCTTTTGTACTCGATCTGAATTTATGTGAATATATGTAGATAAGATTTTGGTGTTGAAGAAGTGTTTTAGATTGTTGATTTTGAAAAAAAAAAAATACAGGTTTTGTAACGTTAGAATTGGTATAAAGTAATTCTATAAGGGTGGGTGTGACAAGAGTGGTATCTGTGCCCAGTTTGTGCCCCGTAGACTGTTCGTATACATGAGCTCAGAACTTCTAAAGTGCAGACATGCCAGTAAGTTTTACTTTTTCTTAATTTGCATTCATTATTTCATGAATCATATTGGCCTGTGACAGAGGGACAATAAAACTTGAAAGATATCATGGAGATCGTGAGACAAGAAGGTGTTGAAGGAAATAACGATCAAGAACCGAATGCACCAGCAGTGGGCGTTAGTTTAGAAGCGATTGTGGCTCGGTTGACAAGATTAGTAGAACAGCAGTCGCAACAGATCCAACAACTTATCCAACAAAGGGATGTGGGTGGACAACCAGGAAATGGCATGAATCAACCACAACCTCGAGCTGAACACTTAGAAGTTATCGAAGAAAGATTTAGGAAGCTTAACCCACCAACATTTGAGAGTGCAGTGGATCCCACTAAGGGGGAGGATTGGCTTAGAACTATAGAGAACATGTTTTTGTGTAGTAAAGTCCCTGAGGGGAAAAAGGTACTGTGTGCATCGTTTATGTTACGTGGAAGTGCGGGACACTGGTGGGACACAATGAAAACTATTGAGGATGTGGCGACAATGACGTGGGATAGGTTCAAAGAACATTTCAGAAACAAGTATTTCACTGCCCCCAGTTCGAGTAATGAAAATGAACGAGTTCATACAGTTGAGGCAAGGGGCAATGGATGTCACTGACTACATCGCTAAATTCGAGCAACTCTCTAGGTTTGTGGAGCACATGGTTAGTACTGATGCATTAAAAGTAGAGAGATTCCTAGAAGGTCTGAGGCCAGAGCTATATAGGGATGTGTGTATGGCTAATATACATGGAGTAACTTATTCACAAGTTTTTGAACGAGCGTTGATTGCCGAACAAGCAGAAATGAAAATTAAACGTGCTCAGGAGGTTAGGCGCCAGTTTATACAAAAACAAGGACCTCGTTTTGTAGGAGATGGAAAGAAAAGACCGCTACAAATGCAAGGCCCAAGGTCGGGTTCTCAACCAAAACCAGGACAACAATCATGGGATCAGAACAAGTGCTAAAAGGGTGAACAAGGAAAACAACCAGTTACACAACCTACATGTCCCACATGTGGAGGTTCGCATAGTGGAAAGTGCTTTGCAGAGTACCAGACTTATTTTAAATGTGGAAAAGCAGGACACCTTTCCACGGTTTGTCCAGAGAACTCAAACCCTGCAACACAAAAGAAGACACCAGCTAGAGTCTTTACTATGACCACGGAGGAAGCAGAAGCAAATACATCTATAGTGACAGGTAAAGTTCCCATTTGTGATACGATTGCATTTGCATTATTTGATTCTGGAGCTACACATTCATTTGCATCCACTGAGTATGTGAAGAGGCTGGGTAGGAAACCTGATATAGCATATGTTAGTTACAATGTAGTAGTCCCCTCCGGAGAGCCAAAACAAACTAACCAAATTCTGCGAGTATGTGTTATCTCTATTGAAGGAAGAGATCTTTATGCCGATCTGATCATACTAGATATGAACGATTATGATGTGATTTTGGGAATGGACTGGCTATCGGAATATGGTGCTACAATAGATTGTCAAAACAAGATAATCACATTTCAGTCGCCTGGTGACACATCTTTTATCTTTATTGGAGTAAGAAAAAGGTTCAAATTTCACACAATATCAGCGATGAAAGCGCAACGGTTATTGGAAAGCAGTTGTGAAGGCTACCTAGTAAGTGTTATGAGTATAGAAGAGAAACATTGTCCGACTATTGAAGAGGTAGCAGTGGTGCAAGAATACCCTGAAGTATTTCCAGACGAACTCCCAGGATTACCCCCAGACAAAGAGATAGAGTTTGTAATTGATGTATATCCAGGGACTGCTCCTATATCGAAGTCACCATACAGAATGGCGCTAACAGAGTTGAAAGAATTGAAGATTCAACTGCAAGATTTACTGGACAAGGGCTTCATTAGACCTAGCTTTTCGCCATGGGTGCACCGATTTTGTTTGTCAAGAAGAAAGATGGTACTATGAGGATGTGCATAGATTACAGTTTACTGAACAAGGTTACGATCAAGAACAAATACCCCTCACCCAGGATTGATGACTTGTTGGATCAACTCCAGGGAGCTGCCATATTCTCCAAGATTGACTTGCGTTCAGGTTATCATCAACTGAAAACTAAAGAGGAAGATGTTCCAAAAATGGCATTCAGTACAAGATACGGGCACTATGAGTTTTGGTAATGCCATTCGGTTTGACAAATGCCCCAGGAGCTTTCATGGATAAGATGAATCGGGTATTCAAAGACTTTTTGGATAAGTTCGTTATCGTGTTTATTGATGACATCCTAATCTACTCCAAGAATGAAGCAAGCATGTTGTGCATTTGAGAAAGGTTTTAGACGTTCTAAAGGAGAAACGGTTGTATGCTAAGTTCGAGAAATGTGAGTTCTGGTTAGATCGAGTATTATTTCTAGGGCATGTTGTGTCAGGAGAAGGAATTTTAGTTGATCCAAGTAAAGTTGAAGCAATTAACAATTGGCCACAACCTACAAGCCCTTCAGAGGTACGTAGCTTCCTTGGATTGGCGGGGTACTATTGGAGATTTGTAGAAGGATTCGCGAAAATTTCATCTCCCTTAACACAACTGACTAGAAAGAGTGTAACATTCAAGTGGACAGAGGGTTGTGAACAGAGTTTTCAAGAACTGAAGAAAAGGTTAACATCTGCGTCAATCCTTTCAATACCAGCGGAGGCTGGAGGTTTTGTGGTATACAGTGATGCTTCAAAGAATGGTTTAGGTTGCGTGTTAATGCAGAAAGGAAAGCATACACATCCAAACAATTGAAGGAATGTGAGAAGAACTACCCTACACATGACTTGGAGCTTGCAGCAGTAGTATTTGCACTGAAAATCTGGAGACATTACCTATATGGAGAGCGATGTGAGATCTACACAGATCACAAAAGTCTGAAATAGTTTTTCACACAAAAAGAGCTGAATATGAGATAGAGAAGATGGTTAGAACTCGTGAAAGACTATGACTGTGTTATCAACTATCATCATGGTAAAGCAAATGTCGTAGCTAGTGCCTTAAGCAGAAAATCGCCCCAAGGTACTACATTGATGGCTTTGATTAAGAGACTGGAGTTACTAGACTTGCAAAGAATGAATGTCGAGATTGTTCAACTGGGAATAGTGGAGGTAAGACTAGCAGCTCTAACCCTTCAGCCTACCCTACTTGATAGAATTAAGCAAGGACAGAATGCAGATGAATATTTAGCTAAAGTAAAGAAGGATATCGCTTCAGAGATGCCATCAGACTTTCAGTTGTCAGAGAATGATGTCTTAAGATTCAAAAACCTCTTATGTGTGCCAAATGTAGATAGCATTCGTAGAGATATTATGGCAGAGGCGCATTCGACACCATATTCAGTACATCCAGGAGCTACCAAAATGTATCGAGATTTAAAGGTGCAGTATTGGTGGCCAGGTATGAAGAAAGATATTGTTCAGTGTGTAGAACAGTGTTTGACTTGTCAGCGGGTAAAAGCAGAACATCAAAGACCGGCAGGAACTTTACAGCCCTTACTAATTCCGGAATGGAAATGGCAGAATATTACAATGGATCTTGTGGTGGGATTGCCGAAAACTATAAAGGGTCACCATGCTATCTGGGTAATTGTGGACAGACCCACGAAATCTGCTCATTTTCTCCCAGTCTGTACTACATACTCCATGGATCGTTATTCTCATATATATATACAGGAAATAGTTAGACTTCACGGAGTACCATTATCCATTATTTCAGATAGAGACTCAAGATTTATGTCTACCTTCTGGAAGGGTTTACACAAAGCACTGGGAACACAGTTGTCTTTCAGTACTACATATCATCCACAAACTGACGGACAATCCAAAAGAACGATACAAACTCTAGAGGATATGCTCAGAGCTTGCATGTTAGATTTCCATGGTCAATGGAGCAAATTTTTACCTTTGATAGAATTTTCCTACAACAACAATTATCAATCCACTATAGGAATGGCCCCTTATGAAGTGCTATATGGTAGGAAGTGACGATCTCCGATACATTGGGATGAGGTTGGCGAAAGAAGACTTCTTGGTCCAAGTGTAATACAGGAAATGTCAGAAGTTGTGTCAGATTTGGGAAAGAATGAAAACGGCTCAGAGTCGCCAGAAAAGCTATGCAGATAAGAGAAGGAGAGTACTTGAATTTGCAGTGGGTGATCTAGTATTCTTGAAAGTTGCACCAATGAAGGGAATAATGCGTTTGGTAAGAAAGGAAAACTTAATCCGAGATACATTAATTTGTTTCCTATTATTGAGAAAGTTGGTGATGTTGCTTACAGACTCGATTTGCCAGCATCAATGTCTCAAATACACAATGTGTTCCATGTGTCAGTATTGAGGAAGTATATTGCAAATCCGTCTCATGTCCTGAACAGTGAACTTGTGGATCTACAAGCAGACTTGGGATATAAGGAAGTACCAGTACAGATTTTATTAAGGGAAGTCAAACGGCTCAGAAATAAAGAAATTCCGTAAGTCAAAGTGCTATGGAGAAATCAATCAGTCGAAGAAGCCACCTGAGAAAGAGAGGATGAAATGAGAGCCAAATATCCTGAACTCTTCAAGTAACTAAATTCCGGGGATGAAATTTCATAAGGAGGGAGGATGTAATACCTGCGCCTCTCATAACTCACTGGCCAATATAATTTTTCCATTTCATGCATTTCATATTTTTATGTGCTATTTGTGTGATAGTTTTATAATAATTAATTTGTTATATTTATTACGTCATTTTATATTTTTGCGACTAATTTGGAGATGTTTATTTTGGTAGTTAAGAACCCCCTAGTCTAAAATATTGGGTCAAGCTACAAAATTTAAGATTACACGTGACAAGTTTAAGATATAGAACATTATGTAGTATGTGGAAGTGTTAGATATGTAAAGGGTTTTATTGTCGGAATAACAACAACAACAACAACAACAACAACAACAACAACAACAACAACAACAACAACAACAACAACAACAACAACAACAACAACAACAACAACAACAACAACAACAATAATAATAATATACCGACCGCCTAAAAGAAAATGAATAGGCGGTGACCGACTTCCAAATCAGGATTAGAGTAATACACATAATTATTTTATAAAATCAGAAGAGATAGGAAGGCAATAGATGAATAGGAAAACTTATTAGAGAAGCACAACAGATATGTGTGGTCTTTCTTTGGTGTCATAGTTTAATGATTATCTCTTGATTTTAAATTCAAATAACTTGTTTATGGGGTTAATATTTGTAGTTACTAATCCTTATGTACAATACAGAGAAGCTCACTTCACATGTTCTAAATAAAAATAAATAAATAATTAAATTAAGTTACAACAATAATGATTATCTCATATTCTATATTTAAAGTAATTTGCCTGAATTGATTACTTTGAAGAAAATTAGATTGATCAGTTACATGTTTAGTTATCCAAAATTCATGGGTTTAGACTTCATTAAGAATAATGGAATTAACAGATTATAATCAAGATACAATATGTAATATATTAACGAATATTGATCACTAAGATAATGGTGTACTTAAAGACCTTTTAAGCAAAACATATAAGAGGTAAATATTAAGCTATAGCTAATGATAAAGTTGTATAATATATGTGTGATCTACTCTAATGATGAAATGTACATTTTGTAATATATGCATATTTGAGAATAAGAGATTCCAATTTATGATTCTTATCATTCTAATCCCAAGTTACACATGAATTAAATATTCTAATAATATGTAAGGTGACTAAGGGTGTAGTAACTTAAATATATACGTACATCTTTCTATTTATATAAATGTGTAAACTTGTTAATTGAAAGAATATTATGACTATTGTAGTTATAATAAAATTGCGAATGTCATTTGATGAATTGACCCTATTCTATTATAGATTAACTACATTATTGTGCAAGTAAGAAAGATCAGATAGTTGACAACGGAGAGGAGGTAAGTAGAAATCCATCTACAACTACAATGTTTGAACATAGTATTTGTGTTTATTATTTGTGATAACTGATTGTGATCCGTGCGTTTGTGTATCTCTGTATTAAGTGATTTATTTCGTCGTTAAAAGTAATGGATGAGCATATCAATCATGAACATTAGCATCTGTAAAAATTTGCATGTGTACATGAAAGCATTCAGGATAGCATTATTTCAAAAAAATTGAAAATGTTTTGGGCTTGGTCACCACTGGCACAGTGAGAGTTTCTTTCTATATTATGTATATCTGGTGTCTTTCGGGATGCTTTCGGTGACAGGCGTGCACGCGAAAGAGGTTCCCACTTCAGCACCTTTATGATGAGGGGAATGAGAAGAGGTAGACTTTCCGGTGGACTGCGGGGGCAGGTAAGAGGCGGACCCCTGGTAGTCTCGAGAGGATAGCCGCTTGGTCGTACCAACCATCACTGATATCTCGGGTGGACTATAAGGGGGGAGGAGGGACCCTTGGTAGTCACGAGTATGACCAATGAGTGATGTTCCGGTGAGGTTGTGCCAGTGAAGGGAGTCAATTCCCACCGAAAAGCTTTCTTTTCAGAAAGAGTTGAAAGAAATGGTTTTGTAAATTGCATCTCATCATTCACGCATTTTTCATGCATGATTTCTGCTTACTGAGCATTAGCTCACGCAATTCTTGCATTGTAGGTGAGTTTGATTACACATGAGCTCATGGACTGATCTGACATGCTTTTGGAGCTTCTGCAAGTTTTGGAGCCCGTGTACATGAATGACGACCTGTGGGGCTAAACCGTGGACTCATTAATACTTTAGCTAGTGTTCTAATAATCTTTTTGGACATGTTCAAGTTAAGAAACTCTAATATGTATAATTCGGACTATGGTGTCAGATGGAGTATGATGCTTTTGTACTCGATCTGAATTTATGTGAATATATGTAGGTAAGATTTTGGTGTTGAAGAAGTGCCTTAGATTGTTGATTTTGAAAAAAAAAAAATATATATACAGGTTTTGTAACGTTAGAATTGGTATAAAGTAATTCTATAAGGGTGGGTGTGACAGATTAGTTTCACTTAATTATACGGGAAAGAAGTATACTTATGATAACATTATGATTCTCTTATGGCGGCGGCTAATGTCACTACATAAGTTTCTAAGTACACCACAAATACTAAAGGCACCATATTTAATAATTGAATTACTCTGATTTTCTTTATACAGCACGATAAGTTCCCTTTTTATCCTTGCTACTACTATAACTAATAATAAAGTAAACATAAAAACACAAATTCATAAAAAGAGTAATAAAAACAAACATTATATTATTAATCAAACAAAAGTAAGCATACCTATCATTAACGCATTTCGTTGTTCGCGCAGCTCAGCCCGTTCTTCGAGAAAAGAATTACGATATGTAGTGTTCAGATTGTATATTTCAGAGATCAGTTCTACTATCGGACTGTAGTTTTCGAAAAAAAAGTCAATAAAATTTAGAAGCAAACATCGAGGAACTTATTGGAAAAGTAAATTTTGTACAATTAGTGACATGTTCGAATTCAGTATATGAACGTATAGGCAATTCTTCGGAACATGTATTCCGAACAGCGACCAAAGGGTCCAGAAAATGGATTGTGGACATGATATGTTGTGTTCGGGTTTATATTCTAGATATTTGTTCTATGTTTGGACTGTAGTTTACGAAAAGAGTCAATAAATTTTAGAAGCGAACATCGAGGAACGTATTCAGAATGTATTTTGTACAATTGGTGACATGTTCAAATTCAGTAATATAAATGTATAGGCAATTGTTTAAAAACATGTATTCCAAACAGTGATCAAAGGATTCGGAAGATGGATTATGAACATGCTATGTAGTGTCCGGATTGTATATTCTAGAGACCAGTTCTACGTTCGAGTTGTAGTTACCGAACAGAATTAATAAATTTCAGAATGTATTTTGTGAACGACGTTTATCGAGAAACATATATAAAACACCAATAACATAAATTTGGACCATGAAAAAGTACGAAATGATTTACATTGTTCATACTTTTGGACTGTGTATTGTCCATTATCTCTTTCCAATCAAATTAGTTGTCTTTCACGTATATATAGATTGGTTACAAGACATATTTTTTTTAACAAATTATTTTATTAAAAATAATGTGATGTACTTAGAAAATTTAGTGGTGTCTTTAGTTATTTTATTAATACAAAAGGACAACTTAATCATTTATCTTAAGGTTGTTTCTGTCCCATATAATATTGTGGTGAACTTAAAAACTTATGTGGTAGCATTAGCAGCCGCCTTCTCTTATAAAATTCTTAGGGAAAATGATTTAATCTCTGAATAGTTTCGCTAAAAAATATTTCGAAATTGCTAAAAATAAAAAAATACAAATATATAATTTCTAAAATTTACATACTAAGTGTCACACGTGCAATGCACGTGCCAAAATCTAGTACATATAAATGTCCGCCATCATATCCAAACATCCATGTTCACAAGTCACAAAAACACTCGGGCAGATATAGGATTTTGTCCAGGTACTGAATTTTTTCATTGTACTATAAAAGTTAAATTTACAAACAAGAGAGATGGACTTTGAAATAGTTCTGGAAAAGTAATACCGCAAAATTGCAACTAAATACCAACAAAACAGAGGAACGACTTATATGTTAATAGTTGCATCCCACAACCTAAGCATTCCATTTCGTCCACCGCTGCAGATCCTCTTTCGTTCAAGGTCAGAAGCCACACATCTAACCTGAAACCACCAACAGCATTGCTCAACTCATTATATCACCACCAAAGTCCAGAAAAAACAATATATTTAAAGAGAATCATGCATCAGAACAAATTGTTGCAAAAGAATTGCAACCTTCAACACTTTTAAGAGTTAGATGCCACTAAGTGAATAAAGGACATAAAAGATCTAGTTCAAGAGCAATGCCTTGGAAATGGGGAATCACACATCCATTTCACTTTGTAAAAAAATGTCTATCGAAGTAGAGTTAAAGTGCCTACTGATACATTTCAAGTTAATTATATGCCATGGATTTGCATGGCAAAGCCTTCTTTCCATTAGACTTCTTTTCTTGCAAGGAAATTGGATTTGCCTCTGCTTGGTCAAAGATATAATGCTTTGAGCAGAAAATTTTAAACTAATAATCTTGTTTAATTTGCTATTCTTGTTGGTATTACCAACTACAGAGATTACCTGAGATGTGGCCTGCAGGTTACGGGTAACCAAGTGTGATGCTAATATAACTATATCCTATTTCTGTTTTACTATGATATGCTAGCTAAATTTTGGGTGGACACAACACTATAAGGTTCTAATAGACAATCCATTTTCACATGGCTTTAAAACCATTCAGAGGGGTTTTAAGTTAGCGAAGAAGTTGAGTTTGAAGTATCTGTTGTAGAAACCTTTTTCATGTGTTTAGTTACGGATGGCAATGACCGGATTGAAACCCAACCGGCACAAAACCCACTTCATGTGGGGCAGGTAAAAACCCGGTCCATGGGTCACTGTGTAGGTTCAGACACGGTCGAATAGATATTCTGGGTTTGATTTGGGTAGTGAGTTTTGCTAAAACCGCTCCTAACCCACCCCATATATATTACTTACATCAATATTTTCAATTTATTATGGTAGTATATTCGACTTACTACTATTATATTCGACTTTCTGATTGTTTTGGCTTGTTTTATTTTACTTATGTAGAGTCGTAGTCATTCTTGAGTGGATCAGTTGGGAAACCTGTTCCCATTGTACTCCATGTTGCAACTCTTCAGCATTTTATTAATAAAAATTTCATGTTTCTTATAAAAAAAACAGTTATTTGGTGAAAGTATTTTTCTTCAATAGTGTGTGTTATATTAGATTTAAATTTTAGAATCATCATATTAAAGAATAGTGGAAAAATATCAGACTTATTGGGGGGAAAAAGAAACAGCAGCAGGTGGGGCCGGGGCTGGGTCTTCTGGGAAGGCAAGGCAAACGGTTTACGAATCTCTTTTCATGCGCAGCAGGTCCTAGGATATTTGAATCTAATAAATTTAGCTTGTTAAACAGAAAACAGCTACACCTTATTAGAGTCCAACCAGTTTTCAATTCGACTGGATGAATAAAGAAAAAGCATATGGTGGAAGCAGCACGTAGGGAGGAGAAAGCTAACCATAGCAACTGCTTTTTGTGGAGTCCTGTAAAGTTGCCATCCAGCCATCTTTGGACCTGTGTTTGGGAGCCCACTAAGCCTCTCTTGAGGTCGATGGTAAAGCGACATTGAATTATCAGCTGCTCCTATCCCTAACCAGTGTTCGCCCGCATTTATGGACAGTATGGGAGAATTATGAATGGTAACATTCTTGACACATCTTATACCACCTACAAACATGAATTATTGCCCATACACGGATTAAAACATTAAGCCTCCAAATCCTATATTCCAAAGAACAAAAATTAAATACATCAGGAGGAGATACAATTGGTTAAACATTTTATCATGAATAGTACATATGAATGAGCAGGACGAACTGATAAACCGCTTTAAGTTGCACTTGCAATAAATAATCCAGAGATGCTCGAAGCAATGCCTTTCATGTTTGCTAAAGTAACAGAACCATAAAATGGAAGAATAAATCATATTCTTTACTTGATCAGTGAACTGTTAATCAATCAAAGATCGCTTGCACCACCAATGAATAGAAAAACTATCAAAAGAATTTGGGAAACAGTGGATTACCGTAAGTGAATAGATGGGATATTTGCTTCATCCAGTTTTAAGCAACAGTAAAAGGGAAAAAACAAAAAACAAAAAAACAAAATTGTTAATTGTGAATACTGAGCATGTGTTGATAAATACTTGGCACTAGACGTGTGCAAAAAAAGTGTTTTCTTGGCTTGAATACCGAGGGAGTAACTATTTTTATCCAGCTACCATAACACGACCATATAAAATCTTGACGGAAAAGCTAAAGAAGCTAACAAGTCCTAAAACTTAAGAATTTGGAGCCACTAAGTCTCTCCTTTCCAAGAAAGCCGAGAAATAGGACTGGGCTAGGTACCTAAAGCATCAAAACCATTTCAGTAAGGAGAGAAGAGAACAGTTGAACTAATTATGGGCCTGCTCAGGATTTTCAACAAAGCCAGAAGGAAGTTAGAATGTATGATGTGAATAACCAGTGTAGGGTACGAATTATGACAAGTCGTTTGCATTTTCTGTTCAGTTAAACAGCCTTAATAAAACCTTTAGATAGAAAGTAGATATTGTTGTCAATATTTGACGTTTGACATTGTTAAGTGTGTTCAGTTCCACTCTTTGATAACATGTCATTAGGAGATGTCAAAGGCGAGAATGAAAAATTACTTCCAAGAAGAATGGAGAAGAGTCCCAACAGAAGCATATTATGTGTACAAAAGTTCTATAGGATGTATCTATGTATCCATCATAATGTGTGTATGTGTAAAAACTAGTGTGGAGAAATTGGCACAATGAACTTTACACCAGAACTAGCATACTGACACAATAGAACCAGTTAAGTAATCCACACCGAAGATAATTCATGCATACAAGCATTATAAACTATTTACACAACAAAAGGAAACAGAAACATGTGTCCACCATGTAAAACATCAGTTTTATCTACGATTTTTCAACATATACATTATTCATTGTTCGCAATATCAAATAGAGAATGGTAGAAATTTCCGAAGGTATCATGTCAAATGAAAACATGGGATATTGGAACAAAAGTAAATGTGTTAGTCTTACCATCGTCTGTTTCCCAAAACCGAATAAGTCCATCATTTGATCCTGAATATACAAATCACAAGGAAAAAGTTACTAGACTAAACTTTCACTGATCTAAACTCATGCAACAAAAAGGTGATATAGGAGCCAGGTGCAAGCGCAAATGAATTTAACCTGTAATAATTCCTTTATCTGCTACAGAATATTCCACGCAGAGAACTGGGCCATCATGGCAAGCTAGAACAGCATCACATGTTCCTTGAGAGACAGACCACATTCGAGCAGTCCAATCATCACTACCTGTTATTACAGTGTCTCCAACCATTCTGATAGACCTGCAGTCACCATGGCATGTTTAGTCACCACAATTAGAATCTAACGTTAGTTTCAAATGCTGACAACTTGCCTAATCCATTTTGAATGCCCTAGCAGCTTATGCATCTGACGTCCAGCCCGAATGTCCCAAATGTTTGCAGCCCTGAAAGTCAATGTGTGAAGAAGTCAAACTATAGGAAGACTAAGCCAGCAATGGCTCAAACTGCAAGCAATTTCAGAGGCCACAAAAAGATTTTTTCTTTCTAAATGAATAAACGAAGAAGTCTAAGTGTCTTACCCATCTCTGCCTCCAGCAGCCAAGATCCCTCTGGAGTCGTCATACTCCATGCATAAAACTGCACTTGAAAAACGGCCGACTGTGGCAACACAGGCATCTGTCCTTACATCCCACATCTTCACAGTGCCATCATGTGCAGCTGTGAGGACACGCTCACCAGAAAGCATCTGCACAGTGCTTACCTAAATGGAAGCATAAAAAGTATCAGCAAAGGTAATGACTTCAAGAAGTTGCTAATTAAATACATATCAATCAGACAGTCATGCAGAAATATCAAATAAGCAGAAAGACAAACCAGGATGCATAAATAATCACAGAAAGTTGAAAATATTGGCCAACATGAAGGAAATCACACTTGGCAGCAGCTAAAGCTGCAGCGAAAAGGTGGCTACAATGTACTATCGCATACCCATCAGTATTTCGGAACCATGCCTATGTCAATAATCTCAAAGAAGTAAAATTTCTTGGTCTTCACTGTTAAGAGACCAGACCTTCTGAATGCTGAAGTACCGATGAGTAACTTCATCAAGCATAAAATCAAGGTGGGAGTAGATAATTACAGCATCACTAACACTCATTATTTACTGTTTTCTATAAAAAGACAAACAAGCATTACTTACTAAAATTGTTGACAAGTCCGACCCAAGTACAGAGCAGGAATGGAATAAACAGCTGAATGGTAAACTAAACTGATTCAATAACTTATCAAAGTGAAAGTTGTGAAGAAATTAAATTGGACATCAAAGAGTTGATAAAAGACATTTCAGATGTTAAATTTGTCAATATGGTTTTCCATGAGAGGTGCAAGATATTAAGGACTAAGAAACAACAACTTATTAATTGGAGATAAGCTGATTGCATGAGAGGAGGGATCCTTAACAACACTATCAATCCAGACTCTAAAGACTCGTTCACATTATCTGGAATGGCGTATTGTAAAAAAACTTATTAAGACTGCATCCCTCAGATCCATATTTGAACCCAAATTCAAACAAACATAAATTCACATTGATCCCCCCCTTCCCCAACCCATAAAACCCAAAGGATAAATAAATTTGAAAAGGAATGGCTGAATCACTCTGTCAGAGCAGACTAAGTTTTTCAAAATTATGAGATTCCACTGTGGAAGAGTTAAATATAGAAGACAGGCATTTAATTCAATGCCGGGTGGAAATTCTGGCTGTATTGATGATGATGATTTAATAACCCTAGGGTCCGTTTGCTTTAAACTTGGCTCAGTAGATTTAGTGGACCGAATCTCGATAAAGCACACTCATTAACTCCCTCAGTCAGATTTGGCCCAGTACTCCCCAGTCTTAAGCAAACGGACCCCTAGTTTTTTGGTTAATACAAGCCAAACTATAAATGGAGATACTACTGTGGCCAGGGTTGCCAGAGAAGATGCAGAAACAAGAGCTGATACTGCGACGCTTTACTACCCTGAACATGGAAGTCATAAATTACAGATTTTTCGTGATGGATGAGTGTCAAACTAAAGGTGTCTTTTGATGGTTGAAATATATATCCAGTTTCAGTGACAGTCGACATCTATCTACAGTTTTGAATGAGCACAATATATATATTTTCCCTTCTTCAAGCCTTATCACCTAATGATATGCAGCAGTGGAAGAGATTTGAGTATACAAAGAAAAAAAACACCAGTCATTGAGAAAAAATTTAGATGTTGTAATAATCTCTGAAAGACATTTCTGTCGTTAATTGGTTTTACTTATTTGTATCTGATCATCCAGATATTGATGGAGAAGGAAACGAATTTCCATAAGAACATTTACAATGTTATTTACAAGGTTATGTTAAAGATCACTGAAAGTTGATTTGCAATTCGATAACAATTGCTTTCTTATTTAGTGAGTCATATTGCAAGATGACATGTGAGCAATGATTCTCGCTTATTGTTGGCAACTGTTCGGATCACTAACAGATACGTTGGAGTAACCATTGTGAATTAGATATTTAGTAGACCACAAATAAGATTAGGCAGTATTGGCAACCATACAGTGGTAGTTAACTCGTTCTGATTCTTCAAAAGTTCAATCATATAGTTTTGGATAGGTGGGGCCAGTTGGATTGGGATGGGTCATGGTAACTGAACTTAATTACAGAGTTAAATCTTTTGGTTTTCAAGATTATGCATTGTGGAGAAGGACTAAATTTAATGTGCAACAACTTTAAGATATAGCACCCAGGTTTAATTAAAAGAAATAATATAAAAACATCAACCTCAGGTGCTACTGGTAGGGTTAACTTTAGCCATGTGCCTAATCAGGTCCTGAATTTGTATTGGTTGCTTGAACCAAGCTAGTTGTTATCTGATTGTCATCCCAACATCACAAAAGTATGGGCTTAGCATTGCTCATAATTTCTTCAGTTCCCTCTTCCTACAAGCTAGCTTTTGGGAATGAGTTCCATCTATGGGGTTGTAACAATTGGTATCAGAGCAACCACCCATGCCCAGGTTGTTTTAAAAACAAAACTAGCTTTTGGATATGAGTTCTACCTAAGGGGTTGTAACATTAGTACAGAAAAAATCCCAGTACACCAACATGCCCAGGTTGTTTCAGACATACTATTTTATGCCGCGAAAAACTCACTGAAGATAAAAGTGGATAATAAAATAGCAACCAACCTAACTACTGGTTGAGGATAAATGTAAAACACCTTTAGCAAATCCTTGATATCTATCTGGTCCAAATTAACAGACAAATTCTACAGATTAGGAGTAAATGATGATGAACTAAGACAATTAACAAGAGAGAAGATATTCCACCCGCAGGCTGAGCATGCATGCCTTGAGAAAAAGAAACTTAGTTTATAATAAAACCAGAAATACAGTAATCTTTGTGAGAATTGAATGACAATCCAACATCAGTTTACTTAAGCGCTGTTTACATCACACGACTCGAGAATAAGCAAATATTAAACTAGAATTGCAACAGTGAATGGCTAAATCTAATGCTCACTGAAAAATTATATGATCCAGGAGCTTCATTAATGAATCTCCAAAAATTGATGAAATCTTGTATTTTCTTGTGTTTGCTAAGTTGCCAAACTGGTTCATTTTTCCAGGTGTAGATTATCCAAGGATCAACGGAACCATTTTATCAAGCTTCTTTCCACACCAGGTCTTACCTACTATATTGGAACTACAAAATTACATTATACGATACCACACAAACGTATAAAAGCACGATAGAGCAAAATTACATCCATACACCACAGAAACATATGGAAGCACAGTACAACAATTCTGACCAAACCTGTCCATCATGGCCCTTCAGTTCTTCTAGGAGCTGAGTTGTCTGTTTATCCCACACGAGTACAGACTGGTCATCTGAACCAGATACCACCTTTCCTCTATCAGAGCTTATGGCCCGGACAGTTCTGCATGGAGAATAATAAAGTACTCATGAGCAGCCATAAAATGCTGTAAAAAGTGGGATTTGAAGATACCTGGTGTGCCCCTTCAAAGTGGCCCTAAGTTCAGAACCACGAAGACTAGGGTCCCATATCTTTACCTGCATTTTTAAGTATAATATCAAAACATAATATAAAGTGATGAGCATCATAGAGAGAGTTTAAGATGCGAGGCAGTTCATGTGTCTTTGGTCAGGACTCAGGGCTTACACCACAAATGTGGTATCTATGCTCCATAAAGTTCATATAGTATATTAAAAATGTAAAAGGCAGTACTAGCTGACAAAAGAAAAAGATGAATAATTACAAAACTAGTAGCTAGAGTGATCACAGAAGAAAGCCTTAGGTGTTTAAGAAAATTTAAACTCTAAAAGAGACATTTCTTTAATACTATGATATCAAAACATAACCTGAAATGAGGAGCAACATAAAGTTGGTCCGAGAAGCAAGACATTTCATGTGTCTTTGGCAAGGGCTTACACCCCAAGTGTGGGATCTACACTCTATAAATTTTCATATAGTATATTTAATGTGCAAAAGATAGTAATAGCTGAAAAAGAATAATCACAAAGTTGTAGATAGAAACATCATGAGAAAAAGTTTTAATTGCATTAAGTAAAATTAACCTCTAAGAGAGGTTGATGAAAAAATTGGCATCTAGGTATTGCACGGAGTGAGTTATAAAAAATTACAAGATGGATTCATTAAAACTAAGCTTTAAATGACATTTTCTAATCTTACTGTGCAATCTGTGCTTCCACTGATAAAGAACCCTGCATCTTCACGATCACCAACTAGATCCCAGACTTCTCTTTTGGTCACACAATGCAAAGCAGTCACCGCACCACTATGACCTCTTAGCATGCGAATGCTGGTCTGTGATTTTTTCTGCCCAGCTGCAGATACATCTTGCTTGCGAGGAGATCCATTCTCTGGATCAATAAATGCATCATGATCTCAGAACAGTTGCCCAATTAGAATAAACTGTCCAAGTGTACATTGAAAAGGGCCAGATGTACCTAGGTTGCCACTATCAGATGTCCCCTTACGGACACGACTAAAAGAAGTGGTTTTATCTCGGCTGAACATGCTCTGGACCCAGCTCCTTCCAACACCAGATGCCTCAGTTGACTGCTGAGTGCTATCCCCAACATCTTGTGGACGTGGAGAAGGTAATCCAAATGAGGGCACAGATTGAGATTTCCCAGAATAACTTCCCCAATATCCAATGCATATTTGTCGGATATGTGAGAGGAATCCCCTTATCTTTATCTGATACAACATGTACAAAATATAGGATGCAGTCAGACCAAAAATCCCAAATAGTGCAAACATATAAAGGAAACAGTTATGGAACAGCATTAATAAAACAAGATCTGGGAGCACATAAAAAAACCACATACTATGGCTTGCATAGGATATCGGCAAGTATATCAGACACACATATGCCTTGGGGTGTCAAATACTGATTCTTTCAGTTTTGAAAAAGTAATCAATGGCATTTTATTAAGCCATAATCAAACATGTATTACCTAAAGTTGACATTACAGAAAAAGCAAAGCAAGACATTTGAATCATATGTATGATAAAAAGAATAGGTCAAAGTATTTTGTGGATATGATTCTAGCCATGGATGGTATTCGATTAGGACATTTTAGTAGACCATAAACGTGATAAATGTAACAGAAAAAACATGAAGAACAGTCAAGAATGTCCATGAAAAACCTGCCACGTAAGAGTAGATAACCACCCATTCCTCCTATAGGAGATTGTCTACTAAGACACAAGGATAATAGGCAGAACTCCATTGGATCATTTGCCATCTCTTGTGATTAATCTTTCTATTAATTATTTAAGGTTATAGGATGCAGAGTCTTATCCTAATATATGTCAGAAAATTTACTGAATCCAAGAATACAACCCTAATCGTAAATGATGTCTTAGTTATATATGCTGCAGAAGAGAAGTTCAGAAGAGTAGATAATGAGATCATATACAAATATATCTTACGAATAAAAAATAAAAGCAGTTAGCGATCAATCTCCAAATTGTTATTACCTTCTCCAATAGTGTCTTTCTGAATTATGACTCACTTTATTTACTTGAAATATTATTTTTTACCCCTCAAATATCCTAGACTAGAGGTTGACAGGTCATGGTAGCTATAGGAAATGTATTCTCACTTGATTTCCATTTCATACCCTTAGAATTTTATTTAAGCTTAACTGAACAGAAGTTGCAAACCTTACATTATGCACATACATTATTTACATATATATATATATAAAGGGTGTCCGAGTTTGGTTTATTTAAAAGGCCAAGCTCGTACAAAAAACTAATATTCATGCTCCACAAAGCATTGTATAGTTTCTTATTGAGCCCTTAGAGTAGCATACTCAATGAACTCAAGGTATATACGGCTTTTGTCAAAATTATCCTTCATATGTTAGCACATTTGCAGTGGTAACATATTTTGATGCCAAAGCTGACCCTGGGACCCTTCCTGTTATCTAAAGCCCTGTGATTGTCTTCCAGGCTAGTATTCAACATCATTTCATATCCGTTTAACATGTTATGAGTCACTATCATTCCATAGATCCACCAATCATGAATATTTGCTACATTTAAGGGGTTTTTTTCATACAGAAGCCACAGTTTAAAATAACTCAGCGAATTGGGTTACGAATTTTCAGACTGTTGAGTTGACGAGGAGCATTGTGAGTAAAACTCAGGCATATATTTTTCGAGGGATTGTAAATCATGTAGTTTTTTAAACATTAGATCCACAATATGCAGAAAAATTGTGAATAGCTCAACCCATCGACATCATAACCAAATAGACAATATATGGCCTTTCATATTCCAAATAATGTAACTTACGATGTGTTTATAGCCAATGTTGTTCTTTCCTGCTATTGTTTCTATCATGTACCACGTATCAGTGTCAGAAAGTCCCAAACCAGCCTGCATAGCAGCACGAAAAGAGCAGTAAAGAGTGAGAATCCAAAAACCTAAAGGTGAGTTAATAAAATGAGGAATGCTCTAAATGAGATATACCATATGTGTTGCCAGAATGATCACTTGTGTTGTCACCAATGCTGCGTAATTGGTCGACCTAACATTATAGTGGCAAAGAAAGACTTTTTCAGTACTGGCCTTTCATTTTTAGTGTTTTGTTGTTGGCTGCTTTCATACAACTCTCCACGAACACATAAAGAGACATAACACCACTTCTAATAATGACTAAGAAAAGACAAACAAACAACAATTCGATGAACCGAAATATTTTCCTTGTGTGCTTAAACACCCTTTTTCTGACTTAATGATGTTAAAAGTACAGGTTCATGCGACAAGCCTTGAACATAACTTCCAAAAATATCCGCAATCTTTACTAAAGCTAGAACCTATTGATAAGGCCAAGGTAACACTCCAGAATAGCGCAGGATACTAGCTGTTGAACGTTAAGAAACTTAGAACATGAATTCTCCGTTCCCTATATGAATAATAACTAAGAATGACCAACCCTGTAATGCTAGCCAGAGATCGTCAAGAGTTCACAGAAAGTAGCAGAACCAATATGAAGCAATTGACATTTGACAATGAGAGGAGCTTCAAAGACACATTTAAAAGAAATGCATCATTCAAGTTGAAGATATACATTATACTGCTTTGTTATTGTCAATAGCTCCATTTAACCATTGTTCATATGCTGCTTGTTCTCCATCAAACAAAAATAATAACGGAGTATTAAAGCCTGTTTTGTACTTGGACATCTGAGTCCTGCTTCTTCTTCTTGCATCATATTAACACACAAACTATAATCAATTTATTAATTTCCAGCTTTGAGATTATTCACTGGATAAAACAACAATTACTTATTTTCTCTGAACTTTGACCTCTTAAGTGCAACTACCTCCTCAAACACACTCGTTTCTGCCAGGTTATTCATCCAACCAACCATTAACATCTCCCTTTGTTCCAATGCCCAAGAATTCCATTGTCCAAAGAAAAAAATTCTAATAGTATGGAACTTAAGCCTCTTACTTCTCACTTGACAAACAAAACTTTTACCGCTATAGAACAAGGCTAGCATCTCTAAGGATATCAAAAATGTGAAAAACCCTAAATTCCTTATGGGTGGAAATCCAACATGCAACCCTAACCTTGACGTAATCCCATACTTCTTCTGAGGATTCCTCAACATTATCGAAAATTTCTCTTAATACATTTAAGCATAGATTGACATTTTTGATGACTTGGACTTGAAGCTTAGGCACAGCTTAGATACTGATATTCCTAACAAAGTACTCGATTATAATGGTAAAGGTATATTTAGGTTGACTAATGCATGCAATGCTCATTTTCGTAAGATTTTCTTTTGATGTGTTTAGCAATGAGCTTGCACAATAGAGTGTCCGTCATATAATGATGTTTTAACAGCATATGTTGGTAATTGCATACTCAGGAAATAGAAATACTGAAATGACTGAATAGTGGTAATACAAGGCTCAGACATTACACTATCAAAATGCAATCTTGATAATCGTGTAACAATTGCATAGGAAACATTTAGGGGGATGATATAATAATTAAAATAAATTCTTCAATTATATGCAACTAGCAATATGTTTATGGAAACTATGAAAGCATGAGCTAGTGTTTTTTTTAAAGAACCTGAAGATTCTATTAATATGGAACAATTTTAATCTGTTGTGCGACATGAAATGCTTTATTATCACTCATTTGTTCTACTATTCAACCCACAATCAATGAAAGATGAACAGAGACCCTATTTGCAGCTGTGATACATTTGAATTTGTTGATAGTTATTTAACAAATACATTATGTATCTTCTCTGTAGTCATACTTATATCACTTTTAAGATATTTAAAGCAAAATAGCTTATTATTGAGCATAATGAAGATTTTGACGTGCATGCATGACATCAGTGTTGTTATAACCGAACCGGCGGCCAAACCGGTCTCACCACCGGTTGGCGGTCCAACCGGTTGGACCGGTTGAATCTGCGACCTAACCGGAAAATTAGTAATCATCATTTTTTTATGTAACTATACACATTACCATCCACAAAATATAAATACTTAAATAGAATTTATTAACTACACTTCAAATTTCAAATAAAGATAATTATAACTTAATGTACTTCTTAAGAATATGGATGTCTTTAATAAAATTTAATAATTTATAGTCCATAAATTTCTTTTAACTTCAAAATCTCTTTTCAAACATGACAAATATGGTAAATGATGAGTAACTTGTTAAAATTCTATAAACTGATAAACAAAAGTTAGAAATCTATAAACTGATAAACAAAAGTTAGAAATCTATAAGTGAAATAAGCAAAAAGAATAAAAAAAAAAAACCTTAAAAAAACACAAAATTTGAATAACCGATTTTTTCAGTTTTTCCGGTTTTTACCGATTGAACCATAGAAACGGTTCTATGGGGTACTCCGCGCCGGTCCAAGTACCGGTTCAACCAGTTCAGTTGAACCAGTCTGTCCTATCCGGTTCTGACAACCTTGCATGACATAGGAGCATAGTTGGTTTTCCCGAAGCCTGACACAATTTGATAAGATATGTGTAGAAAAAGTAGTATTGTTTAGCCACTATTAGTGCGCTGAGGCAATTAAGATCACAGACTCAGTTATTGCTTTGGCGTCATAAATTTTTTATTTGAATAAACTAGTTTCATTTACAATGCAAAGTACTTCACTTTAACTGGTTTTGTTCTCTGTTGTGTTAGTCAGAACCATCTGAGTTTTAGATTATGTTTTAATTTATATCATAGCATGATAGGATGTTATATCATTATCACGTTTGAATAGTAATGTAGCTTTGCACCTTGGGTGCGGCTTACGCTTTTGACTACCTTGGTTTCAAGAAAAATTGTTTCTTAACACGTAACATGTACATGCAATTCTACATGCATAGATGATAACCTAGGTGGGAAGCCTCATCCTTATGTATTTTCTTTGTCAATGTCATTCAAATTACCCGTTTCTTATCAAAAAAATAAATAATCAAAATAAAAATCTACATGCCTATCACGGTTGTGTGTGCATGTTACAGAGTAAGTAGATGGATGCCAAGAAGAACCAAAACAGAAGTAAATATTCTGAATTTCTAATACTATCTAGAAGAGTCTTGCTCGTTGAACTGTGGCAGCTACCTAAAGCATGACTTAATATGTCTCTAAACCTTTTTAGAAGCATAGCAGCCTATCATCAATGGATATCTAAAACTACATATACTACACTTTTGAAGTTGACACATTGGCATAGTAGCTCGGTGACTTCTTTTTCCCAACTCAAAATGTACTCTTCATGCAACACCAACAAATAGTCACTAGAAGTCATGCCATTTCCATCTTTTGAGGTGCATCCATGACTTCATGTAAAGGGTCTTCGAAGAATTAGAAATAAATTAGAGCTAAGAACTCATAAAACCTTTGCTCAGATTGACACTTCGCTTACTATACTTAGTAAATTGCTCAAGGTCAATATCAGTTGCTGCTACTGGTGGATTGCATACAAAATGAAGACAACAATAATGAATATCCAATCAAATTACATCTGATCAAGCACTCGTGAGGTCTACAGAAACCGCAGCCATATTAATGACAAAATACAAATATGGAGGGAAAAACTTTATTATCCTGTATAAGTACCTGATGAATTCAATTAACTGAAGCAGAACCAAGTGGTCCCTTATATTAATTGAAAGAAAAAGGAGCAACGAAATTATATATCCTTACTTGTTAGAAAAGCGGTCAAGCAGATAGTCGAAGTACCCTTCCCAAAAGCTGCAATAGATCGCGCATGTGATAATCAAGAACTTATTCGAATACAAATCCACATGAAGGGACAATATTATTAAGTGAGCAATTACATTACAGATTAGCCCATAAATGTTTTTGCTGTAAACATTACCGATTAGCCTTCTTTGCTAGAATCAGAACACAGCCAGGTCGAACAATATACTGTATCTCAAATTAATTCTTATTGTTTATGGAGAACATGAAAATTTGCAGACATCATGCATAAAGGGAATATTTGTTTGCAACAGTTTGAAATGTTCACAAGCACTGAGGTTAGGAACATTTAAGCACCAAATTTTAAGGCCCACCAGGATAAACTAAGACCTCAGGCCGTGTTTGTTAGCCCCAACTTTTGTTTCTTATAAAACTGATAATAAGGACTAATTTACGTGAACAGATGTGAGCTTACCCTGGATGATTGTTTTTTGACTTTTTCCTACCTTGTCATGCTTAAAATTGTTGTAATCAAGAGCTAAAAGACAATCAATTACAATTGTTGGGGTGCACCTGAACTTCCCCACTGTAATGCAGGATATGTAAGTATTGTCTCTTAGCATTCAGGCAGAACTTGATTTCTTAGTGTTGATTTTATTCAGAATGAAGAAATTTTTTGATGTACAGAGTAGGAGGCACTGAGTCTCCTGTTAGTAAATGGCCAAGTGATAAAAGACTGGAACTTAAGGGACATACAACAGAAGTAGCCAACCGTACCAAGCACATCTATAATAGACTACTTCTCTGCTATATGAACCAAATAGATAACCTTTATTTACCAAGTTATCAGTTAATTGCTTCATCAAGTGTTACTGATGAGGACACGTGATTGAAATTGGTACTGAGGAAGGTCATTCGCTTAACTGTGTATCACTCTTAATATTTGTCTTGCCAATGACCAGTGGGCTCAGAGAACTTGGCCTCTTTTCTGTACTTCACTATCCTGATTCATTTGATTGGTAACTAATATGATTTTTATAATGTCATACATTGAGACGGTTAAGAGCAAGCAAGCATTTCTGTTCATAAAAATGAGTATGCATCATCATATGGTAACCCAAAAATTAGTAGTACAGAAATTTGATGTTAATCTGTATGAACTGGCACTCGTCCATTACTATGATCTAACGATTGACACATATCTAAATTGGATTATGCAAACAGAATTGTACTTCGAAAATAAAGTTGGAGAATATTCAAGAACTGTAGGTTGTGTACAATGATATATTTATAGCAAAGGTCTATTGCCTTGGCAAATATATAAATTGGGAAGTTGCACTCTGCCATATTTGTAACCATCAGGGGCCTGAGCCTTGGGGAAGACATAAAGAAAAGCCAACATCTACTTCAGGTATTATTTTTTTCATGTGTTTTATATCGGCACAAGATGATGCTTGACAGAACTCAAATATGAACAGTTCTGAACATCTTAGTCCCCAGATACCATTCTTTCATTCGATAAATTGAAACAATTTGAAACACCAAGCATCCAGAAGAATATTGATCCACACACCAAACAACGTGAGCAGAACAAAATGTGAAAGATACTACAAAAAGTAAATACTACAATAGAAAGCATTCGCTGAAAATAAAGAAGACATGCATACCGTAACTCATCCCAGATTGAAAGAGAGCGAAGGTGTCGCTGAACATAATCCGGTACATTGTTCACGTCCTTTTTGTGCATTTCAGCAGAGACCTCAAGGGCGTCTCTAATAGTAGCCAGGTCATTCCGAGCTGTAGCACGGCTTATGGCTGTTTTGAGCTGTGTTAATTCCCAATAAATTACATTAGGATTTGATTCCAATTTAAGATGCTCCTCTAAGTCAAGCAATGTACTAAATAGATATTATGTTTCCAGAGTAATCCACGGGTTTATTAGATGCTACACCCAGTGTACCGAACCTAGTTTTTGAACTTTTTAATTGTCAACATTATAGGCAAGCAGTATATTTGATGCTACACCAGGTGTAGCATCTAATAAACTGTCTATAATGCTGGCATTTAAAAGGTTTAAAATCAGGCTCCTCTGATTCAGCATATTGCATTCTATAATTTCTTGACTTAACAATTTTGAAGAATGGCGCTGCATTTCCTAGAATGCAATATTTCATAGTTCAGACACTGTTTAAGCCACGATAACTCAATTAGGAGTGTTCCCATAACTTATGCAAATAGGACCCACTGAATGTTGCTTCTTTCTTTCTCACTTTAGGATTGTGAAATACACGAACTCAGACTCTCAGCCTTAAAAGATAAAATGAAAAGTATCATTATAGAAGCATTTCCATCTAAAAGTCATGTGCATAGATATTTCAAAAGCATCATCATCAACATATTTGAATAGCTGTCTTTTATTTTAATGAACAATACAGAAAGGAGAAAAGATGAAATACAATGACATCAGCTCTCTGAAGTCCTCATTTTTCCTCGGCTGATAGTACTGTTCTTGTTCAGTTCGCCTTGAAACGAGGGGTATTCAAATTTGTCAGTAATGATGCTTCTGAAATATCTATGCATCTAGATGGAAGAGTGCGTCTTTTCTGATATCATCTCAGATGAGACCAAATCCTTCTAAAAACTAAGAGTTGAAAGCTGAAAAAAAGACGAAACAAGAAACTGAAACCCCCCCCCCCCCAAAAAAAAAACACGTTAGCATAACTTACAAAGAAATTGTAAAGATAAAAATGAGCCATCTCATTAAAATACATCTCGTGAGATGGTCCCATACCAGTTTTTTGTGTGGATGGAAATGGTTCTGGAGGAGATATTTGGCAATGATTCCTATTATGATCTTTTTAAGATTTTATCCTTATCAGAAAAATGTATTTGTATCTTTTTGTTGTATTATTATGATCTTTTTAAGATTTTATCCTTATCAGAAAAAAACCAGGAGAATCACGATCATGATTCAAGAAGTTGAACAAACCAGTTCTTTCACTGCAATAAACTGCTCTTCTGTCAACTGACCAGTCCATCCCTGTAGAGGAGAAGACCAGAATTATAACACAACTTGAGGGCATAACTTAGTATGTAGAGATAGTACATACCGAATGGATGTGCTCTCTTATACATTCAACAAACCCACTACCACCAATTCCCTCAGCATCAGACTCGATTAAAGCTGATAAAAATTAACAAATTCCAGAGTTTATTCATCCGTTTATGGTGGATATAATTTTGAGTTTGGTCAGGACACGAAAGCGTACCAAGGATAGTTCCATACTCAAATGATGAAAGAGGATCATCAGTTGTCCCCAGTTTCAGAAGCCTTAGCCATAATCCCTGTTAAGAGGAACCAATTATTTTACGAGTTAGAATTCTAAAAAAAAGGACAAATATCTGATTTAAAGGAAATGACAGAAGGCAGAGCATATTCTAGTCAGATCTATTAATCACATGATTATAAATAAAACCACGGATATTGGACCTAAAAAGTCAGAGCAGCAATAATACTAAAGGAAGAACACAATGATTGAACTCATTATCCAACAATGTAATACCATATCCCCAAAAGGCTGCAAATAAAGGTAAGCTGCAAAAATTGAGTATAAAGTACACAAAACTTATGTGCTCATCTTCGGTGAATTTGTCTTGCACATAGAATCAGCTTATAAATCGAATTAGCATGACAGTGAGACAGTGAGATGGACAGCAAGACAGTGAGATAAGACTTTGACCATATTTCTAGGGAACTAATCATTAGCAACATTGTTCAATACATTACTGCTCTTTTCAAAGACAAGCATCAATGATATGATCAGCTGTAACAACAATACTCATGAACAGAAAAATATTTAAACACCTGGAGGGATTAAATAATTTGAGAAACACAATGAAATTTAAGTCAGGCCTATCGCAACAGAAGATGATAAATTCATAGAAAGGAAGAAGTAACACAAAAGTAAGAAGAAACACGAAAATATGAATGCCCAAAACGCCTAACAATGGCCTAGCACTTAAACTAATATAACCAAGAGGGTAACCAACTGGCTTCAGTGAAAGTTTACCAATATAAACCAAGTTCAAATCTACAGGGCAATTTTCAAACAAAATGTGGATAAAATGTAGTGGTGGTCCTAACAACAACAACAACAAAAACAATGATCATCTAAACGGAAAACATTGCACCTGCAGCTTCACTTTAATGTCTAGAACCATGCGTTCCCTTTCAGCCTGTAAGGAAATAGATTGTCATCTCATTGATATAACTATAGGAGAGGACTCACTGGCCATAGTAACTATGATAAAACTCACAGCTCTCTCCCTTGGGCTCAAGCTTTCAGGCTTGGAATCTTTACTAGCACGAGGTGAAGGTGAACTACAGAAAGAAAAAGAAGGGCAATATTTAATTAGTCTAATAAAATCATAAGAGTATTATCCTCACATTTCTTATAGTACTATACCTCAGTGCATGCGTTGCAGAATACTCAACAGCACCACTAGCTGCTGCTAGAATCTGTTTTCTCTTCTCTTCATGCTCTTCTGTTCTGATATTTGCAGGAAACCTATCATAACGATATTTGGCACCCGATCCTGGGTAAAGAAAACACAAAACACGGTTGTACTAAACCCATCTCTAAGTGTCTCAATAACCTTTGTAACATGTCTGCATATCTAGAGGCATCCAGATCAAATAATGGTAGAAGTTACCTGGATTCCCCGATCCACTATCAGAAATAGTTACAATATCAGGTTCTGCCAAAGGTGAGGGAAGAACTGAGAAAGGATTTTGTCCCCTGCCAATAGCATCTTGTAACTTATCAAGAAGGTTGTTTCCATTTCCATCTGAACCAAGACCTCTCTCCAAATAATCCAAGAAACCTTGGGAATCTAAAAACTGGCTGATCTGTTAAAGTTGCATGTCAAATGTAGAATTTGGAGATCTAATCTTTTAAAATGAAAAGAAACTGGCATCTAATATATTTATATCTGTTAAAAAGTTACCAAAACCCTACAATAATCTAGTAATGACGCTCAATGAAATTAAATGGAATAACACACCATAGGATCCAGTGGCTGGTTTGTAGAACGGGAACGCTTCTTCAAGAAAGCCTGACTGTTGAAGATATGAGTGGCAGTATTTTCCTAAAAATTAATAGATCAGTTGCAACCTTGACCTACACAACTGATTGAACTGAAAACAAGAATACGGTAAAGCTTCATACCATGAAATTGCGGTAGCCACCTAAAATGGATGCAAAGAATTTTAGGAATATGAACCTGAAAGAATCAAATCATTTTTCAAATGGATGAGACAGGCGTATTACCCAGCATAAGTTTCTTTTGTCATCAGCTACTCCTCTTAGACGGCTAAGAATAGAAACTATGGAAGTGGAATCAAAGGTAAAACTTACCAAGTCACATTACATACCTATGAAGAAGTATGAAATGACCTTTAAAATTACTAAATTAGCGCATTGGCAAACTAAATTCACATACGAACCTAGAATACATCGTCCTTTAGATGTTACTTGTGCAATATGCAGATCTACACTAAAGGGATCAATGCTTAAATGTCCATGTTTAATCTTACATGCTCTAAAATGTTTATCAACATCAAAGAACTGTCTCAATTATATCAGTATACCAAGGGACAAAACATAACATCATGTACCTCGACATGATTTTGCTTTCAGTTACCAGTAAAACTAGATGGAATGAAACGCTTAAATCATTGACTCATTTTTTATAAGAAACAACTAAATTTTATTAATAAAATAGGCATGAGGAATCCAAAGCATATCTGGAAGAGAGAAATAGTTGTTACATGATATAGCACCAATTCCTAGCTAAGTCTGAACTGTGAAATTTTTTAAATCTCTTATGACTAGACAACCAAAGTGCTACTCTAAATTTAATCCTCCCCCATAACATCCTCCTCAGTTTCAGGCCTGTCATCGAAAATCCTTCTGTTCCTTTCCAGCCAAATAGACCAGCATAGTACAGGTACGATGATCCCCCGAGAATTTTACCCTTCTTATTAATGCAGCCCCCAAGATTTGACAATAAAAGATCGGATACTTGGAAGTATGCTGACTCATAAATAAAACATTCAGAAGTATGAAGGCCAGATATAGCACGAAGAGTATTAGTATATACTACCTCCGTTTTTTTTTAAGTTTTCATTCTAGCTTTGGATAAGAAAATTAAGGGACTTAAGGAGTTGATAAGCGCTCAACTAATTTCCTTAAATCCCTTGATTTTTTCATCATTTTTATATTATTGTTAACATTTCCCATAACTATAGGATTAGTATTGTAAAAAAATTGGTAAAAAAGCTGGAATGACAACTATTTACAAACAAAACAAATAAGCTAGAATGACAACTAAATAAAAACAGAGGTAGTAAAATTTATTTAACTAGTTACAAATAAGGCCAGCATGATATGAGCTTCTCATGCATTACACATGGACGAGCACAAAATACAAATACATGTCCTGCCAATAACAAAATTAAAGCGACGAATGCAAAAAACTATGTCATAGAAGACATATTCTAATAGTAAGGAAAGTGAAATCATGGTAAAGACTCAATTACTAACATGTGAACCACCATTAAAAATGAAACCACAATTTAGCTCACCCAAATTTCTTTGTTGTACAAAACAAAAGTATTTCTCTTCTGAAATTAAAGTTGTTCATGTAAATTTCAATACTCAAATGCACAACTCCTAATATGTAAATGAGGCCATAACCGCACAAAAATCTAAGGTACATAATTGCTAGAAAGAGACAAAATACTATCGACATCCTATCAGAAAGAAGATATCAGTGGATCAATGATTTACTTCAAAAAAATTAAATTGGTCAAGAACATTACCTAAGATGGAGATCATGATCCTCTCCCCAAGGCCTACTGCCACTTGTGCATTGCTCAGAGAAGGGACCCCCCCTCATCTGGTCTATCCCGATAACATTAGGATACAACAGCTTCAATATCTCACTTCTCAAAGAACTGTATTCTGGTTCAGGAATAGAAGGGATCTCCTCAGATGTTGTAATAAGATTATGCTCTAGGTCAACCACTACTACCTGTAATACGCCAAATTTTCATTCGGTATTTCCCGCAATTACAGTGCACCGAACAGACCAGTAATTCAAGAGCCAAGATGATAATCTTTTTACAACTAAAAAGTGCCAGTCAGCATTACATACAGCTTAAAGAAGTCAACAGTCACATATTACAATGGGACGCCAAACTTTCATTAGATAATTTATAGGATCACACAATTACAGTGCACCAACTACCAGTAATTCAAGATCCCAAGAAGACACCGAAAAAAAAAATTAACTTAATCCTTGAGTTATTCTGATTGTAAATGTAATCACACTTTGAAGTTTCAATTTACAGGTCGAGGATCCGCCTTAATCAGCCATCTTTATATGGTTTTAAAAAAAAAACTATTAACTTGACTGAAGTAAGTAAAAGAAATATTTATAGGATATCAAGTAACTTGAGCTCAACTTATGTAATAATCCAAAAAAGATAAAAAATTCAACTTCAAGTTTGATAAGCAATTTACATCAAAAACATGAATAGTGCCTTACTTGACTCAATCTTATTTATTTACACATCAAAATAATGTGTTTATGGTTATGAACCAATAAATATGTGCTGTACATATTTAAATAAACCAAAAAAGCAAAGAAAACTACATTCGAACTCCTTAGAATATTTTTTATGAAATATAAAAAGGCTGTATACATGAGCAAAATATCTGCATGAATTTATTATTTATGCCAAAAGTTATCAATATAGTGGGAAATTGCAAAGCCATAAACCCTTTTTCAACGAATTCCGAAATTTGAGCCCTTTTATTTACCCAGATGCGTTTGGTTGAAGCATCACGAAGGTCCCTTAGCCCATTAAGGTCTCTGTGGCCACATTATAGTCAGAAACTCTTGTGTTTTTTGGTGCTGTGGAATTGCTTCTTATACAGTTAATCCAGAAGGATTAAGTTTCTGAGTAAAAAGTTTAGGTGTGAAAATATTGATGGTCTCCGAAGTGATAAAATTTCTGAAAACATCAGTGGTGTGATCAGAAAAAAAAGGTTGAGAGAACTTGTTCAAACATACTTTTTCTGATAAGAAACAGAAAAAATTTATTGCTTATAAAAATTTGAGGGATGAGAAATCCCTCTATAATTACAAACAACGATAGGTCAACTACAAATCTATTCTACATGGCTAAAATCCAGCTCCTCGTTGAATCCGACAATGATAAATCCTTAAACATACTATGACTGATGACCATAAAGCTACTCTGAATTTGACCCTATACCATACTTCCTCTACTGTCAACTTGTTCAAACATACAAGGTTCATGGGCCTAAGGTTTTTTACTATGTAGAATTAAAGTTTCAAATCGTGGCTATTCTGCTCCACACCTGTTGTATTACAGATTCTAATGCATTCCTTGACAAGGGACCAAGGAAAATACTATAAGCAGGATATAGCTACCAATAAAATGGCTGATAAACTATAAAAATAATAAAGAATTAATGACAGAAGAAGAAATTGGCAATTTGGCACGTATAGTGTATACATAATCGAATTCAAGAAACCCAAGAACAAACTTACGCCGTCCATGACGAGCCCAAAAGTGTCAACACCTGAATGAAGACCCATCATGTATGGCGTGGGAGCATCAATATAGTCAACTCCACTGAAAAATAGTAACGGAATGTAGACATGCTTCAGCACAACAAACATAACAACATCAGAAAGCATTCCATCAAATCTTTTTTAAGAATAATAATCTTAGAAAAAGAACTTCATATCCAGCCAGTGCAAGCAATCTTTCTCAAAAGCTACAGTAAAATAGAATGAAGACAAACCTGCCAACGAAATGGGTATATTAAATGGCATATGGCCTCTGATACAAGAGTTAAAAGAGAATATCTGCACATTATGTAAAAAGCACAGTTAGTTCAAGAAGGAAATAAGGACACAATATAAGGATTTTTTTTATGAGAAACAAGGAATTTGATTGATAGAATGATTGATGGGATGAGAAACCCCTATCAGAAATACAACGAAGGATACAATATAAGGATAACTACACTATCCACACCAAGGTGAATGGGTGTATTCACATTTTTACTTTATCCTCCTTTATTAATAACAAATATGATCATTTCTCTCACTATATGTCATCAAATATCCATATACTCGACTGTAAGCCCAACTGCCTATAAAACAAAAATATAGACAATTTAGTGACTTTTGCTTGACCTTAGCCTGATTCAAGCATGATTTCCGAAGGAATAGTTCTAGGGAATCGTAGTTTGAGTTTAACTTGATTTGGGAATAGATTTTATTAGTTTATTTCTAGAAGTTTCATAGGACAGCATTATTTAACAATTTATGGCAGCCTCCCTTCATTCTTGCTGTTATAACGTGAGGTCCTCTTAATTTGCATCTTGTGTAACCTCTGTAAAGAGGCGACTATAAAGGCGAGCAGAAAGCATATGGTCATAATATATTGTCGTTCAAAGAAAGTAACAACGGCAACTATCTGTCCTTGTCAACATATGTTGTGTTTAGTAGCCCCATTACACAATCCTACGTATTCGTAACATAATGTCACTAACTGATCACAAGAAAAGCAATATTGATGTGAAATCCATAGTTGAAATCTTCCAGCTCATTCAGCATATTCTCCAACAACTACTTACTTTCAACACATTCTACAATACTAAAACAAACACACATTCTCCTGAATATTCTCCCTAGAATAGCTGAAAATTCAAGTGTTCTTTTTCTTTTGACTGGGGTATTGGTTATTTGGTGGGGAGTTTAATTAAGGTGATGAGGATGGAGTCATTCTCATCCATAAACATGTAATAACCTCAAATAGTCAATGACGAGAACACAAACTGAAGCAATGTAGTTAAGATATTTAGAAGTGAAGCTGGAAAACTAATCCGAGGAGCTATTGAACATAACTAAAAGTTGCATAAATAAATAAATAAAAGGCCAAAGAAATACTTGTCCGAGCGGAGCAAAACCCTTCTTTCAAGCAACACAGCTGTAAACAATTTTATCAAATTATCAACATCTAAACACTGGACCAGAGGCTGGAAGGATATCTGCAAAGATGAAATATAATATGAATATCAACTAAAGTGGTGCACACCAATCTACCTAACAAACAACTTATCTGTAAAAAAACTGAATGAGAGAAATATATAGTAACATACATCAGCATGAGGAAATCCATTCTTTGGAGGAACTTCTAAAGCAAGCAGGCTATTCTCAATCGCGAACAACACTCTCTCCTTTCCAGGAGTAGGCAAAGGTACATTGGAGACTAGAGATGCAATAACATCCCACAGTGGCTTGCTGAAAAAGGTTTGAAGCTGGTAACATCATATATTGATACAGTAAAGAGCAGATTTATAAGATAAAAAGAAAAAAGAAATATATTAGATAAAAAAATAAGATCACCAAAACTAATCCCATCAGTTGAAGCTGCCCAAGCCAAAGACCCAATTCAAATAGACTGAATTTCTGCCTATTGCGAATGCTCATCTCCACCCCTTATATATAAAATTAAATCCTTAATTTTCTGCCGCCTTTTAGCTATATGATGACAATTGCTACTTAATAATTCCACCCCCCCCCCCCAGATTTCATGGTAATAAGATGATATAACAAGCTAATTATTCCCCCAGATTAGTTCTATCTTTTACTTTTTTTATAAGAAACATTAAATCATTCCCGGAAAATTTAACGCTTATCATGCATCTTCTTACAAAAAGTAATCATAATCTTCCAAAATCGAAGAAATGAAAAAGCTATCGCTGCTTGGATGTATACATGATGTAGCAAGATCATGTTGTCTTTCTATTCTACCCCGCCACTGAAATGGCCTTTCTTACACTGCCAATAGTGCTTTCCAAATCCATAAGTGTAAGACGCACAAGTTATGAATTATCAAGCATTCCGCAAACAAAGCGAAATTTATGTAATCTTGAATATGAAATGGGCTCAAAATTCATTCTAGGAATTTGCAAGGTCAACTCAAGGCGAATAACAAGTTCGGTTAAGTTCAGTTAGATACGCGTAGCTCCTCGTCCTTTGCTGTATATGGAGAATTATATGCAAATGATGGTGGAATTTGTAATATATCGGATCAGTAACAACTAATGGGGCATATGCAATAAATCAAACAAGTTCGGAGCAATTGAGAAGAGCCTGCAAGTAAACCGTCTCACAACTCCAGACGATACTAAAACCACTGACACATATCAGCAAGAACCCATTGTAGTAAATTCCCGAAACTATACACATGGATGCACGCACTAGATCCAGCCGTACCTGCTTCCAGAAGTAGAAAAACAAAGTAAGAAAATCTCCTCCAGGGCATCGCGCAGAATACGGAAGCACGATGCACGTGAGACGAAACAGATGCATTTATCGGCAAAGGAATTTGCAGGCAACCGATACGCCTCGGCGACGTCCTCACACACAGGATCTCGAAACGCAATGCAAGTGACGAAAATCTTGGACCCATCGCCCTCAGTTAACACTATGGGATAGCTCCGGGGAAACGAGGAAGGGTCGTCGGGATCAGAGCCGGATGGGTAGAATTGAACTCCGGCAGGCAGAACGCAAGTGGGAAGTTGGGGCGGGGGAGGGGGGTAAAGAGTGTGATCAGGAGGAGGGTATTGATCTAGTAGAGATGGCAAGTACATAATTCCGAAGCCATGGTAACCTCTGTCGCCATCAAGGGTCCGAATTTCCGGCCCGATCCCGCACACCACGAAGTACTCGAAGATTCGTGCCATTGGTTGAGTTTCCAGACTGCCTCAGATCGCTTAATGGCTGTACATCTTCACTGAGTTCAACGAGCTAGGACAAGTTGGGGAAAGGAGGAGTTTTGCTTGGGGTCAAAAGGGAGCCGTTAAGAGTTTTTCTTTTTCTTTTTTTTTTTCTTTTCTTTTTGAGTTTTTCTTTCTCTTTTTTAATAACCCAATGGCCTCGGCTCTTTGGTTTAGGACAAGTTGTCACGAGATTACACCTTAAGCCTCGGGATTGTCCGGGATTAGGGTAGGATTAGTTATCTATGGCGAGAGAGGTACTTGTATTCGTGCACAGTGCCGAGGTGCGCAGCGAAAGGCAAGCTACCGAGAGAGTATGCGAGCGGGCTCGAGTAAGTCGCAGAGCAGAAGGTCTTAATGAATTAATCCCATGGAGATATTCGATGGAGAACTCCCGTGAGGTGTCAGGAGTCTCTGCACAAAGTTTCACCATGATCTAAGTTTGTTTGAGTATGCTTTGGAGCGAGTTAGTAGAGTGTGGCAGCGCACCGACACTAGCGGGGAAACCGGTGTAGTGTGCGGGCTGCCCCCGGACGAGGGAGCCTCAGATAGGTATGAGACTTGGTAGAGGCCATGAGGAAGCCAAGAGCTTCGCTACGGAACTTGCGGTGCTTGATTTGGACCCCGGAGGAAGGAGAACCAAAAACCAAGCCTCCTCAGAAATTCAATGTCTAGTGGTGGAAATAGGGATTATTTCTTTAAGGGTATTATAAGGGGGACATGCTCAGTTGAGCAACGATGGGCAAGCAGCCGGTCCTCCCCGTGTCATCGGGTACAAAGTGTGCAACCTCCTTAGGGGTAAGAAGAGACCTCTAAGGATGTTCTTAGTTCTTGATCGAGTTGGGAATCGGTCGAGCGGCATGGGACGATCACGTTGGGCACTCTCATAGGCTGTGAGGTTACTGCTGGGCAGTTAGGTTCCCATCGGGTGTCAGATACCGCCTCTAGACCGAATAAGTGATCGAGGCATACGTCCCGAGGCCTCGTGAGCTGACTCGTAAGCATTACATATGGGTTCTAGGCATGCAGCGAGAGATTGTTGGCTTGAGACATAAGGTTGCGTGGCAACACCGCATTGCAGATAGAATTGTGGCAAGCAACTCTTTACTCCATCTCCATGGCAGCCGCACGAAGCAAGAGTGCATCGACGCCCATCTTGCAACAACCGCTCATTCTGTCGTCATCTCAATTTTCTCAACAATTAACACATAAGTTCCAAAAGCGACAGATTTCGATTGACCGAAAAAAAAAAGAAAAAAAAAAACTTAACCTGCAAAATCTATCACGATTGAGGATGCCTGAAGCTAACTACAACCCGGACAAGAATTCTCTTAGTCGCGAACTAGCAGCTCCGGATCCGGAAAATATGAGGAAGGCTTGCAAAATCTGTTACGGCTAATTAGGAATATACGAAAATCGCCATGGCTATGGTTTGGGAAGTGAAAGTTGTGCAAGTAGGGGTGTTGAGAGCTGAAGATGCGCCTCGTGCAAAAAAGATGTTAACAAGAAAAGGGCAATTTTAGCCTTTCAATTAGCAACAGTCACTAGGACAAGTTGAATCCCTCCTATAGAGGAGGGATAGAAGTCCCTCATTATCCCCAATTGACCATTTTTTACCCAGGTTCGGGTATAGCCCGGGTAACCTATCCGACGTAGTAGACGGTGGATTAGGGGTGATGAATTTGTCCTAGCACCCCTAATCCCCTAATGGAGCCGAGGCCTATAGAGTTTATTGTGGGTGGTACACTACTTTTACTAAGCACACCATATACATAAATAGTATAAATGCTCTTATTTTTTTTTACGCCTCTAAGTACACATTTTTTACCAAGCACACCAAATATAAATAGTTTAAATACTCTTATTTTCTTTAGGGAAAATTGGTATAAATGCCCAGTATGTTTTCACTATTTAGAAACTAAGACACTAAGTATACCACTTTTTAAAAATACCTTCTAACTTACCAAAAATTGGTGAAAATGCCCTGTGACTGGCTATAGGCTGTTAACCAGTCGGTCACCTGTGAGCTGTCTTTTTACTTTCGGGAAAATTTGTATAAATGGCCAGTATGTTTCCCTTATTTAAAAACTAGTACTTTAAGTATATACTTTTTAAAAAATATCTTCTAACTTACCAAAAAATGGTGAAAATGCCACGTGACCTTATATAGACTGTGACACAACTGGTCATTAATGAGGTGAAGCTCTTTTTCTGACGTGACATTAATTTTTTGTTTTTCTTAGGCGGCGGCTAATGTCACATAATATTCTAAGTACACCACAATTACTAAAGGCACCACATTTTAATAATTAAAATACTTCTATTTTCTAAGTACACCACAATAAGTTCCTTTTTTACCCTTAATACTATTATAACTAATTACAAATAATAAAGGAAAATAAAATCATTAAAAAAAGGTTAAAAAAGAAAAATAAAAGCCCAACGTTATTATTGTTAAAATATCGCGGTTTGACGAAGTAAAGAAACACGCTTCTCATTCTGTTCTTCAAAAAAAATACTACGAACTCCGCCATGACTTCTCGACAACAAATTCTCGAACAACAGCAGCGGGGAGTCCTCGAACAAGATCACATTGAGTCTCTCAAATCAAAAGAACAATCTAGTAAAGCAGTAAGTACACCTTTTATCCCCCCCCCTTTTTTTTATCTAGATTTCAGCAAATTAGGGTTCAATTGAACGATTGATTGTTCTTTGAATTTTTTAATTATTGTGTGATTATTGATTGTTATGAGATGTTCAGATGAAGATCAACAAATTTTCATTGATTGGAACTAAATTATAGTGTTCGGTTGGAATTTTGGTCGAACATCGTTCACATGTTCGGCGTTATTTGGTCCGAACAGGCTTCACGTTGTTCAGTTGCTCTTTGGGCCGCTGCATTCAGCGTGTTGGGCAACAGTCAAACAACCTTTACACGTTCGGTTGAATTCTGGCCGAACACCGTTCACATGTTCGGCTGCTATATGTTCCGAACAGGCTTCATGTTGTTCGACTGTTATTTGGGCCACTGCATTCAGCGTGTTCGGCAACTTAGAGCCGAACAACCGTTACATGTTCGAACGGAATTCCAGCCGAACATTGTTCACATGTTCGGCTGCTATTTGGTCCGAACAGGCTTCAGGTTATTCAGCTTCTATTTGAACCGAACCGCCCTCATGTTATTCGGCTGTTATTTGGACCGAACAGTCTCTCCTATATCTCTATTTTTCAAACATGATATGAATTAACTTTATAGTGTTACTGAGCTTCATAAAGTTCATTCCTAACTGAAGTAGAGATCTGATGTGTATGATTATAAGGATTGATAATAAAGCCTTAGCTATTAGGAAATTTTAATATAAATTTGAACTTGAATTGAATTTCCCTTGAAAAAAGCAAACGAATCTATGAGGACAACACAACAGTATATCTTTAACCGGGTATATTGAAGATTATATAGATGTGCCATACACTTCAACAAGAAAATAATTTTGCTTAATTATAGAAGTAAGTCGAATGCAAGGAGTGGAGAGTTCTTCATAACTGAGAAATAATAATTCTTTAATTAAGTTGCCTTTTATTTATCATATTATTATTTTATTGCCTATGTCAAAGGAAAAGAAGAACAACAGTAAGAGCAAGAATGACCAAAAGCAAACATTAAGACATTAATAACAAACATGTAACATGATAAATTTTAGTATCTCAACAACGAAAAATCAATAATAAATGGACATGGTTTAGGACTTTAAAGATATGATATGCGATGTCAAGAGATATGATCTTTTATTTATTTTGTGCAGTTACAATGACTTTTCAAAGGAAAAGGCGGCGACCAACTATGTCGGCAAGAAGGGAAATGACTGCCCTTAGGGAAACAGGTGCAGATACTTCCATACCCTTACAAGATGAAACACCACATCCTCAAGAAGCACTACACTCGAAAGAAGCACCACACCACGAAGAAGAAATTCGTGATGAAGAAATGCAAAGTCAGGAAGATGCAGATACTGAAGAAGTTGAGTTAGAGGATGTTGGAGCTAACCCATCAGATGATGAATTACTGGAACCATTTCCCGGTGGCCCAATAGACCTGTCAGTGCTACCTAGCTTCAAATCACATGTGGCTGTTGCAATATGGAATGGCCAAGAAAGACCAGTTCTCAAATATCACTGCCACACCTTGAAACTCTTGAAATGGAAATATCCTACGGGGGATGATGCTAAACTATGGAGAAGTATGCTTACACACTTCACACTAAAGGAATTGAGGCAGATTTCATATAAAAGGCCTAATAGGAGTCTGATTACATCCTTTGTTGAGAGATGGCAGCCGGAAACAAATACATTTCACTTGCCTTTTGGCAAGATGAATATCACGTTAGAAGACGTGCATTTTTTAACTGGCCTCACAGTCGCTGGGAAACCAGTGCAAGCAGATGATAAAAATGCGGTGTTGCCTAATGTGCTGGTAAGGCGTATGCTTGGTGTGTCAGCTAAAGAGGCCACTAAAGCTCTCGCTGGAAAGAGAGGAAACTCGGTGGCATTGAACTGGTTACGCAATATGTTTGAAGCTGATACTACTACTGATAGTCACCAAGTAGCACGAAATGCTACGAGGGCATACCTTTTATATACTTTGGGTTGCACCATATTTTCTGACAAGAGCGGCGATCGTATTTCAGTATATTTTCTTAAGTTGTTGGAGGACCCTCAAGATGTGCAGTCATATGCATGGGGTGCTGGTGTCTTAGCTCATCTATATAGACAGTTATGATGTGCATCTAGGGCGGGTGTAAGACAAATTTCTGGTTATTTGACATTGTTGGAGGTATGTAATTATTAATATTTTTTTGTTTATTATCTCACAAAATGCAATCTATTTTGTTACATAAGTTCTGTCTAATATAATTCAGGCGGATTTATGAGCATTTCCCAACAATAGGACGACCTCAGCACAATGTGAAGTATGTTGAAGGAGAACCGCTTGCAATGAGATGGTCCCAACAAGGTCATGGTGCAGGTACCGAGGCAAATGTGAAGGCCTACAGGGAGTTGTTAGACTAATTGCAACCACACGAAGTAATTTCCCATTCATATTCTATAATTATTATTTTAATAATGTATTATCTTGCAAGATTAATCGTACCCTGAACTAGGTTGTTTGGGACCCTTATCATCTATTTAGGGACCGTTTTGAACGACCTGAAGTGTGTTTCTACCATGGGTGCATAAGGGTATTAAACGTTGTTGAGCCTTACCATCCGGATCGTGTGTTAAGGCAATTTGGCTATATGCAAACCAAACCGTCCAACTCGATAGTTCCATCTCGTGTAATAAGAGGAGCAAAACCAAGTCAGTACAAATTGTTATGGGGCACTCTTGGCTCAATGTTTGCTACTTGGGACAACCATCTTTTGTCTGTGAGTAGGCGAGGGGAAAAGGCTGACCCATCATAGGAGTGTCACACAAGTTACATGGATTGGTTTATGTCTATTTCGCATCCAAAGGTTCAAAACCTAGACCTTGGGTCAACTTCTAGCGCCCCCTCATTTAGTGTGGATTCTAGCAGGCCATGAGAGCGGATACATTCTGCCCGTAACTTGCTTGAGCCTTTAGTTGAGAAGTGGAGAAATCGAGAATCGCAAATGACAATTGATTATTTTATGCCCATAGTAGCAGATGCTTTGAAAGCTCTAAAAGGCCTCACTTTGGACAATGTGCATCAACAAGACCCACCTATGGAGAGGTCGAGGGCAGATGCTTTGAAAGCTCTAAAAGGCCTCACTTTGGACAATGTGCATCAACAAGACCCACCTATGGAGAAATCGAGGGGCCAGACTAATAGCAGGTCACCTAGGGGTGAAGATGGTGGTAGTTCTAGGGATATGTAATTTTTATACTATCCCTAAGTCTTTATTCATGTCTGGTCCTGTTTGAAATTGTTCCTTTGAAACTTTATTGATATTCATGTCTGGTCCTGTTTGAAATTGTTCCTTTGAGACTTTATTGATATTTTGGTCTATTTACTAACTTTGAGGCTTTGTAGAACTCATACTCAATTGAACAGGGCTTATGTGCTTCTTTTTTAACTTTTATGTTAGTTATTTTTCTACTTTTGGTTTTATGTGGAACCTTAAGCTTATGTTGCTTGTAATGCCTGAACTATTACAAGTTTTGTTTCTTTTGGGAGTCTCTGAAAAGTGAAATAAAAAGACCAATTTAGATATGCTCTGTTGTTGTTGTATGAATCTGATGCACGATCATTAGATATCATTAGTTTAAAATATATTTGAATTGTTGATAGTGATGGCTAACTTTATAGTGCTGGTGCTTGTATTCATGCAATGTGTAGAGCATTAGTGAAAGAAAAAGTGACTTTTATTTTCAAACACTACCTACTTTTATAATAAGTGATTTTTATAGTTACTTTAATTTTAATCATTTTTTCAAAAGTAAAAACAATCGCAAACACCCCTTACCAAAAGACCAAAAAGTTGGAAAAAAAAACTTATTTTCTACTTTTAGCTTTTAGCCTAAAATCACTTCTATTAAACTTAACTATTTTTTCAAACACTCCAAAATAACTTTTCCCAAGTTATAAGCTGAAAATCACTTGGGATAAACAACCTTTACCGAGTTCAGCTGATATTCAGTCCGAACACTCTTCACAGTGTTCGGCTGCTTTTTGGGCCGAACAACGTCTACAGGTTCGGCTGATTTTCTGGCGGAACACCCTTCACAGTGTTCAGTTGGTTTAAACCAAACATTTCACAGTGTTCGGCTGCTTTTTGGGCCGAACAACGTCTACAGGTTCGGCTGATTTTTCGGCTGAACACCCATCGGCTGGTTTGAACCAAACATACTTCATGATGTTTGGATATTATTTGGGCTGAACAGCCTTCACGATGTTCGGCTACTATTTAGGGCAAACGGACTTGTAGAAAAATATGGAGTAGTCCTAGATCAAGTTGATCCTCATAATCCATTAAGGACCACACTAATGAAATGTAAACTAACTATCTACTTTTATCATCCAAAATTGTGTCAATTAATGTTTATAACAGAACAAACAAATACTGATAATTAAATAAATTATCCGATAATAACAGTACGTCCTGGTTTTTTATTCTGCCATGTCAAACTTTTATATTGTAGAAGTTGCTTGTCGATTACACCTAACCATCCAGCTGCATAGTCACTGCGATGTTCTTGCCACACGGCTGCTATAGGAGGGACTGGGTGTCCGGGAACTAAGGATGCCTGTATCATAAGAAATCAATAATCAACAATGCAAACCTAAAGTGAAGTTACAATATGTATGTGATTTTACTAGTTCCTGAACGAAATGACCATCATTGTTAAGTGCAACTAGTGCAATACAAATTATTTTTGGATCCTGAGGGACTGTAGTTTTCAATGGCAAGAACGTAGAATTGCAGCGTGTTGATAGTGTGACTAGTGCGACGTTGTATACCATTACAATCAGGTGACCCATCTTAGGCAGACTCATCCAATTTTTTCTAGGTGCAAGGTTCTTAAAACATCTCAACCTGTTTTCCACATTATCCACACGCCCGTGCTCAAGGAAAATCTTATCGTATAATGCAGTGTTCTGCGTCAGCTCGTATAGAAGGTCAGATCGGACCCGAGACCATGAGTTTTCACCAAATCCCATGATATTAGCTATTGCCCGAAATCCACAGTGTCCATCAGGTAATACGTCTATAACCGCAGAGACGTAATTTCGGAAAATGGCAGGAATCATTTCAATATATTTAAAGTTTGGATTTGTGGCGCCTGTTTGATTTGAAGCTCTTCGGACAACCTATAAAATGCAAAGTATAAAAGTTAATATTCATAAAGCAATATACACATTTTCTAAAAAGAATTATATATGAATTACCTTTTGTTTTTCCCTTTGAGTAGTAAATACAGGTTGTGAAGATGATGGTCCACTGAAGACTAGGATATCTTCCATCGGTGAACAACTATCCTCGATAGACTGAACATACTCAAACGCACTTGGATCACGTTTTGTTGACTTAGTATGTTTGGCTTTTGCATTCTTCGGTCGACCACGAGGACGAGTTTGGATTACTGGCTCAATCAATGAGGTGGTTGTTGGGTTTGCAATTTCCCTTAACCTCTTAAGCATCAACAACCTCTCTGATTCATTTGCGAATGCAAAAATTTAGTTTACTTCACCAACTGTCTCAGTCCATCGGTTACCTATGTCTTCCCCTACATTAACAATATCCCCCTTAACCGGTTCCATGTCTAACTTTCACCAAAATTTATCCAGACGTTCTATAGGGATTGGCATGTCAACTCTTGAGTGTTCAGCTATCTCATGTGCACATGGGAGACCACATTTCTTACGCAGCACACATCCACATAGCAAAAGGTCCACACCAGATTCATCAATACCTTTCATCTCTTCCAATATCTTGTCCAATGCTGCAATTGAAACTACCCCTCGAAGCAATTTGAATATGGGCAATTTGTATCGGTGTTGGACCACATTGATACTTTTCTCAAATGAACTCTTAATAGCATTGTGTGAAATCTCAAGAAGAGTAAAAAATTTACCCCAACAAGTCTCAAAATTTCCCGTGCTCGAATTCAATTGCCTTTTGAGTTTTGAATGTTGACCTTCCGCTCTACATCATATAAAATTCATGATTAAATATCAAGTACTCAAATGTATGAACTAGTAATTATGTTCACGTGGAGTTACCTGCTTGTTGTTGTATTATCAAAATGCATCACATTATTTGTCCAACAAGATACAAACTTTTCTTTGTACGGTGTGATCCAATTGTCAAAAGCATATTTCATAGCCTCTTTTTGATGAGCAAAATCATCCTCAAATCTCTTAACCAACTCATTGAACCTGTGTTCTGTATCCGCAAATACCAATAAATTCCAAGGATGATTAAAGGAATCCCACTGTTCTTTTGTTCGAAACATTTTCTTGCAATGTGTCAGGATATTCTTATTAATGTGCCATCGGCATAATAAATGATGTGAATTAGGAAAGGTTCTCTCAATTGCATTCATCAATGTAAGCTCACGGTCAGTGACGAATACATTAGGCAACACAGATTGATCCATCAATACTTTCAATACAGTACACGCCCATATGTAGTTATCTTCTTTCTCATACTGCAAATACGCACATGCCACATAAAATGTAAGATTAGTGGAAGTCACCCCTACTATTTCCAACAATGGTAACTTGTACCGATTTGTCTTGTATGTACAGTCCATCAACAAGACATATGGAAACGACCGCAACAATTGGACACTTACCGAGTGAGCCCAAAATATATCCTTGACTGTATTTGTTTGCTCACAATGCCTAGCATGATAGAAAAATTCTTTCTCCTGTAGCTTCCCCAACAAGTATTGCATCTGTGATCGACCAGCATGCTCAACATGTCTATGCTTTTGACGAACATTGTAAATTGTCTTGATCGTGGACTTGTTTTTTGTAAAACGTTGCTGTAATGTGAACAAAATTTCCTTCGGTTGACTATTGGCCATAGACAAGTCAGCAACCAACTTTTCCTCAGCAGGTGTTATACGACCTGCATAAGAATGAACTTCTCGGTAAACTACAGTCGGATGATTATGCGATCCGCACACTACTTGCAATGTCCAGTGACCGGTATCTTTAAATTGGGTACCTTTCAAAAGAAATGGACCACCACAATTTTTTGTTCCAGTACGCTTTCGTTTACCAAAATGGTTCATTTTCAAAATCTCCTTCTCTTCCTCCTTCTCCTTTGGATTTTTGTTTTTCACATATCTCATTAGATGATTTCTTCATTCGATCACAGTACTGACCACTTCGCTCACAACCTAACCATAAGTGAGCTCGTCTCTCTTCGTTCCCAATTTCTGATCGCAAAATAACAATAATAATACCATGCGGAAGAGCTCTTTCACTTACCCATCTAATCAAGGTGTCTCGAGATTAAAAAAATTCCATTGTATTAAATACATCCTGATAGTTCATAACTATATCATGACCCAATCAATTAATGATACTACACTCAGTTGATTTTTCTTCTTGATTCTCCTAGTAAAGAACATAAAAAAATATGAGTTCATCCCAAAAATAAAAAAATGTAAAAACACAGACACTTGGATAAAGTTCGAAAAATACAAATAAACCATCGAGCAACATATTCGGAAGATATTTTTGGTACTATTGGTTACATTTTCGAATTTAGTAATATGAAAGTATAAGTAACTGTTCGGAACATGTATTCCGAACAACTACCAAAGTGTTCGGAAATTCGATTACAAACATTATAAGCAGTGTTCAGAAATATGATTATGAACATGATAAGCAGTGTTCGGAAATTTGACCACGAACATGATAAGCAGTGTTCAGAAATTTGATTACGAACATGATGAAGAGTGTTCAGAAATTTGTTTACGAACATGATGAAGAGTGTTCGAAAATTTGTTTCTGACGTGTTCGGATGCGGAAATATGAGCATATACGCATATGTTCGAAAACTATATTCCGAACAACGACCAAATTGATCGGAAAATAGATTTCGAACATGATACAATATGTTCAGACTATGATTTTCGAACAGAACCAATAAGGTTCAGAATATTTTTTCCGAACAATTATTTTTGACAAATGTGCATGAACACCAAAAACATAAATTTCAGCCATGAAAAAGTATGGATTGACTTACATCGTTCACACTGTTGGCTTGCGTGTTGTCCATTATCTCTTTTTCAATCGAATTATTTGTCTTTTACGTATGTGGATGAATACTAGGATTTATAGAAGAGAAAGCGTGAGTGTGAAGGAAGGAGAGTGAGAAAAGAAAATATCAGTTATCATCAAATATTTTAAAAAAATTATTTTATTAAAAATAATGTGGTGTACTTAGAAAATATTGTGGTGTCTTTAGTTATTTTATTATTACAAAAGGATAACTTAGTCATTTATTTTAAGGTTATTTTTGTCCCCTGTTAAACTGTGGTGTATTTAGAATATTATGTGGTGGCATTAGCCGCCTCCTTTTTTTCATTTTTTTCTGTTGACTCATTTTTTAGCTTGGAAAAAAATATGTCGTCGACTTTGGCGGTGGCGGATTCGACGGGGAGGAGGCGAATAGGCAAAAAATTGGGTGATTGGTCAGGTTCCGATTAGTTAATAGATGGTTGGGCTGGGCGAAGCATTGTTGGCTTCTTCTTCGTCCTCCATGTTGGTGTCTTTGTAAGATTGCATGACATCCATAAATATTAGGGTTTAGTATGTTGTAATTAGGGAAGAAGAATGGAGCAATTTAGTTTTTTATTTTTTAAAATAATAATCTAAAATTTATTTATTAATATTTCATATAATTATCCTAATTCATAATTTAAAATAAAATAATAATAACATGAGAAAAGTAAAAAAGAAATTTGAAAATATTAATGAATTTTAGAAATTTAAAAAAAAAATCATAATTTTTTTTATTTTTCTGATTTTAAATAAATTTTAGAATTTTTAAAAAATATCAGAAATAAATTTTTTAATTTTTTAATTTTAAATTAATTTTATAATTTTTAAAATAAATTTTAGAAATAATTTTTTTATTTTTGAATTTAAAATGAATTTTATAATTTTTGAAATAAATATCCGAAATAAATTTTTAAATCTTTGAATTTATAATTTTTAAAAGAAATTTCACAAATAAAATTTTTATTTTTCTAAAGTTTAAAAAATTTTATGGGGACTATAATTTTTTATAAATTCAAACTAATATTTTATTTTATTTTTCCCCCTAACAAATAAGTCAACAGAAAAAATAAAAAATAAAAAACGAAAAATTATTGTCACGTCAGAAAAAGAGCCTCACCTAATTAATGACCGGTTGTGTCACAGTCTATAGACGTTCACGGGGCATTTTCACCATTTTTTGGTAGGTTAGAAGATATTTTTAAAGAGTGATATACTTAATGTCCTAGTTTTTAAATAAGAGAAACATACTGGCCATTTATACCAATTTTCTCGAAAGTAAAAAGACAGCTCACAGGTGACCGGCTGGTTAACAGCCTATAGCCGGTCATAGGGCATTTTCACCAATTTTTCGTAAATTAGAAGACATTTTTAAAAAGTGGTATATTTAATGTCCTAATTTCTAAATAGAAAAAACATACTAGGCATTTATACCAATTTTCCCTTTTCTTTACGCACCACATTAAGTTCTTCTTATTTTATCCTTAAATCTATGTATTTATAAAAGCAAAATGGAGGGTATTAATGTCATTTTAACTTTTCCTCCAAAAGATTTAGACCATAATTGGTAACTTTTTCTTATTTTTAGAAAGTTCTTAACTTTCTTTATTTTTCTAAAATACAAATAACTTTTTCGTTTTTAATCCGATATACCAAATTATTCATCTTTTCACGATCTTGGATTTGACATCTATGTTACATATATTATAATGAGATATTTGATTTGAATAAACAGATTATTTGTTGGTTAATTACTTGTGCAATAATTAATATTTATTGTGAATTGGACTATAATATTTTGGTTTTAGTTGCAACTAAAATTAGTAAAATAATTTCTTTATGAATAATATGAGTATTTTTTTTATAAAATACAACTAATCAATTTATTTTATTTGACATGAATTTTCAAATATTTTTTTTTATTTATGTCATGCAGGGAGATAACTCATTGATTAAATAATGAAAATCATAATCTATTAAATCAAAGGCAAAAACATCAAATCTGCTAAAATATATATTTTTTTATCATGAAGTACAGAAGCTTTGAACATATATATAATAATATTAAAATAGTATTGAAATTATTTTTAATTACTTATTTATATTTCTAATAATGTGTATTTTGTTGAAATTGCTCTTTTAAGGAAATTTATTCTTTGCAGCCTAAATTATGACATTTGTTACATTTGACAATCTTTTTAATTTTTTTTTACTTTTACTAAAACTTTAATTATATGTTTTTACACTTTCTAAGCTAAATAATAATTTGTCGCACTAATCAACATCAAGTGTCTTTTTAACTCTTAACAATCTAAATAACTTTGTTCGTATTAATCAATATGTATCCTCAAACAAATAAACTATTCATAAGAAAAATATAACATTTATATAAATAATTTACAATACCAAATAAAATACTGAAATATTCAAATATTTTGAAGAACTCAATGACTTTAATTTGTTAGCGACGCTCATTTTTGTTAGCGTCACGAAAAAAGTGTTGGAAATTCTTGATTCCATCTAATGTTATGCAGCGGAACTAAATCGAGAATAACGATCGCGATCTATAATTGAATTGAACGTTGGGCAATAATTATGCAATAGTTAGAACAACTTACTTGTTGCGTAATTAGCCAGAAAGTATTGGGCGATCGATTCACCCATGTATATGCTTTCCGATGCAGGAACTATCCCAATACAATTATTCGATAAGTGATCTCTAGGTTATCACTATTGAATTCTACGTGCTTTTATATTTTATCTAAAAAAAACCCTATCCTTCTCTACTATAGAGAATATGCATATATAGTACCATATAACCCTAGGGTTATAGGCCTAATATCCAATGTCTGCTTAATTAATTAATTAGTCTGACTTATTAAATAATAAAGCCCACATATCCTAATCCAGTCCATATCTTTCAATCTCCCACTTGGACTAGCATTAAATATAATTCGAAGCCTTAATCTTGTACCCTTGAGCGGAACAACAATACACATAAAGTGTGACCCTTTAGGCCCCCATTATCGATGATAATCTAATTAAAGTCTGCACAAAACTCTTAGACTGCATTGCACAACGAACTCGATATATGAAGGACATTTACGTGAATTCGTAAACAAACCTTTATATGAAGTTTATGTAATATTCCTTCATTCACGAACCACCTGATTGAGCCTAAGATCTGCCATGTGTCCATCCAAATAGCTCAATCACTTTTCTCATATTTATTATATGACACATACTATCATATTCAATTACTTTAATTGAATATATCTTTTGGATTGGCCAATGACTTTATTGTCAAATAATATAGAGAAATATGAGTGCTCTCTCGAACTTTCAATCGAGGAATGAATTCCAATCTTGACTTGACTACTATTTTCATTTGTCTCATGATGAACCCAACATAAGACGTGTCTTATCCTCTTTTGGGACGCAAGCGTTGTACTTGGTCAAAGTTCATCATTTAACAAACAAAATAAGTACTGACCTCAGGTTAAAGGATCTTTACATACTCCACACACTAATAAACTGCAGATACTAAACAAACGGTTTAATAGTAGGGTATACCAATACTCTACAAAGTATCCATGTGTCCGTCACGGATATCTAATATCTCGTAGTCGTGAGACCCACTATATTCTCTAAGAATATGATGCAGACCACATGTTAACCTATTGCATGTCATCAATATCTCATTCTTGATGACCATCGGTTATGGCAATTTTAGAATCATACTATATCATTTATGTCTCACACCATAAATGACAGTCATGATTAAAGGGTACAGTCATAAGAATAAAAACAAACCATCAAAATAATTATTCTAATAAATGCATAAACCCATAAGATAATCATATTATCATAGAATGTGATCAAATATTGAATGTCTCTACGAAAAGGTTTCTAAGGCACACAAACTACAAACTCCCACTGAATCAAAGCCAACTATCAGCATGTCTAACACCCAAGCTCTCAAAGTGCTTGTTGTGCTTTTCTATACACAACGGCTTGGTGAAAGAATCAGCCAAGTTATCATCAGTGGGTACTCTATCTAACTTCACATTTCCCCTATCTATTATTTCTTTAATCAAATGATATCTCTGGGGAATGTGCATGTAATTGTTCGTGGCTCTCGGTTCCTTTGCTTGCGCTACGGCACCAGTGTTTTCACAATACAACGGTATTGCACTGCTGACACTTGGAACGACACCTAGTTCTTTTACAAACTCCAACAAAGTAACAACCTCTTTGGCAGCTTCAGATGCAGCAATATATTCGGGTTAGTGGTGGAATCGGCAGTTGTGCTCTGTTTGGAACTATTCCAACTCACTGCACCACCATTGAGAACGAAAATATATCCTAAGGACTTGAAGTCATCATGGTTTGCTTAGAAGCTAGCATCAGTGTATCTAGTAACTGATAACTCTGGCTACCCACCATAGACTAAGAAATATTCTTTAGTCCTTCTAAGGTACTTAAGAATAGTCTTAACAGTTCTCCAGTGTATCTCACCGAGATTTTGCTGAAATCTGTCTGTCATGCTGAGTGCATAAGCCACATCTGACCTAGTACATATCATGACATACATAATAGATCCTATAGCAGAAGCGTACAAGATCCTTCATGTAACTCATTTCTTTGTCATTAGAAGACAACTTTTCTTAGACAATATAATGCCATGTCCCATAGGAAGAAATCCTTTCTTGAAATTTTCCATTGAGAAGTGTCTCGGTAGTTTGACTATGTAAGTGGATTGAGACTGTAGATATCAATTCAATTTCATCAAGTGGTCATAATTTGTAGTAGAGGTTGTGAGGTATTAGGAACCGGGTTCAGGTTGGGAAGAACCAGGATAGAGAACCGGTTTTTAGGCAAATCAGTTTTGAAGGTTAATAAAGAACCAGAGTCAAAGCGGTTATAACAGACTTATGCAACGATTTAGAACCGTTGCGTGTGAAACCGTTGTGAAAGGCCCGTCTAACAGTTTTGTGCAGTTGAAACTGATTTGGTTACATCTCCTGATACTTCTTGATTCGAGCTTAGACCTTTATATACTTTGAATCCACTAGTAGAGACGAGTTGATACACGTTATTTTCCCTCTGTAAACACTAATCAATCATTAGAATTAGAAAGCTAGGGTTCTTAAGCTCAATTCGGCTTGTGAATTGGGGTTTCTAGTTTTCTGGATTATTTCTTGTAATTGATTGTTTAGTGGAGTGAATTGAGGTGTATAGAGCCTCCGTGGATGTAGATCACATTGATCGAACCACGTAAAATCCTTGTGTTCTTCATTTTTAGTTTCTGTTTTGCGTTCGGTTTCTGATTGGCCGAGTTCTTGTTTGTTTTTCATTCTTTCTTGGTTTGAGCTTGTTTGTGTGTGTTGTAAGAGTTCCATTTTGTTAATAAGTGGCGCCATCTGTGGGAAACAAGGTGCACACACATTCAAAGAGGAAGAGAGAATGGTTGGAGTGAAGATGGATGTGGAGAAGTTTTCAGGTAAGAATGACTTCTCACTTTGGAAAATCAAAATGAATGTTGTATTGGTTCAAAACAGGTTAGACTCTGCACTTCTTCCTGTTGATCAATGGTCTGATGCTGAGAAATCAAAGTTTCCAGAAGTGGATAAGAAAGCTTTCAGTCTGATATTCCTCTGTTTGGGTGATAAACCTTTGAGGGAGATATCAAGGTGTAAGACTGCAGTGGGGGCATGGGGAAAGCTTCAAGGATGCATTAATGTTTGGAAGGGATGGAAAAATCAGTTATGAATCTATCCTCTCAGCATTGAAGACAAAGTGTTTTCAAAATCAGGGAGAAAAGGGCTCAACACAGGCTGGAGAAGGGTTGAACACTAAGTTCAAGAAGAACTATCAAAAGAAGAAGTTCCAGGGATTCAAGGATAACAAATCTGGAACTCAGAATGCAAAGAAACAGGGAGACTGGGTTGAAACCAGAAAATGTTTCAAATGCAAGCAGTCTGGACATTTGAAGAAGGACTGTTCACAAAAGAAGAAGAAACAGGAAAATCAGAGGGCAGAAGTGGCTGTGACTGAGCATCAAGAAGACACCCCTGAAGTTTTAAATATCACAGACACAAAGATGGAAAAGGAATGGGTTCTTGATACTGGTTGTTCATTCCACATGTGTCCCAATAAATCCTGGTTCAAGGATTTACAGAAAGAAGATGGTGGATGTGTATTACTGGGAAATGATCATTCCTGCAGAGCTAAAGGCACAGGATCAGTTCAGATAAAAATGTATGATGGAGTCATCAGGACCATTTCTCAAGTGAGGTATGTTCCTGGTCTGAAAAGAAACCTCCTATCCCTTGGATCTCTAGTGGCAAATGGCTGTCAATTCAATTCCATAGATGGGTATCTTCATATCACTAAACACAACAAGCTGGTAATCAAAGGAAGGCAACACAATGGCCTGTTTATTCTGATTGGATTCCCTGTGATAGGGTGTGCTGAATCTGTGATAAGTAGAGAAGATGTCATGCAATGGCATAAAAGACTGGGTCATATAGGAGAGAAAGGATTGAAGGAGCTATCAAAGAGGAGCATCATTGGTGAAATGGGAAATAGAACACTTGAGTTCTGTGACAAATGTGCTCTGGGAAAGGCCAAGAAGTTGCCTTATGCTAAAGGGATACATTCTACTCAAGAACCACTTGATTATGTACACTCTGATATATGGGGGCCTTCAAGAATAGAGACACATGGAGGAGGAAGGTATTTCATGTCCATCATTGATGATTACAGTAGAAAAATATGGGTATATGTCTTAAGGAACAAAAGTGATGCATTCCTTAAGTTTAAAACATGGTTGAGCCAGGTGGAGAATCTAAGAGGGAAGAAATTAAAACATCTTAGGACTAACAATGGCTTAGAATATCTATCTACTGAGTTCACAGGGTTTTGTGAAGAAAAAGGCATCACAAGGCATAGAACTGTCCCATTAAACCCTCAACAAAATGGGGTTGCTAAAAGGTTTAACAGGACTGTGCTTGAGAGAGTTAGATGCATGCTGATTGATGCTGGATTACCCAAATCTTTCTGGGGAGAAACACTAAATGTTGCATGCTATTTGATAAACAGATCACCATCATCAACTCTAGGATTTAAGACTCCAGAAGAGGTTTGGAGTGGAAAGGTACCAAACTACAATGATTTGAGAGTGTTTGGGTGTCTGGCATATGCTCACATTAGGCAAGACAAACTTGATGCAAGAGCACAGAGATGTGTATTCCTAGGATATCCTGAGGGCATAAAAGGCTACAGGTTATGGTGCTTGGAACAGGGAAACCAGAAGCTCTTGATAAGTAGAGATGTAAGGTTCAATGAGGATGTGATGGGGTACAACTCTACTGGAAGTCAAGAAGAAGCTGATGGTGTTGTGGAAGCTGAAAGAATTTCTATTCAGGTGGAGTCAACTGAGGAACAGAATTTTATGCTCAAGCTCAACCAGAAAATGACAGTTCATCAGAAGATAATGAAGGCCAACCTGAGATCTCAAATCTCAGAACTTATAGCATTGGTAGAGACAGACCAAGGAGACAGATCCACAGGCCTGATTTCTATGGACAAGCTGGAAGTGTCTATTATGCATTAAGTGTAGCAGAAGACTTGGAGTTTCAAGAGCCAAGCAGTTTCAAGGAAGCAATAAATTGTAGTGAAAGGGAACACTGGATAGGGTCCATGATGGAGGAGATGGAATCTCTGGAGAGGAATCAAACCTGGAAGCTTGTAGACAGACCAAAAGGGCAGAAGCTAGTTAGCTCAAAATGGATCTACAAGAAGAAGGTGGAGTCTGGAAAGGCTGATAAAATCAGATACAAGGCAAGGCTGGTGGCTAGGGGCTTTACACAAAGAGAAGGTATTGATTACAATGAGGTATTCTCTCCAGTAGTGAAGCATTGTTCTATTAAGCTACTCCTATCAAAGGTTACTCAAGAAGACATGGAACTACAGCAGTTAGATGTCAAGACAGCATTCCTGCATGGTGATCTAATTGAAAGGATATACATGAAGCAACCTGAGGGCTTTGTGATTCCAGGAAATGAAGAGAAGGTCTTTTTTCTCAGGAAATCACTTTATGGATTGAAGCAGAGTCCAAGGCAGTGGAATAAGAAGTTCAATGAGTTCATGATCAATGCAGGATTTATAAGAAGCTTATATGACAACTGTGTATATTTTAACAAAGGTTTAAGGTTTGAACAAGTATTTCCACTGTTATATGTGGATGACATGCTCATTACCAGTAAGAGTATGGATAAGATACAACAGCTAAAGGGAAGATTGAGCTCAGAGTTTGACATGAAGGATCTTGGAGAAGCTAGGAAGATTCTGGGAATGGACATCATTAGAAGAAGGGAGACTGGAACACTTTGGCTATCACAGAAACAGTATTTGCAGAAGGTTGTGGAGAGATTTCACATGCATGAGTCAAGGCCAGTAAGTATTCCAGTTAATCTGCAGACTAAGCTGTCCAAGGATCAGTGTCCTAAGACACAAGCTGAGGAGATTCACATGAAGAATATTCCATATGCCAGTGGTTTTGGCAGTTTGATGTATGGAATGATATGTAGCAGGCCAGACTTGGCCTATAGTGTATCTCTGGTAAGCAGGTACATGTCAAATCCTGGAGAGGCACATTGGGAAGCTTTGAAGCAAGTCTTGAGATATCTGAAAGGTTCTGTCAGTATGGGTTTAAAATTTCAGAAACTAGAAGCTGGTGTTATACCTCTTGTTGGATATGCGAATGCAGACTTTGCTGGGAACTTGGATACAAGAAAATCTGTTACAGGATATGTCTTTACTTTGTATGAAACAGCTGTAAGCTGGAAAAGTGTGCAACAGTCTGTGGTGGCTTTATCAACAACTGAGGCAGAGTACATTGCCTTAACTGAGGCAATCAAGGAAGCTCTGTGGCTAAAAGGACTTCTCAAGGACCTAGGAATCAGTCAAGGGTGTGTTACCATTCAGTGTGATAATCAGAGTGCTCTTCACTTGGTGAAACATCGAGCTTTTCATGAGAGGTCTAAGCATATTGATGTTAGACTTCATTTTGCAAGAGATGTGATTGAAGCAGGATCTGTTGAAGTGAAGAAGGTACATACCATGGATAATGCAGCTGATTTTCTAACTAAGGCAGTTCCAGGGAGCAAGATGGTTCATTGCTAAGCCTGATAAGGCTTGAACAATGTAGTTAAACCTGGAGCAAACAAGGCAGATTGAGGTGATGAAGTACACTTGAGTTCATTGAGGTGGAGATTTGTAGATATCAATTCAATTTCATCAAGTGGTCATAATTTGTAGTAGAGGTTGTGAGGAATCAGGAACCGGGTTCAGGTTGGGAAGAACCGGGCTAGAGAACTGGTTTTCAGGTAGATCAGTTTTGAAGGTTAATAAAGAACCGGAGTCAAAGCGGTTATAACAGACTTATGCAACGGTTTAGAACCGTTGCGTGTGAAACCGTTGTGAAAGGCCCGTCTAATAGTTTTGTGCAGTTGAAACTGATTTGGTTACAGCTCCTGATACTTCTTGATTCGAGCTTAGACCTTTATATACTTTGAATCCACTAGTAGAGACGAGTTGATACACGTTATTTTCCCTTTGTAAACACTACTCAATCATTAGAATTAGAAAGCTAGGGTTCTTAAGCTCAATTCGGCTTGTGAATTGGGGTTTCTAGTTTTTTGGATTATTTCTTGTAATTGATTGTTTAGTGGAGTGAATTGAGGTGTATAGAGCCTCCGTGGATGTAGATCACATTGATCGAACCACGTAAAATCCTTGTGTTCTTCATTTTAGTTTCTGTTTTGCGTTCGGTTTCTGATTGGCCGAGTTCTTGTTTGTTTTTCATTCTTTCTTGGTTTGAGCTTGTTTGTATGTGTTGTAAGAGTTCCTTTTCTTAACAGAGACATCCCAATATCTTATTAGGTCTATCTTGGTAGATCCTAATTTCAAGGATGTAGGAAGCCTCACCCAGATCCTTCATCATGAAGGAGCTAGACAACCAATCTTTCACGGATTGCAATATGGAACGATCACTTCCAATTATCAGTATATCGTCAACATATATTATAAGGAATACAACATTTCCATTCTTGCGTTTACTATAAATGCATGGATCATCTTTGCTTCTGACAAAATCAAACAATTTGATAGCTCTGTCAAAGCAAAAATTCCAACTCCTAGATACTTGCTTGAGTCCATAAATGGACTTCTTTAACTTGCATGCTCCATTCGGCTTTTCTTTGGATACAAAACCTTCAGACTGTGACATATATGTAGATGTTAGTTCAATATCATTAAGTGTTCATGGAATGTTGATGTGCATATATTATTCCATATTTTATATCCATATTCCCTTAATTCTGGATGATTATTATTCTTTATTGATCTTAATTAATTATCTTTTGATGTAGGAGAATAATAATTGGACTTGGAGCAAAATTGGGCTTAAATTAATATTTTGGGCTGAAAAGTGAAGAAGCGGGCCGAGATAGAAAGAGGATGGGCTTGGATTTGTTAAAGTCTTCAATTTCATGAAGAAGCCCATCAAGAGCTTTATTTAATTAGGCTTATTATTTCTTTTATGTAATTATCTAGATATTATTTAGATATTTTCTTTTAGAGATAGGATTTGATTTGATTTAAGATTTGATTAGGAGTAGGAAAAGTAGGAATTAGCGTGATTTTTTATAGAGGAGACGCGCGCTCTCTCTCTCCTCTCCCCAATTATTTACGCCATTTCTCTCCTTTTCCTCTAGTTTTCATCTTTTGTTCTCTACGCTTTGTTGAAGACCTTGGATTCCATCTTCAGTAATTAAGGTTATTTTCTGGTTCAAGGGTTGATTTCAATTATGTTATTGTGAGGCTATGCGTTTTAACTGTTCTTGTTAATTTTAAGTATTTGTAGATTCAAGCTTATTTATATAGGAATTGTTTATTTGATTGAATTGACAACTCAATTGATTATTCAATTTCTTTCTGCTATTCATGAATTCATGATCCGTAATTGTCATGAAGGATTGAACCATAGTAGCAATAGGTTGAATTAATCGTGCTATCATAATTAATTTAACCTAGTTGAATCTACAAGCTAATTATTGATAGTTGCAGCTATCTTGGCTATTAGTAATTAGGTTTAGCTGTTCTCATAAATCGTAATGCTATCATTAACGTGGTATGGAACGCTATCATGCCCAACTCGTTAATGATAAGTATTGATCGGTTGCTGGGATTGATCAATTAATTTAGGAAAACGCCAGATTTATTATGGCTATCCTAATAAATCTTTGGTTAAACTATTTAAATTGCAAGAAAATATATTTGTGAGCCTATGATCAATAATGTAATTGAATATCAATACCCTTGGATCAGAGTCATGTAGTACTTGATTCGTCTTTATATTTTAATTACTCTATTTATATGTTTTGGTTAATCTTAGGATTTAGATTAGTTAGATAAAACCAATCCAAAACCCCCCAATTTATTTCTTGCTTTCGCTCAAAAGGAACAAATCCCCGTTCCCCGTGGATTTGACCCTACTCACCGCTTTACTCGTAATTTGTTAGTAGGTAATTTAATTTGGCGGTTTGACACCCATCAAATTTTGGCGCCGTTGCCGGGGAAAAGTGATTTATTTCTTTTGAGTTTATTTTAGTATTTATTTTAGTTAATTATTCCTTGTCCCCCTATTTTCTTCATTAATTGTTGCTGCCTTGTTCAATGGATGCGTATGCACATTATTTTGGAACTAGGCATGATGACATTCCACGTGAGAGTTCTTTAGATAGAAGGATAAATAAAGTAATCTCTCTTGCGGAAAAGTTGGTTTTATTTCTGGTACGACAGGTCCAAATTTGTGGAATATGCTCAATTCCTGGACATCCTACAGAAACTTGTCCCTACAATGCTCGATACAATCCGGGATGGATGAATTCCAATTATCAAAATCCAGGAGCACAACAAGGATTTTCTCAGTATAATTACGAGAGACAGCCAGTTCCCAATCAACACGTCGATTCTGGTCTGTCATTGGAGGAAATAGTGAAAGCTCTAGCAACGAGTACACAACAGTTGCAAGTGAATACTCAACAGTTTCAAGCAAATACTCAACAGTTTCAAGAAAACACACAAGAGTTTCAACGGGAAACAATAACCAGCATCCAGGACCTCAAAAATCAGATTAGTCAGCTGACTACTTCTATTGGTGAATTGGAGGCTAAGAGCTCAGAGAGACTAGCATCACAAATTGAAGTTAGTTTGAGGGAGAATGTCAGTGCACTTGTGCTCCAAAGTGAAAAAGAGATACAGTCTAGACTTACTTTCCTTGAGGAAACCACTGAACATCAAAGTGAAACAGAGAATGAAGTGAAAGAAAACTCACCTGATCCACAAAAGATAAAATCTTCACACTCTTTTCCGTGTATTACTAATTTGGTTGTTCTTCCCTTTCCTAGCAGACTACAGAAATTCACCAAGAATGAGAGCAAAGAAGAAGTATTTGGAATCTTTCAAGAGGTGGAAGTCATGATCCCGCCTTTAGAAGAGACCGAGGAAATTCATGGGTATCCGGAGATTTCGAAGGAACATGAAAAGTGAAGAACTAAGTGAAAATTCGAAGGTTCCAACTAGATTTTATATTCGGAAGATAGAGGATGGTGTTCTCATTGACACATATTTTGTGGAAATTCTTGACAACTATGAAGCATATGCCTGTTTGGACCTGAATGAGATACTAACAGATGCTCGTGGAATTGGCTAACCACAATGATGGAGGAAGAACGTCGAGCATAACGACGCAAAAAAAATTGCGCTGTTGGGAGGCAACCCAATTTTATTTTGCTTTGTTTCGTCTTTAATGTTATTTTCAATTTTTTTAGGTTTATTAGTTGTTCGTTCGTGTCTAGTAGAATAATAGGTTCAGGGACAACTTTTTGTTTGGTGTGATCACGCCAAATAAAAAAGTTAAATTCCCTTTAAATAGCCTAATTTTCGTAGGGGGCAGAAGACTAGTCGAGTTTTGCCGTGATCACGCCAAAATCGGACTAGTCTAATTTTGAGTCAGAATTGAATTGGGCGTGATCACGCCCAATTTGAAATAGTCTTCTGCCTAAAAATTCCTTACAATCTTTATTTTCAGGTTTTTATTTAAAAAAAAAAAAACTAAAAATCGAAAAAAGCCTAATTCTGATCTTCTAATCTTCTTCTTCGCAGTAATCTCGCAGCTTCTTCTCGACCAACCCTCACCACAGCCCCACTGTGTCTTCGCAGTTATGACTCAATAATCAGTGCCTTGAAGATCAAATGCCTACAGAATCAAGGAGACAAGAAGATAACTCAATCTGGGGAAGGATTGAATGTCAAGTTCAAGAAGAATTACCAAAAGAAGAAGGGTCAAACCTCAAAGAATCCCAAAAATGGCAACACTGCTCCAAAGAAACCTGGAGAATGGATAGAAAACAGGAAATGTATCAAGTGCAAACAAGTAGGGCATCTAAAGAGAGATTGCCCTCAGAAGATGAAGAAGAAAGAAGGACATGGTGGAGAAGCTGCTACTATTGAACATGGAGAAGACACACCAGAGGTCTTGAATGTTACTGAGTCAAAAATGGAGTTGGAATGGGTACTGGATACAGGCTGCTCCTTTCATATGTGTCCTCATAAAGAATGGTTCCAAAACCTCAAGAAAAAAGATGGGGGGTGTGTACTGCTAGGAAATGACCAATCCTACAGGGTTCAAGGCACTGGATCAGTAAGCATCAACATGTTTGATGGGGTTACTAGGCAAATTACAAATGTAAGGTATGTGCCTGGACTTAAAAGAAATCTGATCTCCCTAGGATCTCTAATTGCTACTAGGTGTGAATTTAAGTCTGTTGATGGCCAACTACACATAACCAAAGAGAATAAACTGGTAATCAAGGGAAGACAACACAATGGATTGTTTATTTTGATAGGAAAACCAGTGGTTGGGAGTGTGGGGAATATCTTGGTTAAGGATGAACTAACCCTGTGGCATAAGAGGTTGGAACACATTGGGGAAAGAGGACTGAAAGAGCTATCCAGAAGAGGGATAATAGGAGAGGTTGGGAATCAAACACTTGAATTTTGTGACAAATGTGCATTGGGCAAATCACAGAAACTGCCTTATGCCAAAGGGATTCAAATCACTCAAGAACCTCTAGATTATGTTCACTCTGATATCTGGGGACCATCCAGGACTGAAACTCATGGAGGAGGAAAGTATTTCGTGTCTGTTATTGATGATTTCAGTAGGAAAGTATGGGTGTTTATCTTAAGAAACAAGAGTGATGCCTTCACTAAATTCAAGCATGGTTGCTTCAAATGGAAACCTTGTAGGGAAAGAAACTCAAGCATTTAAGAACTGATAATGGCTTAGAGTATCTATCTACTGAGTTCACAACCTTCTGTAATGAAAGGGGAATTACCAGACACAAAACAGTCCCCATGAATCCACAATTGAATGGTGTGGCAGAAAAATTCAACAGAACTGTTCTTGAAAGAGTAAGATGTATGTTACTTGATGCTGGCTTGCCAAAGGTGTTCTGGGGAGAAACAATAAACACAACATGTTACCTAATAAATAGATCACCTACATCAACTCTGGGTTTCAAAACACCAGAAGAAGTATGGAATGGAAGAGTTCCAGATTACTCAGGATTAAAGGTGTTTGGATGCTTGGCATATGCTCACATGAGATCAGATAAACTTGATCCTAGAGCTTACAGGTGTGTGTTTCTGGGATATCCAGAGGGAATCAAGGGTTACAGGTTATGGTGCATGGAACCTGGGAATCAGAAATTGATGATCAACAGAGATGTGAAGTTCAATGAATCAATTATGGGATATCATTTCTCTGGGAATCAAGGAAAGCATGATGGAGGCTCTGAATCAGAAAGGGTATCAGTTCAGGTGGAGACTCAGGAGGATCATGAAAAACAGAGAGATGAAAACTTGGCTGATCACTCCAGTGCAAGGTTGCAGAAGTCGGAAATCGTTAGTCGGGCAGTCTCCAAGCGACTAGCGACTAGGCCGAGTAGTCGCCGACTACTCCCCCGAGGTTTTTTTTTTTTTTTTTTTTTTTAATTTTTAATTTTTTTGGCATGACCTATATATATGTCCAGAAAAATAAAAAAAAGTGGAGAATACTCACAATATAATTATACTAGTCCCATCAATTCAAGCGACTACATACTAACAAAAAATCTAAAATACACATCAAAAGTTCAAAACTAATACATATTAATTACTATTTAGTATTTACTAATTAGCCAAGGAGACACTAAAAAGTAAAACCACATAAATAAGTAATAATCAGTTTAACCACAAACTACCAAATAGGAAAATACTCAAATAGTCAAATATTCCATAATACATAACATAATAAACCAAATATTGAAATACCCAAGTCATAAACACATTCTTTTTATCCAAAATGACATCAAATTCATATACAAAAAGTTGTGGATTAAATTAGTAATGGTAGCTCCTTCTATCCTTGAAGAGGACCTTGAGACCCAAATACTTCTTCTCCATACTCTTCCAATACACGATCTTCATCTTCTGACTCAAACTCAACCTCAACTTCGACTTCTTCATCATCGGAAGAAAAATCATCGTCATCAAGCTCTCTAATTCTAGCACTTCTTCGCGGCATCATCGATCCATCTGCAATATCATCACTAGCCACTTCACAATCAAGAGTCACCCCCGAGCCATCATCAACCAATCCAACCCCATCAACAAGCCATTCTTGGGCACAACTTGCACCATCCTTTTCTAGTAATACTTCAACATCTTTCTCTTTTTGCTTATTTTGCTTATTCATCAATTTTGCATTGAATTGGACATACACAAGATTGTTCAATCGCCGTGCATCAAGCCTATTTCTTTTCTTTGTGTGTATCTATAAAAAAATTCAAAATCTTTCAATAAAGAATTTAAACTTTATAAATATTAAATAATAAAATAATTTCTACACATAAAAGAGTTTACTAACCCCTTCAAATGCACTCGAATTTCGTTCACATCCCGACGAACTAGTTGTCAAAGATAGGATCCTCATAGCTAACTTTTGTAAGTTGGGAGTTATTGAACCATAGTTCGACAACCAATTTACTACATAAATGGAAATTAGAAACAATATCCAAATTAGGCAAAAATAATAATAAATATCATGAAGAAAATTCAACAAAATAAATAAATAAAGAAGCTACCTGGATCAAATGTGTGAATGTTTGAATTATCCATGCATGCAACAACCACCACTTCTTTTCCAAAAAGACCCGTCTTGTTCTTATAAATTGGGAGCTCTTCATTCATGATTTTATTCTGCATATCAATATTCCCGGGATATAGAACATCCAAGAAATCAATAACACCAATGGAAACATCATGATCTAAATGGATTAAAGGATCCCGATAATGGTAGAATGGATTCAAGAGGTATGCTGTCAAATGAGCTGGACTAGTAAGTCTGTCTTTCATCTTTGTGTCAACAATGTCAATGATAGGCTGGTAGTTCTTGGCAATGTTGTTGAGGGCAACTTTAACCTCCTCCTTTGCCTTCATAAGCTCACCATACACAAAACCGATAGACGGTTTCTTGTCACCGTCAATGATTCGGAGCACTCTCACCAGCGGCCCTAAGACCTTCAAACACAAGGAAACACCATTCCAAAAACCCATGCTCAACACTGTTGTGTAACTAGCCTTCCCTTTGACCGTCTTTGAAAATTTGCATTGTTCCCACTCAATGCTAGTAAACATCACCCTCAGTTGTGCCCTTTTCTCAGATAGGCTCTGCAAAGATAGAAAGGCCAATGCAAATCTAGTCACCCCCGGCCTCACTATGTCCCTCTTCTTTGTGTGCACCCTCAACATTGCTAAAGTTTTATGATGTGCATAGATGAAGATGGTCAATGCCTTAGCTTGATCAATGACCTTCTTGAACCTTGGTAGGTTAGCGATGGCTTCAAGTATAAGATTCATTGAATGGGCAGCACATGACGTCCAAAATATTTGAGGCCTATGTATCTTCAACAACTTTGCGGCTGCCATGTTGTTCGAGGCATTGTCAGTTACTATTTGAACAACCTTCTCCGCACCAACCTATTATTTTATTTATCACAAGTTCACAACCAAGAAGATAGTAATTATCACAACAAATATAAATTTATAAATAATATTGCAAAAACTGAAAATGAATATAAATATAAGAACTAAAGAACCACATAAGTTTATTATAGAATAGAGAAAAAAAAAGTAAGTGACTAACCTCTTGGATGCACTTCTCAACATAGTCGTGGATTACTTCGCTTGTATGTGCAATGTCCGAAGAGTCTCTAGATGAAAGAAACACAGTGCCCAATCTAGAATTCACACACAAGTTCATGATGCTTCTCCTCTTTCTATCACTCCAAGCATCAGTCATAATCGAGCACCCGTTTTTTGCCCATTCTTCTTCATGTGGCTTTAGTGACTCCTTGGTTTTTTCAACTTCCTTTTTCAAAAAGGACTCACTCAGTTCATATCTTGTAGGAGGCTTACACCATTTACCATATTGACCAATAGCTGCGAACATCCTCTTGCAACTATCCAACTCAAAGGCATGAAAAGGAATGCCTGCTTCATATGCCCACTTACAAACATACTCCTTTACCCTGTCTAGCCTTTCTTTGTCAATTGCCTCTTTGATGCCTTGCTCGCGCATATTCTTTTCCAAATTCAAAGTTTCTTCAGGATTGATTTGGGTAGTAAACTTATCCATCGATCCGCTGGAATTTTGAGATTTAGACCCAACAGACTCTCTCGTTGACATGGTTCTTGCCCCATCATCAATAACCATATCATCAATGTTTACTCCTGATCTAATCTCATCATCTTCTTTCACCTTACCCATTTTCTTTCTCTTTGCCTCATTAATTGCATTCCTACACTTAATCTGATCCTCTTTGGTGGCATTCGGACATGAAGCAACATTTCCGGAAATGCCTGCTATATGTTGTTTCATCCTATGAATCCCTCCAAACATAGGTTTCTCGTAAAGGATGCATTTCACCCTATCCAACCTATTTGGATCAATTAAAACAGCATACTCCCACCCCACGTCATTTGAGTTTCGTTTAAGCGAGTCATTTGAGGTAACAGATTGAGAAACACTATCTGATGCAGTAGTTGAAGAAGCTGCCATTTTTAAACTACACTGAGTATTCCAGTAAGCCAACAACTCAGATTATCAAAGGAGTAGAGTCCTAAGACAGCAGAAGAAGTGACATACATGAGAAGTGTGCCTTATGCTAGTGGAGTTGGGAGTCTGATGTATGGATGATATGCAGCAGACCAGACTTAGCATACTGTGTGTCTTTGGTCAGCAGATATATGTCTTATCCAGGGAAAGCTCACTAGGAGGCTTTGAAGCAGGTTTTGAGGTATCTAAAGGGAACATTAAGTCTGGGTTTGAAGTTTCAGAAGCAGGCAAACATGGTTATTCCTTTGGAAGGTTTTGCAGATGCTGATTTTGCTGGTAATGTTGATACCAGGAAGTCAATCACATGATATGTTTTCACATTATATGGTACTGCATTTAGCTGGAGAAGTGTGCAACAATCAGTGGTGGCTTTATCAACTACAGAAGCTGAAAACATGGCTTTGACAGAGGCAATTAAAGAAGCTGTGTGGTTAAAAGGTATTCTGAAGGATCTGGGAATAAAGCAGGATTGTGTTACCATATATTGTGACAATCAGAGTGCATTACATCTAGTGAAACATCAAGCTTTCCATGAAAGATCCAAGCACATAGATGTCAGGTTGCATTTTGCAAGAGATGTGATTGATGCAGGGTCTGTAGAGGTTAGGAAGGTCCATACAAGTGACAATGCTGCTGACTTTCTAACCAAAGCAGCGCCTGGGAGTAAGATGATTCATTGCTCAAGCCTAATTAGGCTTGAACGGTGTGATTAAAGGGTGGAGAGCAAAGCAGGTTGAGGTGATGAAATACACTTGAGTTCATTGAGGTGGAGATTTGTAGATGTTAGTTCAATATCATCAAGTGTTCATGGAATGTAGTAGAGGTTTTGAGGATTCCAGAGCCGGGTTTGGAATGCGGAGAACCGGGTCAGAGAACCGGATTTTAACCAGATCAGTAAAAGAGGTTAGAATGAGAACCGGGTTCAAGTTTGTTATAATTGTCGTTTGCAACAGTTTTAAACCGTTGCATGAGAAACCGTTGCATGAGAAACCGTTGTAGAAAGCCCGCGGCAGCAGTTTTGAGTTCTTGAGTCAAAATTGGTTACAACTTCCTCAACTCCCTGATTCGAGCTCCGGCATTTATATACATTGTAAACACTTGAAGTTGAGAGCTGATTGACGTATCTTTCCCTCTGTAAACATTACTCAATCAAGAGAATTAGAATGATAGGGTTTTATGCTCAATTCAAGTTGTGAATTGGGATTTCTGGTGTTTCTGGATATTTCTTATAATTGATTGATTAGTGGAGTGAATTGAGGTGTATAGAACCTCCGTGGATGTAGATCACATTGATCGAACCACGTAAAATCCCTGTGTTCATCATTTTTCTTTCCTGTTCTTGGTTCGGTTTCAAGTGACCGAATTCTTGATTGCTTTTCATTCAATACTGGTTGTGTGTTGTTTGTGTGTGAGAGTGACTTGATCTTAACAATATACACAGTGCCTTGGAGTTCTCCATTGAGAAATGCAGTTTTAACATCCATTTGCTAAATGTCAAAGTCATAGTATGCAGCTATTGCAAGTAATATCCTAATGGACTTGATCTTAGCGATTGGCGAAAAGGTTTCATCATAGTCAATGCCCTCGCGCTAACTATAACCCTTTGCCACCAACCTAGCCTTGTAGGTTTGTACCTTGCCATCTGCATCTCTCTTCTTTTTGAAGATCCATTTGCAGCCCATGGGGCGAGCCCCATCTTGCAAATTAACTAGTTCCCACACTAGATTTAGGTACATCGAGTTCATTTCAAATGTTAAGGCAGCCAGCCACATCTTCGAATCGGTGCCCGACACTACTTCGATATAGATCTTAGGTTCGTGCTCTTCTGAATCAACCTTATCATCTTGGTTCTCAACCAATAGATTTAGTCTTTCAGGTGCATGACGATTCCTTTGAGGCCTATTGAGTTGGTTTAGCATTTGTTCAGGCGATTTATTATGATCGTGATGAGGTTCCTGCATGTTGAGATTTTCAACATTTGGGATATTCTCAAGAATTTCAATATGATTTTCTTAAGGTGGGGTTGATACAATATCTTGTCTTTGATGCATCTCATTGTCTTGAGGTGACCCTCTAAGAGTCATTTCCCTCCCAATAGATCATAAAAAATTCCCACTGAGTTCTTGTCCACTCCATTGGACAATACCTCATCCTCCATGTTATCTTGTGGTTCTTGAATTTCTTCAAGATCTATCGTGTTATGACCTTGTTCCTTGAAGACATAATTATCTTCAAGAAACGTCACATTCCTGGATATTATCACCTTGTAATCTCCAGGACAATAGAATTCATATCCTTTGGTTTCTTTAGGATATCCCACAAAATAGCATTTTTCACTTTTAGTTTCCAACTTATCAGTCATCATCTTCTTAACAAAAGCAGGATAACCCCAGGTCCGCATATGGTTAAGACTCGTCTTTCTACCACACCATAATTCATATGGTGTTTTCTCGACCGATTTAGAAGGAACTCTATTCAGAATATAAACTGCAGTAAGTAAGGCATAACCCCAAAGGAATAAAGCAAGACTGGTGAAACTCATCATGGATCGAACCATATCTAATAGAGTTCGGTTTCTCCTTTCAGATACTCCATTCATCTGTGGGGTACCCGGAGGTGTCCAGTCTGACCGGATTCCATGTGATTTCAAGTAATCAAGAAAATCTCAACTTGAGTATTCGCCTCCTCGATCTGATGAGAGAGTCTTAATACTTTTCCCAAGTTGTTTCTCAACTTCTAACAGAAACTCCTTAAATTTCTTGAAGGCCTCAGATTTGTGTTTCATGAGATACACTTATCCATACCTTGAAAAATCATCAGTGAAAGTTATGACGTACGAATATCCACCTCTTGCTTGAGTTGGGAACGGTCCGCACACATCTGTGCTGATCAACTCGAGCACAACCTTGGGACGTAGCCCTTACCCAGAAGTGGTTTACTTGTCATCTTTCCTTTGAGACAAGATTCGAAAGCACCATATGATTCGAAATCAAATTATGTGAGACAGTCTAAGTTTCTCAATCTTGCTATTCTTTTCTCATTGATATGACCAAGTCTACATTGCCAAAGATAGGATTTATTATCCGTATTAATTAGCTTAGGTCGTTTGTTTTGTACATTGAGAATATTTTGTTCACATTCAAGCATGTATAAACCATTCAAAAGAGAGGCACTTCTATAAAACAATCCATCAAGTGAAAATGAGCATCTACTATTTGCAAAATGGAAGGAAAAACCTTGAATGTCTAAAATTGGAATGAAAATAATATTCTTTGAAATTATAGGAGCAAAATAACAATCATGTAAATCTAGTCAATATCCTAAAGGAAGATCTAATCTATAAGTCCCTACACGGTCAGCAGCAACTCTTGCTCCATTTCCCACGCGTAAGTCGACCTCTCCAGGCCTCACTTTCCTACTATTACTTAGACCGTACACATTATTAAAAATGTGTAAGCCACAAGTTGTATCTAATACTTAGGATTGTGAATTGTTCATAGACATATTTATCTCAATGACAAACATACCTGAGCTCCCAACCAATGCCCCTTGTGCTTTGAACTTTGGGCAGTCTCTCTTTTAGTCTCCCTTCTCGTGACAGAATAGACACTCAACCTTTCGCAGTTTCGGCTTCTTTTGAACCCCTCCACTCTTAGGCTTCAAGGCCGCATTGCTAGATGCTTTCTCCCATTTCTTCTGTTTATTCTTCTGCTTGGAATTGTAGAAGAGCTCACCACGAGCAAAGAATCATCTCTAGAAGTAGATGATTCATAGGTCTTGAGCATGTTGTGAAGCTCCGGCAATGTTTCCTTCGTGTTGCTCATGTTGAAATTTACTATGAAGTTTTCAAATGAACTTGGAAGAGACTGCAAAATCAGATTTATTGAGACACTTGAGGTTAGCTTCATTCCAATCGATTCTAAATTCTTAATCAATCCGATCATCTTCAATATATGTTCAGAAACCTGGCCCCCATCATGAAGCTTACACTTGAAGAGATCCCTGAGAATCTCATACTCCATGGTCTGAGCTAATGAAGCGTACAAACTCTCCAAGTGTTTCAGCATCTCATAAGGGAACATGTTCCAATGTTACCTTTGCAGTTCAATACTCATAGAGGACAACATTAAGCATTGAGCCGATGTGACATCCTCAACATGTTTCTTATGAGCTTCTTCGTCAAACGTAGCGTACTCGGGAGAGTTCTTGTCTTGCCTTAGCACCAAGCGCAAGCAATGGAGCCAATCCGTAAAGTTTGACCCAGTCAACTTGTTTGTTTTCATCAAACATTTATAAGCCAAATTCGACATTTTATCTGACGAGAGAAAATAATAGAATGGAAAAATAAATCTGAATAAAGTGAACAAGGATCACATTCGTATCACTAATCAAAACAAGAGTTTATTGTAATAATTAGCTCCCACTAATTTTAACATGTTTTGCGCCCCAAATACAAAATACGGATTTATAACGATTATAAATCTTAGTGGTCCAAGATCCAAGTCTATATTACTGTAGCCTCTGCTTTGGCTGATGACTACAATAATATCACTTGGTTGGTCTCTAAGCCAATTGCTACAATAATTTTGCAATTCTTGGTTTATTAATCCAATTAATATTGCGTCCTCAAACTATTTTGGTTGCTTTGGCGTCTCAAAATAATTTAAGTAAGTCAATTCCATCACACGATGTCAACCATACATCTATGAATGAGCCCGAGTCTTGTCGATTTAGGGTAAACACTTTGGTGTTAAACTTGTGGTCGAAAAGATTATGAATTTTAAACAATTATGATGGACTACGCATTTTGTTTCCAAACAAGACTTGGTTTGTAGTGAGGAATTGTTATGTGATACTAATTGTTTAAATTTAATATCTAATATTAAATTATAACACAATTACTGGGTGCTGCCTACTCAGGCATAATAAATGCGGACCACACATATTGGGCGCTGTCTACCCATACATAATTACAAAGACTACATGTATTAGGCACCGCCTACCCAAACATAACATGAACTTAACTACTACAATAAATGGAATAAGCATAGAATCAAATAATTGCTTATCACATAAGATATCAAATAAAAGCTCAATGAATAAAATTTTGATCCAACTAAATTTTATTCTTTAATTAAATGTGAATTAAAATTACATTTATTAATTTCAAATTAATATAAATATATATAGTTCTATTAAATAAATATATTAATTCCAAATTAATATATATATACATTTATTATTAATTCCAAATTAACATAAATATATAAGTTTATTATTATCTCAAAAACTATAATAATATAATTTACTAATCTAATTAATAAACTAATATTTGCAATAAGGGATTTTGAATTAATCTAATAATCAATCTAATTTAATTAATTAAATTAAATCAATTTTTTAAACAGCTCAGCAATTACTGCCCAATTATTACAGCATTTCCAGGTCCAATTTAATATGCAAGTCCAGGCTCAAATTTTAGTACCCAGCAGGCCCATGCTAAATTTTACTTAAATAAAAACAGGCCCAACCATAATAATAGCCCAGCACAGTGATATCCTAATCCAGATTTTTTTAAATCCGACCTAGCTCATGGCGGCTGTGCGCGGCCCAAGCCTAGCTCATCCGCAGCTGACCCGACCCGGCGCAGCTGACCCCACTTATAGCCTTAAACCCGTTAGGGGTTGGAACTGATCACAGTCGCCGCCTCTGCCTGCATTCCACGCTGTTGCGATGCTACCTACATCATGACGCCGTTGTCGTTCGTGCAGTGAGCAGTATCCGGTCGGTCATTGCAGAAACACCGCCACCGCCGCTGCAGTGGCAGCAGTGTGTCCCCCGCCGCTGGACACCGTCGTTTAACATCGCGCAGCGGCAGCAGAGCCGCCGTCGTTGTTAACGTAGAGCAAGAGCAACAGCAGCAACGTTGAATGCCACCGCGGTTGCTGCAGTCAGCGTTCGACGCGCGCAGTAGCAACCACAACGCTGCCACCACCACCGCCTAACTTCATCATCGTTTCACGAAGCCGCAGTGCAGCAGCGGCGAACGCCGCCGCCGTTGTTTGCACAGACGGGCTGTGAAAGTCAGGGAGTCCAGTGATGTGTTTTTCTAGAGTTGACTTGTACGAGTCTCAAAATTGTTTTGTTTTCTAAATTTAGTGGTTTTGACAAACACCCAAGTTTCATAAACGTAATGGATGCGTACAAACAATTTAGCATAATCCAAAATTTCTTCCAAAAAATTTCGAAGCAGTTTATGACAATTAAATTCAGAATTTTAATTTCAAAATTTAATCCACAAATTATTAAATTAAAACAATTATAGATCGAGCCTCGGGCTCTGATACTACTGTTGGATAATCTCGATGCCATCTAATGTGCGCAGCGGAATAAACACTGATACTACTGTTGGATAATCTCGATGCCATCTAATGTGCGCAGCGGAATAAACAGTTGAGAATTACGATCGTGATCTATAATTGAAAATGTTGAGCAACAATTACACAATAGTTAGAACAACTTACTTGTTGCGTAATTAACCAGAAAGTATTGTGCGATCGATTCATCACTGAAGGTATCCACGCGTATGCTTTTCGATGCAGGAACTATCCCAGTACAATTATTCGATAAGTGATCGCTAGGAAATCATTTATTGAATTCTACGTGCTTCTATATTTTATCTGATAAAAACCCTATCCTTCTATACTATAGAGAATATGTATATATAGATTAGGTTTATGGGCCTAGTATCTAATGTCTGCTTAATTAATTAATTATTCTGACTATTTATTAATAAAGTCCACATATCCTAATCTAGTCCATATCTTTCAAAAAAAACCTATTCTTGAAAAAGCGTAGCAAGTTGCGTCGCTAAATTTGAAGTCACGATTTTTTTAATGACGCAACAACTATGCGTAGGTAAATTATATGTTGTGAGGCTTTTCGGCAATGTGTCGCAAACATTAAAAAGGCGACGCAATTTTTCCGTCACCATTTATGAAAATCTACAATGTGTCTTTACTACTTTGTTGACGCTAATTATTCATTGTGTCACTAAATCAACAACGCTTTCAAGAAGTAGCGTTGTCAAATAGGCCACACAATAAAAAATAAGTGTCAACAAGTTGGCAACGCATTTACGAATAGTATCATAAAATTTGTAATGAAATCTAGAAAAATGCACGAAATTAGTGACAATTAGTGTAAATAAACGTCTTGAAATAGTGTCATTATAGTCATGACGTTCTCAAAAATTATTATCTTAAAGTTGCTAAGCGTCACTAAGTTAGTGACTCTTTTGTTACAATATATGGTAACACATTTCAAGTCTCGCAAAATAAAAATAATATTCACTAAAAGAATATTAAAAATTAAAACAGAGTAATTATTTGGTTAAAAAGCAAAACTAACATACAACTAATCACATTATACAATCTAAGGATTATCTAGGAGAAAGTTAAATTGTGTTCACAAAACTCTATATCACTTCAATATCAGAACAAGGTCTCGGAATGATAACAAATCATATGCTTCTTCCAGTTCCTTCTATCCACTCTATCCCATGTTTCAAAATTGTATATTAGATTAATTCCATCGTTTTTTTAAGGTATAAGATGGAAGCATAAAAGAAAATAATGAAATTGCTAGTAAACTTAAATGGACGATAACAAGAAATTCACACTATCAAGAAATCCCCATGTTTGTCTTAATAATATTTAACTATGCCACAAAATATTATCTTCAAGAAATTTAAACCAATGATTTCTGGTGATGTTATATCGAGAAAAGCAAAGCCTCCTCCATTAGGTGCTCCTACAAATAAGTAATAGAATTCCTGTTAAAGTGCTCCTCAACTGACCCAATATTCTCCATATATCTATACCAGGGGCATCAAATAGCCAAAAAAAAAAAAAAAAAAAAAAAAATACAAAAGGAGTTGTTTGGTTATATAATGATTCTAGGTTAAGTTTACTTATTACTGATAGTAGAAAGCTTATGAGCCTTAGAAATTGGAACAAGGCATCATCTGTAGTTAGTGAGCCAATAAGCAACAAAACAAAGATATGTACTGAAAGGAAATGACTCAAATCATGTTCGAGACCTTAAATGTGCTAGCCATGTACGTCGCTATCTAGGCTGTCTTCTCTCTATATGCCAGCAGTCGTACAACAGGTATTCATCCTAGTTTCTGAAAGGGCATTCAAATTTTATAAAGGAAAAGGGTCAACCATTACTAAATTAATAAAATTTATTCTCTTGAACATATATATGCTTGATTCTGGTGATGGGTGAGCCATATTATTCCTATTTACGAAGGATATGCACTTCCTCATGCTATCCAGAGATCAGATATTGTTGGTCGTGATCTCACGAATTGCTGATGAAGATTTTGACCGAGAGAGGTTACATGTCCACAACAACTGCTGGATAGGAAATTGTTCGTGATGTAAAGGAGAAGCTTGCATATGTGGCTCTTGACTTTGAGCAGGAAGTTGAGACAGCAAAAAACAACTCTACAATGGAGAAGAGCTACGAGCTATCTGACGAACAGGTCATCACCCTTGGTACCGAAAGGTTCCGTTTCCTAGAAGTGTTGATCCAACCATCATTGATCGGAATGGAAGTTGTCGGAATCCATGCAACAACGTACAATTCCATAATGAAATGCGATGTGGATATTAGGAAGGACATGTCCAACTGCTCACCCAAGTCTGCTAAAATTCAACTCAAACAAGTAAAAGCTTTGAAAAAAAAAAAAAAGTATGAAATATCAACTATCACTAATACAAGAGAAAAAGATAAGATCAAAATAAGAAACAAAAACTAAATTTTACCTCAAAAGTGGTTTATACAAAAGCACTGCATGTTCATCTATTGTTGGAGATTAAGCACGATCCCATATGCCATGGTACCTATGCTAGAGTTAATAATTAATAATTCTCGTAAGTTATAAACGTTTTATAACCAAAAAAAATCTACGGTTTATACTGACAGTGGTACAATGACAAGAAGATAACAAACAAGAGAGCTCTGCTTTGCATTCAAAAGAATACCTCTGTTTTGCATTCAAAAGCCACACCAAAGAAAGCAGCAGAAACATACAATTTCCCAATAGATTCCACCAATTTGATCTGAGAGAACCAATAAGATAAGTCTGGCCTTTGAATGCTAGAGGTCAATAGCTAAAAAGAACATCCTCGATGATACAGAAGATAAAAATACACCAAACTACCAAAATTAACTTACAATCATCCTCTAAGCGAATCCGGAACATATTATTCTTCAGAGTAAATCCGAAACTAACATTTCTCATCAATAAAAAATCAAAAAGTAAATTTACAATAATTGTAAAATGTAGACCAGAATATAATATGCCCTTAAGCATAAAATTGTACAAAATTCAAATAGAAGAAACAAGAATCTCAGAAAACCCCAAATAACTAAATCACATGAAACTAATTCAGAACATATAAAAATTCCACCAATACAAGGTATTTATTACCAGATGGGCGACACACGAAGTTGAAACGCGATGGAAGGCCCGGAGACAGAGTGTGGGATGCAGTTTGTGGTGAACGGAGGTGAAGCACGAAGGGAGTGTCGGGGCAGTGGTGCACTGTGGCACGACTGGTGGCGCAAGACAGCTGCTCGGGATGGGTGGCTCACAATGGAGCGGTGGCTGAAGAGATGCTAGGTTTGGAGATAAGAAAGAAGGGGGATTTGGTAACTTAATTTTTATCATGAAAAAATTAGCGGTAAGTAAGGCTAAAAATTATTTTTGGTCCCATAAGTATTTTCTTTCCGATTTTAGTTCCACAAGTATTACTTTTAAAATTTAGTCCCATAAATACTAAAATTGTCCAATTTAAGGATATTTTTCGCTGGAAAATACTAAATTGATCGGAAATAGTCACATGCAACTCATGTGACCTAATATTTGGGGGAATCCGACTATACTAAGTGACCTGACATAAAATAACTTAGTAAGACTTAAATTTCTATTAAATTTTAATTCAAAATAAAGAGAATATCCACATCATTAATTCAAATATAAGGATCGTTTTATTATTTACAAGAAACACCATTACTAGTAAGAATAAACTTAAGTTTAATCATCAGCGTCAAATAACGTATTTTGACATCCCAAAAGCCACAAACCCTAAAACATATCACCAAATTTCTTCGAAGAACTTGTAAAAAGAAAATCCAGAATTCCCCAAATAAAAACTCGAGAATTAGGAGTTATTTGTGACGAGGCGAGAGAGCAACTTCACCATGGTTTTTGTGCAGAAGAAGGGGTTGTGGATTGGGCCCTTCTCAAGTACGGATATTCTTTTTATTTTGAATTAAAATTTGACAGAAATGTACGTCCGACTCAGCAATTTGATGCCACGTCACTTAGTGTCGTCGAATTTTCTCAAATATTAGGGTCACGTGAGATGCACATTATTATTTCCAACTAATTTAGTGTTTTCCTATGAAAGCACTTACGGGACTAAGTTAAAAAACAAATACTTGTGAGACTAAAATCGGAAAAGCAAATACTTACGGAACCAAAAATGAATTTTGGCGGTAAGTGGTGACACGCTGCCAACTAAACCAATTTGTATTACCTCACTTGTATCTCTCTTATATCATATCATATAAATATATAAGTATATCTATATATGTAATGAAATATAATTGAAATAATAGCAAAATTGTCCAAAAGGAATCCAATTATACATTTTTTTTATTAAGTCAGTGTTGTTATTTTTTATAAATTAAATACATATTTTAAAAAAAGCGAAACACTTTATATTTATACGGATCCTAATAAAAAGTGTTATCATTATAGCATCACTATAATTTACGACTCGTAATATAAAGTAACACTAATTTTATGACACAAAATATAAAGCGTTAGCGGTCCCAGATGCAATATGCATAGTGTCATAAATTCGTAACACAAAATATAAAGTTTCATCTGCATTATGACACAATTTAAAAAGCGTCACTAATTATGTGACACAAAATTTAAAGAGTCATCGACGCCATGATGTAAATCGTAAAACGTCTCTAATTTTATAACACAAAATATAGTGTGTCACCAACCCTATGACAAGACCCAAAATGTCATTGGTTTTATGATACAAAATTTAAAGTGTAATTAAATTTGTGACGTTTTATAAGAGTATCACTAAATTGTTAAATATGTTGACTTTTTTTTGTAAGCGTCTTTAGTTTTCATAATTAAAAACACTTTTAAAAAAAAGTCATTAAGTAATATATTTTTTTACACTTTTAGAAAATGTCATTAAGTAATATTTTCTTGTGACATTTTTAAAAAGTGTTAATAAATTATCGTCGCTATATAAACTTTTTCTTGTAGTGTATGATATATATATATATATATATGTGTGTGTGTATATATTACTGTATGTATGGTGTTGTATGTATATATAATACGGTATGGCTTGAATATTTGTATGTTAAGGAAAACAAGATAATCATTAATTCAGGGGCGGCCCTGGCACGGTTGAGGCGGTGCCGCCGCACCGGGCCACCCGCCGGCCAGGGCCCCCGAATTTTTTTTAATGTTGTTTATGTATATATCTGTATGTATATATGTAATATATTTATTACGGATGAGTAATTTTAACATCAACTGTGTTAGCTTAGATGGTTGGCGCTGTCAGGGAAAATGTGCGCTTTAATGAGGTCTTAGGTTCGATACCTCATAGCGTTATATTTTCTTTTCAGTAGCTGTAGTTGTAGACATGATATGTTAAAACATTGTATAAAAGGATATCCCAGTTGGTGTTGTAGCGGAGTTGGTCAGGCTTGGGCGAGAACTTTGAGTGCCCTTTGAAGGGTCGCGAGTTCGATTCTCCCACAATGCAAACACGGATTATTTTAGCTCTGTTCTCTCAAATGGGTCTCCAAGCAATCAGGCCCCTTCAACCCTTAACATTTAAATTGGGCTTTGCCCCATATCATTAATAATTGACTCCCCAAATCCCAATCCCCACTAATATATATATTTGCAGGAGTTAGTCAGATAGTCCGTAGAAGGAGAAAGACTCGTTGCAGAATTACGGATTCAGATTATCAGGTATTTTTTTTTTTAGTTACATGTTATTTAAATAAATTAATAATCTTATTTTCATTAGAAAATTTATGTATATATTATTGAATTTACGTTTTAGGGTTTTAAATTTTCAATTCCGTTCAATCAATTCTTGTAACCTTTGTTTATTTATTATTTTGATAAATAGTTGAGAATGCCTCCTCGTAAATATGAATGTGGTAATGAAAAGCATAAGAGGAAAAGAAAAGAAGAAGAACTTATCAAGTCTCAAAAGAGAGCATTGGATGGATTTGTTGTGAAAATTTCAGGAAATACATCTGTTGAAAATTTAAATGATGGTGAAGAAAATATTTGTGATGAAGATGAACCATTAGCACGTGGAAATAATGTGAATGAAATCTTCGAAGAGAATGAAGACAATCGAAGTGGTGATGATTTAGATTTTGAAAATATTGAGAATTTTGATAATGCGAGCTTTGGAGATGATGACAATGTTGATCATGTTGACACTGATGGTGATGAAGATGGAGATGATGTAGATCCTGAAAGTGGTAATGATATTGATAGTGTGGTGAATGAAGAATCATGTTCTTCCATTCCACTCGACATCTTCAATCCAAAAAACTAGGAAAATTTAGATTCTAAATTAAAGGATTTATTAGGGAAAAAGGTTCTAAAAGAGATGTTCTAACTGGAAAGGGGCTAAAGATGATTCAAAAAGACGTTTTTCTTCAGATTTCTATACTCGCATTTTACCAAATGGGCAGAAACACCATAGAGATTGGTTGGTGTATTCACAAGCACATGACAAAGCATTTTGCTTTTGCTGCAAGTTGTTCAAGAGAGGGCCTCAACAAAGTCAGCTAGCAAATGATGGATACTGTGATTGGGGGCATCTTAGTAGTAGACTTAAAGAACATGAGACAAGTATTGAGCATGTCAATAACTACGTTAATTGGTTTGAGTTGCATAGCAGATTAGACAAAAGTAAAACAATTGATCATATGATATTCAAGCTCAAATCCAGAAGGAGAAGGCTACTTGGAGGATGGTGTTACACCGACTATTTTTAGTTGTGAGATTTTTAGCTAAACAAAATCTAGCATTTCGTGGTAGTAATGAGAAGCTTTATGATGATAGCAATGGGAATTTCATGTCTGTTGTTGAAATGATTGCTGGGTTTGATCAAGTGATGAAGGAGCACATTGATAAAAGGCTACATAATCATTATCTCAGCCACAAAATCCAAAATGAGTTGATATGTTTGCTAGCTTCCGAAATCAAGAATTCTATTCTCAAGAAAATTAAAGCAGCTAAGTTTTTTTCTGTGATTCTTAATTGTACTCCTGATAGTAGTAACCAAGAGCAAATGACTTTGGTTATAAGATGTATTGATGACTCTACAAGTCCAATAAAAATAGAAGAATATTTTTTGGGGTTCTTGAATGTGGATGATACATCTAGACAAGGGTTGTTTAAAGAATTGCAAAATGTCCTAAATAGTCTTGGTCTTGATATTGATAATGTGAGAGGACAAGGATATGATAATGGGGCAAATATGAGCGTGAGATACCAAGGAGTGCAAAAAAGACTTTTGGATGTAAATCCTAGAGCATTATACACTCCATGTGGTTGTCATTGTCTAAATTTGACACTTTGCGACATTGCGAATTCATGTGGAAAAGCAAAGGATTTTTTTGGAGTGATACAACGGATTTATACAATATTTCCTCATTCCACGAAGAGGTGGAAAATTTTGCGAGATCATGTAACAACGAAGGGGTTAACTCTAAAGTCATTGTCAACTACTCGATGGGAAAGTCGTGTTGAAAGTGTAAAAGCGATAGCATTTCAAGCTCAACAAGTTAGAGATGCTTTACTTGAACTTGCAGAAGAAAGAGATATTGATTCCAAAATAAGAATTGAAGCTACGTCTTTAGCAACATTTGAACTTGAAAAGTTTGAATTTTTATTGGCATGGTTATTTGGTATGACATACTAAGTAAAGTCAATATTGTTAGCAAAAGTTTACAATCCAAAGATATGCTTATTGATGTTGCTATGATTAAGGTGACAGGACTAATTGCTTCTTTTAAAGAGTATAGAAATACGGGATTCACACAAGCTATTAATACTACAAAGGAACTTGCTTCATCCATGGAGATTGATCTCGTTTTCTCTGAAAAAAGAGAAATATACCGAAAAAAACATTTTGATGAAGTTTCAAGTGATTCTTCCCAAATGCCTAAACAATCCCCCGAGGATGCTTTTAGAAAACATTATTTTTATTTCATAATTGATCAAACAATTGGATCATTGGAGAGAAGGTTTGAACAATATGAGAAATTTGAAGATATTTTCGGATTCCTTTTCACAGTTGATAAGTTAAGTTCATTGGTTGATGAAGACTTGAAGGCTCGTTGCAAGAATTTGGAAAGAAAACTACAGAAAAAAGGCCTAGGAGAAGAGATTTCAGATTTAGATGGAGAAGATTTATATCAAGAATTGAAGATCCTACAACATATGCTTCCAAACGAAGCTAAAACAGCTAGTGCAATACTAAACTTTTTGCAAAGAATGAATTGTTCTCCAAATTCATTCATTGCATACAAGATATTGCTGACTATCCCTGTGACTGTTGCATTTGCAGAAAGAAGTTTTTCAAAGTTGAAGTTGTTGAAATCTTATTTGAGATCAACCATGAGCCAGAAAAGATTGAATGCATTAGCTTTAATTTCTATTGAGAGTGAGTTTCTAGAAAAACTTGATTATGAAAGGTTGATTGATGATTTTGCACATAAAAGCGCAAGAAGATCAATGTTCCACAGTTCATTGTATTAGTTATTATTTTTTTTTCTTGATTATGTGAGAAATTTGAATGGTCATTATGGAATTTTATTTTGATGAAATTGAAGTGTGAATTGCTATATATCTAATTTTTATATTCAACTGATGAATCTTTTTTTTTTTTTTTACACAATATTATCAATATTTTAAGGGGCCTCATTTTTTTTTCGCACCGGGCCCTTTGTAATATTGGACCGGCCTGCTGGTCAATAGGCGAAACTGTACAAACGATTATTTATATATCTCTCTTAATTAGAATATGTGTAATATATGTATGTTGTATCTGGATGTATGTTATACATGTATATACATCATATAAGTATTGTGTGTATTATGTTACTACGAAGACTAATTAAACTAATGGTTTCGAGGTGTCGGGTATATGCATATTATGGGGAGTAGTGTGTATGTCAGACGGAAAAAAGAAAGAAATAAATAAATGAGATGGTTAGATTTGTGGTGGGCAATTATATGTAGGTGTGCGTGTATAATACATATAGTCCCATATTTGTATTATTTGTTTATGTTTGCGCACATACACACGCACACCCACAAACACATACAGTATATTGCTTATGCACGTGTGTGTATAATATACACATTATACTAGATGATTGCTATGTGTATATATCGTGTATATATATAACTGTGTGCAACTGTGCATGAACAGATGGTGTATGTACAATATTGTGGCTTTATTATTTATTTTTCAAGAACTCTATTAATTGTGTCAACAGCTCTACAATTATGTCTCAATTTCTAGTACAATTTTGAAATCCGTATTCTTTTTGGATCAGTCTCCCAAATCCAAATTTATTCTTTTGAGTCCTAATATTTGTATCCATTGTTATATTTATATATGATTTTATTTAAAACTATGTTTCCCACCCTTCTGTTTATTCCAAGGTGGGGATTTCTAAACTATGGATTGTTTGTCTACTTTAAATGCTCTAAATATTATTCTAATATCTAAGCACAATATTTCATAGGCTATAGGCAACATGTTATATACTATGATATGCTACGTTGCGTGTTGTGCTATGCTAGTCAACATGCGAAAGGTTTTCTATGTTGGCCATGTTAAACGAAAGAAGAAGATTCATATTCTAGAGTTTGGGGAATTTTCTGTATTGTATTGATGTATTTTGTATACAATGTACAAGGAATATATATAGCTAGAATTTATCTAATAAAGGAAAAAATCAATCTCCTAATTTAGGGGATTTCTCCCAATTTGGGGGATTCTACTACAATTAACCTATAACACATAAGGAAAGAACTAATTAAAATCTTTTCCTAATTCTACACTCCCCCTCAAGTTGGTAGGTGGAGAATCCCACATACCTAACTTGTCAAGAACTTTGTGAAGGGCTCTTCCTGAAACAACTTTTGTTAGAATATCTGCAAGTTGATCTTCAGATTTGACAAACAGAAGAGTGATATCTTCATTATCTGGCTTCTCCTTGATGAAATGTCTGTCAATCTCTATATGTTTAGTTTGATCATGTTGGACGGGATTATGAGAAATGCTCACAGCTGCTTTATTGTCACAATAGAGTTTAAACGCTCCTGTCTCCAATAGACCCATCTCTGTCATCAACTTCTTTATCCACAACAGTTCTGTTATCCCTTTTACAATTCCTCGAAACTCTGCTTCTGCACTTGAGAGTGCTACCACCTTTTATTTCTTACTCCTCCAGGTTACGAGATTGCCCCCTACAAAGGTGAAGTACCCAGCTGTAGATCGTCTGTCTGTGATATTTCCTGCCCAATCAGCATCGGTGTATCCGAAAACATCCAAGTGCATGTTTTTCTGAAAGAATATTCCTTTTCCAGGGGATGATTTTAAGTACCTCATGATCCTAATGGCTGCATCCATATGTTCCACCAAAGGTTTATGCATGAACTGACTTACGACTCCAACTGCATATGCTATATCTGGTCTCGTGTGTGAGAGATAGATCAGTTTGCCAACAATCCTTTGGTACTGTTCTTTATCTGCAGGCTTATTGCTCGAATCTCCTCTTAGTCCATGATTGACAGCTATAGGTGTTTCTGCTGGCTTGCAATCAAGAAGTCCTGTTTCCGCAAGAAGGTCCAGAACATACTTTCTTTGAGATAAGAATATGCCCTCCTTTGATCTCATCACTTCTATTCCAAGAAAGTATTTTAACCCACCAAGGTTCTTTATTTCGAACTCAGAGAACAAATTCTTCTGAAGGAGTTTGATCTCTTCCTCATCATCTCCTGTAATAATCATGTCATCAACACAAATGATTAAGCATGTGAGTTTAGAATACCTTCTCTTCAGAAACAGTGTGTGATCTGAGTTGCTCTGGGTATATCCATATTTCCTCATAGCCGATGTAAACCTTCCAAACCATGCCCGAGGCGACTGCTTCAGCCATATAGAGACCTCTTTAATCGGCATACCTCTCCTTCTTCAAATTCTCCTTCAAAGCCTGGTGGAATCTCCATATATATTTCTTTGGTCAGATCTCCATGGAGAAACGCATTCTTCACATCAAACTGATGTAGAGGCCAATCACGATTTGCTGCTACCGAAAGTAACACTCTTACAATATCCAATTTTGCAACAGGAGAGAAAGTTTCTGCATAGTCAATTCCATATACTTGAGTGTAGCCTTTAGCAACCAGTCGTGCTTTATACCTTTCTATTTCTCCATTTGGGTTGTACTTGATTGTGAAGACCCACCTACAACCAACTGGTTTCTTTCCTGGAGGCAGTCTGCTTTTGTCCCATGTCTCATTTTTACTAAGAGCTGTCATCTCAGTATTCATTGCCTCCCTCCATTCTGGATATTTTTTTGCCTCTTCTGCATTTTTCGGGATCCACTCAGTAGACAACTTATCTCTGAAACGTTGAACTTTCCCGTTTCCACAAGTGACAAAGTTGGCAATTGGATATTTGGATCTCTTAGGTCTGTATTCAGGGTTGTACCTCTGAGGGGGGACTCCTCTGTTCTGCCTTGGGGGAAGAGAGTATGAATCCTCGTTTTGGCCTGTGTTGTTAGGAAAAGATACAGGAACTGGAGAATAATCACGAGTTTCAGAATCAGAAATTTGTACCTCCGAGATATCCGATGAGGGAGATGTGGGACCAAGGTTCATTGGAATGGACTGTACTTCTTCAGTAGAGCTTGGTTCCCAGTTATCTTTAAACAGCCAATCAGAGTGTTGATTGTTCTTCTCCCCTTCAATACCTGATTGCGAAGAAGCATAATAGTATTCTGTCTCAAGGAAATTGCAATCCATTGTGACATAGAGTTTCTTGGTAATTGGATCGAGGCACCGATAACCTTTCTGATGGATTCCATATCCAAGAAACACACACTTCACAGTGCAAGGATCAAGTTTGTTCCGATGAGCTTTGGGAATATGAACAAAAACAGAACAACCGAATATTCGAGGTTGTAACATGAGTATGGACGGTAGGGTAAATTTTGAGGAAAGGGCCTGAAGAGGGGTTATGAATTTTAATGTTCGTGTGGGTAATCGGTTAAGAAGATAGACAGCCGAAGCAACGACTTCAAACCAAAAAACAAACGGTACTCGAGATTCAAGTAAGAGGGCACGAGTGGTTTCTAAGATATGACGATTCTTCTGTTTAGCTACCCTATTCTGTTGAGGTGTGTATGGACAAGTGATTTGATGGATAACCCCGTTTTTTTGAAGAAAGGTTTGAAGTTCGTAGTTAACATATTCCCCCCCATTGTCAGAACGTAGGATCTGAATAGTGCTCTGAAATTGATTTTTGACAAGATTGAAAAAATCAATAAATCTCCTGCAGACCTCCGATTTTTGTTTTAAAAAATATACCCACGTCATACGGGTACAATCATCAATAAACAGTACAAACCATCGAAAATCAGTGTGCATTGAATCTGGAGCCGGTCCCCAAACATCAGAGTGAATCAGAGAAAAAGGAACAGTATTTTTATTATCAATGGAAGCAAACGAAGTTCTATGACTTTTAGCAAAGTGACAAGTATCACACGCAGTACGATAATTTTCTGAAAATAAAGAGGGAAATAGATGCTTAAGATAATCATCCGAAGGGTGACACAACCGACGGTGCCACAACCAGATCTGTCGATTTTGTGAGCCGTGGGCCAAACAGGCAGATCCTATTTCAGACAGTTCATCGACATAGTACAGTCCATCCTTTTCAGAACCACGCCCAATTATCTCCCTCGAACGAATATCCTGTAATAGACAGAAGGTGGGATAAATGAGTGCCACACAATTAAGCTCCTTCGTCACTTGACTGATGGATAACAACTTGCACGATAAGGAGGAAACATAAAGATAATTGGACAGTCTAATTTTAGGAGAAATTTCAACTGATCCTGCCCCGAGAACCGGAAAAGAACCTCCATTAGTATTTTTAATAAAAGTCCTATTTGGTTTAGATGGGTCAATAATATCCTCCAGATCAAATGTCATTGTATCAGTAGCACCACAATCAAATATCCACCGTCGATTTTTATTGCACGCAACATGTAAGGCATGGGATTTATTACTTTGGGGCAGAATTGAAAATTGATGATGGGTTTGGGGTAAAATAGGAATTATATTCCTATTAGGGTAAGAACCCTCCCCCTCACCCTTTTTACCTCTCGCCGCTTTTCCTTCTCCCTCATCTCCTTCCTCTGCCTCTCCTCTGCTACTTCCGTCTGTTAGGTTTCCGCCATGAACTAAGGCGGCAACTCCACCTGTCGATGTTTCCGCAGGTGTGCCGCCCTCGCTGGTGGCCCGGGTGGTGTTGCCGTGGGTGGTGACCACCGCTGCTCTTCCTCCGCCACTATTCCTCTGTCGGTGGCGATTTTCGTCCCACCACTCCGGGTAGCCGGTTAACTGAAAGCAGGTTTCCCTCGTGTGTTTATTTCCGCCACAGTGGGTGCATCAAAGCTTTTCTTTGTCGGTTTGATGGGATGATGATTTCCATTGGGAAACTGACCGTCCTCCTCCTCCGGAGACTCCTTTCGCGGCAAGGACTTCGCTAGATCTCTGTTGTTCTGCTTTGGTCATCATAACTCCGATTCGGAGTGCCTCTCGGTGGATTGTTGCATAGGCAGAGGCTAGGGAGGGAAGAGGGTCTTGATTCAAGATGTCCCTCTTTACGGGATCAAATCGGTCGTCTACTCCGGCTAAGAACTGGTATAGTCTCCCTTCTTGAGTGAGTCGATTGTATAGTTGAATATTTTCATCTCCTGTGAATTTATTGGGTTGTCTCTGATCGATCTCAGCCCATATGGCTTGAAGATTACTGTAATATTGTTCAAGAGTCTGATTTCCCTGTTTGGTTTGGCTTGCTCGAGTCATCAACTCGAAAATCTGCAGGTAATTTGTGCCACTGTTGTATGTCGCCTCTAGTCCCTCCCAAAGAGACTGAGCTGTTGGGTATTGCAAAAAATTGGGAACCAACGATGGTTCAATTGAGTTGATAAATCCATCCTTTTACGGCATTATCGACGGCATCGGAGGGTGCCGGTGGCTGGCCTGTGATATGGTTGCCACGTCCCCTTTCCTTTGATGAACATCCCCATCAGCTTTGACCAGATTACATAGTTCCGGTCGTTCAGTTTAACATTCACCATCAATGGTGAGGTTTCGATCGTCTGATTCTGATTCATGGTGCTTCTTTGAAGGTACTGAATTAGAGTTGAGATATCGGATTCTGAGGTTTGTGAAAGGGTAGTTTCGGTTGGGTCGGCCATGGTAGATGATGAGAGCAAGAGTTCGACTCAAACAAGAGGATCGAAACTCCGCTCTGATACCATGTTAAACGAAAGAAGAAGATTCATATTCTAGAGTTTGGGGAATTTTCTGTATTGTATTGATGTATTTTGTATACAATGTACAAGGAATATATATAGCTAGAATTTATCTAATAAAGGAAAAAATCAATCTCCCAATTTAGGGGATTAACCTATAACACATAAGGAAAGAACTAATTAAAATCTTTTCCTAATTCTACAGGCCAAGATATGTTTACAGTATTGTATGCATTCACTGATTATCATCTATTGTATTTAGGGTCGACAAACTTATCCACATTGAGCCTGTGGCTTACTCGCCCTATTTTCTTTACATTTCAGTTCTACAGGTTATTTGGAGCTGGGTGATGGTACGAGGTGGTGGATGCAAGTAAAGTCAATTTTTTTGTCTACTTATCTTTTATTATTTTTCTTTATTTATCTCAAGAATTTTAATGGGAAAAGTAGTGTTTTGCAAATACTTGATTTTTTTGGTTATTTTGTTAGTTCCTTGCAATGAAATAAGAAGTCTATTGGTACACGTGTTTCGTGCACGCACTTTAGGGCATTTTTAGTGTCATTTTAGTGTCAATAATGTGCATAATCACGTGTATTTAGTGCTTTTATACTCTCATGGGCAAAATAATGCGGTTGTGCTATTTTTGTGTTAAGACAGGTGAAAAAGGGTCGAAAAAGAACATCAAACGACCGCGAAGTCGAGGAATCGATCGAGGCAACAAAAGGAAGGGCTAACTGAAGATCTCGGCCGAGACAGGATGCAAATCTCGGCCGAGATGAGTCTCCAGAGGATTTCATGAAGAATTGCAAAATTCCAAATCTAGGCCGAGACAGACTTTGCATCTAGGCCGAGATGGAAATCTAGGCCGAGACAGATAATGCGTCTAGGCCGAGATGAGTCTGCAGGGGATTTCAGAAATTTCAGAAATGGAGATCTCGGCCGAGATGCAATCCAATCTCGGCCGAGATGAGTCAAATCCTAAAAATTCCAAATTTTCTCTTTTTCACGTCTCGGCCGAGACACACTTGCATCTCAGCCGAGATTTCTTACCCTGTTTTAAAATCCTGAATGCGATTTTGCCTATTTTTGACTAGCACTTTCTCTCCTTATATATATATCATCCCATTCGAATTTAACCTAACTGAGAACAACCTAGAACCCATCCCCCTCACATAATCAGCCACTTTTCCTCCATTGGAAGCAAGGAAATGGAAGGGGGCTGAAGATCTTGATCTTCAACCCTAACTTTTGGTTCTTTCTATCCTATTTTCATGTTTTCTTTAATTTTCTGTTATTTTATCTTTGTATTAGGTAAAATGGGTGACTAGCACCCTTTTGTTCACTCTTGATTATTGTGGAACCTTGAGTTCAAGACATTTATGTGATTATTACGGTTAATGTTACCGAAAATATTGTGTATTCAAGTGTTTTGTGTTATTTGCTGTTATTGACTCACATTTATGAATTTATTATTGGATTGATCACCCTTTAAGGGATTTGTGAATGTGTTGCTAGAATAGGAAATTACTATCCGTAATTGTAGGATTTCCGATTCCCGAGTAGCAAACAATAGATTTATTTATTGGTGATAACACAAAGTTCAACCTCTAAAACCGAGCTTGCGAGTTTTATGTTGAATTTATCTCGTTGTCCTAGTGTTTAATGCATTTGGTGATTGAATCTAAGAGAGCTTGTTCGAGGATTCGGTTAAACTGAATAGGGTTAGTCGAAGAGCTTGTTTTGATTAACTAAGATTAAGGGATAACAAGGCTATTAGAGCTTGTTAATAGCCTTGAGATAAGGGCTAAAATCACAATTGAATAGGGCATTAACAATAGTTGCATAAATAGTCCAAAACCTCGGTGAAACATGATCAAGGGTGAATCATTTTGTTATTTACAAACCAAAAACCTATAAAAATCTCTTTAATTGTCTTTGTTTATTTAGGTGTTAGTTGTTATTTCATTAACACCCCCCCCCCACTTCTTTATTGTTTTCTAGTTTATTTACTTTATGTTTCTTGATAATAATAGCTTAATACATAAAAGCAAAATTATTCAACCGTTCCTCGTGGGATCGACCCTTACTTGCCACTCTACTAGTTGGAGTAGTAGGATAAGGTTTAGTGTATTCTTTATACACATTAATTTGGTAGTGGGAAACGACGCTACCAAATTTTGGCGCCGTTGCCGGGGAATGGTTTAGAACGATTTTGTTTTATGTGTTTAGCGTTAGTTTTATTTACATAGCTAGTTGTTTGTTTTGTTTATATAAAGAGCATCCGTCGAGCCAACGACGTTAAACAAAGGCGCTTGTCGGGAGGCAACCCGACGTTTATTGCTTTTCGTATATTCAATTTCGTAGTTTAGGTTGCTTACTTATATTTAGATATTGTCTTACTATCTTCTTTTAGAGTGCAGAGACTATGATGATGAGGAACCGACCAATCCGTGAAATTCAAGGAGATAGCACCAAATGGGATTGAAGAAGCCCAAAAATCACTGTGAGTTAGGACACCAATTCGTACCCTTTCTTCCTCACAAACTTTGGTTTTTAACCAAGGTTGGGGAAGTCTTGGTAGGTGTACGTATTGGCAGCCCAAGAGTTTAACTATCCATATGCTACTCTATTGTCTTTTGGACTTATTAGACTTGAAATGGTTTGGTATCTTTGTATGGATTAGTCTGTTGCATTTTTAATAAATTGTAAAGTGGTGAATAATATGGTTAAATTCGGTGAGCCCCAAATTGTACTCCTCTTTTCCACAAACTTAGTTTGCAACTATGTTTAGGGAGGGGGTAGATTCGTACAAATTGGTAGCTCAAGAAAGCAATTGGATGAGTTTAGGAAATAAAAATGTGGCATTGATTAATGATGAAAAATTTTGACAAATATTTTTGAAAAAAGCACATGGTAGAGCATGATAGACTTTTGAAACAAAATTGAACATACATTCAAAACTTTTGATCAAAATTGCAACCAAGTGAGTTTTTGAGCTTTAGAAGATACTCCCATCTTTGGAGTAACGTAAACTTTCTTTCGGTGTGAAATTCATTGAGTGCATTTAGTTGTCTCTAGAACTTGCCTTGATTCTCTATTTTGCATGAGTCGGTGCATTGTGTGACATTGAAAATGATCTTAGGCAATCCTTGATTTGAGCCTACTTTCAAGCTTGAAAACACATCATTTTTACCTAATTTGATATTGTTTCTAGTGAGCCCCTTGAGCTTTTAGCCTCTTGTTTGACAGCCCAATTCTACAAGCCGAAACCCTTTCGATTAGCCTTTGAACCTAATTGGACTATTTGAGTATGAGGGAGGTGGTTGGAAGGTAGTCGGGTAATTTGGGATTGAAAAGGGTGAACTATTGGGAATATTGAAGGGTGAAAGGAATTGAAACAATAGGAAAAGAATCGAGAATACTAGTCCTCTCCAATTTTTGTTTGTGTTAAAAAAAAAAAATGGAAAATCGGAAAAAGTCGAAAATTCAGAAAAACAAAAGAAAAAGTTAGTTGTATATACTCAATTGTTGTTTTTGATTTGGAGAGGCTACTAGTATAAATGCCTTTTGATAGATGTTCTCAAAGTTGTAGAAATTCAAAAGAAAATACACTCCAAGGGAGAATTGAGAAAGCATTTAGGTTGTGGACTTTGTGGTAAGGAGAAGAAATCGATTCTTGGGATTGGTTTACTAAGGAAGTGAAGAGTGAGGTAGAGTGACCATTTTTTTGAGGGGTAGATGAGATTAGCTAACTCATTTAGTCCGTTCTATAGTCACTTATACCAGAAATTTTTCCCACCTTATCCCAAGCCAACATTACAACCTATTAAAGACCTTTTTGATTCTTTGTCACACATGTCGGGTATCCATCGAAGTTTAGATGATTGGCAAGCTTATGGTAGGCATTTTATGCATTTCAATGTGAGCGTATACACTTCCCTTTTGATACACTTGAGAGTCGAGAGATACACTCACCATGTGAGGATCTTAAGTTGAGAGTGTTATGTCTCGAGAGTAGTGGATCTAGTCTATCACATATGCTCGCTTTTATCATGATCGCTTACTCTTTCTTATGAAAATTCTGAAATCAAATGCCACTAAACTTTGCCCTAAACACGTGTCCTTTTGTCTTTCTCTTTATTGTTCGGGATGAACAAGTTTTAAGTTTGGGGAGATTTGGTACACGTGTTTCGTGCACGCACTTTAGGGCATTTTTAGTATCATTTTAGTGTCAATAATGTGCATAATCACGTGTATTTAGTGCTTTTATACTCTTCATGGGCAAAATAATGCATTTGTGCTATTTTTGTGTTAAGACAGGTGAAAAAGGATCGAAAAAGAACATCAAACGACCGCGGAGTCGAGGGATCGACGAGGCAACAAAAGGAAGGGCTAACTGAAGATCTCGGCCGAGACAGGATGCAAATCTCAGCCGAGATGAGTCTCCAAAGGATTTCATGAAGAATTGCAAAATTCCAAATCTAGGCCGAGACAGACTTTGCATCTAGGCCGAGATGGAAATCTAGGCCGAGGTAGAAATGTCCACTATATTGTGTTTATGCTCTAAACACTATCTCAAAATGCAACCTTAACTCTTACTTTTCCCTAAACATATCCTAATTCTGTCATCAACCTACCTATGTCATATGTGTCAGCTGCCTATTTATGTGCAATTAAATGCTCTATCCCTTATCTTACTACCTCCTCATCCACTTCTAATGTGATTGACATATTGCCTTCCCTTTGTAATGTACCTTTTCCAATGTGTGGTAATTTGTAGCTATTGTGTCCCTTAAGCTTCAAAACTTCAATCACGCATGTCTGCAAACTTAGGAATACATTGTTAAGTTTACTTACCTCCAAGTCTTCAAAAGACTTCAGCACATTGTTCACTAATTGTTCCGCCATGTTAGATGGGGTATCCATTTGTAATGATTGTATGACCCTAAAATAACCCAAATCAAGTACATTTGTGTCTAGTGAATTAGGTGGCTAACATATGAGCTGAATTTGAAACCCATCTGATGATGCAACAACTCTAAATTCTTGATCAAAATTGTTGATATGTGGCCTTGCATTGTCTTGCTGAATTATGATGTTTTTACTTGCATTTGTTGGCCACTTAGCTTTTATTGCTGGTATAATCTGCTTAAATGAAAGATGGTATGATAGTAATGTCATCACTGGGTTCTATAAGCTTGATAAGTTGTTAGAATCCATTTTAGAGGCTTACTAGATCAATAAGTTAAATGATGAGAATAAAATCTGATAGCTAAAACTCATACCTATTGCAAAATGTAATCCTTGATGACCTATTTGGTTATTCATTCAATGGGTTTAGTAACCAAAGTCCCTCTCACTCTATTTCTACTGTTTCTTTGAGCTGGTGCTTGTGTTGTAAAGGGAAAAATACCGATTTTTCCATCAAACAAAAGTTCACCTTGGCTTGAATATCTTCGTCTTGCAACAAGACATGTAAATATTACATGTGGTATATATCTCTTACTTTTACATGACCTATATGGTTCTTCTTCATCTTGTAATTTGTATGCCTCCTCGGTGCACCTTTGCATGTAGAACCACTTCTCATCTATGTGAATGATATTGTGACATTGTGCATGGATTCATATCTGATCTTACTTGTTTGGCTGTCCAAATGCCATTAACTGAGGTTGTACTTGAGCCTTTGCAGCTTGTTAGCTTCGGTTAAGACATATTTTATGGCATTGGTGTGTGGTTTTACACTCCATATTTAACCCACCCGCCTACCTTGCTTTTGCTGACCTTTAATTTCTTGGCAAACCTTCTTATGGTGCCTCTATGCGAGAATGTTATGCTTTTCATCATATCCATATTTAGTTCAGAGCTTACAACTCCAACACCATCCTTTTTGGCCTTGAAACTAACTGGAACATTTGCTTTCGTGCAGCCTCCCATATGTATTGAATGGTTCGACGACGAACTCAAAATGATGTAGCCCCTTCCTTGATCTTGCCGTGATGTACAACCCGATCCGTGCTATTTGGAATAAAAAATCTGAGCGGCCTGATTGGAGTCAAGTTCTTCTAACCTTTTTGTTACAAGCCATTGTAAATGTATTTTCAGAATTTGTGATGTGGTGGATTTAGTGCATTGAATGTGGTTAGATCACATTCAATGCTGCTTTTATAGGGGTTTTAGATGGTTTTAAATTTTAAGTGGGAAAGTTCAATTTGCAATTTTTTGATTTTTAAACTGTAAAACTGCAAAATAGCCTTAAGTTGTGTAATAAAAAGGAGGGGAATTTTTCCCGTATTTTGAGTTGATGAATTTTCGAATTTTCGAAAATTTCAGATTGTGTTCAAGCGAAATTTCGAAGTTGTTTAATTTTTTAATACAGGTTCCTGTTTGTGTTTCAGTTTTGCAGCTGAAAATTGAGGGAAATATTAACACACTAATAAAGTAAAAAATAATTTTGAAAAGTCAATATAAATTCAAAAAGTAATTTTTGTTATTATGTATGCTCACTTACCAATGTAATTTGATTCGAAACGTAAAAATAAAAATTTTACTATATTTTATACCAAATCAAACATTAAATTTATAAAAGATCGCGCTCAGATTCTCCCCTCAGTTAATCCGTTAACAAATACAGCGTAAATGTAATACGTGATAGTGCTATTATTAGTATCATGCTACTGGTTTTAGTCAAACGAATTTGAAACGCTATAATCAGTTCACACAATTTTTACCATCCACAATACGACAAAACACGGAAAGCTCGACAAAACGATTTCCTGCAACAAAATATTATTATAATCTGAAACGCCATACATTACGAATATTTATGCTCTGAGGCCTTCCTCTGTTTCAATTCGGTTATTCTATGGAGAGGCGTGAAGAAAATGCATCTTCTCTCACCGCATCACTTGTTCAAAACGTAGATGAAAATGGCTGTCATATTGATAAAAGAGAAACAATCTTGGAGGAATTAAGAAAGCAATTATGGCTGGCGGGGCCTTTAATAGCAGTGTCTCTATTGCAGTTTTGTTTGCAGCTAATCTCAGTGATGTTTGTAGGCCATTTAGGAGAATTGGCTCTCGCTGCTGCTTCAATGGCCACCTCCTTCGCCTCTGTCACCGGTTTCAGTTTGTTGGTCAGCCCTCTCCTCCATTTTCACTCTCTAATTTATAATTTTACATGTAAATAATATAAGTCCAAACTTTCGGTTTTGTGCTTTGTTATGTAGGATGGAAAAAATTTATGCCCGACTAAAACTGAATCACTTAAGAACTTCGAAAGCATAATCTACTGCAAACACCTTCATTGAAGTGCCCCTGCTTACCCCCTGATTGCCATTAAATGATGCTGGTAGAGATATTCTCCTGTAAGACAGTCAATACGGATAGTTAAATAGTCTAATAATCTGGGTTAAAGATGATTAACATGGTCTATATAATAGAGTTGAGCATATTTAACTAATCGTCTGTCTTACTGAAGTTTTTACCATTTATAATAAATTCAATTTTTACCAATTTAGACATTACAATTCATTCTTCACATTGATCTGAAATTGCTGTTGGTACATACTCAGATAGGCATGGCTAGTGCATTAGACACACTATGTGGTCAATCCTATGGGGCCAAGCAGTATCATATGTTGGGCATACACATGCAGAGGGCCATGTTTGTACTTTTACTTGTATGCATACCCCTTGCAGTAATCTGGGCAAACACCGGTCCCATTCTAGAATCTTTAGGCCAAGACCCTCGTATATCCCATGAAGCTGGAAACTATGCTCGTTTTATGATTCCGAGCATTTTTGGATATGCTATATTGCAATGCCAAGTTAGGTTCTTGCAAACACAAAACATCGTCTTTCCTATGATGATAAGTTCCGGAATCACCACATTGTTGCACCTCTTCTTGTGCTGGACTCTCGTGTTTAAGTCTGGATTCGGTAGCAGAGGAGCTGCTGTGGCGAATGCTATCTCGTATTGGATGAATGCTTTTCTGTTGTCTCTTTACATCAAGTTTTCCTCTTCTTGTTCGAAAACATGGACCGGATTTTCAGGGGAAGCATTGCATAATATCCTTACTTTTGTTAGACTTGCTGTCCCTTCAGCTGTCATGGTTTGGTAAGTTATAGAAGACAGCGTGTATTTGATCAGAAATATTGCAATTTTAGTCCTGTATCTGTAGGACTGTCCCACTTTTTATCCTGTCCAAATCAAAATTTGCAATGTAATATTTTTTCTATTGGTCATGAAAATTTTCAGTCAGATTTCTGGTCACATTAGGACTAAATTTGTGGGAGCAAATTTTGATTTGGATTGGCAGAACTGCAACTTGTCTATAGTACATTGCAGGACTAAATCTTGCAATCTACCCAAATTACATTGAGCTTTCGTGCAATAAATAAGATGCTAAGAGAGTATATTTCTGCATTTTAAACAGCTTGGAAGCATGGTCTTTCGAAATGATGGTTCTACTCTCCGGTCTTCTTCCGAATCCTGAGCTGGAAACCTCTGTTCTTTCTATATGGTATGACTTTGAGACTCTCTTTTGCTTTCCCTTATCAATTTGTTATTAGTTATTCAAATTGAGAACAATTATAGTTGTTCTAACTGTATAGTGTTCTTTTATTATTACCTTTGCAGCCTTAATACAGCTTCTACAGTTTGGATGATCCCATTTGGACTCAGTTGTGCTGTGAGGTCAGTTAGATTACCCTGCAAGTTTATTTCAGTTATAATATTAAGGGCCCGCTTGGTTGGGGGGTTTAGGGGCAATGAATGAGGACTCATTCCCATTTATGGTACTTGGTACATAATACATAAGTCAATCATTACCCCCTTTTATTAACAATTTCCCTCATTTCATTCCATAGTATGATTGACCCTTCATTCATAACCATTGCCATTGATGATTTGCAACTAAGTGGATTCGAAGAAACAACCTCAATGCATTCTAAAATATATCCTTACATATGTGTATTTATATATATGTGTACGGATTTATATAAAACCCAATATTTGGTTTTACATGGACCCTCTTCAACATGAAGTACTAGTACTTTGTGTTGTACAAAAACAGAACAGTATGCAACAACGTGAGATACAATTTCTTTGTGTTAGAAATTTATTGCGAAAATAGATAAGCTGAGACCTATTAAATGTTAATCTTTCTGTGCAATGTCTATATTGTACTCTTACCCTTATATTTTTATGAATGCAGCACACGGGTCTCCAACGAGCTGGGTGCAGGCCATCCACGAGCAGCAAAGATAGCTGTGGGTGTGGTCCTAGGCATGGCTATAACCGAGGGCATTATAGTAGGACTTGTTATGCTTTTAATACGTAATATGTGGGGATATGCTTACACCAACGAGATAGAAGTCGTCAGATATGTGGCAACAATGATGCCAATTCTTGCTGCTTCCAACTTCATGGATGGCCTCCAGTGTGTTCTTTCAGGTAACATGATCATAAATCTTATAACATGGACCATTTAATTGATTTAATTATTAATTGATGTTGAATACTCGTGTGTATAGGAACTGTTAGAGGATGTGTGTATACGATCCGAAAGTGATATTTGGATTGGGCTTTATATGCAGATCACACAATCTACACACGGCTAATTCTTACTTTGTTCGACTCACACATACAGAGATATTTGAACTGGATTTATCCATGCACTAGAATTTGTCTGTTGATATTAAAATTTGATACTACGACAATGTTTTTTCTTTCGACTATCTTTCACTCATTTTGAAAAATATTAATTTTTAAAGTCCCTTCTATTAATGGATCATGCAACAATGGAAGTGATAACAAGCAATTGAACACAACGATACCAGTTGGTACTACGTAAACTATAAAATTATCGCACAAGGAGAATAAATCCTATTTCATTTGAATATCCAATCAATGCTCCAACAATAAAGGAGCAACCTTATTTAAACTCCACGAAGTCTTATTTAGTAAGTTGCAAAACACCCCTCAGCTAATAAATATCTCATAAAATAAAGATAACTTAATTAACTAAAAGGTTCCAGCTTGGGCCTTGCCGATCCACAGACGATGGGCACAACATCGCACCAAATTTTATCCGCATAGTTAGTGCCAATAGAGAATGCAAGCGAAACCCGACGATCAAACGCTCAAGCCAAGCCAAAGTATATCATTTAGGAGGCAATTCAGGGGTCAAAGCAAGCATTTTAACGACAATAGAGGCAATACCATTTTTACAAGCACCGGAGTCGTTCATGGAACGACATACTTTGCCCTTAATTGTGCATGAAGATTTGAAGATGGTGTTGCATTGTAAATTCTCCTCTGGTTGTTTTGGATTGAAGCACGTGCGACGTACAACTAATGCAGGTCCTATCGCCATGAAAAATTTCCTAAAATGATGAGGTTGTTGGTTCATCATCATAAATAGGCGAACTGGTATATTCATCAGAGTCCTCTGTTAGCTCTTCGAGAAACATCCCACGAGCATCACACTTAGGGCAATTAGATCGGAGATTTCTGGTTTCACCATATGAGAAACATTGCCCCGGGCAAGCGAAAGTGCTAATGAGAGCGGCATTTGATGGGCGAGGAGGCGATGGCACACCGGGTGCCTGATTTGATGGCGGCCGTGAAGCCGGTGTGGCTGGAGAAACTGCCAGGCGATAGGAAGTGGCGGTAAAAGGGCCGGTTACTCAGCGAGATGTTTGTTTCTCAAGGAGAAGAGCACGTTGGTGGGCTTCGGAGACAGAAGCCGGTGCTAACATTTTAAAAATATTCTGTATGAAATTCACAGATCTCCAAAGTATCTCGCAACTAATTGATCAGAGATTTCGAATAATCCATTGTGAGCAAACAAATGATAAAATTGCTCAGTATACTCCGTAATGGAATTAGAACCTTGACGAGGATTCTGTAACCTTTGATATAATAAATAGTTATAATTAAATGGCACTGATGAGTTTAGCAAACTTCTCCCACATTTCAACCCTTGATTTGCCCTGACATGCCGCATTGCTTTCAGTTGTTTCCACCAAGCAGCGACATGACCCCTTAGTCATGTGCTAACCAACCAAAGTCGTCGATCAGCTGGAATGCTCTTGCAGTCGAGGACCTTCTCAATGGCGGATAACTAATCTAGACAGTAATTAGGATCCATGCTACCGACAAACTCAAACAGATCGATCTCCAGAACCAATTACCATCTGTATCCGTCGTCCACATGATGGTCATGACGTGTAGAATTCGGAGCGAAGAGATTGTCAATGGTAATCTCATCGTCCGAATCACTTTGACCATGGCGTTGATCTGCACGTGCATCAACAGGGGGTGGACCAATTCCGCCCCATATTATGGTGGCCAATCTTTGGAGTAATTATCCATGCTAATGAAGTTGTTGCGTTAACTGATCCAAGTGGTGTTCTAAGCGGTTGTTCTCAGGCCGTGCAGGTTGGCGATGAGACAACATTATTAGGATCGTAGGCCGGATCGTGATACCAACTGATGCAGTAATGGAAATGATAACAAACAATTGAACACAAATGACGATATCTACAGGTACTACTGCGCTACAAAATTATCGCACGAGGGGAATAAATCCTATTTCATTTCAATATCCAACCAATGCTCCAGAGTGTCTAGCAAAATGTTCGATTCGATCGTGTAAAATTCACGCGAGTCGAATTAGGTAACCAAACCCAATTTTAAAATGCCCGCCCCTAGTAGTAAAGGGACTACCATCAATAAGGAGAATGAAGGATCATGCAATGTTTGCTTAGATGCAATTTTTTTTCTCAATTGATGGAGATGAAGCCGCATTGCTCTTTCTCGACAAACATGATCGTCTCTAGATCAACACGGCCCAAGCCGGCACCTTTTAATTAATTAATTTATCTTTATTTATGAGATATTTATTAGCCCAATGGTGTTTTGTAATTTACTAAATAAGACTTTGTGGAGTTTAAATAAGGTTGCTTCTTTATCTTTGGAGCATTGATTGGATATTGAAATGAAATAGGATTTATTCCCCTCGCGCGATAGTTTTGTAGCGTAGTAGTACCTGTAGATATCGTCATTTGTGCTCAATTGCTTGTTATCACTTCCATACAAATGACGATATCTAGAGGTACTACTACGCTAAAAAATTATCGCACGAGGGCAATACATCCTATTTCATTTCAATATCCAATCAATGCTCCAAAGATAAAGAAGCAGCCTTATTTAAACTCCACAGAGTCTATTTTAGTAAATGGCAAAACACCCTTAGGCTAATAAATATCTCATAAATAAAGATAACTTAATTAATTAAAAGGTGCGGGCTGGGTTATTGTTGATCTACAGACGATCATGTTTGTCGAGAAAGAGCAATGCGGCTTCATCTCCATCAATTGAGAAAAAAATTTGCATCCAAGCAAACATTGCATGATCCTTCATTCTCCTTATTGATGGTAGTCCCTTTACTACTAGGGGCGGGCATTTTAAAATTGGGTTTGGTTACCCAATTCGACTCGCGTGAATTTATGCGACCAAATCGAACATTTTTCTAGACACTCGGGTTCTGGCTTAAACTTGCACTGACCCGCACAAATAGAGTTTTATATGGCAGGATTTTTATTACTCGATGGATTTCTCGGATGTCTGATTTAAAAATTAAAATTCAAACACAACTTCAGTCTTTAGCGGATTATGGTTTAATGTTGAAGTGACATTGAGTTCCCAAATTATTCAGCGGCTATGGGGTTATAACCCAACCCAAACTCTGCACAACCGCTTTAGGCATTGTTGCGTCTATCACCACCGTTGCATAGCTCTTCAATCAATAGATATTACTTATTAGACCCAGCCATAATAGCTGATGTATATAAATATATAGACCATGTATCATAGCTTCTCTTAGACACAATTAGCCTCTGCAATATTATATTTCTCTACATATTTAATACCCATCTTTGTTTCTATCTTAATGTCATTTTTCAGATGTGCTAGAGAGGACGAGTAAAAAACTCCGACCCCATCCGCCGAGTACTGGTCATGTCGGATACCCCCAATTGTGGTACCAACATGTTAGAATATTACCGTTGTATTAACTTATTACAAAATGGAGTCAATGGTCACTTATATTCTATAATAGCTAGATGGTTGATAAGTGTCACAATCCTAAGTATGGTAGGTACAACCGCAAAATCTTCTAGGGTTGAGTTACTATAAATATCATGAGTTTCCCCTTGTGTAATCCAATGCAACAATAGCCGCCTAAATTATCTACAGCCAGCAGCTATGTCTACTGTTAATTTGCTTCTGCTTTCTTTTATCATTTCACATGTCTTGATCAACTTTTCTCACATGGTACTAGAGCAAGACTGAAAGATCATATTTTCGATATCCCTCCCTGTCCATCCCTTTCCCTTCAGCCTCGTTTTACTCCCATGAAGTAACCCACCTACCATTATCATGGCAACGAATCAGAGGCCGTCAAGACAACAGAAGGTGGCAATAACACAACCACCAAGGAGAATGACAGTGGCACCAACGTGATCGCTGGTCCAAACCAGATCCAAGTGATACAACCACAAAATTAAGTGGTTTTTGTCAAGCTAGGAGACAACAAGTACCTTATATGGAGACAAAATATATTAGTTGTTGTGAGAGCTATGGGCTCGAGGAGTACTTAATTGGAGAGGTAATTATGCCTAAATAATTCATGACAATAGAGGAGGGGGTGTGAAGCTAAATCTAGATTTTCAGCTATACCAATGGCAACACCAACTCCTTGCTTCATGGCACTTATCATCTCTAAGTGAAAGTGTGCTCATAATGATGGCGGTACTTGAAAACACCCGTGAGCTGTGGAGTACACTAGAAATAAATTTCTCTAACCAAACAAAAACAAAAAAGATGCAATATAAATTGGACCTGTAGAGCGTCAAGAAGGAAGTAAGAGCATGAAAGACCATCTCAACAAAGTCAAAGCATGTTGTGATGCTTTGGCTGCTGCAGGACAGAAATTGAGTGATGAAGATCAGATTAAGCATGTCCTTGGTGGACTTGGAGGAGCCTATAATCCAGTGATGATATCAGTTACATGAAAGGCAGATGTATACACTCTCACAGATGTATGCGCTCTACTCCTGAGCTATGATAACAGACTAGAAAGCTTGTCTGGAATGTCTAAAGAAACTTCACTCCTCACTGCCAATATTACTTCTCAAGGAAGTGATAAGAGAGATGGAACTGGAGAAAGAGGCAAGGGGCCAACAATGGAGGATGAGGCAGATTTAGTAGAGGGTTTGGCAACAATAGAAAATGTGGTAGATTCTACGGAAAAAATGGAAAGGTGTTTTGCCATATTTATGGTTTTAATAACACACACACCACTCGAAAGTGTTATTACAGAGATCCCACTTACAATCCACCTACCAACAACTAGAGATATAGAAACAAAAACTAAGGAGGCTTATTCACCAATGTGCCACAAGCAAATCAAGCTAGGACCACTTTTCACAGTAGGACAACAATTCAGAGTTTTCCAACTGGTTTCCAAATTCTGGAGCTTCAAGCCATGCCATTTATGACTAAGAAAATCTGAATGTGGCATTAGATTAGTAGGGAGGCAGCGAACTTCACCTTGGTAATGGTTCATGCATGTTGATCTCTCATATGCAGTTTAATTCCCTTAACCCTTTCTTCAATAGAACCTTTAACATAAATCATTTACTTCATGTCCCAGATATTACTAAAAATACCCTTAGTGTCTCATAATTTTGCAAAGATAATAATGTCTATTTTGAGTTTCAGTCTTCTCAGTGTTGTGTAAAGGACAGGTGAATGGTACAACTCTTCTCCAATGGAATCTTAAAGATGGAATTTTCAAGTTTGAGCTTATTAATGCTAGGAAGACCCAGTCAAATACTCTGAGAGTCATGGGTTTTCAACTTCAATCAAGCTCTCAACTTAAATTGATGAGCAATTATGTTAAGCCATTGTGTTGTTCTGTTTCTAGTTCGGTTAGCTAATCCAATTCCAAGAAGAGGGTAGGTTTAGATATCTGGCACAATAGGTTAGACATGACACCTTTGAACTTGTGTCAAGAGCTCTAAAACATTGGAAACTCAGTATTTATGTTAATGAAAAATCTATCTGTTGTTCAACATGTTCCCTTTCCAAGTCACACTCTCTTCCTTTCACAGATTCAAACAATGTTTTTACTTAACCTTTTGAGCTATACATTCTAATTTATAGGATCTAACCCTTAGTAAATCAGGTCATGGATATAATATTATGTGACATTCATTGATTGTGTATCCAGGTTTACATGGATATATTTTCTCAAGCTTAAATCTGAAGTATATTATGCGTTTCTTCATGAAAACTATCAAAGCTCTTCAAAGTGATTTTTTTTTTGGTGGGGGTGGGAGGGTTTGTTATAGTAGCCTTTCAAAAAAATAAAGAAAATGGAAACTCTAACATAATATCTTATCCATATACCCCACAAAAAAATGGCTTTACAGTGAGGAAAAATAGTTATGTACTAGAGGTTGGACTGGCATTAATGACTCAAACAAGTATTCCTCAGACTTTTTGACCTTGATGCTTTTAAAACAGTTGTACATATTATTAACAGAATTCCAATCAAAGGTCTCAAATATATCCCATTTGAAATCCTTTTTCATAAGAAACCTAATATTTCCCATTTGAGAGTCTTCGGTTGGGACTTGGATCCCCTACTGGGGATAAAATCCAGCAGATACTGCTGCGCCCTAAAACGCCGCGTTTCACTACCTTTTCCTTTTTTTTTTTCTTTTTTCTTTCTTTTCATTGGAGCGTGTCCTTTTCCCCTTTCTTTTTTTTTTCTTTTCTTTCTTTTCACTGGAGCATGTGAGCAGTAGTATAATACTGCATTTTTTTTTTTTGGCCTTTTGTCTTTGCCTCCCCCAAAATTCAATTCAACAGTTTAACAAATTTTTTCTTTGCCTCTTATATTTGACAAAATCCAATTCTATCAGTTTAACTACTGAATTAACTGGATCCCAATTCTATCAGTTTAGCACATTTAGCACATTTAGCACATTTTTTCAACAATACATATAATAATTAGCATAACATCGACAGTAGAGATTAAAATTGTTCAACAATGCCGGTGCCTATTTAATACAAAAAAAGCTAAAATAATTGAAATTGTGTGCCAATTACATTTAGGAAAAATAAAAAACTAATCAAGAAAATTAATTCGATGTATCTTTATTGAAACACATGCCTTCAAGAGAATATCAGGGATGATCAAGCGGCGCCTGCAATGAAAAAAAATATTATATATAGATGTATAATTACTTAAGTAAATTGATGTTTATTTTCTAACTAATTTATTGAAAATCTATATTACGTTGTACCATCAAGAATTCCGTAAAATTAAATTCACATCCATCTGTTTGAAGACATCCATGAGGCCCTGGAGGTGCTGAACAAGATGCAGGTAACTCATTTTGTGATCCAATGTCCTACAATTGTTGCAAAAGTTAAATATATAGATAATTGTTCCAAAAAGAGTCAACAACAATAAATAACATTTTTACTTTGACTCTCGAATTTGTTTTCCTTTTTTTTTTTTGTTGTTGGAGTTCTACCCAACTCTTCAGTCGCCTTGACCTTTTGAAACCGATCCTATTCTTGAATCCCTTTGCTTGTGTCATGAAAAATCTTGTCGACAATTTTTTGGCACTAACGTTGTCTTGGCTCTCTTCTGTCAGACGCATTTCCATGACTTCTTTGCTTAAATCACACACCGTCTTATGAACCAAAGTGAAAGTTGATGAGTGAACGGATGCCTCGGTCGCCCGTCGTACAAACGTCATGCAAAGTTTTCTATATCGTTGTGTACTTTGTAGCTTTGGATCTTCCTCGACTTCATTAGCCATATAATCATGTACCATCCCGCTCCTACCTTCTCTTGTCCACCTCTTCAAGATATAATGCTCGGGAAGGCATTTTACATCCATCACATCATACACTTTCACGACGTGACAGCACAATAATCCGACCATCTCAAATTTTCGGCAACTACACGAAATCATCCTGGTGCTAGGATCAAACTTCACCCTCCATTCCCCTTCCTTATCTATTAGCCCGACAACATATTCAAGCAATGAATCAGTTTCATTTTTTGACTTTATGTAAGCAGCTGCAAACAAATCAAACTCAGTTTGGAATAGATGAAAGATAGTTGGAGTATAAATCTCGGAAAGTTGGCGCAACATAGGAGAACTCTCTAGCTTTAATCTTCGCAATTTTTGGGTGTCTCATATTCACACCGTAGCTCATTGTACCGCTTGCCCTCCAAGACTCGTTCAAAGTGCTTAAAAAACTGCTCTATGTCCAGGCTCGGATTAATGCAGTACTTGATATCATAATTTACACTCTCACTAAGTTGTGTGCTCCTCATACCAAGCGAGCAAAGAATCTTCTGCCAAATCAATTTCATGTGCTTGAACTTCTGTAACTTTTTGTTGAGAAGCCAACATATGAGTAGTCTCTCGAAGATGGAGCGTGTGATTGTGATCTTCGATAAACTCAACGATCTTATACTTACCATCCACATGTTTGACTCCCATTCTTACTTTACAATCTGTTCGAGTCTCAAGCCGAGGATTAAGGGTCAAATGATCTCTTTTGTCATCTTTCCGGACACCCTCTTTGCAACAAACATATTTGTACGAAGTTATAAAGCCAGTCTTTCTGTTCTTATTAGGATAATGCTTTCTTACTCCAAAACCTGTTATCCCACCATACTCGACCCAAAACTTCCATGCCTCATCTAGACTATCAAATTCCATACCAATCTTAGGCTTGAAATCATCACTTGACGTAGAATCCATCAAGAGACTCCAAAGAAATCAATAAGAGTTTTGCTTGTTTAAATCTTAAAAATATAGACACTGATATAGCCAATCAGTTGCATACTAAATACATCCATTAATTAAAACATAAAAGAATGATATGGTCAATATAATATAGTCAATGAATTAATTGCACCTGCTTAAGAAACCAACACCTACTTCAATTAATTAACACAAAACAGAATGATATACTAGTTTATACATGTATACTAAATGCAACAATAAAATACAAACTATAAAATAATCCAACAAACTATCTATATAAAATACAACAAAATGGCGGCGCCCACTCATACAAGAATTCAACAAAATTACGAGAAAAAAAGTCTAATAATATAGAAATCTAAAAATTTCAACAATAATCATCACATGTTTTATGTTAAATACAACATTTACTGAGAATATGAAATTCTGGAGAATCAATAGTAGGAGTATATATATGAAAAGAATAAGAGAAGAAAGGGAAAAAAACCCTACTGCAAATTTAAATGGAGAAGAACAGAAAGAAATTAAATCTGATTCGTGATAATCTCAGCTGGAGTTTGTTGATATACGTCAGAAACTTTATATGGCTAGGAGCTGCTAATATTCTTCTCAAATTTGATCTTCTGGGTTTGGAGGTAAAAGAACAGGATAAGAGGTGAAAACGGGAAGAAGAAAGATAAAAAGTGAATTTCTATTCACGGTTGAATTTATGCGCTCTGTTGTATTAGTAAAAAGAAAAAAAAAAGAAAAGGGAATAGGTGGTGAAACGCGCACTTTATGGGCCCATCAGTGTCTGCTGGATTTGATCCCCAGTAGGGGATCCGAGTCCCTTCGGTTGCCTTTGAGACCCTAATCTCAGACCTTACACCAAGACAAAATTTGACCATAGATATGAGCCAATTATTTCCTTGGTTATTTAGATGGCTATAAAGGATTCAAGGTACTTTTACCTTCTGGAAAAGTTTTAATTTTTAGAGATATTACCTTTTTTTAACACATTTTCCCCTTTTCAAGTCACAAAAATCGAAACCAATTTGTTGAAAACAATAAAAGCTATTCTGAAATTTTGTCACCTCCTGTTGCTATTTTTGTACCTTCCAACCAACATGTATCTGAGACTACCTCCTCTAGTGATAACCAAAATATATACGACAGTCCAAACCCAACTCTAAACACTCCTATTGTACATTCTGAACCTTCTAATAACTCAATACTAATGAACACAGACTTAACACACACAATTATAGAAAGATCACCTCACACTGAAATTACTGCTGAGGAACTAGCAGCTGAAGGTGCACTAGTTCAGAATGTTCATCTTATGACAACTGAATCTAAGCCAAATTCTTTTGAAGAGGCTCAACAAAGTCCTCATTGCAGGACGGCCATGGAAGATGAAATACATGCTATGCTCAAGAATAAGACATTGTGTCTTAAATCATTGCCATTGATGAACATAAAAATACTCATTTTTCTCAGGTTATCCACGTTCGTATTTGATTAAGAAATGCGAGTGTTTATTACATTTAAGTGCAAATTCGTGTTTAAATGTATTTTCAGATTGATTTTCCTTTTTGATATGACTAGTTTTTCATCCGTGTGATGCATTGGCTAGATTTTTCTTATTAAATTGTTATTAATACATTAAGGTACATATGTATATTAATGAAAAATGAAATAAGTAGTTAAGAAGATATTATAAAGGATTGGTAAGAAACGTAGTACTACAATGGGTAAAAGTCTGATATAAAATATATAGCGTGAAACTAATGTATGTGATAATAATATATTTGTAATAATATACTACTATAAATACATATTTATATAAATGCGTAACATGTCAGGTGTTTTAATAAATATTTGTTCGTATGCCACATATATTAATTTAGCAATATTAGCATGAGATTGCATGATGGTATTAGTTCATTAAGCATAGGGGTTCTAAATGATATTACTGTGACATATTTAAATTAAAAAGAAAAATCATCTTATTATATTTGTAGTTAAAATAATTTTTCTTTTTACAAAAAAATAATAATTCAATCAACAAATCAATCTAACTAATATATTAAAGCTTTCTACGGTAAATTGTAAACATAACAAATCTGTAACTTTTTTATCGAATACCTTTAAAAAAGTTGATTCATACAATCCAAAAATATTATAAAAAGATAGTACTAAAGTTAAAAAATAACCTTTAAAAGATAGATAATTTTTATCCTTCCAAAAAAAATATTATTTTGAAATTATCTGATATTTTTAATTTTATATGCAAATAATGTAAAATCAAAATATATCATAATAATCATAAACAAATAACTTGCACTTAAAAATTAATAATTCAATCATCTATATGCATAATAGATGTCAAATAGAAGATCATTAAAATAATATTGATCCAACATATTTTTCATTAAAAAAGGAAGTTGAGACGAAACAGTTATAAGACTTTAAAATAGTGAAGGAAAAAAATTTTATTGGTTAGCTCTTAACTAAAACTCCTAAATTGCAGGAAGGAGTTACGCTCCCGCCCTTTTCTTGGCTAAAAAAATAAAAGACAGAAAAGAAATGATAATTAACTCAAAAAACCCCTCAGAAAGACACGTAACTCGGTCAAATATTCAACGATCTTCCTTTGATATTTAAGTTAGATGTACTTGAATTGAATTAAATAATAGTATAAGTTTTAGTTAATATAGGGAATCATCCATTACTAATGTTATTTAATTCCAATGAACAAAAAAATTACAAATTAATATATTTTATTAAAACAAACTTTATTTGGCAACATAAGCTTCTAGGAGTAGTAAAGTCAAATTGACTCTTCAACTACTCTATACTATTCACCAGCTGAATTCAAAACACCTATCGAGACTTTTCTTCTCTATCATCCTTTCATCTTCGACAGCTGGTTCCTAAAACCCAACCCCTCTCCCTCTCTCTCAATGTCTCTCTCTAAGGCCTTCCCCAATCATAATACCCAAAAAACAGGTATTTTGCTGCCACATCAGCGCCACCTCAAAAGCAAAAAAACCTATATCTCCAAAACAAAACTCCTCCCTAACAATATACCCAAAAAGTAAGTATTTTTTGGGGACCCACCTCAATATCCTATTTATTCCCTTTATATTTTAATTCATCATCTATATTATAATTATCTCATTTTCGGATAAATAATACATAATTAAATATTCCGATTATTTTAATTTTATAATATTTTATTATATTTCCGAAAAAAAACTCCAAAAAAATAATATTAATTTTTTTTATTACATAAAACGTAAAAATACAAATTGAAAGCACACACCGTACAAAAAGAAAATACCCGAAAGCAACAACGCAAATTTAGCAACGTCCAATTTAATATCTAGCTAATTATTTCCGGATCGAGCCCAAACATGGTCAATTAAATCCTGTCGAAGCTGGAGATGTTTCTGCTTATCCCGAAGTTGGACACCTCTTCTAACGTAGTCATTGAATGCTCCAGTTGATCCTTGACTTACTTGTGGAGGCGGAATAGCGTAATTAGGATCGTCGGACCAATTGATCGCTGCATTTCCTTCATTTTCGATAATCATGTTGTGCAATATAATGCAAGTTAACATTATATCCTTCAAGTTATTCTTATACCAGAAACGACATGGACCGTGAATCATTGCCCAACGAGCTTGAAGCCCTCCAAAGGCCCCCGACATCCTTTCTAGCAGCCTCTTGCAGTACCTTGAAATGCTGCCTCTTCGGATCTTGAGGACATGAAAAGTTTTTCACAAAAGTAGCCCACTCTGGATATATTACATCGGTAAGATAGTATCCTTGATTATATTGCTTACCATTGATTGTGAAATTAACGGATGGCGTGCGTCCTTGCAAAGTATCCGTAAACAAAGGAGACTGGTTGAGCACGTTTATGTCATTGTTGGAGCTTGCTACTCCAAAGTAGGCATGCCATATCCATAGATCTGCAGAGGCAACCGCTTCGAGCATGATTGTTGGTACGCCATGATAACCGCGTGTGAATTGGCCCTTCCAAGCAACTGGACACTTCCTCCATTCCCAATGCATGCAATCAAGGCTCCCCAGCATTCCTGGAAATCCGTGCCTTTCTTCATGTACTTGTAACAACCGTTGACAATCCAAGGCATTAGGCTTTCTCAAGTAGTATCCACCAAACAGTTCGATCACACAACGACAAAACTTAAAGAGACATTCTACGGCGGTTGTTTCGGCAACACGTAGGTACTCATCCCAATGGTCGGCAAGTCCCCCATACACCAATTGGCGGATGGCAACCCTACACTTTTGTAGTGGAGAGAACCCCTTTTGTCCAGTTGCATCGACCCTCAATCGGAAATAGTCATCGTGGGCTTCCAATGCATCAACTATAACTCTCTCGACATACGAAAACACCGACGAAACGTCTCACTTCCGTGTATCGGATCTTTAGAGAAGTAGTCAAGGTAGAGTCTTTCGTGCTCCGTCTCACGATCTCGGCGAACATATGTTCTTCGCTTTCTGGCTCTGCTGGTAGAAGTCCCAGCACCGATAAGTAACTCTTGTTTTTTTTTAAGTAACGAATGTATTTCTTTCTCAGTCGTGTCATCAATTAAGAATTCAAGAAGACCATCGCTTTCTTCAGAATATGAAGACATTTTTTTAGAGAAGAGGAGTGTAATGTTTTGAAGTGAGATATGCAACAATCCGGATAGGACCTTTTATAGACTAGAGTTACAACGGCTAGTTTTATAACGGATAGTTTTATAACGGCTAGTTTTGCACTAGATTTATAACGGGTAGTTTTATAGCGGCTAGTTTTGCAACGGATAGAAATACAACGACTAGTTTTATAATGAAAAGAAATACAACGGCTAGATTGACAACGAAAAGAAATATAACGGCTAGTTTTGCAAACAACGACTACTTTCCAAATCTACATCCCCCATTTCTTCTTGATTTTATCTACCACAAGGAGGTGGAAATGCAATTGTTCCTCTGTCATATTCGAGGTATCTTTCATTACTATTTTATACTTTTTAGCAGTGGAAATAGTATTCAGTTCTTTGATCTTTTCCTTGTTCCGTTCTTCTAAGGTCTGGAGCCTTTGCTCAATAGCGTCGATGCTTTCTCCGGCATTGAACGCGCCTGCTTTTCCTTTGCCCTTACCCAATTGCCTAGCCGTACTCCCTATTGGACGAGTGCGTTCCGTCCGAGCTTCCTCTCCAGCGCTCGAGTCGTTGTTTGAAGATATCACATACTCTCCAGTTGCCGATACTTTTGTCTTTTTTGAGCCGCGGCCATCATCTTCTGGATTGGCAAACTTCCGGCTGTCTTTCAAAACATACCAAGAACTCATATGATTAGAATCCCCTCCATGTTTTGCTTTATAATGAACCTTCGCCTTCTCTATGATATCTGCATCGCTACAACCACTCCCCTAGGCCTTATTCTCCTGAATGAAACAGCAATAGAACCATTTCACCTATTTCTGTAGGGTATAGTAATGTGTCTTCAACACATTATGAGTCCTAAACAGCGTGCCGCTTGGACGGTTCCTGTTGTACTCCTCGACGGAACTCACATTTGATCGAGCTTTTGATCGTTTCCAACAACAGAGTCTGTGCTGATATCGAGCCAACAACTAGAGAGAAGAGCATTTTCTTCATGAGAGTAATTTAGCTGGAGCATTGGGTGGATCATCGGCAGCCTCGAAGTCGGCAGCGATATTTATTCGATCAAGTCCGACTGGGGAGAACTGAGATGAGAAAGGAGATGAACGCTGAGAGTTCGGGGTCGAAATGTCTCTTTCTGTATCGGAACTATCACTACCGGGCCTTCTCGATGAATTTGTGCCCATCATCGGACGAAACCCGGATTGAGGAGGTTGCATGTACGGAATTTGATTCGGATGCATGTAGAATGCTGGTCCAGATGGAATAAACAGAATGGGTTGGTTGTTGCTACCTTCCGGAAAATTTGGAAAATGAGTTGGAAAATTAGGATTTTGAGGATTGAAGTTGGTAATAGGTGGACGACAGTTGATATTTTGGGGCAACGCTTCTTCTCCGGAATTCGAAGAATTAAACCATTGCGTCCATGAATTTTTATCCATTTTTTTTTGTGTGAAGAAGAGACATTTAGCTTGAAAATTGAAATTTGATAGTAGTAGATAATGTGGGAAAAATGAAGTGGGAAGATATATTTATAGAGAAAATTAAAATTTAAAAAAAAAATAAAAGATTTTTCTAACGGCTCCCCAACAATTTCAGTTTTAAAAAAAAAAAGAATAATTTTGGAGTCGTTGCAATAACGGCTATTAATATACATACATATTTCACTTTCAACAAATAAATGTAACACAAAAGGAATTAAAAAAAAAACGAAAAAAAAAATATAAAGAGGGGGACAGGCTGCAGGCCACGGGGCCCATTTTTCCGCGTGTTTCTCCCCAACGCCAGCCTTCCCCGCTCTCATTTCTGACAATACAAACCCCTTTCCCAATAAATATGACTATCCCATATTTAGGTATTTCACTCAATTCCACCTAGGCAAAATACCTCCCATTTGGGAGGGCCTAATGGGGTAAGATATTCAGAGAAATGATGAATATATGAAATTTTTGTGTTAATCTTCCAGATTTTGGAAGAAATTGTAATATCTGAACTCTAATTTACCCAACCCAGACCGTTCTTCTCTCTCAACCTTTCATCTTCGACAACTGCTTTCCAAAACCCACCAGCATTTTGTCTCTCTACTAGTCTATCTTTGTCTCAATGAGGTAAGATCTTCAAAAAAATGATGAATCCATGAATTTTCTTGTGTTAATCTTCTAGATTTGGGCGAAATTATATTTATGAGCTCTAATTGCCCAACCAAGCCGATATTCTCTCTCTCGGAAAGGGTAAAATCATCATAAAAAGGATGAACCCATAAAGCTTTTTGTGTTAATCTTCCAAATTTTGGAAGATATTGTATTCATGAGCTCTGGTTCGAAAATTTGACCACAGGACCAACTTTTCTCTCTCTTCGCATACCTTTACAATATTCTGTACAAACATCTATGCGTTTCCTCTTTGATTTTTTTTTTTTTTTTTGTCACATTTTAGTGTAACAAAAACGAAACTCTTGGAGTCTCAACTCATATATTCCTTATTGAAAGTGTTGATGTATTTTTGTAAATTCAAAAAAATATATAGAGCTTCTTTACAGAAAACTTGTTTGAGGGTGTTTACAGATAACTTTCAAATCTGTATTTCTCAAATTTTCATCACATTAATTTTTTTTTTTCCAAAAATAAAAAATGAGTTCATTTCAAAAAATATGTTTATTTAGGAAAAAATAGCAAAACTGTCACGTCTTGCTATCCAAGGAACGTGTACATCACCAATTTAAAAATACCTAGATACACATAACCTTTACATCTAAATAATTTGTATTTTTATAACTAAAAAAACTGAGGAAAAGACACATCAAATGTTGAATTTTTCAATGATTTTATTTTTAGACTTAAGGAAGATTAGATGAACATTTGGCTGTTTTTGAGTTGTATTTTGCATGTTGAAAAAGTCTGGGAGCTCAAGGAAGTCATTTGCACGCAATTTTCCACTCCGGCCCGTATATTGAGGCCCAAATGGGCCCAACTCAGGCCCGACCTGAAATTCGTCAAGTCACGAACAAAATTCGTGAAGGATTCGATGCAACACCCTGAATTATTATTTTACGCGTATTATTAATATTATTAATATTTCTATTATTTATTAGGCCCAACATGCATTATACATATTTTATGTTGGTCAAGACAAGTTATTTGGGCCCAGATTGAGCCCAAATCATGATTCATGTTTATCCATAAAAAGGTCGTCAGTTATTACGTATCTTGACCAGATATATATATATATATATATATATATATATATATATATATATATATATATATCCACTAGATACTCCCCTAACTGATATCTAATAAAAAACACTTTTCCTATGGGGCTTCTGACTAATACCCAGTAGGAAAATAACCTAGTATAAATACTAGACAACAAAAAATCACTTTCATAATACGCTCTCCGTCAAAAAAATGAAAACCCTTCCCTTTCACAAATAGCCGCCACCCTAATTTCACCTTCACAAGTAGACGATTGATCCAATAGACACGATTGATCCAGTAGACGATGGATTTCTTCCGGAGGTAAATCAAAGTTCTTCTTCTTCGGTTGATTTAATAAATTCTCCTTCTTCGTTTTGATTTAATGAATCAATAGGAAACGTGAATCGAATTAATTTAATTGATTTGGGTTAGGGTGATAAAGGGATTGATTTTTGTTCTGTTCGTGCGTGTGTTCTATGATGTGTTGGTGACGTGTGTTAATAGAGGGGTGTTTTGTGTGTGTTATGGGGGACAACATATAGGGTAGTAAATGTAGAAAGATATTTATTTTCCCTTGTCCAAATTCTCTTTTTAGCAGAACTTTTACATCATTTACCAAACTTTGAAAGTTACCAATACACAAGCTTATACCCTTTCGTGCCAATACTTAATCCAATTTCGATTGTCCTAATTAGGATCTCTCTTCCTAGATTAATTAAGATGTATCTGTCTGGTCAAGAGTACGTGACTAAGCCGTAATCGTACGACATTCACTCGTTCAACAACTAAGGTGTAGTTTTCTTTTAATGTTTACTTTAATCAAATATGATGCTTGTATTGTTAATATGATGCTATGGTGATTCTATGATATGTGATTTAAATTTATTTGATCCGTATATGTAATGGCTTAAGGGCATATGGTGATATGATGATATGATGTTATGGTGATACATAGTATGGTGATATGATGCTATGATGATATATGCTATGGTGACACTATGGTGATACTTATGGTGATTTGCTCATATTTAAAACTGCTTGCTTGTATTTAATTTTGGCAAACTAAAACCCCACGAGGTGGATGTAGCTCACCCCCTTCATAAAAATCTCTCTTTCAGGTTGATGGAGTTGCGTGTGAAGGCGAGAGATGACTTTGATTGGCATATAAGTAGATCCTACCTATTTATTGTGATACACATATGAGTTTTGTTTGAGAATTAAGGTGATTCATTACATTATAGATTCAGCTTTTATAACTTATCAAAAGTAATTATTTAAGGTTGTTTATCAAATTGTTTCAATTTGTATTTGGTCTAACGGCCTAAAATATTAGAGTTGCTTATTTGTCCAAGAGTTAGGGATATATACTATTAGTCTGAAATGTTTTATTTCCTTTAAAACTTTATCAACAAATTTTCTATTTAAAAATAATGATTTCATTTTATTTCAATGTTTTTGCTTAGAAATCATGTTAGCTCTTATGAAGAATTAGTTAAAGTTGCTTCCGCATATTTATAAAAGTATTATTCATATTAATTTTAAAAGGTTTGGAAATAATATGACTATATGCTTTGAAACATATTAATAAATATATTTTGTGTAAAAAAAATTAACAGCCTTAGTTTTAAATTCTATGTATGTTTTTATTATTTCTTTTTTTAAAGTAAAGTTTTATTGTTATTAAAAAAAAAAAAGAGACTTGCCTATGAAAATCGGGGCTGTTACAGTTGGTATCAGTTCTGTAGACTTGCTTGGAAGATATATATATTTAAGTCAATTAGCGGTGAATGTGTATATATATGGGGAAAAAAAAGTTTTTAAGTATTCAAATTCAAAGACCATATGACGATTTAAGAATGAATGCCTCACTGTCCTTCTTAGCTTCACGCTAGCTCCAAGGTACTGTCTAAGTTATGTTTAGTTTATTTTCTTTATACATGCAAAGACAGGACACTTATGATCTTAAAGTATGATGTGTAGACATTATACACATGTTCAAGTATGCATACATATATTCCACGACATTATGATGTGTATAATATGACACACAAGTTAGGAATTTTCATGTATAGCACCGCGAAGAAACATGAAGAGTAACTGTAAGACATCCCATTGTTTTGGAAAAATACATGCATGCATGATATATTTAAACAAAATAAAATTCTATATTTATATATAGTTGTCCTCTTACAATTTTTAGCTTGAGCATTAAGTATGACTCATTTGCATGTTTGAATTATTTCTACTACCAGGATTTTAAAATCAAATTTTCATAGTTAATTCATTCCAGCCTTGATATCAGTTTCAAGTTGACATATGGGTTTTACTGGAATTTATATATGATTTCTGCCCAACTTCAAAATTTTAAATTGAAAAATCTGAGCTTCTCATATTTCAAACACATTTTTGAAAAACGAGTTGTTTTATCAATTCACTATTCTATTATTAATCTAGAAAAGAAAAAAAAAATAAAAATCAAGTGTTCCAAATCCCAATCTCTTCAAAAGTTTAACCCATGAGCAAATGATTTAAATCTTTCAATTAGTATTTGCATTTAGCCTTATTTGAAAATTAATATATCCTGGTTTCTTCTTTTTACTTGCATTAAATTATGATGAAATCCGAAAATTGCATTTTGGTAATTTAATGATTTCTATCTACTTTCGTTTTATGTTTCAGAGAGGTTTTGGTAACCAATTCTTAATTATAGACCAAACGTTTCATGCCACTTTTGAATCATTTCAACTACTAGAATTTCAAAATTTGATTCTTCTAGTTAAAATATTCAAACACGACCCTAATATTAATTTCAAGTTAACATGTAGTTTTTCCTATATTTTATGTATGACTTACTTATGTCCAACTGCAAAATTTTAATTTTGAAAAAACAAAATAAAAAAAATAGAGCTTGTGGTATCTAAAACCAATTTTTCAAAGTAAGTCTTTTTATCAATTCTCAATTTTATAGGAATCATCATAGTAAAAACAATATATATATATATATATAAATATATATGTTTTAGCGTTTGAGAGTTATTTAAGATCTCAAACTCTACTTACATTCTCTTTCATTTCTATCAAACATAGCCCATAAGGTCTCAAAAATACATAAAGTTATCTTCAAAGAAAATAATCCAGTTTTATTTCATTTCAACTCTGATTGTTAGCCAAAGTATAGTTGATTCCTAATATTTTTATTCAAAGATTTTTCACATTATAAAAAAAGTCTACAATCTCTTTCCAAGTAACCATAAATTTAATTTTGACTCAAATTCAAACCCTCTATTAAATTTCATCAAATGCATCTCAGTTTTTGCTAACTCATGAAAATTCTTTCAAATCAAATTCATAAGGGTAAAATTTTCCAAAACTACCTCATTGCCCTTTGTACCATGAGGAAACGGAAAATCTCAATGTACTAGTTACTTTAATGTACCCCAAAATCTCATTATCTTTAATGAGTCTACAAATTTTCGTGTTATCAACTAGAAAAAAAAAATTAAAACTCTTATGAAAATTGTACATCTCACTTGAGTTTGTCAAGTATCTATTTTTTTGATTCAATCTCATTTCAAAAGTTTTTAGCACAATCAAATCAACGCTGGACTTGAACTATCCATACTTTCTTTAATCTATTTCCATGTCTCTAAGATTTTTATAATTTGTGAATTCACATATTCACCTTGAATTTGAGGACATACTCTCATATTTCTTATTTCAGTAGATTCACACCAAACTTTTCATATTGTATTCTTTTTCTAACTTCCAAAAAAAAAAAAAAAAAAAAAATCAACACTAGATTATGTACGTTTTTTGAACGACCTTTAAGTATCATTTAATAGGGCCCAGACCTATGATGACCATGCCACTTATTTACCATATTATTCAAATGATTGCATTATTTTAAAATTTCCTATATATATATATACTTATAAAAGAAAACTAGCTTGAATATGTACTTCCATATGGCTTTTCAGCATTTTTATTTTAAATTAGTCAATTTGAAATTCAATTAAACATCACGAGATTATCATTTCCATCAAATATTTACTCCAAAGATTTTTAATGTATCTTTAAAATTCAGTTTTGCCTTCAAATTCGATATTATATTAGCCCCAAAGATGATTTTTCGAATTCTTAATAAAGTTTTGGTTTTTTACTTGAGACAAGAAATGATATTTTACCCTGTTAGGTCCGACTATATCTTGAATACCAAATATTTGGTTACTAACTCCAAAAGTTCTATTTACATTTAAACTCAATTAGATTTTTTTTCCATTTGATTTTATTTGTAAAGAGAAAAAAGAAAATTTCTATGGTGAATTAGTCAATTTGATTCCGTTTCTAATTTTAAGTTATTCAATTCTCAAATGGTTTGAAATGTTTATTTCCAAAAGAGCCTAAAAAAAAAAAAGTCTTATTACTTTCCCAAATCTAATTTTTTTTATTCAAGTCAGTTACAATAAAATTTCCACATGCATTGTGTGTGCTTCTCCCAATTTCTTTTGAATCGAAATTATAGCATTATTCAGAAGTTACTCCTTAAAAAAAAAAAAGAGAATCACGAGCCTATTTTCTCATCCTATGCTAACTTCAAAGTGTGTTCAAGGTGTCTTTAAAATCAAATTCTACATTCATATAGAATTTAACTTATGTTTTCATTTCCAAGTATGTTCAAGGTGTTCTTAAAATCAAATTCTACATTCATATAGAATTTAACTTATGTTTTCATTTAGCCTATTAGGTTGTCTTCCAAACTCCTCATAAGGTTCTAAACTTTTATATGAGCCACAAATGTTATTGCTTACCAATGAGCCCGATCATGTTTTAATTTCTAAATTATTGAGCAGCGACTCCAAAAAGTTCTATTTACAAACAAACATAAACTCCTTTCTCATCTAATTTCATTTGAATTAAAGGGCTATGAGCAACTAGCCGCAAGCTTGATTCCGCATTTAGTTTTCAATTAGTTTATTTTCCAAACATATGAAAATTTTATCTTAATTTCAAAGGATGCTCAATTCTCTATTTACCAAAATCCAATGAAGACAAATTTGTTTTTGTTTTTTTTTTTCTTACACAAAATTTTTCATCTTCATCATAAGAACTCCCATCAATTCCTTTTCAATCTAAATCTAGCATTGTAGGTTATATTGATTATTTAACTAAGTTTTACAAAACTAGATAAGCCTGAATTTTTCAGTTCTTGTTTGAACTCAAATCTCAAAATTTTAGTCCAATTTGTGTTTCATTCCAAAGTCAAAGTACTCGATCAGGTCATAATTCATAATTTATTTCAACCTTGTTTTATTGAATTCCTTTTTACCAAAATTTTATTGGAGCGTAGTTGCTACCATCCAAATATATATATATACATATATATATATATATATATATATATATATTATTTCAGTTAAATCAAAGTCTACTTTCAACTAGTTTGCATTACTCAAAGTTACATTATGCATTTATTAGTGGACCCTGACAAAAATATCCATGTTCTGTTATGGTCAAGTTTAGAACAACACATACAATTGATACTTTCGATAAATATTAGTCATGTCATGATATTTCGAGGACGAAAATTTTCTAACGGGGGAGGGGGGGGGGGGGGTGTAGGATGTAACACCCCGAATTATTATTTTACGCGTAAATATTTCTATTATTTTTTAGGCCCAACATGCATCATACATATTTTATGTAGGTCAAGTCAAGTTATTTGGGCTCAATCTCATAATTCATGTTTATCAATAAAAAAGTTGTCAGTTATTACGTATCTTCACCAGATACATATATATATATATATATCCACTAGATACTCCCCTAACTGATATCTAATAGAAAATCACTTTTCCTATGGGGCTTCTGACTAATACCCAGTAGGAAAATAATCTAGTATAAATACTAGACAACAAAATACCACTTTCATAATACGCTCTCCGTAAAAAAAATGAAAACGCTCCCCTTTCACAAATAGCCGCCACCCCAATTTCACCTTCACCAGTAGACACGATTGATCCAGTAGACGATTCATTTCTTCCAGAGGTAAATCAAAGTTCTTCTTCTTCGATTGATTTAATAAATTCTCCTTCTTCGTTTTGATTTAATGAATCAATAGGAAACGTGAATCGAATTAATTTAATTGATTTGGGTTAGGGTGATAAAGAGATTGATTTATGTTCTTTTCGTGCATGAACAGTGTGTGTATTTGATTAAATAATGGAAATTGGGTCATGTATGTATATGTGTGCTTGTGAATTATATATATATATATAAGTGTATTGTACGTGTATGTGATATGTATATAAAGTGCAGTGTGTATTATATATATTATGATATAGGTGTGTTGTATTTGTTTGTGTATGTTCGGTGGTGTGTTTGTGTGCGTATATTCTATGATGTGTTGGTGTGCGTGTCTTAATAGAGGGGTGTTTTGTGTGTGTTATGGGGGACCACATATAGGGTAATAAATGTAGAAAAAAGATTTATTTTTCCTTGTCCAAATTCTCTTTTTAGCAGAACTTTTACATCATTTACCAAACTTTGAAAGTTACCAATATACAAGCTTATACCCTTTCGTGCCAATACTTTATCCAATTTCGATTTTCCTAATTAGGATCTCTCTTCCTAGATTAATTAAGATGTATTATGTATTAATTAGGTCTGTCTGGTCAAGAGTACGTGACTAAGCCGTAATCGCACTACATTCACTCATTCAACAACTATGGTAAGGTTTCCTTTTAATGTTTGCTTTAATTAAACTAGTTGTTCGCCCGTGCGATGCACGGGTCATATTACTATATTTAATTATAATGTTATAATGATATAATAGTAAAAGAAGAAATTTGATGTTGTATTCATCACAAATCATAACTTTTAAAATTCTAACATTATTGAGTTTTTCTTAAATGAATAAAAGTAAACATAATTAAGTTTCCATATAATTATTTGTTTTAATTTGCAAAAAAAAAAAAATTGTATAAGGGATTTTCAAAAACAAAAAATGTTTGGATCCACCATTAAAAGTAAGACCCATGATATCTAAATACATTTTAAGACACAGAGCTTTATCTCTATATCTCTATATATCAATAATAAGCCCAATTATGTTAACAATACTATGATAAGAAGTTTAATACAAATACAAAAATAATGTAATAGATGGGAAGAAAATGATTTAAATATAAATGTAAAAACCAATCCATTTTGTATAAATAATAGGGTCTAAATTGAGATACCAATATATTGTTTAAGGGCCCGTTTGGTTGGGAGTTTAAGGGTAAAGAATGAGAATGAATAATGACTCATTCCCATTTATGATGCTTGGTACATAATAAATAAGTTAATCATTACCTCATTTTATTAACAATTTTCTCCATTTCATTCCATAGTATGATTGACCCCGCATTCATACCCATTACTATTGTCATTAATGATATGCAACTAAGCGGAACCTAAACTAATTTGAAGCAAAGTGTGAAGGCCTATATAGGAATAAAAATAAATATGTTTAGGCAAAAGTTACTAAGTGTGCGAAACAACATTGCTGAAACATTTATATTTACATGTACATTGATTGAATACAGAAAAAATGTGACCATCTTTGATGTTAAAAAAAATTAAACTTAGTGGCTAATGGGCCGGTATATGTAAAAAATCATCAAGCTCTCATTCTACAGGCCCAATTATTACGGCCCATCTGCTAAGAGTGTAGTAACTAAATATAAATAGACATGTGTACATATACGGTGGTTACTCGAACACCGTAGTAGTATCCTCCTCCTCATCTTCTAACCTTCTATACTATTCTTCGGCTTCCACCATTAAATCAGTTCGTGCAAAGGCAGATAGATACACGGTCAGCTTCTTACCTTCTCAGCTGCTCGAATGTAAAGTTTTTGACTATTGTATATTCGACTTCCAAAAGGTGGAGATTCAATCGGTTTTGGGATAAAATAGCTCTAATCGTCAGTGCACCCTCAACATCTCAGGTTATTCAGTAATTCTTATGTTCGAGTGATACATAAATAGAATCTAATTTCTGATTTCATTATTAGATTTAGATGTGATATCAAGCTTATATGGCTCCAACATTAGCTTATTTTTAAATTTTTTATGTCTCTGCCAAATTGTAGATGTTTGAATTATGTGTGTGCATGCTAAATCAAGTTAGATCTGATGGTCTAGATTTGTACTTCCACAGCTACGCCGTCACCTATAAACGTCGTGTTTCAGTCAAAGTCCGTTGGGTCTAGGTTGTGTGTGTGTGAGCTTGCTCTATGTGAAATTGTTGTGTATATGTATACAATTTGTGTGTATTTTACGAAAATAATTTTTGAAAAAAGGGTGCAGGGGTAGGATAAAGTTACTTAAGAGAGAATAAGAGATAAGGGGACGTGTTCAGCTAAAGGGGAAAATGAGCTTTGTAAATTCAAAAAAAACTTCTAAATCAATTAACTCTTTTCAATTTTTATCCAACTTTTCATTGATCTTTCAAATTATCACATTTTACATTAGTTATTTTCTAGAAATTTACAGATCAATCTTTAGCTTTGTAGCACCCTAATTTAAGCAAAATTATATTCTCAACTTCCGACGTTGGGGGAAACAAAAATGGAGTATGAAATATGTTTCTACCACTAAATTTCTTGGTATGAAATCAGAACGATACATCTTCGACACTTTAAAGAATACATAAACATGTGATTTTGTTGAAATTTAATAGGCAAAATCATAAGATTGTAAAATCCTAGTGATGTCTTCATGGCTGAAGTTCAGAAATGATGTGCGCTAATGCATCAGCATAAATGGCAATTCAGAAGTTATTACTTATTATGATGTCTGGTATAAAATTAGTTTTATAAAACAAAACTAACAAAAAATAGTAGTAGTTTATGGAAGCATTTCAACGTAAATTTAATAATTTTAGAAAAATTCTTGTTAACTGAACTTGTTAGTGGGAAATCCAGATGTATGGTTTATGTGTTGTCCAAGAAAATAATTACATTTACAGATTTTTTTCAACTTTTTCAAAACATGTACTGGCTATACATGATCTTATAAACTTAGATTGATACATAAAATTTGTTTTTCAGTTGCTGTAGCAAAATAAATGTTTTATTTTGTATGCTCATATATACAGCATAGTGTTAATTTCTGCATATTTACCTTTTTAGCTATCTGATGTTTTACCTAATGAAATTAAAATATGCAATTACTTACATGCTATATGACTCAGGTGATGTAAAAAACCATGTGCTTTGGAGATTCTTGCATAGCAAACATAGGATAATATTTGAAGGTCAGTGCAACCAAAATATGTTTGAACTACAGTAACTTTGAAAGCTAAGTAATCTCACTGTTTATTTCAATATTTGTTTGAACCTTTGTCCTATTGGTTATGCATATGTGCCTAATTTCATATGTAAAAGGAAAATTTAAAATAACTGAAAATGCTAATGTAATTTTTTGTTTCATTAAGCTGGAGCCAAATAAATGTTTCTTTGTATGAACATTTAGACACCACAATCCACAATGCCTTGAAATGTTTAATATATGCTTTACTATTAGCAACATTATATGTATGCATACTTGAGTAATTTAATTTTTTTCACTATTGTGTGTATTTTGTTTATGTAACTTGTTGTCGTTCTATGTAATAATAGCTTCTTTTATTATATCCGCTGTTAGAATTGAGTCTATGTCAAAGTGATTAACTATAATTTCAAATATGTGTTTATTTTTTTAGTGCTTACAAACATGTATTGGCTATCCATAATATTGAAACTTAAGACCGACTTTGGCACATTATAATGAAACAGAAAACTTAGACTGAAACTTGTGATTAAAAAAGTACGTACTAAATAGACTCAGAAAGTTGTAGCATAGGCTTAGAATTCAAGCATTGCATAGTAGCATAGTAGAGGCTCTTATAGATGCATGAATCTCCCACCCCTGTGCCAAAAATGAAAGTAGATGTTAAACAATGCGAAAGTGGTTGTAGAAATGAATGTACCTTTGTCTCAGCACTGGAGATTTCTGACATAATTTCCCCGTGCAGGCACCTAGTAACAACGGTACGTCGTTAGCACAATGCACATGACCCACAGTGATGTGCTCTGATATGATCTTGAACCAGACTGAAAAGAAAAAGAACCATGAGATTTGCAGAAGAGGATACTTGTAGAACCATGAGATTTGGAGAAGAGGATGATTATATTTCACTGTATGAACTTAGATTGACGGATGAAACTGATAAAAAGGATTATGCTGTAGTTTTATTCGGAGTGGATCGAGGCAGTTACGGGAAAAATATGATGAAATTTGAAATATATAATTTGTAAGATGTAATTTATGTGGGCAATGTGAGTTTACAAATATCTAATATATATATATACACACGATGGAAATTCGAATCCAAAAAATAAGGGACGGTTAAATATGTAAACACATCTAAATGTGTAAACGTGGGTAATATTATAAGTTGAAGTGCCAATGTATAAAATTTCAAATATTACGGTTACAACAAATAAAAATTGAATTTAAAATTTTTAAGAAGAAAAGAAGTAGAGGACACATGTCAAGACCGAATTTTAAGGGGCTGAAAGCAGCGGCTGACTGCCACGTGTTGCAGACGATTCTTCTTTAATAGTAAGAGGGATATGATGCTTGATATGTTTAATATGATGCTATGGTGATTCTATGATATGTGATTCAAATTTATTTGATCCGTATATGTAATGGCCTAAGGGCATATGCTGATATGATGATATAATGTTATGGTGATACATGGTACGGTGATATGATGCTATGATGATACATGCTATGGTGACACTATGGTGATACTTATGGTGATTTGCTCATATTTAAAACTGCTTGCTTTTATTAAATTTTTTTAAACTAAAACCCCACGAGCTGGATGTAGCTCACCCCTTTCATAAAAATCCCTTTTTCAGGTTGATGGAGCTGCGTGTGAAGGCGAGAGAGGACTTTGATTGGCATATAAGTAGATCCTACCTATTTATTGTGATACACATATGAGTTTTGTTTGAGCATTAAGGTGATTCATTACATTATAGATTCAACTTTTATAACTTATCAAAAGTAATTATTTAAGGTTGTTTATCAAATTGTTTTAATTTGTATTTGGTTTAACGGCTTAAAATGTTAGAGTTGCTTATTTGTCCAAGAGTTAGGGATATATACTATTAGTCTGAAATGTTTTATTTCCTTTAAAACTTTATCAACGGATTTTCTATTTAAAAATAATGATTTCATTTTATTTCAATGTTTTGCTTAGAAATCATGTTAGCTCTTATGTTGAATTAGTTAAAGTTGCTTCCGCATATTTATAAAAGTGTTATTCATATTAATTTTGAAAAGTTTGGAAATAATATGACTGTATGCTTTGAAGCATATTAATAAATATATTTTAAATAAAAAAATTAACAACCTTAGTTTTAAATTCTGTGGATGTTTTTATTATTCCTTTTTTTAAAGTAAAGTTTTATTGTTATTTAAAAAAAAAAAAGACTTGCCTATGAAAATCCGGGCTGTTACATTTGAGCTAAGTAAATGGGTAGAAAGGCCTCAAAATGGAGAAGAATGGCTCAAGGAGATCATTTGCACTCAATTCCCCATACTGGCCTACATGTCGAGGTCCAAACGGGCTCGAATCAGGTCCGAAGAAAGGCCCGACTGGACGTTTGTCGAGTTACAAACAAAACAGATGCCTGATTAAATAATTCTCTACCATTTCCGATTCAGCTTAAGTTAGTTGATACATGGTCGTTATACATGTATTTAGGTCGATTTAGCAATGCATTTTATAACATTTAAATGCATATTTGGTCGAGAGTTGTGCATATTTATCATATTTGGGCTATTTGTGTTTTGACTTGTTTTGAAGGTTTTGAAGTGTTTTCAGGATTAAAATTCGTATTTTACGACTATTGAATGAAGGAACAAGTCAAAGAGGGGAAAAACCGGTCTAAATCGGTCTGAGGGAGTGAACAGGCGAAGAACCATCGTGACCGCAAAAGGTGAAGGCTCAGCGGCCACGACATAAGGTGGCCAAAATTGAAAGTTGAACTATCCTTGCATCGCGACCGCAACAAAAGAAGCATTTTTAAGCCTATTTTGAGTTAAGATTGTCGCGACCGCGAGGGTTATTGCCCGCAACTGCGGAAAAAGCCCATTTGTTAAGGATGTCATACTTCAAGTAGGATTTGGAGCCTAAACGCCCCAAGATTCATCTCCAACTTATTAAAGGAGGTCCAAGCTCGAGATTTAGGGTACCATATCATACTTTTACATACTTTTAAGTACGAGGCTTGAGAGCGAGGATCGACGAGCAAGACGTGATGAAGATCGAAGAGCCGACTATTCAGGTTTTACTATTTCTTGTTTATTTGTGATTTCTTAACAATGTTTCATTTGAATTATTATTTTGATTTGATAGTAAGCATGAGTAGCTAAATTACTCGTGTCCTAGGGTTAGAGAGCTTATTTTACAATTATGTTTGATTTTGTCTTTTAAGTTATAAACTCCAATTTCTATTATCTATCTATAAGTTTGTAAATATTGTATGATTGAGCAAAGTCTGATCAATTAGGCTTAGTCTAACCGTTTAACCATTGTGCTTCGAGAGGAGAGAATTATTAATAGATGTATGACGTATAGCGTGGTTGTCTATGTCTGTGCAGGCAAAGGTTGAGGGGCTTTTAGGAGTTGTTAGGGTTAATTGACTCGAGAGAGTAAGTGTACTAATCAATCTACAATTTAGTCATTCGAGAGAAGGACTAAGTTAATAAAGTGCCGCCTAATAGATATTAAAACTGGTTTAAAAGGTTATAATTTAGAGATTAGTCACTCATTGGCGTAATTCCTGAAATCGACACTCTCGGATACACTTTTTTTTATTGTAAATCATCTTTTGTTAATTAATTCATTTAATAGATTATATGCAATATAGAGTAGTTATAAACTATGTCTTCCAATTTACAGTGTCTAGTTAGGATAATCTTAGATAATTAGGGTATCAAACTACCTAAACCCATTTTCTGTGGATCGACCTTCACTTCCACTATATACTCCTACACCCTTACACTTATGGTAATTAAGGGTTAGAATTAGAGTCTGCCAAGTTTTTGGCACCGTTGTCGAGGAATAGGTTTAGCGCATTAGTTTTTATCCTGAGTAATAGGAGGACACTAGAGTAGATTTTATTTTATTGCAATTTAATTTTTGTTCTTTAATTTCATTTTATTTATTTCCGTGTTACGTGGTATTCTTTTTGTTGGTATTTTCAGGTTTCGCATGCAAACTATGTCAAAAGGAAAATAACATCTTGTTATTTTCGGTCCTAAGATTGAGGCAATTGCCCGAGAATATAGAACAAGAAGAAATACCACATTCAAGATGTAGAACGCTCCACAGAATCTGAACCAAGAGGATTTACTGAATCGAATATTAGGCGCTTTGGCCCATCTGGATGATAAAGTAACTAATCTACATCGATAACAACCACCACCACAGCAGCGGAGATAAGCTTAGATTGTACAAGATGACGTAGACGAGGACATCACACCCACAAGTGATTGTCTTCGTCCCATGCCAAATTAGCCGGTCGGAGGAGTGCAACCACTAACATTAAATGTCAATAGCTTCGAATGAAGCCAGCGCTGATTAATATTGTGCAGCAGAACCAGTTTGGTGGTAGCACGCTAGAAGACCCAAATGTGCATCTGAATAAGTTCCGCAGGTTGGCTGAAACGATCAAGATGAATCATGTGCCACATGAGCAAGTAAAAATGAGGTTGTTCCCGTTCTCACTGAAAGGCAAAGCACTGCAATGGTAAAATTCGCTAGATGATGTCACAGAATGGGAGGGCTTGAGCACAAGATTTCTTTTGAAGTACTTTCCACCAAACAAAATGCTAGTTTTACTCTTGATTGAAAAATAGGTAATGAAACTTTTGATAAAGCACTCTGAGATCTAGGAGCTAGTATCAACTTAATGCCTTTGTCTATATTTGAAAACCTAGGAATAGGCACGATAAAACCCACTACAATCGCTCTACAAATGGTTGATCGCTCTATGAGTTGGTCATGGGGCATTGTAGAGGATGTTTTGTTAAAAGTTGGTAAATTTATAATTTTTGCTGATTTTGTAGTCCTAGACATAATAGAAGACAAGAAAGTCCCCTTGATCTAAGGTCACCCGTTTTTAGTAATGGGAAAGGCTCTTATAGATGTCCAAAAAGGGGAATTAACTTTGAGGGTAGATGAGGAGACAATCACTTTTTCTATTTATAAAGCTCTATAGCAACACGATAGTGAGGAAGTCAATCAAATTGAAACATGTAGTTCTATACAGTCTTTAGATGCCACATTTTATAAGAACTTAATCTCACCTAGTGATTGTGATTCCCTTGAAGTTTGCCTTGCTGATCCTATTTTTAATGTTGATCACCATGACTCTATTAACCTTGATCTTTTGGAAATCGTTAGTGCTCTTGATGCTTTGCAGAAAGCTCCAAAAGGAAGCTCAACCAACGAGGACATAAGTAAGAAAGTTGTTGAAGAGATACCAAAAGGAGGTGAAGGTTGCCCGGACCTCAAGCCGTTACCAGAGAATCTACGGTATAGGTTGGTTCCCCTTTAACTGGGTTTGAAACTGAGAAATTGCTAAGGGTCTTGAGAAGATAAAAATCTACGATAGGTTGGTCAATTGTTGATTTAAAAGGAATTAGTCCCATGATTGCATGCACAAAATCATAATGGAGGATAAGTATAAACCCACAGTTCAAGATCAACGTATGCTTAACCCCATGATGCAAGAAGTTGTTAGGAAAGAAGTGCTTAAATGGTTGGATATGGGGATTGTCTTTCCAATTTCATATAGTAAGTGGGTAAGTTCTGTAACACCTCCTTACTAGAGAACTGTCACATCTACTATTGCTCAAGTGCTCAACGCAGTATTACCATATATATATATTTTTTTAATATAACATACTTTCAAGAAATTTTGGAATAACTTCAACTTTCTCAAAATACGGAAATAACTAAAACATCTCTCGAAACCAAATATCAAGTTCGAATAATAGGATAAATTATAAAGAATCCTCACAAACTCCAACAAGCTAAATAAACTTGTAAATAAGACTTGCAACTTAACAATTTAAATGAATAAAAAAAAAATAGGAAATCTTTCGTGACTAGCTCCGAGGTTCCGCCGTCACTATCATTACACACCGCCTTGCTCCTTCTAACTCATCTTACCCTTGCCTTTATATGCAATATAAGGTAAAATAAACTATAAGCTTTGCTTAGTAAGTAACATCATAATCTCACAAACACTTTGTTTTCATCTCAACATAACTCCTTTTTAAATAACTTTAATAACTCAACTCTTAAATATATATATATATATATATATATATATATATATATATATATATATAAATAAAATACTACTTTGGGCCTGGACTTGGTACGAATGCGCGCAACTCCATTAAAACCCAGGGTAGCTAGCCGCTAAATCCTAATGGAGCAACTCAACTCTTAGGGCGGTCTCGTGCCCTAATTCATAAATGGGTGATCTCGTACCCAAAATTCCTTGTGGGCGGTCTCGTGCCCAGGTACTAGTCCACATATATATATATATATATATATATATATATATATAAATAATCATATACTTTTCCAAAAATTAACTTTATCTTTACTCAATAAAAAAATGAACTTATATTTACATATACCATCATACCATCTTCAACACACAAATTAACAAAACAGGCAGGCCTTGACAAATTAGACACGTACAACAATCCAAGTAAACAACCATACAAGTTGCACAACAAATAAATCAACTTCTCAAAACAATCCTCATATTGCAGGTGAGAGATGTACTTACCTCGAAGTCCAAAGCTCAACAATACTAAAATCTCTAAACACGAACTAGACTTTCTCAGTCAAATCTAAACTATAAAGGAATATAATAATTCAGTAATTATACAAATTTTTAGACTAATATCTAAACTAATCAATCACTTATATCCTCAGATCACATAAAATTTTGGCATTACTCCAACTACTACCACGAAGTAGTATCATAAGAAAGGTAAAGATCAATTCTAATTAGTGACACAAGTTTTCAAATCTTAATCACCGAATTAACTAACCCACAAACTAAATGTGATGATTAGAAAATCATTACACTTTCAAAAATTGTGCACTTATTAATCAATTCTTATAATTTTATAGATACTGGTTGCAAAACTAATTCCATACATCCCCAATTCTGCCATGTTGACAATTAAACACTATAAGCAGTTTAATTACATAATGAAAGTCGTGAGATTCCAATAGTTTGGGATATGCGATAATTAAATATATCTAATCATTCTACTATTCGTAGGAAGTCGTGCAAATGAATGTTCCCTGAAATCAATTAAAACCTTTGAGAGCTTTACAGGTGAACATCAGACAAGTAAACTAAGTTCTTACCCTTAATTTATTAATCATATATTCATCATTATTATGGAAACTAGTGGTACCCATCATTTGATACCAATTCCACTAACATTATTGGTCTCCAATTCTTTCAATGCTCACGACTGTTCGTCCGTTTGAGGGTGAAAAGCAGTACGAAAATGTAACTCTTTTCCAAGAGCCTTTTGGACACACCCCCAAAAATGAGAAGTGAAACGACTGTCTCTGTCAGAAATGATCGTCTTCGAAACTCCGTGCAATGTGACCACCTCCTTAATGTACAGTTGAGCCAACTGCTTCATTGAATACGTTATCTTAATTGGCAAGAAGTGTGCTGATTTTGTCAATCTATCCACAATCACCAAAATTTCATTGTAGCCACTTGTGGTTTTCGGCAACCCAACTATGAAGTCGATGGCAATATCCTCCCATTTCCACTCCGTTCTCTGTATGGGTTGTAATTCTCCTCCTGGTCTCTGGTGTTCAGCTTTTACTGTCTGACAAGTCAAGCAAGTGCTAACATACTTTGCCACATCTTTCTTCATTCCAAACCACCAAAAACTACTTCTCAAGTCACGATACATTTTGGTGGATCCTGGGTGCATTGAGCTTCTTCTAATATTTCCCACTTCAACTCCTCGTTGTTGGGAACACACAAATGACTACCAAAGTAGAGCACCCCGTTGTTAGACATTCGGAAACCCTCACTCATCCCTTCTTGCATCTCTTGCTTTATCCTTTGCATATTTGGGTCCGCCTCTTGCTTCTCTCTTATGTCATTGAAAAATGTCGGTGCTAGTGTTAAAGTGGACAGTTGTCCACTAAACATCTCAATTCCAAACTCTAACATTTCCTTCTGTAGTGGTTGAGACAGCTAGGACAAGGACATTAGTGTGGCGGAGGTCTTCCTACTCAAAGCATCAGCGACCTTATTCACTTTTCCTGGATGATAAAGAATCTCACAATCGTAATCCTTAACCAGTTCAAGCCACCTACGTTGTCTCATATTCAAGTCCTTCTGGGTAAAGAAATACTTCAAACTCTTGTGATCGGTAAAAATCTTGCATTGAACCCCATAAAAATAATGCCTCCATATCTTCAGGGCAAAGACCACCGCTGCCAAATCCAGATCATGGGTAAGGTAGTTTTTCTCATAATCCTTGAGTTGCCTTGAAGCGTATACAATCACTCTCCCGTTTTGCATGAGTATAACTCCAAGCCCCATCTTCGAGGCATCACTATAGATTTCGAAACCCTCATCACCTTCTAGAATAGTAAGGACTGGTGCACTCGTCAATCTCCTTTTAAGTTCAAGGAAACTCTTCTCGCATTCTTCAGACCATTCGTACTTTTTGTTTTTCCTCGTGAGTGCTGTTAAAGGCGATGCGATCCTTGAAAAGTCTTTAACGAACCTCCTATAATACCCTGCTAATCCAAGAAAACTCCTAACTTCACTAGCATTCTTTGGTTGACTCCAATTACTAACAACTTCTACCTTGGCTGGGTCCACCATTACCCTTTCACTCGATATGACATGACCCAAAAAAACTAATCTGTCAAGCCAGAATCACACTTCGAGAACTTTGCATATAGTTGATGCTTCTACAACATTTGCAAAATAATCTTCAAAATGTTCGACATGCTCTTCATGAGACTTTAAGTAGATAAGGATGTCATCAATAAAGACAATGACGAATTTATCAAGAAACTCCTTAAGGACCCGATTCAAAAACTCCATAAATGCTGCTGGAGCATTCGTCAACCCAAAAGGCATAACTACGAACTCATAATGTCCGTACCTTGTTCGGAAGGCAGATTTTGGCACATCGGATTCCTTGATTCTTAATTGATGGTAACCAGACCGTAAGTCAATCTTTGAGAAAACAGTAGCTCATTTTAGCTGATCGAATAAATCATCAATTCTCGGCAAAGGATATCTATTCTTGATAGTCAATTTGTGTAGCTCACGGTAATCAATACACATCCTCATTGATCCATCATTTTTCTTGACAAATAAAATCGGAGCTCCCCACGGCGAGTGACTAGGTCGAATTAACCCCTTATCAAGTAGCTCTTGCAACTGCTCTTGAAGCTCTTTCAGTTCAGCTAGAGCCATGCGGTAAGGTGCTTTTGAGATTGGATCCGTACCTGGAACCACTCGATCTCAAACTTAATCTCTCTTCTAGGTGGCAAACCTGGCAACTCATCAGGAAATACTTCAGGGTAATCGCGAACTACCGGTACTTCTTCCATCTTTCGCTCTTCTTTCTTTGTATCCACCACGTAGGCCAAGAATCCTCAACACCCATTAGCTAACATCTTTTGGGCCTTAACAACAGACAAAAAATTTCTGGTTCTTTTCTTCGGTTCACCGATGAATTCAAATTGAGATCCACCTTCAGGCTCGAACACTACCTTCTGCTTACGACACTCAATAGTTGCATCATACTTACTCAGAAAATCCATCCCAAGAATAACATCATAGTCATGCATGTCAAGTACTACTAAATCGCCAAAAAGTACCCTTTCAGAAACATGAATTGGTACCCCACGTAACCAATGTGTAGACAACATCACCTCCCCCGAAGGTAAAGCCGTGGAGAAATTATAATTTATAACATCCATAGGTCTATCTAACTTATTTGCAAAGGATGCAGATATAAATGAATGCGTAGCTCCAGTATTAAACAATATAGTAGCAACATGATCAAAGATAGGTATATGACCTGTGACAACTGTGGTGGCCTTGACTGCTTGTTCCTTTGTAAGAGAGAAGGCACGAGCATTGGCGGTCGCTGGTGGTGCCTCAAGTCTTCCTTGACCGATCGAAGGTCCTTCGAGCACCGGCTGCATTTGATGTAATTGCGAAGGTATGCTCTTATATTGATTGGACGGTTGTGTCTGCGGTAGATCCCCCTTGGTAGGACAGAATTTGGAAATATGTCCCTCCATACCGCAATAGTAACACCCGCTCATGCCTTGCCGACAAACCCCTAGGTGCATCCTTCCACACTTTGGACACGAAGTGAATCTTGCTTGCTTATGAGTTGACCCTCCTTCTATCTTAACTGCCATAGGCTTCTGATCCCAGTGCTTCCTTTTGTTATTATTATTGTTGTTACTCCCTTTCCAATTCTGGTTTTTTCCTTGAGGTCTCTGGCTCCCAAAATTTCCACGGTTACAATTCTGATTGAGTGGTTGTTTATGCTGTAAGTTCTTCATTCCATTCAGATAATGTTCCGTGGTCAAGGCACTACTGATCAGTTCTTCCGCAGTCTTGGGTCGATGAACTCCACTAGTCACGTTCAGAGCTATCTCTGGTAGTAACATCTTCAGCATCAACCTAACTCTCTCTTTGTCATCCTTGACTAGCTCTGGGCATAAATGAGCTAGCCTATTGAACTTCCTCACAACCTCATCAACAGATAAGTCTCCTCACCGAAATTCAGTGAACTCATCATAGTGTTTGTTGGTCACCTTCATATGGAAGAACTCCTAAAAAAATTCTTTCTCGAAATCAGCCGAGGTCATCTCGTTGATGTTCCTCTTTATCCTCACTCTTTCCCACCACATTCTAGCATCTCCTGTCAAACAGAAAGATGCACACTTCACTTTCTCATTCTCTGGCCAGTCTAGCAATTCTACAATGCTTTCAAGGGTCTTAAATCATGCTTGAGCATCCCATGGTTCAGTTGTCCACGTAAAATTCTCCGGTCTCAATTTCTGCCATTGAATTAAGTAGGAAACCTGTGGAGCAACAATAGGAGCAGGAGGAGCAACATTTGGAGCAGGTGGGGCAAAAACATTGGTGGTAGGTGGGGCCTCAGGATTAGCTTGCTTATTATTAGCCATCAAAGTTTCAATGAGTTGTTGTTGTTGTGCAACTTGTTGCTGAAGCTGAGCTAACATATCCTGCATGTTTGGTTGTGGTGCTACTGCACCGCGGTTTCTAGCAGCTTGACGTCCTCTCACCATTTCATTTTCTTAACAACCTTCAGATCATAACTTAGTAAGAACATGGAACTAAGGCATAATCATTCAAGCTCTTTCTTTCTAAAACCATACTCGAAATACTCAACATTCTAAAAATCTTTGCAGATACAAACAAAAGAAACATATACTTCTTACTTGGAAGGCAACAAGACTGATGTTCGATGGTAGTGTGACGGAGCGAGAAAACTGGCCCTGATACCATATTGTAACAACTCCTTACTATAGAACTTTCACATCTACTATTGCTCAAGTATTCAACGCAGTATTACCATAAATTCTTTTTTTTTTTCTTTTTCATAAATCATACTTTCAAGAAATTTTGGAATCACTTCAACTTTCTCAAAATACGGAAATAACTAAAACATCTCTCGAAACCAAATATCAAGTTTGAATTATAGGATAAATCATAAAGAATCCTCACAAAATCCAACTAGCTAAATAAACTTGTAAATAAGACTTGCAACTTAACAATTTAAAAGAATAATAAAAAAAATAGGAAATCTTTCGTGACCAGCTCCGAGGTTCCGCCGTCACTACCATTACACACCATCTTGCTCCTTCTAACTCATCTTACCTTTGCCTTTATCTGCAATATGAGGTAAAATAAACTATAAGCTTTGCTTAGTAAGTAACATCATAATCTCACAAACACTTTGTTTTCATCTCAACAGAACTCCTTTTTAAATAACTTTAATAACTCAACTCTTAAATATATATATATATATATATATATATAATAAAATACTACTTTGGGCCTGGACTTGGTACCAAAGCGCGCAACTCCAATAAAACCCAGGGTAGCTAGCCGCTGAATCCTAATGGAGCAACTCAACTCTTAGGGCGGTCTCGTGCCCTAATTCATAAATGGGTGATCTCGTACCCAAAATTCCTTATGGGCGGTCTCTTGCCCAGGTACCAGTCCATATATATATATATATATATATAAATAAGAATATACTTTTCCAAAAACTAACTTTATCTTTACTCAATAAAAAAATGAACTTATATTTACATATACCATCATACCATCTTCAACACACAAATTAACAAAACAGGCAGGCCTTGACAAATTAGAACACGTACAATAATCCAAGTAAACAACCATACAAGTTGCACAACAAATAAATCAACTTCTCAAAACAATCCTCATATTGCAGGTGAGAGATGTACTTACCTCGAAGTCCAAAGCTCAACAATACTAAAATCTCTAAACACGAACTAGACTTTCTCAGTCAAATCTAAACCATAAAGGAATATAATAATTTAGTAATTATACAAATTTTCAGACTAATATCTAAACTAATCAATCACTTATATCCTCAGATCACATAAAATTTTGGCATTACTCCAACTACTACCACGAAGCAGTATCATAAGAAAGGTAAAGATCAATTCTAATTAGTGACACAAGTTTTCAAATCTTAATCACCTAATTAACTAACCCACAAACTAAATGTGATGATTAGAAAATCATTACACTTTCGAAAATTGTGCACTTATAAATCAATTCTTATAATTTTATAGATACTGGTTGCAAAACTAATTCCATATCCCCAATTCTACCATGTTGACAATTAAACACTATGAGATTCCAACAGTTTGGGATATGCGATAATTATATATATCTAATCCTTCTACTATGCGTAGGAAGTCGTGCAAATGAATGTTCCCTGAAATCAATTAAGACCTTTGAGAGCTTTACAGGTGAACATCAGACAAGTAAACTAAGTTCTTACCATTAATTTATTAATCATATATTCATCATTATTATGGAAGCTAGTGGTACCCATCATTTGATACCAATTCCACTAACATTATTGATCTCCAATTCTTTCAATGATCACGAATAATAAACAAAAAGGGTTTGAATATTAGCTATATATCCTATTCGAAACAACGTATTAACAATACTAATTAACATAAAGAAATTTGTTACCTTGCTTATTCAAAACTGAAGAGGGTTTAAACTCTCGACTCCTTATTTTCCTCTGTTGAGCCCTAGTTTCCTCCGCTCTTCTTCTACCTTTTTTTTCCAGCTATCAATAATAGCGTGACCGTTTTTGTAGCTCTTAGGGTTTCGTATTAATAATCTCCAATAGCACGTTCCCATTAATTAATTGGATTCCAATTTATCTCAACTAATAACTATTTTTATTTCCTTTTAATTATTTGTTTAATATATCTAATATCACCAAAATTTATAACAAGAGATAAATTTTAATAATTACTAAAAGGTCCTCTATATTACTAATATTCTAAAATTTCATACTCATTAGCACGTAGGAACACATAAAATAAACTCAAGTTCACCCACTTATCACACTAAAATGCATAATAAAACATGACCACATAAATGCACGTATAATAATCATCTTTGATAAAAATTGGGATGTTACAAGTTCGACCCAAGTGGTCCCTAAGAAAGGGGGGATGACAATTGTGAAAAATGATTTAGATGATGTCATTGCTACTAGGATAATTACAGGATGGCGAGTATGTATAGACTATAGTAAACTAAATGCAGCTACCCGTAAAGTCCATTTTCCCCTTCCTTTCCTAGATCAAATGCATGATAGGTTAGCGAAATATGAGTATTACTGTTTCCTTGATGGTTATTCGGGTTATAATTCGATCATGATTACTCCCGAAGACCAAGAGAAAACAACATTTATGTGTCCTTATGGTGTCTTTGCATTTCGTAGAATGTCATTTGGGCTTTGTAATGCACTTGCTACTTTTCATCGTTGCATGGTGGCCATATTTGGGGGTTTGATTGAGAATATCGTGGAAGTCTTTATGGATGACTTTTCTATCTCTGGGTCATCTTTTGATCACTGCTTAGACAACTTAGCTCAGGTTTTGCAGAGGTGTGAAGACACCAATCTCGTCCTAAATTGGGAAAAGTGTCATTTCATGGTTATGTTAGTAAAATCAACTCCTAATCACACAACCCTAAGAATCTGGAATGAGTTCGAAGAATAACAGTTTGAAAACACACAACTAGTTCGGCCAGAGTTGTGGCCGAGGTGAACTTGCACATAACTGGAAATATAAATGAATCACACACTCGTTTTACGTGGTTCGTTCAAGATGAACTACATCCACGGAGGCAAGGCACACCTCAATTCACTAAGAAATCCAATCAATTACAGAAATTACACTCAGAAATGAAAACGCCCAATTCTGGAACAAAATTAGGGCAGAAAACAATCACTCTCAAATTCTCTCTGTAATCTATGAAAGAAGGAAATTGCTCGACGTAGTGTTGTTCTCCTGGAAGAGAGCTTTCCAATGATATAGGTATTGCAGCTCGAATGTAACTGACCAAGAAGTTCTAACTGAATCAAGTTGGCATCTGCTACCGGACAAATGTGACGGTTTTTCCCGTCACAAATCTGAAACAGACTCGTCACAAACGACGGTTATCCCCAACAACCCTGAACCCGGTTTAGCTTGCACAGATTCACTTCTTCATGCTAAAACCCGGTTCATCCATCCGGTTCTTCACCTCCTGATCCCGGTTCCACATTCCTATTTCAAAGTATAGCTCACTTGATGAGATTGAACACTTCCTCACAAATCTCCACCTCAATGAATCAAGTGTACCTCTTCCTGCCTCATCACTGCCTTTCTGTTAATGCTCTTCCTGACATTGCTCCAGCTGCAGCAAGCTCGAGCAATGATCCACCTTGTTTCCAGGTACACCCTTTGTAAGAAAATCAGCAGGATTATGCAATGTGTGTACCTTCTTCACCTCCACAGTCCCAGAATCTATGATATCTCTAGCAAAGTGTAACCTAACATCAATGTGTTTTGATCTTTCATGAAATGCTTGATGTTTCACAAGATGTAAAGCACTTTGATTATCACAGTAGATTACTACACACTTCTGCTTGATATCCAAATCTCTTAACACCCCTTTCAACCAGATTGACTCTTTGATAGCTTCAGTTAAAGAGATATATTCTGCTTCTGTAGTTGATAGTGCCACAACAGATTGTTGTGCACTCCTCCAGCTGATGGCTGTCCCATATAAGGTAAACACAAACCCAGAAATAGACTTCCTTGTGTCCACGTTTGCTGCAAAATCAGAATCAGCAAACCCCTCCAATGCAACAGTACTTCCATCTACTTTCTTCTCAAATTTCAGTGACATGTTCACTGATCCTTTTAAATACCTCATCACATGTTTCAAAGCTTCCCAATGTTCAACTCCTGGATTTGACATGAACCTGCTTACCAAAGATACAGCATATGCCAAGTCAGGCCTGCTACAGATCATTCCATACATAAGACTTCCAACTCCACTTGCATAAGGGATATTGCTCATCTGTATGATTTCCTCTTCAGTCTTTGGGCATTGTTCTTTGGAAAGTTTCTTCTGTAGATTAACTGGAGTAGAGAGAGGTTTGGCTTCATGCATATGAAACCTCTCCAGTACTTTCTGTAGGTATTGTCTCTTAGATAACCAAAGTACTCCAACTTCTCTGTTTCTTAGAATGTTCATGCCCAATATCTTCTTGGCTTCTCCCAGATCTTTCATGTCAAATTCAGCATTAAGTCTATCCTTCAACCATTGTATTCTGTTCTTGTTCCTGCTGGCAATTAGCATGTCATCCACATACAATAGAAGAAAAACTTTATCTTGCTTTGAACCTTTGTTGAAGTAAACACAACTGTCATAAAGACTTCTTACAAAGCCAACACTGATCATGAAGTCATTGAACCTCTTGTTCCACTGTCTTGGACTTTGTTTAAGTCCATATAGTGACTTCTTCAGTAAACATACTTTGTCTTCTTTCCCAGGAACAACAAAGCCTTCTGGCTGTTTCATATATATCTCCTCATTGAGTTCTCCATGTAAGAATGCTGTCTTTACATCCAGTTGTTGTAGTTCCATGTCCTCCTGTGTGACCTTTGATAAAAGCAGCCTGATTGAGCAGTGCTTTACTACTGGAGAGAAAACCTCATTGAAATCAATTCCTTCTCTTTGTGTAAAGCCCCTAGCCACCAATCTTGCTTTAAACCTCACCTGTTTGGATCCAACTGTCTCTAGTTTCTTCTTGTATATCCATTTGGAGCTTACCAGCTTCTGACCTTTTGGTTTTTCCACCAATATCCAGGTTTTATTCTTTTCCAGAGACTCCATCTCTTCTGTCATTGCCTGTATCCAGTGTTCACCTTCCTCACAGTCTAGTGCTTCTTGAAAACTACTAGGCTCTTGTGATTCCAAGTCTTCAGCAACACTTAAGGCATAATAGACACTCCCTGCTTGGCCATAGAAATCAGGTCTGTTGATTGTTCTTCTAGGCCTATCTCTTCCAATGCTGTATTCCCTGATGTTTTGTGAAGGTCCAGTTTGTGCCTCTTCTTCAGATGATGAATCACTTTCTTGTAAATCTTCTTGTGGTTGAGGTGTGTGATCATCTTCTGCAGGGTGCTCCACCTGAATTGATATCTCCTCTGTCTCTTTAGCACCATCAAATTCTTCCTTAGAGCCTGTAGAAGTGTAAGCCATCACATTCTCATTAAACTTCACATCTCTACTTGTGATTATCTTCTGATTTCCTTTTTCTAAGCACCACAATCTGTAACCTTTCATTCCATCCGGATATCCAAGAAACACACATCTGAGAGCCCTTGCATCTAGCTTGTCTTGCTTGACATGGGCAAAAGCAAGACACCCAAACACCCTTAACCCCTCATAACTTGGTTTCTGTCCACACCACACCTCTTCAGGTGTTTTGAACCCAATTACTGATGAAGGAGACCTATTGATGAGATAGCATGCTGTAGCAATGGTTTCTCCCCAAAAAACCTTTGGCAACCCAGCATCCAACAGCATATATCTCACTCTTTCAAGAAGAGTCCTGTTGAACCTTTCTGCAACTCCATTCTGTTGAGGATTCATTGGTACTGTCCTGTGTCTTTTGATTCCTCTTTCTTCACAGAAGTTTGTAAACTCTGTAGAGAGATACTCCAGTCCATTATCAGTCCTAAGATGCTTCAGCTTCTTCCCTTTGACATTTTCCAGTTGGATCAACCATGTTTTGAACTTATGAAAGGCATCACTCTTGTTCTTCATCAACATGATCCACACCTTTCTGCTGTAGTCATCAATCAAGGACATGAAATACCTTGCACCACCATGAGATTCTGTTCTTGCAGGACCCCATATGTCAGAGTGAACATAATATAATGGTTCTTGAGTTGTGTGAACTCCCTTTCCATAGGGCAACTTCTTGGATTTGCCCAGAGCACACTGATCACAGAACTCCAGTTCTTGATTTCCCAGATTTCCAATTACTCCACTCCTTGACAATTCCTTCAATCCCTTCACTCCTATGTGTCCAAGTCTCTTGTGCCATTTAGCAATCTCAGAATTGTTCAAGACCATATCCACACTTCCAACAATAGGTGAACCAATCAGGATAAATAGTCCATTATGCTGTCTGCCTTTTATCACCATTTTTCCATGTTTTGTGATATGCAAGAATCCATCTACTGAGCTAAACTGACATCCACTGGTTACCAAAGAACCAAGAGATAGAAGATTCCTTTTAAGGCCAGGAACATACCTAACATTTGAGATGATTCTGACCACACCATCAAACATCCTTATGCTCACTGATCCAACTCCTTTGACCTTGCATGATTGGTCATTTCCCAGGAGAACATTTCCACCATCTTCTTTCTTCAGTTCATTAAACCATGACTGATGAGGACACATGTGAAAGGAACACCCGGTGTCCAGGACCCATTCCTTTACCATTCTTGAATCAGTTACATTTAACACTTCTGGAGGGTCTTGTTGATGATCAATGGCAGCAGCTTCTGCCCCTTGATTTCCAGCTTTCTTATTCCTCTTAGGACAATCCTTCTTCAAGTGACCTGGCTGTTTACACTTGAAGCATTTCCTCTTCTCAACCCAGTCATTCCCCTTCTTAGGATTTGAATCCCCAGACTTTGGATCCTTAGCATTCTGTCCCTTCTTGCCTTGCCAAGGTTTCTTGAATTTAACATTCAGTCCTTCTCCAGGTTGCACCATGCCTTTATCACCTTGAGTCTGAAAACATTTAGATCTCAGAGCCTTCACTATTCCATCATAGGATAGCTGATCATCTCTCCCATACATCAAGGCATCCTTAAAGCTTTCCATGGATTTTGGAAGAATGTTTAACACCATCAATGCCTTGTCATCCTCGTCCAATTTCACATCCAGATCTTCCAATTCTTCAATCATCTTAATGAATTCATCAAGTTGATCAGAAATTACCTTGTCTTCAGTGATCTTGAAGGCCAACATCTTCTGCTTCAGGAACAGTTTGTTGGAAACTGACTTTGATTGATACAGTTCTTCCAATCTCCTCCATGCTTCTGAGGAACTCTTGCACCTCGAAACCTCCCTCAACGGTTTATCACCCAAGCACAAGAAGATAAGACTTAGGGCCTTCTTATCCACTGATGCAAACTTAGGTTTCTCAGTTTCTTCCCATGACTCCAGAGGTATCAATGCAAGATCAAGGCCATTGTGAACCAGTACTGCGTTCATCTTGATTTTCCACAATGTGAAATCATTCCTTCCAGTAAACTTCTCAAAATCCATCTTCATACCAGCCATTCCTTCTCTTCTTCAAACTGTGCGAGCTGATTCCCACAGACGGCGCCACTTGTTAGTAAAATCAACTCCTAATCACACAACCCTAAGAATCTGGAATGAGTTCGAAGAATAACAGTTTGAAAACACACAACTAGTTCGGCCAGAGTTGTGGCCGAGGTGAACTTGCGCAGAACTGGAAATATAAATGAATCACACACTCGTTTTACGTGGTTCGTTCAAGATGAACTACATCCACGGAGGCAAGGCACACCTCAATTCACTAAGAAATCCAATCAATTACAGAAATTACACTCAGAAATGAAAACGCCCAATTCTGGAACAAAATTAGGGCAGAAAACAATCACTCTCAAATTCTCTCTGTAATCTATGAAAGAAGGAAATTGCTCGACGTAGTGTTGTTCTCCTGGAAGAGAGCTTTCCAATGATATAGGTATTGCAGCTCGAATGTAACTGACCAAGAAGTTCTAACTGAATCAAGTTGGCATCTGCTACCGGACAAATGTGACGGTTTTTCCCGTCACAAATCTGAAACAGACTCGTCACAAACGACGGTTATCCCCAACAACCCTGAACCCGGTTTAGCTTGCACAGATTCACTTCTTCATGCTAAAACCCGGTTCATCCATCCGGTTCTTCACCTCCTGATCCCGGTTCCACATTCCCAACACATCCTATTTCAAAGTATAGCTCACTTGATGAGATTGAACACTTCCTCACAGGTTAGAAATGGCATAGTTCTTGGTCATAGGATTTCGTCTGCGGGTTTAGAAGTCGATAGAGCTAAGGTAGTTGTTATAGAGAAATTGCCACGTCCAAAGAATGAAAAAGAGGTTAGAAGTTTTCTAGAACATGTGGGGTTCTATAAAAGGTTCATACAATATTTTTCTAAAATTTCTAAACCTCTATCTCGTTTACTAGAAAAAGATACTCCTTTTGTGTTACATGATTCTTGTGTGCAGGCATTCAAGACCTTGGAAAAATCATCAGTGACTGCCCCCGTATTGATCACAACAGATTCGTCTCAACCATTCGAGATAATGTGTGATGTGAGTGATATGGTTATAGGGTTAGCTTTGGGTGAAAATAGAGGAAAGATTTTTTGGGTCATCTACTATGCCAGCAAGACACTTGATTCAGCCCAAGCAAACTACACTACCATGGAGAAGGAGTTGCTAGCTGTTGTCTATGCGTGTGACAAATTCAGAGCTTATCTAATATAAGCAGACAATAGTATACACTGACCATGCGGCCCTTCTGTATTTGCTTGCAAAGCAAGATTCAAAGCCAAGGTTAATTAGATGGTACTTCTGTTGCAAGAATTCGACTTAGAAATCCAGGATAGAAGGGGATGTGAAAACGTGGTTGCTTATCACTTGTCAAGGATTGAGAATAAAGCGGACAAAAAGGGACAGCAAGAGGTAATGAATGACACATTTTCGGATGAGCACATTTTGGTTGTGGAAGATGCTCCATGGTACAGTAAGATTGTGAACCATATAGTGAGTGGGATTCCACCGAATTTACCGTCCCATAAGAAGCAGAAGTTTTATCATGATGTTAAGTTCTACATGTGGGACGATCCTTATCTATACAGAAGATGCGCGGACACTATTATCCGAAGGTGTGTCCCTTATACTGAAGTAAGGGACATAATCACATAGTGTCACTCATCCCCGAATGGGGGACATTTTGCATCAGTAAGAACATCTTCAAAGGTGCTCCTAAACAGTTTTTATTAGCTGACGATCCATAAAGATTGTCATGAACTCATCTTGCAGTGTGGCCGCTGTGAAAGGACGGGAGGAATATCATGAAAGCATGAGATGCCCCTCACCACTATCATTGAAGTAGAGCTGTTTGGTGTTTGGGGCATAGACTTCATGGGATCCTTTCCATCTTCGAATGGATTCCAATATATCTTGGTTGCTGTTGAATATGTTTCACGATGGGTGGAGGTTGTTCTGACCCAAACAAATGATGCCAAGGTAGTTCTTAAATTTCTCCAAAAGAACATTATCACGAGGTACGGGACTCCGAGAGCCTTACTAAGCGATGGAGGGTCACATTTTTGCAACAAGTGGCTAGCTGCATTATTAGCCAAGTATGGGGTGAAGCATTGAGTCACCACTCCGTATCATCCTCAAGCCAATGGTTAAGTGGAATTGACCAATCAAGAAATCAAGTAAATTCTTGAGAAGTCAGTGAGCGGGACCAGAAAAGATTGGTCGATGAAGTTAGATAATGCATTATGGGCATATAGGACGGCATACAGGATCCCTTTGGGATTTTCGCCGTATCAGCTTGTTTTTGGGAAAGCATATTATCTGCCGGTGGAATTGGAGCATCGAGCTTATTGGGCAGTTAAGAAGTTAAATTTTGACTTTGAGGCAGGCAGGAAAGAGCGACTTCTTAAGCTCAACCAATTGAATGAATTTATAAATCAAGCATTCAAGAACTCCAGTTTGTACAAAGAGTGCGTTAAACAGTTTTATGACTGCATGATAAAGAATCAAAGACTTGAAGCTGGCGACCAAGTTTTACTGTTAAACTCTCATCTGAGATTATTTCCCGAGAAGTTGAAGTCACGATTGTCGGGCCCATTTACTATCAAGATTGTCCGAGCATCCGGAGTAGTAGAGTTGTTGAATGGAGACGAAAGCACTTTTCTCATTAATTGACAAAGAATCAAGAAATACTACAAACCAGACCAACTTCAAACTGTGCATGAAGTGCGGTTGAAAGAGCTCAAGGTGAACCAAAAAAGTCGTCTAGCTTGAGATGTGAAACAAAATGCTTGTCGGGAGATAATCCGATGTTCATTATTTTTCTATCAATGTATGTTTATTTATTTTATGTTTTACATGTGTCTTTTTAGTATTTTTTATGTTTTAGGAACCAGCATAGACGAGCATAGCAAGAATCGGAGGTCGAAAGAAGAAGAAAGTTCCAATCGTGGTAAGGGAAAGCAACCAATGGTTGAAGATGATGCAACACAAAACCCGAATGATAGCCGATCTTTATTTGGGTTCACTTTGGTGAGGGAAGAGCACAAGGCTTGATTTGATCAGCTTCGTCAACGTCAGGGGTTGGCGACCTGGTTTAGCAATGATGAGCTAACCTGAGCTATGGGAATTTAGGATAATATCAAAGCTATGCTTATATCGAGCAATTTGCTCAAATTCACGAAAGCCAAGGTCACCTACAAGAGACTCACATTGGAGTTTTTTTAGCATATTTTCCATCACTGTGGCAAGTGAAGTGCATTCTAGTCGACCGGAGGGTATCACATTTCAGCTGATGGACAAACATCGTACACTGACATATGCCCAGTTGGATCAGATATACGACGTCCCTAAAGCTAGCAAGGAAGGCCCTCTTGAAGTTTTCAACATTAAAGAATTTTGGGGTTTGTTGACAGCTGCTCTATCACTTTTAAGACCTCAAAGATACGTGGCAAATGTGCTAAAGCATCATGGATTAGAAACCCAATGATCCGGTACCTCCAAGAGATGTTGGCTCACACTTTATTTGTAAGAAAAGAAATGGGTGCAATGAGACCAGCCGAGCTGCAAATGATTTGGAATATGTTCCATGAGCATAAGGTAGATAATGCCAAGTTATTGATGGAAGATTTCGAGAATGTCATCCGGAAGTACAGAGACAACATTATGATTGGAGGGTTGATCACACCCATAGCGAGTTCTTTGATGATATTGATTTAGAAGATATGATACCGGTTAGGTGACGTGCAATTCACTTGGGAGCTGTTGGAGAACATGCAAGTCATGGTCATGGGAGAAGATGGAAAAGTCCCTTATGTCTATCAAAATGTGGGACCATATCTTCGACTTCCCTATGAGGACGGAACAGCCATAATGAGCACTGCACATATAGAGAATTTGCCCTTGTATTCCGAAGACCATATTGATCACTCCCAAATGCCGTACTCAGAAGTGTTTCAGTCTAGGCAAGCAGCCAAAGGAAGCAGCAAAGCCTCTAGACCATCCAAGAAGAAGCGGTCAGCAACAATTGTTGCAGCCGCGTCCGAGCTGAATGAGGATGTGGAAGGACTCATAACATCTCTCCAGCATGATGTTCAGCTTTATCATACTAAGGTGCAATCACTTGGCAGTCGAATGGAGAGACGTCGAACAGAGGTTCGAGTGGCAATGTAGACAATAAACACGGAGTTGAATAATCAACGAGCAATCTTGCATACCTTCCTCAAATGAAGTAATGAGGAAAGGACTTGGAGACAACAACAGGACACTCGTTGGGATGCATTGACCCAATATTGGAGCCAGCATGGCTTCCAACCACCACCACCGCCACAATGACTATGAGTTAGCACCAAGGCTTACCACTCTTTTCCTCCAGACATTGGCTTTCCGCCAAGTTTGGGGGAAGGGGGTATACCGTGGGACGTCTTGGCCGTTATTTATATTTGAGTTGCTATTTTAATATTTTTATTTCTTATTGCTTGTTCAATTTGATGTTCTTTACTTCGTAGTTAGTTTGATCATTGGGTCTGTGTGCCCATCTGTTTATTTTTGCTACTTTGGTTGGAAAATTGGGTCTGTGTGCCCACTTATATGTTTTATTGAAGTTGTTGGGTCTGTAAGCCCATTTGTGTGAATTTACTGATTAGCTTATGTTGGGTCCTAGTTGTTTTTAGTTTAATGTTTTATGTTTTTAGTTGTTTATTAGTTGGAGTCAAGAAAAAAGAAAAAAGAAAACCCGAATCTTTAGTTGGTGATAAGTGATTAAAAGAAGAAAAGCAAAAAAATAGGGAAAGATGGATGATGAGAAGTTAATGATGAGGAGATTTTGAGAAACATGTTTGCAAAATTGGCACATAGTAGAGCACGATAGGTAATTTGAGACAAAATTGAGTTTGAACTTAGAATGTTTGATCAAAATGAATCTTGTGAGGATTTGAGCCTAATTGTACTTCTATTTTTGGAGTAATAATTTTATTTCGATGTGAATTTTGATTGGATATATATATTAATCTCTAGAACTTGCCTTGAGTCTTTAAAATGAATGTGTCAAGTATATGTTGTGACTTAGGAAATTATCTTAGACAATTCTTGATTTCAGCCTATTTTGAGCCTTGAAAAGTTATCCTTTTTACCAAAAGTTCAAAATTTATCCATTGTTAGCTCATTTGAGCTTGATAACCTATTATTTCATAGCCCTACATTACAAGCCAAAAATCTTTTAATTTAATCCTTTGGCCTTAATTGGACTAATTGAGTAAGAGGGAGGGGGATTGGAAGGTAGTTGGGTAAAAATCTTGGGAAAAAAAATGAAAAACTAGTGGACATTCGAAAAGGTGAAGGTATGAACAAAGTGATAGGTGAAAAAGGCAAGAAGAATAGCCTCTCCTAGTTCATAAAAAAATTGGATAAAGAAACGAAGGAGTTCGTTGTATATATGTTTGTTAATTATTTTTTAGTAGAGGCTAGGAACTGATAAAGTTCTTAATGATTTGAATTGAATAGAAAAGTCGGGTAGTCTCAAAGATGTAGTACTCGAATAATAGCACGAAAGAACACTTAAGTTGTAAAGTACTTTTATGGGGTGAAGAAGTCATTCTTTGGGATGATTTGCTGAAATTTGAAGAGTGAGATTGAGTGATTTGTATTGAGGGTTACTCAAGTTAGGAGTAACTTCATTAGTCCAAAATTAGTCACTTTTATCCAAATGTATCCCACCTTACCTTAAACTTATGTTACAACAAAAAAGAAAGACCTTTTTGAGCCTTTGTCACACATATCGAGTACGATGTCTAGTATAGACGATTGTCAAGCTTAGGGTAGACAGTACATGTAGTCCAATTTGAGCGAAAATATGTTTTAACCTAAACACTTGAGAGATGGGCGAAACACTTACTCGGTGAGGATTAAATAATTTAAAAGTTCAGAGTCTCGAGAGTAGTTGATTTTTGTTTAATCACCTATGCTCAAATTTACTATGTTGCTTAGCTTTTTAAGTAAAATCAGTCTGAAACTGAAATCATCATCTAATTGCCCTAAACAAATGCATAATCACTTGTATTCGTTGTTGTTTTCTGTTTTCCGAACAACAGTTTAAGTTTGGGGGATTTTGATACACGTTAATTATGCATGTATTTAGGTCGATTTAGAAACATATTGTATAACATTTACATTTATATTTGGTTGAGAGTTGTGTATATTTGTCATATTTGTGTTTTGACTTGTTTTGAAGGTTTTGGAGTGTTTCAGGATTAAAAGTCGTATTTTATGACTATTGTATGAAGGAACAAGTCAAAGAGGGGAAAAACCGGTTTGAACCGGTCTGAAGAAGTGAACCGACGAAGAACCGTCGCGACTGCGAAAGGTGAAGGCTCGCGTCCGCGATAAAAGATGGCCAGAATTGAAAGTTTAACTGTCCATGCATCACGACCGCGACAAACCTGTCTTGCGGCCACAACAAAAGAAGTGTTTTTAAGCCCGTCGCAACCACGAGGGGTATTTCGCGCGGTCGCAACAAAAGCCTATTTTGTGAAGGATATCCTACTTCATGTAGGATTTGGAGCCTAAACACCCCAAGATTCATCCCGAACTTATAAAAGGAGGTCCAAGCTCGAGTTTTAGGGTATCATATCATACTTCTACATACTTTCAAGTACGAGGCTTGAGAGCGAGGATCGGCAAGCAAGACGTGATGAAGATTGAAGAGCCGACTATTCAAGTTTTACTATTTCTTTTTTATTTATGATTTCTTAACAATATTTCCTTTGAACTATTGTTTTGATTTGATAGTAAGCATGGTAGCTAAATTACTCGTGTCCCAGGATTAGAAAGTAGGGATTTTACAATTATGTTTGATTTTGTCTTTTAAGTTATAAACTTCAGTTTCTATTATCTATCTATCTATCTATCTATCTATCTGTCTATCTATCTATCTATCTATCTATCTATCTATCTATCTATCTATCTATCTATCTATCTATCTATCTATCTATCTATCTATCTATCTATCTATCTATCTATCTATCTATCTATCTATCTATCTATGTTTGATTTTGTCTTTTTAAATTACTCTTGTCCTTACTTTTATGATTGAGCATAATTTGATCAATTAGGCTTAGTCTGTAGGAATTTTGAATTTCCCTAGGTTCGTCTTGGATTATCATAATCCACCATACATTGATTAATCCTAAAATGCATCTATTTAATTTAATTGCAACACTTTGATGTTCAAAATTAACCTGAGAATCGAGTACACAACGAACTAATGATCGACTCCAGCTTTAATCTTCTAGGTTGTATCCCTGCTCAATTCCCAATGCCGGATGGACATTAAACTTTGAGAAATCCCAAGCCTGGGAATATTTCTACAGGCGCCCACCCCTCTCTCTCTATTTCTCTCTTTTCTATGATTTTATGGTAGGTCTATTAAAATCAGAGACCAATAGTTATGTATTTAAACTTAATACATTGTGTCTGGCCTGGCCTAATAGATTAATTTCCTTTTGGGCTAGCCTAGGGAACAAATACAAGGAATAAAGATGGGCATACTATAAATTAATTTTTTTATGTTCAGCCCAGAGCATAATTTATTCATAAATATTAATTTATTCCAATAGAGAATTAATATTAACTTACCTCTTTATTTCCGAATCCAATCGGGAATTGAAGTTAGACTTAATTAATCCCCATATTTAAGATATCGAATATGCATTAATTAATTAAAGCCTCTAACAACTTAAATTAACTAATTGCTTATTAATTCCTTAAGTAGTACCACTCAACTTCATTATTGTACCTGAACTTAATCAACCTGCAGGGTTTAGTACAATATAATAAACCTTTTGAGCTCGTTAAGGGGATATCATCATCCTAAACGGATACGGTTACCTTAATACAAATTACCAGTTATCATATGCAAACTGTTGTCACCCAAGATACAGAGTATATTGAGTTATCACTTAACTCTCACTCATGGTAAGTCAAAATGACACACAAACACGCATACACAACTGTAATCTTATTAGGGTTTAGATTACAATAAGTCACCGAGATCTCTTGTTCTTCACTAAGGTCAGATAGAAGAACTTATGTCACTGTGATCCTATCAATACGTAAAGACGTACCAGTATAAGTAAATAGTCAAGATAAACTATTTCTACTTAATATTGTAGCTTATACCAACAACTCGTCCTCAAGTCGTCTCGGCTGTGATTTATATTTTATATCTCATTAAGGTTAACCAATCATATGATCCTCTGAGATCTACAACAGACCATATGATCTACTTATAGTAAAAGATATAGGGACATATATAGTGATTAGTGTAAACAGAGTCAGATAGGAGATCAGGAGTGAATAACTGGAAACATTGTATACGACATAAAAGTCTTTCTTTCAGTATACAAACCCAACAATCTCCCACTTATACTAAAGAAAACTTTCAGTATAATGTGTCTCTCTATCTAGCTATTACATTCTCCCACTTATACTGAAAGTTTTCTAAGTGGGTGGCATCAATCGCAGCCCTAGTCCTTGAACATTCTTGTCGTAGACTTTCTCCGGTACGCTCTTCGTGAATGGATCAACCAAATTCTCTATCATACAAATCTTCCCTATCTGCGCATCTCCTCGTCTTACGATTTCTCGTGTTACGTGGTACTTTCTCTCTATGTGTTTAGTCGCCTTGTGGGTCCTGGGTTCCTTTGAGTTTGCTACTGCACCTGAGTTATCACAATAGATTTTGATACTCTTAGGAAAACTAGGCACCACGTTTAGATCCAGAAGGTAGCTCCGGAGCCATACTGCCTCCTTAGCAGCCTCTGAGGCGGCTACATACAGCTTCCATAATGGAGTCCGCAATGCATCTCTGCATTGCACTCCTCCATGAAATGGCTCCTCCTCCCAAGGTAAACACATAACCCGAGGTAGATCTCTTCTCATCCCGGTCAGCCTGGAAATCCGAATCCATATAACCTAAGGGATATAGACTGTCTGACTAGTGAACTAGCCTATAATCTCTAGTCCTCTTAAGGTACTTGAGTATATGCTTTACCGTAGTCCAATGAGCCTATCCAGGGTTAGACTGATATCTTGCCACTATGACCACTGCATAGCAGATATTGGCTCTCGTGCATAGCATTGCATACATAAGACTACCTACTGCAGAAGCATAGGGTATCTGTCTCATTTCCTCTTTCTCCTTAGGTGTCTTAGGACACATCTTCTTAGAAAGTGGAACGCCATGTCTGAAAGGTAGCAATCATTTCTTGGCAGTTTGCATGCTAAAATGATTGATCACAGTATCAACATAGGCCGCTTGAGATAAGCTCAACATCCTTTTCTTGCGATCTCGTATAACTTTGATCCCAAGAATGTAGGCTGCCTCTCCCAAGTCCTTCATTTGAAATTGTTCGGATAACTATATCTTTACGTCTGATAATAGCTCCACGTTGTTGCCAACTAGGAGAATATCATCTACATAAAGTGCAAGAAATACTTTATCTCCGTTGACATCTAGACAATACACACAACTCTCGTTTTTATATTGAGTAAATCCATAGGATTTAATAACCTCGTCAAAACGTAAGTTCCATGACCTAGAAGCTTGCTTAAGTCCATAAATGGACTTATTGAGCTTCCACACTAGATGCTCTTCCCCTTTCTTCACATAACCCTCTGGTTGCTGCATATAGATGTCCCTACCTTCTTCAAGATAACCATTTAAGAAAGCGGTTTTGACATCCATCAGCCAAACCTCAAGGTTTAAGTGAGCTGCTATGGCGAGAAGGATCCGAATGGACTTGAGCATGGCCACAAGCGAAATGGTTTCATCGTAATCTTTACCCTCAATCTGGGTATACCCTTTTGCCACTAGCCTAGCCTTATAGGCCGTGACCTCTCCATCCCCTGCTCTCTTTCTCTTGTATACCCACTTGCTGCCTATAGCTATATAGCCATCTGGCAGCACAGTCTTCTCGTACACATCCATAGCAGTTATGGATTCATATTCAAAATCCATAGGGAGATGCCACTCTTTCGCATTCTCGTCACTCACTGCCTCGGCGTATGTCCAGGGATCTAGATCAGCATTTCCGTCTCCTGGATCAAATCCAAAGATTCTCCCACAAACATGTACCGATCAGGTTGATGAACAACTCTCCCTCTACGTCGAAGCTGTGTAGGCATTATATCAACAGGTTGTGCAGTAATTGGTAGTATAGCCTCTTGAACGCTTGGCCGTGGAAATGGAATCGTTGTGACATTCCCTTTAAGTTCTTCAAGGGCAATATCTATCCTGGACTTGTGATTAATCATATAGTCCTCTTCTAAGAATTGGGTGATAGTGCCAATAACAACCGTCTGATCCTTAGGACTATAGAAATAACCACTCTTCGTTCCCTTTGGATATCCTATAAACATTCTTACCTCTGACCTAGATTCCAATTCGCCTGCATCCTTGTTCAGCACATGTGCTGGACTACCCCAAATCCTTATATGGTTCAAGCTAGGCTTGTGCCCAGGCCACAGCTCGACAGGGGTCTTGGGTACCGACTTAGATGGTACCAGGTTTAACAAATAAGATGCCGTTTCTAAGGCGTATCCCCAAAATTGAATGTGCAAAGATACATAACTTATCATGGATCGAACCATCTCAAGAAGAATTTGATTTCTTCTCTCTGCTACACCATTTTGTTGAGGAGTACCCAGTGTAGTCAATTGGGATGTAATCCCAGCCTCTGGCAAGTATGTGTGAACTCGTTGCTAAGGTATTCGCCACCGCTATCAGACCGCAATGACTTGATACTTTTTCCTAAGTTCTTCTCCACTTCTGCTTGAAATTCTTTAAATTTCTCAAAACATTCAAACATGTGGCGAAGCAGGTAAATATATTCGTATCTCGAGTAATCGTCAATAAAAGTGACGAAGTACTCATACCCTCCACGAGCTTGAGTGGACATCGGTCCACACAAGTCAGAATGGATCAGCTCTAACACCTCATTGGCCCTATTCCCCTTTGTCGTAAAAGGCCTTGTCGACATCTTTCCTTCTATACAAGATTCGCAGACTCAATATTGAACTGGTTGGAATGAATCCAACACCCCATCAGACACGAGTCTTTGGATCCTGTTTAAACTGATGTGACCTAATCTTAGGTGCCAAAGATGTGTTTGATCCTCTTGAGAAGATAACTTTATTTTCTTTAGGTTTGATGATGTAGATACAACGAAGTTTTGGTTATTATGCAAACAAGTTATAGTATATAGAGAGTTACTCAAAATACTAGTGCAGATAACTGCGTCATTTCTTGTGATAGAAACATTACTACCAAAAACAACTAAATATCCATCAGAATAAAGTTTCAAAACTGAAATCAAGTTCCGCCGAAAATACGGCACAAACAAAACATCTCTCAAAACTAAAACAGTGTCATCAAAACATATAGATAAATCTCCAACTGCAACTGCCACGACCCTTGCCGCATTGCCCATGGAGATAATGATCTCGCCATCCCTAAGCTACCTTGTCGGTTGGAAGCCCTGCAAGGTGTAACAAACATGATCAGTCGCACCCGTATCCACTACCCACGAATGAGTAGAAACAGAAGCCAAACATTTTTCAGTTACTAAAGCTAATGGCGTACCTTGGTCCTTTCCTTTAACTTTGGACAATCTTTCTTCCAATGCCCAGTGTTACTACACTTGAAGCACTTGCCCTTGGGCATTTTCACACCACCACTGAGGCCCGTTCCTCTACTCCCACTGCTTACCTTGACCTTCTAGCCCTTTCTCCACGTTTTCTTGTTTCCACCTTTCGATGGAACAGTCGGCCCATTGGTAGTGATCAGAGCCTGTGCACCCATTCCCATAACCCCTTCTGTTGTAACTAGATCATTGAGTAACTCATTAAGAGTATACTCTTTCTTGGCCAAAACAACGTTGAGACGGAAGTTCTCAAAGGATTTTGGAAGTGTGTTAAGAATGATATCAACCTTGGTTTCGCCTTCTATACCTCCTCACATCAAGTCAAGTTTGTCCATGAGGTTAATCATTTGCATGACATGAGTGTGCACAGAGCTACCCTCGGTCATCCGACTATCCATGATTTACCTCATTAAGTCAAACCGAGCAGCTCGGTCCGACTCTCCATACACCTCTTGAAGGTTCAACATGATGCCAGCGGCATCATCCATGGCCTGATGCTGGAACTACAAAGTGGATGACATAGTGTTCATAATATAGCATTTAGCCACATTATTAGACTTGTGCCACCTCTTATGCATTTCCCGCTCCTCATCAGTGGAGAAATCAGTAGAGGGAGCGGGACAAGGAGTAACTAGTACAAAGTAGTGTTCCTCAGCTATAAGAATATATTCTAGATTACGTTTTCATTCTTTATAATTAGGACCGGTTAAATGATGTTGTGCAAGAATGTTGATAACAGATGACGAAGACATATTTGAAATGTTTGAACAATAAAACATATAAGAACACAACCACATATAATTTGAAACAACAATATTGTAACCTTTTGATAAAACAATATTGATTAAAACATCCAATAGCCCAAGAAATTCTACACCTAAGCCACGCGGATGGACGTTTATATATAGACCCCTTGACCAGACTAAAACACTTAGTCTTTTAATTTCAATCCATGTCAACTTAACCTTTTGACAAATAAATTAATAATAGGACTTTAAACAAGACCATATCATTATTAAGAAGGGACTCCGCAGGGAGTTATACTTCAAATAATATCTAAGCATTGACCATAACCTAACTCTGGTAAATAAATTCTTGGACTTGACATACTCACGCGGACCATGTCGCTTCTAACTTATTTATCCTTTGTTATCTCATTTATTTCCAACTTCTAGAAAACTCGTGAAAATTGCACGTGCAAGCCACACGTGAGGACGTTTACCCGTGTAACTCCCACTTCTCTTATGGAATAAAAATGTTTTATTTAGAAGTCTCAACTGACAAACTTATGAAATAATAAATATTAGTAAGCCTTGTTTATTAACATCATTGCTCACTTTGCCTTGAGGCCAGTTCTGTAGGTCTTTGACAATTTAAAAAAAATACTATTAAAATTGTTGGGTTATGCTTAGTCTTTTACTTCAACAGGTTTGTCCATGCAAAACACGTAACCCCAAGCATAAAACCTAAACTCAACATGTAAAACATACTCGCAAAATTTAATTATGCTTATAAACGTGATAAATCTAGCATGCTTGTATAAGTGCAATTAATAAAACACATAGACATGTTGAACAATATAATAAATATTAAACATCCATAAAGTGAGAAAAACGATAAAAAAAATTAACAAAACTCGTTCTTCGTGGCTCATCATGGATAAAACTTCCAAAATTATTACATAATTTGAAAAAATACAAGTCTTTTGGGCCGTCACATCGAGCCTCGCATACTCGAGTACGGACTGGGCTAAAACGAAACATCGGGCTGAAGACGAGTTGCGTGTGCCTATGGGTTGTTGGGCCGCCTAGAGCCGCTCGGGCCTGCTGGGCCGAGGCCCAATGCCTCGCGGGCGCCTGGGCACATGCACAACAACGATCTGCTAGGGTTTGCAAACCCTAGCCGCCGCTGCTGCTGCTGGAGTTGTTGTCGTGTGCTGGCATCTGCTGCCGCCGAGCGCTGGCTGCCTGCTGTCGGGCGTCGGCTACTGCTGCTATTGGGTTCTTCACATTTTTCGTGTTCTTCGTTCTTCGACATTTACAGATTTTAAAAAAATGATACAATACAATTGTAAAACTTATCTAACCACGAATTTCTCGTGGTGAAAAACGATTACAACATCAACAAACATGACGTATCCAACAAAAAATAAACGAGCCACGAAGACTGTCAATCCATTAAATTGAAAAAAACGCACATTATGATCAAACGTGAATTATATCTGACAGAGCCAAGAAATCAGAACCAGGCTAGGCTGTATTCCTGCTCAATTCTCAATGCCGGATGGACGATAAACTTTGAGAAATCTCAAGCCAGGGAACATTTCTACAGTCGCCGCCCCTCTCTCTCTATTTCTCTCTTTTCTGTGATTTTATGGTAGGTCTATTAAAATCATAGATCAAGAGTTATGTATTTAAACATAATATATTGTGTCTGGGCCTGGCCTGATAGATTAATTCCCTCTTGGGCTAGGAGCCAGATGGGCCAGCCTAGGGATCAAATACACGGAATAAAGATGGGCCTAACTATGAATTAATTTTTTTATGGTCAGGCCGAAACATAATTAATTCATAAATATTAAATCATTCCCCTAGAAAATTAATATTGACTTACCTCTTTATTTCCGAATTGAGTCGGGGCTTGAATTTAGACTTAATTAATCCCCATATTTAAGATACCTAATATCCATTAATTAATTAAAGCCTCTAACTTAAATTAACTAATTGTTTATTAATTCCTTAAGTAGTACCACTCAACTTCATTATTGTACCTGAACTTAATCAACCTGTAGGGTTTAGTACAATAAACCTTTTGAGCTCCTTAAGAAGATATCATCATCCTAAACGGATACGGTTACCTTAATACAAATTACCAGTTATCATATGTAAATTGTTGTCACCCAAGATACAGAGTATATTGAGTTATCACTTAACTCTCACTCATGGTAAGTCAAAATGACACACAGACACGCATACACAACTGTAAACTTTTTAGGGTTTAGATTACAATAAGTCACCGAGATCTCTTGTTCTTCACTGAGGTCAGATAGAAGAACTTATCTCACCGTGATTCTATCAATACGTAATGACGTACCAGTATAAGTAAATAGTCAAGATAATCTATTTCTACTTAATATTGCAGCCTATACCAACTACTCGTCCTCAAGTCGTCTCTGCTGTGATTTATATTTTATATTTCATTAAGGTTAATCAATCATATGATCCTCTGTGATCTAAAACACACCATATGAACTACTTATAGTAAAAGATATAGGGATATATATTGTGATTACAGAGTTAGACAGGAGATTAGCAGTGAATAACTGAAAACATTGTATTCAACATAAAAGTCTTGCTTTCAGTATACAAACCCAACAAAGTCTCATCTTTTTTAACAATTCTGCTTCGAGAGGAGGGAGTTGTTAATAGACGTACGGCGTATAGCGTGGTTGTCTATGACTGTATAGACAAAGGTTAAGAGGCTTTTAGGAGTTTTTACGGTTAATTGACTCTAGAGAGTGATTGTTCTAATCAATCTACGATTTAGTTGCTTCGAGAGAAGGACTAAATTAATTATGTGTCGCCTAATATATATGAAAACAGGTTTAAAAGTTTATAATTTAGAGATTAGTCATTCATTAGCGTAATTCTTGAAATCGACACCCTAGGATACACTCTCTTTGACTGGAAATCATCTTTTGTTAATTACTTAATTTAATAGATTATATGCGATATAGTTTAGTTACAAACAATCTCTTCCGATTTCCAGTCTCAAGTTAGGATGATCTTAGAAAATTAGGGTATCAAACTACCTAAACCCATTCTCTGTAGGTCGACCTTGACTTCCACTATATACTCCTACACCCGTACACTTGTGGTAATTAAGGTTTAGGATTAGACCCTATCATTAGTTGATCAACCTTGAGTATGTTAGAAGAGAACATCATCTATGTGGTTCGACAATATCTTATACTACCTTTGTCACAAGCCGTACACTTCTAGTTTGAGAAGAGTGTCTTAATCATATTGATTTAGAGCACTTTTTTAGACAAGTTCATGGCGGCGTTTCCGGGGAGGATTTTCTTCTCGTAGAGCCATTTATGGTTGATTGTAGGTTAAGATTGACTTGTTAAAATTCTCTTGTTTGTTTGGTTTTTATTTACTTTACATGTTGTCTTTGTTTTAATTGATGAATAGAGGAAAGGGTAAGTTTAATTATACCGGAGTTACCACTTCCTATTCGTGACTTACCGAGCTTGCAAAGGCTAGCACGGGAGTAGAAGTTACTTCGGTCGTGGTGTACTTAGCCCAAGTAATGATGTTTAGTGGGAAAGAAGATGGAGACCCATATGAGCATCTTAAGGAATTCTTACAAATTCGTGAGTGTGTTCAAATTGCTAACGAACTTGTAAATGAATACTCTATAAGGCTCCTCCGATTCACACTTGAAGGAGCGGTGATACGATGATTTCATGAAGATTCATTCAACTCCTCATCCCGATGGGAAGAATTTTCTACATCTTTCCTTCATCGATTCTTTCCAACGAGCAAGAGTGCAAGGATTAGGAGTGACATTTCAAGTTTTGGCCAACGGAGTGACGAACGTTGGTTCGAAGCTTAGGAAAGACTCCCAGATCTTTGTAGATCATGTCCACATCATGGTTTTAATGAAACTTAAATACTCAATGTCTTTTATGCTGGTCTAACTCCTAATGAACGTGTTTTCTTTGATATAGCTTCCGGAGGTTCCTTTCTTAACAAGGAAGTGGATGAGGTTCTTGCTTGGCTAAAAGAGACGGTGTCTAATCAAAATCAATGGGATAAAGAAGACAAGAAGAGGAGAAATATAAGTCAAGAAGAAAGCATAAAAAGGGAAATTCTTGAGTCCTTCGAACAATTCCACGTAATACGTTACAACAAGTGTTCAAGGTATATGCTATTTCTTCCTTTTGCTCGGGATGTGGAGCCAAGAACATAGTGAACCACTTCTCTAGTAAGGATTCATCTATTTCTATAGAGCCTCATGATTAGTTTTTTGCTAGGAATTTAGTTTAGGGTAACTCTGATAAAATTTCCACTAAGGAACAAATACTTAAATTGATGGAAAAGTTGTCTAGGAAGAGTGGTGGAAAAGAAAGAGGCTACGCTTAGGGCTAGAAAACTTATGTGATGTGTTTAATAACCTTAAGGAAGAGAGGATTCTAAATTAAGAGAACTCGTATGCTAACCCCTTAGAAAATGACAATGTCGTTGAACTAATGAGCGGTAAGCCACTTCGAGAACTTGAGCATAGAATCCTGAAAGGGTTTCCAACGATAAAAGAAAACGTGACCGATGAACTAATGGAGGAAAGGAATGACCCTCCTACTATGGAAGTAAACCTTATCCTATTAATGATGAACCTCGATTATCATTTCAAAAACGTGAGCGGGCACGTAGAGTTGATCCTCAATTCTAAAATTTTCTTGATGGTGTAAATCATCTTACTCTCACGTTAGCGTTTACCGATACAGTTTCCACCATCCCCATTTTTTATTTTTTTAAAAAGAGAGTATCAATATCAAGAAGGAGTGGGCAACTAGAAAAATTTTACTTAGCTGAAGAAATTAGCGCGATAATTCAAAATAAAGCCTATGATGATCCGGGTAGTGTTACTATCATGTGTTCCATTTATTATGCACAAATAGAAAGGGATTAACTTGACTTGGGTGCTAGTGTTAGCTTGTTGCCTTCTTCTATTATGCGACAACTCAAGGATTACAAGCTTAAGGCCACTTCTATATTCCTTCAATTGGCCGATAGATCAATCAAGAAACCTATGAGAGTTCTTGAGAATATTCCCATCTGAATCAACGAAATTGATATTCCGATTGATTTTGATGTTCTTGACATGAGCAAGGACCCCAAAACTCTCTTAATTCTTGGTCGACCATGCATGGCCACCGTAGGTGCCATTATCAATGTCAAGGATGGAAGTGTGTCCCTTGAGCTAGGTGATCGACGAGTGGAGTTTGATATTATAAATCACCCCTCCCCCAAAGAAAAATATTTCATGATAGGTGTACTTGAGGAGGAGATTAAGATGTATCGGAGGAGATTCCCAAGAAGACAACTTAGGAAAAGATTCAAGAAGACACGGGTTGGGACGATGAATCTCTCCTTGAAGATGAACTTCAAAAAATGTGCAAAGCGCTCACCGAAGAAGACCCGGAACTTCAAGAGGTGAACTCAAATCTTTCATTTCACTCATGTGGTATGACTCTTTAGACTCCATTTCTTGAAATGGTAAGAAATTTGACAAAATGTTTTAAGTGGTTGATAAATTTGAGAGTGAAGTTGAGGAAAATAAAAGGGGTCTTGATGAAGGTTTTGCCACAGTTAACAAAGTGGAATTTGTTTGCTTTGATGACTTCCCAGTGAATGACTCTTCTTGCAAACATTTTCCAAATGATTTTTCCCCTTGATGCATTGAGCGTTGATTTGGATGAACCATTCACTTGTGCTTTAGAAGAGGATGCCATCTTGTTTTGGGAAGGTTTTCAAATTAAGAGCATTCTTGATGTATTCAACATTGATTTAGGTGAACATTCCACTTACACTTTAGGAAATAATGATGTCTTGTTTTGGAAAATTTTCAAATTAAGAGCATTCTTGATGCATTGAGCGTTGAATTGGGTGAATCCTTCAATTTTACTTAGAAAAGGAAGACGCAATGTTTCTGGAAAAATCAAATCAAGAGCATTCCTCATTTTCAAGTTTTAGTGAATGAAACACTCCCCACCTATGTTGATCTTCAAGTTTGTGGGGAGCCACCCCCATTTGAGAGGGAGATTGTTTTTAAGAAAAGGTGGAGCTCCTAAACTTGACATCTTAGTTTCTAGGCATTTGAATTATATTCATGTTTCTTCATATTTACCATAATATGTCAAGAAAGAATCTTTAGACATTGTCAAGCACGATTTTGTTGGGTCGAAAAAAATTTCCTCACATATTAACTTGATTTTAAAAAATGGCATTGTTAAAAATCTTCCAACTTGGAAGAAAAATGTTGTGGTGAAATTTGAATACCCTTTATTGCAAAAGGGTATCAATTAGTTTAAACATATTGGCTAGATTTTTTATATTGCTATTATCTATGCTTAAACACTTTGTTCTTGTTGAGAGACCTTTTTGTAAGGAAGGACAGAAGCCTAAGGAAAGAGTAATGGTGGAGAACATGTGGGAAGTGATGGAATGGAGATTCATAAGATCAAGGTTAGTGACTCGTTGGAGATTCGCTCAAGGAGAAGTGTATGAATGCAGGGACGAGAATTCTTACTTCGAGCCCCCTTGCCAAGCAAGTGATGATAGTCAAACTAGTGACCTTAAAGAAGTGTAATTGGGAGGCATCCCAAGCAACTTGACCTGCTTTCTTAGGAGTTTGTAGGGGTTGAGGGTTCTCCCCCTATGGGTTAGTTCTCTTTTACCCTTATCTTTTAATGCTTTGATTGAGTAGCACAAGGATTTGTGCTTTTAATAAATGGTTGATATGGAAATGTGAGTAGTTATGAGCTCTTGATTGATGAATTTGGGAGATAATGATCTTGACATGCATTGGATGATTTGTGCTTGATATTGTATTACTTGATTGGGAAATGCATGTATTCCACTTCCTTAGCTACTTGGGCTTGATAATTTCTCCCAATTGTGGGGAGGAAGGAAGTATTTTTATTTTAATGTGCTTAAAAAGAATGTTCCTCATAATTGATTTAATTTTCTCGTAATCATGATCTATGCACTCTACCATGGTGTTTGTTATGTTTGGTTGGTTTAATGAATAATATTGCTTGGTTGAGTATATGTTGAGTTTAATTTATTGATGAGGAAAATTCTTGGAACTGTCCCATGTTTTGTAAAATAAAAAACGAATTCTTTAAGAAGTTGAACAATAAAAACTAGAGGGTTCCTTGTCTAATTCGACACGAGGATATGTTGATGCGATTTCTAAGTAGGGAGAAATTTTGGCATAATAATTATAATTAGAAGTGTAAAATAAAATAACTTACCCCGATATTATGTTACTTGTGGGCGTCACTTTGATTCCAAAACACACACATATAGAATGAATTGGTTGTGCGTGGAAAAATGAACAGGATAAAGGAGGATATATAAGATGGATTAGGTCAAGGGAATGTCATTGAATCTCATTGTCTGTAGTAAATTATAGTATCACATGTGTACTCTAATAATTGAGTCTACCATAATAATAATTAAAAAAAAAAAATTACGTCGTATGAAACGTAGGAAAAAATAAAAGCTCAAAATAAAGAATCGAGTGTCATGATTATTGAAAATCTTGTGTAACTCGAAAAAAGTATTGTAGTCGTAAAAGAGCAAAAACTAGAATAATGATTTTATCTTTTTGGACTAAGCCAAGTAGAATAAGGAGAAATTGGGAGGTAAAAGTAAGAATTCGTTGACTCGAGGGAGAAAAGAGTCGCATCACCTGCACTGGGTGAGCGCATGGTATATTCCTAAAAAAGAACCAAGTCAAGTCGCCTATGGTCAAGAATTTTGAAAAAAAGTGATCCGTCCAAAGTCACACATATAAGCACGTTTCGCGATTGAAGTGAAGAGTCCTTAGTGCATAGCCTAGGATGAAGTGAAATGAAAATACCACTTGTTTTCCTAAGTCTTTGCCTTTCTATCTCCTTACTTGTTATCAAATTCTTTGAAACAAATTGATTTAGACAACTGTGGTGAACCAAAGTTAAAAATGCTCAACTAAAATGTGAATTTAAGTTTTCTGGACTTCCAATGGCTCTCCGAACTCATTTTCTTATGTTCTTTATTGTTAAATTTGCTCGAGAACGAGCAAAGCTTATGTTTGTGGGGATGATAAACGTGAAAATACTCATTTTTCTCGCATGATCTACATTCATATTTCATTGGGAAATGCGAGTATTTATTACGTTTAAGTGCAAATTCATGTTTAAGTGTATTTTCGGATTGATTTTCCTTTTTGATATGATTTGATATTTTATTTTACAGGTTGGGAAAATCTGGGAGCTCAAGGAAGCCATTTGCACACAATTTTGGCCCGCGTATTGAGGCCCAAACGTGTCCCACCCGGGCATAGGTAGGCTTGACTTGAAGTTCATCAAGTCACCAACAAAAGTTGTGAACAAGTCGAGTTTAGAAAATGGGTAGAAATGCCTCAAAATGGTGAAGAACAAATCAAGGAGGTCATTTGCACTCGATTCCCCACTCCGGCCCGTGTAGCAAGGCCCAAACTAGCCCGACTCAAATTTTAGGAAGTCCTAAACAAAAGTCATGAAGAATTTGGGCCGAGAAAATGAGTGGAAAGGGGTAAACGACGAAAAACGGAAGAGAAAGTCAATCACATGAATATTCCTATTTCAACCCAAATTGGGCCCAAACGGACCCAAATCGGACACCACCGAAGCCTGACTTAAAGATCGTCGAGTCTTGAATAAGTTCATGAAAATTCAGGCCTTGAAAATGGGATGAAAGGATCCGAAATAACGACGGACGAAGACGGTGCATGACGGGAACACATAGCACGCCCGGGGTCCGAATACTAGGCGATTTTGTGGGCTGCTTGTCTGGTATCAGCCTGAAGCGGTCTAGTATTGAGCTGGGCTCTAGGTTAATATGCACATGCCGGATCTGGAGTCGGCCCTCAAGGGTCCGGTATCCGGTGCAGTTTTGTCTCGTTCTAGCATCATAGTTTTGTATTTTCACTATAACTTCCTCATCCAAAGTTGGATTCTAGTGATTCAAGTTGTCATGCATAGACGAGATGAAGATCAACAACTTTGTAGTTCAAGTCAAGAGCTAATTTCACACATATTTTTCCTAGAATTACCGAGAAGGACGAATCAAGGGTCAAGCACTCCCTTTTGTAATTTACCCTCTTAACCTTACTAAGGGTCTAATTCCTGTAGATTTTGCGAGAAGAAGGGTGGGAAAGTTTCTCCTATTTAGAATCCCCTTACTCCCATTTGAGATATAATTTTTCATTTGAAAATTTTCACACTTCTAAATACTCTCCTCTAGAATATTTTCTCTATTTTCTCTCTAGAACTACGGTTCTTCATCTTGTAACAAGAACTCCACCTAGGGTTCTTGACTCTTGGGAAGAAATTGGCGCTTTTGCTACCAAAAGTGGTAGAAGTAGGCCACTACAAGAAATTGAAGATTTCCACCTCATTCATTACAAGCCTAAGCATTTTCTTCCTTTTTATTTATTTCTTCAATTGTATTTATTGCATCCCCTGTCCTCTTGTATTAGATGCTTAGGTGTTTGTATTTATTGGTTCTTGGAATGATATTAATGATGTGTGAGTAGTTACTTGTGGTTTGTAGGGTTGGCAGTAATTCAACCCTAGGGTTATGTTTTCTTGTTATTACTTGATTAATTGTTAGGGAATTTGTGACTGGAATCAATATTGTGGGATTGTATGGGCTTCATCATAGGCGTTGCGAACCCTGGATATATTGGTTCTCCTCGATGGGCCCATTGGGGATGACGAGAGAATCTAAATCACATATATCGATCTCGATAGATATCCTAAGGTCTCGCTCCATAGGCAAAATTCACTTGGGGTGGGGATTAATGGATTAATTAGATTGTTTAATTAACTTGCTTGCATTGGCTTAGTAATTCCATTGCCGGTCTCTATTAATTAGGATTAGGGTAAATTGTTTGGTCATGGGTTGGTTCGTGATCCCTCTTGTTTGATCACTTGGACTTCTAATTTGGTAATATGACCTTCCATGGCAACCCATTAGTTAATTAGTAATTACTAGATTGTAACCCTAGGTTCAAGGTTAAACATATGCCTTAAACCCATTCCTAGTTCTTGACTAGTTTTTAGTTATTTAGTTGTTTAATTGATGCTTGAATATTGACTAATTAATTGCCTCCCATTTTCGATTTAGCCCAACTTTGTTGATCGATTGGCCTTGAGTGTGTTAGACGAGAACATCCTATCTTTGGTTCGATAATCTCTTATACTACCTCTATCACAAGTCGTATTCTTGCGGTTTGAGAGTGTCCAACATAAAATGAAGTGTGTATTAAAGGAACTTGATTTCAAGTTTTTAATTGCTGATAACTCCCTGTACTATAAATTTGGTAATGGTTCATGCATAATCCTTCTTGTCTAAGTTGATGATATCTTAGTAACATGTAGTAAGAAGGAAGAGGCAGAATCAGAATGCTAGATGCTAAGTTCTCTCTGAAAGACTTGGGAAAAGTGCATCAATTTCTTGGAATGGAAGTGAAGTACACATAATATGGAATCCACTTGAGCCAAGAGCAATATGTGAAGGACTTGCTGAAAAAGGTTGGAGTGGAAGGTGCTAAGGGATCTCCTACTCCTATGGTTACATCACTACCTCTATCCAAGGCCGTGGGAAATCATGAGTGTGATGCCAGCTTGTACGGAAGCATTATTGGAGAATTACAATTCACCACCATAACAAGACTAGAGATATCTTCACAGTGAATAAGTTAAGCCATTATATACAACAATTATTGGATACACACTAGAGAGTTGTTAGAAGGTTGCTCAGATATCTCTTTAGACGTATCGTTCATGGCCTAGTTGTAACCAAGTGCTCAATTTCAACCCTGATAGCTTATGCTGATTCTGATTGGGCCACTGATTTGGATGATCAAAAGTTATTTTCTGGGTTTTGTGTTGTACCTCAGTGAAAACCTCGTTGCATGGTGCTCAAAGAACAAAGTTCAGTCTCGAGATCAAGCACCGAAGTAGAATATCGATGCATTGCACACTATGCTTCAAAGGTATTATGGATTAAGTCTCTTCTATCATAAAGCCACCTGTCAATTGGACTGATAACGTTGGAGCAGAATGCTTGGCCATCACTCCGATCTTGCATTCCAGGATGAAGCATGTAGAGTTGGAAGTCCTTATTAGAGAAAAGGTGAGTGAAGGTTTGCTTATAGTGCAACATGTTCCTAGTACAGATCAAACATCTCATGTTCTAACTAAATCTCTTTCCGAACGATCCTCCACTCATTGCAGAGTTAAGTTGAAAATCATGCCAGCTCCTCGTTCGTATTGATGGGGCATGTTAGAATATTACCATTGTATTAAATTATTACAAAATGGAGTCAATGGTCAATTGTATTTTGTAATACCTAGATGGTTGACAAGTGTCACAATCCTAGGCATGGAGGTACAATCTTCAAGGGTTGAGTTACTGTAAAAGTAATGGGTTTCCTCTTGTGTAATCTAATGGCACAGTAGCTACCTAAATTATCTACAACTAGCAGCTATGTATACTGTTAATTTACTTCTACTTACTTTTATCATTTCACATTTTCTTAATCAACTTTTCTCACGCCACATAATAATTGTTTAAGATTGGGTGACCAACTCAAAAGCAGAAACCCAGCCCTATTCACTGCTTAATAGATGAAAGTGTTGAATATATATTATTTACATATAATAGGTATATCACTAGGGTCCATATCCTACATTTCATGCATTAATTGTTATATATATTACAGATATAAAGAGAAATAACATAAATAAAATATTGAATGAGTGTGAAGAAGATGTCTGATCTCTAAGGGTGCGAGTGAATATATGTTTAAATAAAAAATATGAAACCATCCATCAAGAGACACCTTATTATTTTGGATATGTTCATTCAAAATAACTAATCAAAAACTATATATATACACCCTGCGAGATAAGGCAAAATACTATAATAGTCCTCCACACGAGATATCTCTATTATTTCCTATTACTTATTAATTTTAAATAGAAGAGAGAGTGCAACTTTCAAGTTAGGGTTCAATAAAGTGAATTCTCAGACCCGTCTCCACGTAGTGGGAATAATTTATACCTTTAAAGATAGATCCTTCGAGATGTGTTTAGCCTATACAAATCCCTCACCCACTAAAATAGTTTTGGAGATTTCACTATACAATAGGAAGTCCCATCTTCACCTGCCACCTCTGCATATTTTCTGTTGATGGCAATCCGCTCGGTTTCAATCCAGGATCCTTTACTAAAGCATCTTTTTCACTGGCCTACACGTCCACCCGCTAATGGGGACTTTCATCTGTGTCGTTCCTCTTTCGATTAGGTCTTCCACTTTGGACAGAACTCAAAGGTTCTTAGTATTCTATTGCGTACATTTGGATCCTATACAGAATAAAACTCTAATTGTTTATATCTCACATTTATAGGGATTATTTCCTTTACCAGCTTGCATCTCCTACCCTGATTAGGACTTCAGATTTCGCCACGTTTGCATGCCCTATCCAATTTTTCCACAAAAAAAAATAAATAAATAAATAAAAAATAAAAAAAAATGGACCACCTCAATGTTACAAATCTTCTCTTGAGATTTTGGACTCATGGACACGAATGTTAGGAACTTAGACCTCTCCTGCGGTTAACTTCCAAGTACTAGATTATCGATTTTGATTTGTTGCTTGGGCTCTGTTGCCATGATTTATTTTCTTATACGAATTGAGCCCAATTTTCCCTTCTATATTCACACTTTACATGTTACATTGTGGTATTAAAGTTTTTATTTATTCTAGTTTGGCTTGTTAGCATTTGTTTATTTTAGCCTTTGTTTGTTTTACTAGAATTCTTTAGTCTAGTTGTTCCACATTGGAAAATTCCTTTACGTCTGTTTGTAGTGACTCTATATAAAAAGACCTTAGTGCCCTTTATTTCTTAACATTAAGATTTTGTATCTCATCTTGTTCTTGTAAGTCCATGGATTGTATGAATCTAACGTGGCTTAAATAGGCTTTGCTCAATCCTACTTTATGCTTCTTTCATTGTTCGCTCTCTTTTTTGTTTCTTTTAAACAGCACTTATTTTCTCATCTATCGATCCAACTTTGACTAAGAATTCACATGATCTCATTTATTCAATTACATATAAATTGTATAACCATAATAATTTTTTAGAAAATTTTTTATCTTTCTTTAGGATCGGTTTAAAACTAAGAAATGCCATATGTTACTCTTATAAATTTTTTTGAATATTTTTACGTGGTGGTTTAGCTGAGGTGGTAGTAGGGATGAGTTGTTGAGCGATGATTGGCTGGTGAGAGGGGGCAGATGATGAGCTACAGGAAGATCTCATAACTAATAGAAGCTAGTATGTTTCACATTTTTTCTTTTTCATTTTCGTTAAATAAAGGTGAGAGAGCAACGGGAACTTATCTTGAAAACCCCTAAAAATGGTTAAGTTAGAGAAGGGTTCTCTTAGCCCTCAAGCGTACGGGTTAAGACAAAGGTAGTAAAAATTGATCCCGCAATGAGGATATCCCATGGAGCACACTAAAGGTCTCTCGCAATATTAAATTAGGTAATTTGGAAGTTGAAAGATTGATTAATTACTAAGCAAACATCAATTAAATAACAAAATAGCAAAAGAAACTCCAGAACTAGAAATGGGTTCCAAGGTATGGTTTCACCTTAAAACTAGGATTTAAATCTAGTGATTACCGATTAACTCAAAGGTTGTGACGGAAGGCAATGTTCGAAGTTAGAAATCCAAGTGGGCAAACAAGAGGGATTCACCAAATTAACCTATTATACCATAATTCACCATAATTCCAATTACTAAAGACCGATAACATAATTACTAGCTAAAGGCAAGCAAATCAAGAATATAATCAAATTAACCCTAAACTCCCCCCACCCAAGTGAATATTACCTAGGGACCAAGGACCTAGGACATTCATCTAGATCGATAATTATGATCTGTGTTCTCTCATCGTCCCCCATGGGCCCTCGAGGAGAACGGATATACCCTAGGTTCGCTACTCCTAAGATATAACTCATACAAAGCTACAACATCAATTCCAATCACAAATTCTCCCTTAAATTAACCAACAATCAACTAAGAAAGTAAACCCTAGGGTTGGTAGAAACCACCACACTCTACTCAAAAATCATAAATTCCATTAGCCCAACATCATTAATACAAGACATAAGCGTTAAATTAGAAAAAGGAAAGGCAATAAATGCAAAACAAAATAAATGAAGAGAGAAAGAGAAGAGGAAATCTTAGTCTTGAATTGATAATTTGGAGAAATGGTCTTCAATTCTTGTTCGTAGTATCCTCAATTTAATCCCCAAGCAAAAGCCCCAAAAGTTTCCCAAGAAAATCTCAAGAACCCTAGTTGGGTTTCTTCAAGAATCTTAAGAACCCTAATTCTTCTAAAGAGAAAAGAGAAAGGAGAGAGAGAGAGAGAGAGAGAGAGAGAGAGAGAGAGAGAGTAATTAGAATGTTGGATTTTTACAAATGAAAACTAGTTATGTTCCAAATAGGTGAGGGGGTGTTGATATGGGGGACTTCTCCCACACTCCTCACTTGCAATTATAGTTCATAAATCTCCTAGAAAGTAAAGGTATGATAGTAAAAAAACAATTAAATAGCTTGGGGGCCCTTAAATGCTGAGTTGGAATCCCGGATGCGCTTGTCTCGACATTCTCATCAATTCTGGGAAACAATGTGCAGAATCAGCTCTCAGCCTAAACATAAAAGTTGTAGAACTTTGTCTCGCAATCATGTAGCATCTTGAATCGCTTAAATCCAAGTTCGTATGAGAAAGTTATAGCCGAAATACAGAGGCAACACACTTAAACGGATGAAACAACCTGAACCGGCCAACTACTGGCTCGGCGCCTGTCCGAAAGGGGAGAAGGCTATAACATACTGGAATTTGTGCCAGTCCGACACCCGGTATTGGTCCAAAATTCCCCTTTTCATGCCCCTTTTTCATTTCTCCCGTCGTCGTTTTGGGCCTTTTTTCTCATCTTCTCAACCTGACCCCCTCCTGACTTTTGTTCATGAGTCGATGAACTTCGAGTCAGATTTTTGTAGGGTCTGATTCAAGCTAATTTAGGCCTCGTTTTGTGGGCCGGAATAAGGAGATACATGCGATTGACCTCTTCTTCCGTTCTTCACGTTTCAAGGCCTTTCAATTCTTGGTTCGACTCATTCATGACTTTTGTTCGTGACTTGACAAAATTTAATTCAAGCCTAAACCTTATTTGGGCCTCGGTATATGGGCCAAGGCACAAAAATGGGTGCAATTAACCTTCTTAAACTTCCGAATTTTCCTAACCTTCAAAATACAACTCAAAAACACCCAAAAGTGTATCAACCCATATCGAAAAGGAAAATCAACTCAAGAATGCAATGAAACAAAAAATTGCACATAAACATGGTAAACACTCGCAATTCGCACAAATATATTGATGTAAAATATGCAAGAAAAATGAGAATTTTCACGTTCATCATGGCGTCATTTCATTGAGCGCGAGAAGGAGTTGTTAAATACCATTGTTGTCATTCCGTTGCGCATTTTTTTATGTAACTCATTCCATTAGTGAAATATTTCATTCTAGAACTTTTCTCTCTTTTCTTCAATCAATTATTCACCAACAGTTGGTTGGTAACAATCAAGCACCAGGGAAATGCGATCCTGACCGTGGGAAAATATGGCAAAGAGTAATGCAAAATGAATAGAGACGCTAGTACAACAAGTTTCATAATTGGTGGAGGTGCAATCGGTTTTTGCGTAGGGTAGATGACGCTAATGCAGAACCAAAAAGAATCCAGAAAGCAAGTGGAGAGGATGATTGAGGCACCCAAGGCGCAGATTGGTGATCTGAGTAGAGGTCAATAACATGACGAAAGGCAAGGAAGCTCTACACTCAAATTTTGTTACTCCTCTTGGTGGTTCTTCTAAATATGTAATGATGTTGGAATTTTACCTAATACACCTAATCAGAAGAATTCTGAAGGGTAATACGTGTATCCTAACTTAGAATTTCCTAAATTCGATGGAGAGATCCTAGAGCATGGTTGAGGTGTTATAGATATTTCATGTGTAATCCAATGCCTGATTTGGATAAAATAATGACAGCGGCAATGTATATGGAAGGGATTGCAAATCATTCGTATACGGATTATATAGAGGGGAATGAGAACATGACTTGGGAGAGATTTTCTACCCTTATCCTTAAAAGATTTCAGAATGTGGGGGTTTTAATGTGATAGGGCAGTATAACAAACTTACTTAGGTCGAACGGTATAGGATAATATTCGTGAGCTTGAGGAGTGGCTTCAAAGAAGAGATTGGACAAATGGTGGAAATCATGAATCTGGAAAATCTTTTATCCACCATGCATTAAAGCAAGAACATCTGCTACAGTTGACAAACAAAGGGAGTAAGGATGAAAACAGACCAAACACCCCACTATTCGTCCAGAATTGGAGAAATAACGTTGGAGAGAGTAATACTGGAAATAAGGGAAACCACTGCCCAACACAACTAACAAGTATCCTCACTTTAAGAAGCTTTCACCAGAAGAAATAGAGGTGAGGAAGAAAAAGAATTAATGTTTTAATTGCGATGACGTACACTGACAACACTTTTTCTAACTCTAGTATTACCTCAAGTGTACGGTGCAACTGTAGGTAGTAGTGAGCAATGTCGATCCCACAAAGATTGTTCACTTATGTTAATTTAATGACCCTGACTATAATAGGTCAATGCTATCTAGACTCTCGAATAAGGTAATTGTGTAATTATCCTAAAACTAAAGTGCAAAAAATAATAAAATGAGTAAATAATGCTCAAAAGAAGAAGACGAGCAATCATGAAGGAGTAAATTAGATGAATAAATGTATCCAAAGGTAAAATTTCAGTTATAATCTCCTAAGTCCTAAATATGATTATCCTATTATTCTAGACCTTTAGACCGAATTCTAGTGTTTATTAGGCGGCATTACTCTAGTTAGCCCTCCTCTCAGACAACGCTAATATATTGATCACGTAAGAATAATTACCCTCTCGAGCTAACTATCGCATACGCAACTCCAAAGAGATCCTAAAACCAATGCCTACACAGATATCTCACTCCTCTCGGACGATTATTGATACTTGTGATATACATCGTATACATATTAACAATCCTTCTCTATCGAGCGTAGAATTATTAAGCAAGTAGAAATAATCAACTGACAAGAACAATTAATTCATAAAATAAGAATAAGCGTAAAATATGAACATAAAGTACGGAGTCTAGAATAAAATAAAATTATCAAAACATAGTCAATTGCAACCTACTTTCTAGCCTTAGAAAACACGTGTTTAGCTACTCATGTTCCTAATGAAAATCAAAGAATATCCATAGAAAAACATTCTAAAACAATAACAACTAAATCCGGAGTCTTCAATTTTGATCTTCTTCGTTTCACATTTCTTGCTCTTCAATCCATACCTCCAAAGGGCTTCTTATGATATGTGATGATGAATTGATGTTCCCTTGATGTATAGAGTCTTGAGGTATTTATAGGAGTACTAACTGGGATAAAGTGGTTGAAAATCTGATTTTGGATGGGAATATCCGCTAAAAAATGCATCTATGCCTTGTTGCACTGCTTGTCCAACTTCAAAGCCATATTTGGAGGTCTTCCGGTCGGATTTCGGCTTTGTTTGTTTCTTGCTATGTTGTAGTCCTTTGAATTATATTTCCAATGCCACTAATTGCACCTAATTTACCTCATTTGGACTTGTAGATCTCAAGATATGAGCAAAATATGAAAGACATGTCAGGATAGGATTTGACGTTGTATTCCACTCATTTCACTGTTTCACCTCTTTTCTTGCTCGTTTTTTCTTCAAACTTCATCTTAATGGGCTTTTGACCTTAAATTATATACAAAATGAGCAAACGTGTCATTTGGCTCAAAATATAAAATATGAACATAAATCAACCAAATTTGTATGCAAACACTAGCAAAATGACCCTATAAATTGACCTAAATGTATGCATACACTACGTGTATCAAAATCTCCCAAACTTAGAATGTTGTTCATCATCGAACAAAAAAATAGATAAAATCAAGTACTCAAGAATTAGGGTGATTTAGGCGACGAACCTAGCATCGAAATATCTTTCAAAACAGATAACATGGACTATTGAGCATACTTGACATGGCAACACATCAACTACTTTCGAGACATGACACTTCAAATAGATTATCCTCACACAATAAGTGCATCGCTCATATATCAAGTATATAAAATGGGCATGTTTATGCTCAAGTTGAATTACATGCACAGTCCACGTACCATATGTTTGCTTATTGTCTAACCTATGCTTTATACTTGACACGTGTGAACAAAGAATCGGAATGTTTTTTTTTTTTTTTTTTTGTTTTGGTCGTAATGTAGCTTTATGGTATAGTGGGATAAATATGGACAAAAGTGACTCGAACATGGACTAATCGAATTAGCTGCTCTCAACTACCCCTTAATTGACGTTCACTTTTTTCCCTCACTTTCAAAATATCAGGAAGCCAACAATATGTCACCTCATATAAACAATCACACTACCTTATCAACCAATTGCTCATAACGCAATAATGATTGAATAACACTTTAGGACTACTCATCTTTTTCAAACACTTGGTCATTTTAAGCACTCTTCTAACTAACCGCCTCCTTAATACAACACATAAAGTAAGAAATACCATTTTTTTTTTCTTCTCTAGATTTTTTTACGAATGAAAATAACAAAGGAAATAGACTAGGAAGGGTTAATTTTTCTAATCTTTTTCCCATTACAATTCATTCTTTCCACCAAACCATCCCAACAATCCATTCCACTCAAAGACCTTGTACATTTTCTCTCAACTCTACCTTCCATTACACCTCCCTCACACTCAACTAATCCAAGTTAAGGGAAAAAAGCTAAAAAGGAATACATTAAAGCTTGTAATATATAGCTATTAAAAATAAAGATTAAAGGCTCAAAGTGGTTGACTGGGGATTATTTTATAAAATTTGGTGAAAATGTCATTTTTTTACTCAAATATAGGCTAAAAGACTGAATGCCTAAAATCATTTTATGAATCCACAATGTATACTTGACGACTCTTAAGCAGGCGCAAAGAAAGTTCCAGAAACACACTTACATGATGACCAACAACTCACACTGAAAGAAAACAATATATATACTCCAAAAATGAGAGTTCAATCAAAGGCTCAAGACATCACGGCTAATGCGATCATCTTTCTACATACATGCTCAATTTCACATCAAATATGCCTATCATGCTCGTCTACTTGCAAAATAATTTTTTAAATTTGTCTCCTCATTGACACATCATCAAAAATCAACCCATTCTCCGCTAATCGTTCATCAAGAAAAAACATAAACTCCGGGTTTGACTCAACAAAACCGACTCAATCAAAAACTCAAATAAAATAACTAAACAAAACTTAACTTACTAACCTACCCAACAAGATGAAAATTAACTAACAATCAAATGAGTCCATAAAAATATAGCTACCAAGACGTCCCACTCTACCCCTATCCCAAACTCGGTCAAAGACCAAGAATTGTGGGAAAGAGGTACGCCTTGGTGGCACGCACCGAAAGATGAAATTGGAACATCAAACCATAAATTTTGGGGTCGTTTTCAAAATTTCTCTTCTCATCACTCAAACAGGTTCTGTGTATACACCTAGTTGAACCTCACCCCCTTGTCCTCAAATTTCATATTCTCACGCCATGTGACTCGTTTCACTACATTTTCTTCACATCATGTCAGTAAAAATTAAAAATAACAATAAGAAAATGAAATTTAAAGCAATAAACGTCGGGTTACCTCCCAACAACCACTAAGTTTTACGTCTTCAGCCAGACAACATTAATTTATCCCGGATCCAAAAAGAAATTTTTGCTTGCCATGCTTTTGTTTGCTCTAAAAGAACAGTTGAATCTTTAATAGAGACATGGCAAGAAAGATTCTTGATAACATTATGTGCAATATAACTAATAAAGAAAATAAGTTCCATGCCCAATTGCGATGCAAGTTCTAAAATTGAAAAGAAAAGATGATTCAAAACGTATATGTCAATCATATAAGTAATCATAATTTGACTCCGGAAAATGGTATAAAGAAATTAAACTCTCTGAATCAATATGATGAGGTGTACTTTCATGTAGATTGGCATTGTTATCGTTGTTGTTTTCGAGTAGAATTTCCTCAGATAGGCCGTCATCAATATCGTCAGTCAACTCATGCGAAGCAATGGACACTTGTTTTTTAGAATCTTGCATGGGAATTTCTTCTTGAATTTCCTCTTCAACCTCCTCACCCAACTTGTCCTCGATGTTCTCTTCATTTTTTCTATGTTATGTACCAGTCTTTGCTCCTCTAAGTCAAGGTTCAAGTTGTTTTTCTGTAGGTCTAGAAGCATCTCGAGTATTCCATTTAGTTGCACATTTTATGGCGCCAAAAACTGACTATCAGTTGCCTGTCATTCTTCCTCAACCTCAACTTTATTACCATAATTATTCCAAGGTGGTTGTAGAAAATCTCTTGTGCTACCATGAGAATGATCATCAGGCCTTAGTCCCTGATTATCCCAAGAGTTGTAGACGTATCTACCACCCGTATAACCCATGTCTTCCACCGGTATCTCTAGAGACCATTGATAATATGGCGGATACATAGCTTGTTCCAATGATCTCGCAAAAGGAAAATAGGGTTTAGCCCCAAGAAGAAGAATCAATAATCAAAAGAAAAGAATACGATTTTTTTTTATAAAAATATAAATATGTACAAGGAAAAATAAATGTCTAGCCTAACACTTAACTATTTATCAAGATGAAAACTAACACAGTTACTAGTCCCCGACAACGGTGCCAAAATCATGACAACACTTTTTCTAACCCTAGTATTACCGCAAGTGTATGGTGTAACTGTAGCTATTAGTGAGCAAGATCGATTCCTCAGAGATTGTTCACTTATGTTAATTTAACAACCCCGACTATAATAGGTCAATCCTATCTTGACTCTCGAATAAGGTGATTGTGTAATTATCATAAACTAAAGTGCATAAATCAATAAGTAAGTAAATAGAACGCTCAAAAGAAGCAGACAAGCAATCACAGAGGAATAAGTCAGATGAAGAAACATATCATAGGGTTTGATTTCAGTTACAATCTCCTATGTATGATTGTCCTATTATTCTAGACCTTTAAACCGAATTCAAGTGTTTATCAGGCAGCACTACTCTAGTTAGCCCTCCTCTCAGACAACGCTAATGTATTGATCACGTATGAATAATTATCCTCTCGGGCTAACTATCACATACGTTACTCCAAAGAGATCCTAAAAGCAATGCCTACACAGATATCTCACTCCTCTCGGACGACTAGTGATACCTATGATATACGTCGTATACCTATTAACAACCCTTCTCTATCGGGCGTAGAATTATTAAGCAAGTAGAAAATAATCGACTGACCAGATCAATTAATTCATAAAATAAGAACAAGCTTAAAAGATGAACATAAAGTACGGAGTCTAGAATAAAATAAATTATCAAAACATAGTCAATTGCAACCTCCTTTCTAGCTCTAGAAAACAAACGTGTTTAGCTACTCATGTTCATAATCAAAAACAAAGAATATCCCTAGAAAAACATTCTACAACAATAATACAAACAACAATGACTAAACTCAACGTCTTCAATCTTGATCTTCTTCGCTTCGCACTTCATTCTCTTCAATCTAAGCTTCTAAAGTGCTTCTTATGATATGTGATGATGAATTGATGCACCCTTTATGTATAGAGCCTTGGGGTATTTATAGGAGTACATAACTAGGATAAAGTGGGAGAAAATCTGATTGGGAAAATTCGCTCAAAACACGTCTATTGCCTTGTGGGCCGAGTAATGGGTTGGAACATCATTACTTGTCCAACTTCAAAGCCGTATTTGGAGGTCTTTCAGTCCAATTTTGGCTTTGATTATTTCTGCCAAAGTTGTAACCCTTTGAATTATCTTTTCAACGCCACCAATTACACCTCATTTTGGACTTGTAAATCTCAAGATATGGGCAGAATACGGAAGACGTGTAAGGATATGATTCGACGATGCATTCCATTTTGTTCACCATTTCACCTCTTTTCTTGCTCGTTTCTTCTTCAAACTTCATCCTAATGGACTTTTGACCTGAAAATTATACTTTTTGCTACAAAATGAGCAAACACGTCATTTTATTCAACATATAAAATATGAATATAAATCAACTGAATTTGTATGCAAACACGACCATAATGACTCTATATGTAACACCCCAGTTTTCGTTTTAGCATTCATAGCATATTTAATTGATATGGTAACTATCATTGCATCAAATTTAGCTAGTTAATAGGAATATACGTGCCATATCATTATCTTAAGCTTGTGATGTTAACCGGTTACTTGAGTGTGCAGGAACATTCGTGTGTACTAGTCTCAATGTGGAATACAATAAAGGCTAAAAGGTTATAAAAAGATAACAATTGGATAAGTGTAAAAGGTTAGATATTAATAATTGGATAAGTGTAAAAGGTTAGATATTGAACGAACAAATGCATAATTGGACTAATGAGTTATCCGGACTAATAATCATAATAATAATTACATGTCTATTTACTTGATAATCCTTTGAAATATGTGATATTGCATGAATTACTTATTTAAATTATCTGAAAGTACTTTGAATATTATGAGATGAAATGCATAAATATATTGATGATTATTATATGCTCTTATAGTGGAATGAATTATATAATGTGCTTGTACATTGTGACTTGTACCATTCTTGTTTAATATTGATATACTTGTATCATTGTTTCTATTTTGATAATGTTTGCATGTGACACACTTATACATGTCTAAAATGAATTAAAATTGGGACTTTGGTAAAGGTATAGGTTCGAATCCCCTCAGGATTAGTCACCACAACTTACTTGGGTCACTTAGAATAAATAATTCAAACTACGGGCTATAAAATAATGTGATTTCTATAATCATATTATACACCTTAGGTTAGGCTCCTTTATAAAATAGATTAACCTTAATATCCTTTTAGGCTTTGAAGTAGGCTTGAATTGAAAAGAACTTTAGCCACGTAACTTAGTACGATAGGATATAGGTGTTATTCTTGAGTAAGAAGGTCTTTTAGAATCTAGTTAGACTATGATATATTGTACAACTTAGAGATTAGTGTACTATTTAGTGAACTTAGACTACGATTTCGACATAAGGATTTTAGTGTACCATTTATTAGGAATAGACACTACCTAAACATAGTCAAATACCCATAAAATGACACCCTAGATCACTACAAAAAACATTCATATTAGAGACAGAAATTAGTAATAGATGATATTGGTCACAAAATAAAATCAGAATAGAAATAGAATAGTGACGGAAAGTGACAAAAAATCACTAGTATCCGATTAGTGACGAACTAGTAACCGAAAATTTGAGACGGACATAATCCGTCTCTATTCGGTAGGTAATTTGGTCTCTAATTTCATAATAGAGGGGGAAATTCCGTGACTAAATTTAGAGACGGAATAAAATCGGTCTCTAAATTTTAGAGACCAACATTATAGAGACCAACCACTTGATCTCTAATTCGTTACTATCTTAATTTAGAAATCGATACCATGTAATAGAGACGAATTTTTCCGTCTCTAATTTGTTTTTTTCTAGTAGTGAGACTAGCTAAATGCATAAAATAAAAACACTCATCCCCTTAGCCTAGCAAGACCAAACAAACACCTCCTTAAAAATCCCATGGACTTGATGCCCAAGTCATTAGTGATGGAAATTATTCATAACCCTTCACCCCCCATCTTCGATTGTACCTCGTTACCACTCTCATGCCAACACGTCCATGCAACACCCTTCTTTTGGCCACCTAGGAAGGTGAATAGTGCCACGCACTAACCCCCCTTCTTTCTTCCATACAAAGCCGAGGAGGACAAACACCCTTCATCAATTTGTGCTCACTTATCTCTCTCTTGATATCCCTTTTTTTCTCACTAAACCAAGAACACTATCTTACCCTCTTCACTCATAGTTGCTTCGACAACCACTCCTTCTTAATCTCCCTTACCCTTAGCTTTCAAATCCTCAAGCATCTTGTCCTCATTTGGGAAAAGCTTAAGGATCATCTTCGAAGCTCAATCCCGCTCCCCACAACCCCTCCATTTTCGAGCTAGCTAGGAAAGTGTAGGTTAGAATTGAGTTTCTATTATAGTTTGAGTTACATTATGTATTTCGGTTAGGGGTGGAAGGAAGGGAGAATGTATATTTTACTATGTAAACAGCTCACACACTATAGTGAACTCACATGCATGCATGGTAGGGTAGAGTATGGATGAGCATTTCTAAATTTCAAGTATTGCATGTGGAATTTGAGTTAGAAGTGACCCATGATGTTAGTAATGAGTTTAGACAAATTACATGTTAATATTATGAAAAAAAAATTAGAAATTAATTCGGCAAATTGGATTTTTGGAATTGAAAATATAATGTTTACATTAAAAGCTTATTTATTGGTGTTGAGCATTTTGGGAAAAAATGATTTGAACAAAAGAGTTTGGAATGATTTTGATAAAATTTTGTTAAAAACATTCATTAAAAGTGAATTAAGGTTTTGAATTAACAATAATGTGTTAATTATACAATTAATGTCTTTAATAAAGCTTTAAAGTTGAGATTTGGTAAAATTTGGATTTACAATGGTTTTGTAAAATATTCCCTTAAAACTTTCGACAAAAGCGCGAAATTAAGGGTTAGGGTGATTATACTTCGATGGGAAAATAATGTGAAATTTGGATGAAAATGGACATAAAATGTTAGGTTAATATTTTGTTAACTTTCGGCAAAAATTAGAGTTTGATGATTCAATAATAATCATTTGTGATTTTATATTATAGTACTTATTGATGTGTTATATGTGAAATTAGGTGATCAAATTGAACTATATAAATGTGTACATATTTGTGTAGTTCGGAAAAGACTTAGGAAGAATGGGATTAATTGATTATTGAATAGATAATCAAAACTAGGGAGAATAAAACGAATTTAGGAAATTTAGACTTTAACTTGGAATTGAAATAATTAAATTAGAAGAATGAAATGGATTTAGGATTTATTTAGTTGGACTCAAATAAAACATATAGGAATTTGGACATAGAAATAAAATGAATTGAGCTTTGCATAATTGGAATAGGCTAAATGGGTAGGTAATAAATTGGGTCGGGCTTAGGCGCAACAAGAATGAAAGAAATGGACTTTGTGCCCAATAAATAGGTAAGAGAGCCCAAATAACTAGAATTGGACCTTAGGATAATTAAAATGAGCTTTTGGAACCAAATGGGCCGAAGCATGGGCTTCAGGCCCAATGGGCTGAATCGGGCCGAAAGGGTCGGGGCCGAGCTCAAGTTAAAATTAGGAATAAGATTAGATAAAAAGGGTTAAGGTAGAAATAGAAATAATAAGAAAAGTGAGAGTGAATAAAATGATTGGATTAAACTAGTAATAACTTATTAAGTTTGAATTTGCATAAGTGGAGTAGGGGAAATTATTAGTTAACTAAATGCCTTAGAAATGAGATCAAGGCTTCGATGAAAAATGAGCAGAAAATGTGAAGTAGAACAATTATAGAATTAGGATTTTAATTCGAATTAAGCTTCGAATTAAACCTAGAAAATGATTAAGGTCTAAGTATTTGTGTAGTTTTATGTGACATTTTGCAATATTGACATAATAATACTTATGATTACATGTGCAAAGTAGTTTATGCATATATGTGATGATGATTCATACAATTGATTAGCAAAATGAAATTGATAAGGCGAGTAACATGGACTTAGGTTAGATAAGATGATATAATGAAACATATAAAATAAATTACAAATAGGTTGATTTAGAGAAAAATGAAATGTGTAGAAAGTAACTTTGGGATGAATATGGCAGGAAATTAGAATTAAATGATAGGAAAGAGAAAGTTGATAAAGTGAACAAGTGTGATGGATGATGAAGTTATGATGATAATGAGAATGATCAAAAGATTAATAGAATAAAATGACAAGATTTAGGGTAATAGGTAACCTGCGAATCATAACTAAGTTTGAATATTAGATCATCAACGAAATTGGTAAATAACGTAAAGACGGCATATAAGAAACAATTTAATTTTTTAAATAAGAAATTAGGTTTCCAAACTGGAGGCGAGGATACGGTACGAACAAAACACAACTTAACTACAGAAGTGGGTAAACCTGTTATTTAAATTCTCGTTTTATTTATGTTAGTAAAAATGGTCCGCCATAAGGGCCGCATGTGAGGATGATGTGGCCACTGATTGAGATCCGACAGTGTGTCAACTAAATGGCTGTTGATCCCCCAAAGAGTTGTATGCGTAACTAATGATGAGTGGGAAGAAGTGTTGAGAGTCCGACCCTACTTAAGGGGGGAGGCACAATGCTCTCAAGCATCCTATGTATTTAAAGAGTTTATTTACGTAGAGGTTTTATTCATTGAGTCAAAAACTCATGTTTTCCCAGAACCACTTTTCAGGTAATGACGACACCAGGGCCCCTGACTACAGTTGTGACTAAATGCCTGTTAGGTTTCATTTTCCTGTCTCTCATATTATAGTTTTATAAGAAATACACTATCAGTATCTCTCGTAGTTGTGTAAGTCATCATGTAATAAATATGAATTTTGAGTTATGAAAAATACGTAAGTTTTACGAAAAATGAAGTTTGAGTTCAAGTTTAAATATTGCATTTCCATTTGTGTGAGTTTTTATTCAGTATAGCTTGGGCTACCAATTTCTCTTCCGCTATGTGACTTCAATGTGAGTGAAAAGAGTAAGCTAAGAGTAAGAAAGGAAAAATGGAAATGAGATAAGTAAAAAATGAGAGAGAAAAATAAGTTAAGTAATGAAAAAGAAAGAAAAAAATAGACCACGTAAGTAGTGGCAACTCGGTTCACTGCATAGTGAGTTGGGGCCTTACACTATAAATCGGCTTAAATGCATGTATACCCTACGAGTATCATATACCACATCGGCCATCAATGCAAATGATTGTTCTTCATCATTGGAGAGGATGTCGGACAGGAGGTAAGAGAGGTCATAACAGTGGAAGAAGAGAGTGTGCACGGTGAAGAAGTTCAAAGATCAGTCCATGCCTTGGCAGGAAATGTAACGGCGGACACCATCAAGTTGGTTGGTCAGGTGGGCAAGCATCTAGTAACTATACTAGTCAGCACGCATACTTTCTTGGACCCTGGTACAGCATGAAAGTTGGGGTGCATAGTGGAATATACTCAACCCATGTTAGTCATTGTGGCAGATGGGGGAGACTTAATTGTGATGGGAGTTGTGCAACTTTCGAAAGATGGGGGAGAGTTTATTTTGTGATGGGAGTTGTGCAACTGTCGAATGGGAGCTATACATTTAGATCCTCAATGTGATTGTTAAAGCTTGGTGGTTGCGATATGGTGATTGGAGTAGACTTGATGAGGCAGCTCTGGCCCTTAACGTTCAACTACGGGAACCACATGATACGATTTAAGAAAAAAGGGAGAGAAATCACTTTACAAGGCATGGCCCCAACAGCTACCTTAAAGATGATATCGGGGAGGCAAATGAAGAAGTTACTCATTAAAAGAAAATGGGTAGTGTTTGGATGCCTATGTTCAATATCGGTGATGGAACCAACCAAGGATTGCAAAAGCCTTGAAGATTTTTTATCACTCCTGCAAGGGCCCACTTAGCAACATCCTATAGATAGCCATACCTACAGAGAATGGAGATAGAAAAAATGGTGTAGGAGATGTTAGAAACTGGTGTAATCCGAAGGAGTAGCAACCTATTTTCTTCTTCGGTGTTGTTGGTTAAGAAGAAAGATGGAACATGGAGATTTTTCATCGACTACATAAATTTGAATGCGATTACAATTAAGGAAATCTTTCCCATCTCCCTGATAGATAATCTCTTGGATGAATTAGGAAATTCGAGGGTGTTCTCCAAATTAGATTTAAGAGCGGGGCACCATAAAAAAGACCGTCTTTGCGATTGTCTCAGGCCTCTATGAATTACGAGTGATGTCGTTTGGCCTCACTAGTGCCCCGGCGTCATTCCAGTCACTCATGAACTAGGTTTTTTAGCCGATGTTAAGAAAGACGGTACTAGTCTTTTTCGACGACATTTTATAGTAACTCAATGGAAGAGCAAACAATACACTTGAGAGAATTGTTGCATATTCTACAGGAGAACCAACTTTTTTCCAAGCCCTCAAATGTGTCTTTGGGTAAGACCGTGTGGATTATTTGGGACACATCATTTCAAGAGGAAAGGTTGCGACTGACATAAATAAAATACAAGCGATGGTGGAGAGGCCCAAGCCTGTTTTGGTGAAAGCTCTGAGAGGATTCCTCAAGCTTATGGGGTATGACAGAAAATTCATAAATAACTACGGGGTGACAGCGAGACCATTGAAAAATTGACCAAGAAGGGGCAATTCAAGTGGGGAGTCGACGGTGAAGAAGCATTTCAGAAACTCAAGAAGGCAATTTGAGGCCCCAGTTCTTCAATTATCGAATTTCAGTAAACATTTATCTTGGAAACTGACACTTGTTACGAAGCTATAGGGGCAGTCCTAATGCAAGAACAACACCCTATAGCATACTTGAGAAAAGCTTTAGGGCCACGACGCATAGGGCTATCTATCTACGAGGAGTTCTTACCCATTATTATGGTGGTTAAGAAGTGGAGAGCGTACCTTATGCACAATACCTTTGTGATCTAGACTAATCACCACAGCCTCAAATATCTTTAGAGCAGAAAATTTCGACTCCTTTGCAACACAAGTACATGACTAAATTTTTGGGCTACGATTATGGGGTTGAATGTAAGAAGGGGGGAAAATAGAGTTGTGGATCCTTTATCTAGAAGAGGAGTTGTAGAAGGGAAGTGTAGTATGAGAGTAACAACACAACCAGCTTGGGTAGAGGAAATAATTGCTACCTATGAAGGAGATAGCAAGGCGCAGGAGGTGATAGCTGAGAGAATTGCACTGCCTTATAATGTGACCCAGTACACATACTCAGAGGGAATGTTGAGATTCCAGGGGAAATTGTATGTGGGAAACTGTACAGGTTTACGAAGCAAGATTGTGGAGTATATGCATGCTTCAAATCAAGAAGGGCATGCGGGTGAAGTGGTCACTCTGCAGAGAGTGAAATCAGTATTTTGGTGGCCCAAGATGAAAGAGAGTGTTCATCAGTTGGTATCTTCTTGTCACAGGTGTCAGGCACCTAGTGAACATGAACATACTAGGTTCCCCGTTTCCTAAAACCCCTCCCTGTTCCAGAGCAGGCGTGGTCCCGTATAACTATGGACTTCATTGAAAAAAATTCGTTGTCCAAGGGAAGAGATACCATCTGGGTGATCATTGATCGATTGATGAATATGCCCATTTTATCCCACTAAGCCATCCTTATACAACTTCTGCTCTAGCTAAGGTATTCATGGATACAATTTATAAACTTCATGGACTACCTTGCAGCATTGTATCCGACAAGGATAGGATTTTGACTAGCTCCTTTCGCAACAATTGTTCAAAAGTTTGGGTGCAGCAGTAATTAAGTATGGCATTCCACCCTCAAATGAATGGCCAGACCGAAAGGGTGAACTAACGTGTGGAGAGTTACCTACGGTGTATGTGTAGTACCAACCCGAGCCATTGGATGAGATGGTTGGCTATGGCGGAGTTCGGGTACAATACAAATTATCACTCAACTATCGATATGTCGCCCTTCGAAGCATTCTATGGATGTAAGCCAATACCGGTAGCTATTGGACCACATATGCAGCACTCAAAATAAAGAGTTACTATGACTTTACAGGAGAGACATGCAACTCAGCAGAGACTCAAACTCTTATTACAGCAAGTGTAGGTGGATAAAGAGAGAATCGAGCGGGTTCGAGGTAAGGGACTGGGTGTACTTAAAGTTAAAGTTAAAGTTGTACAGACAAAGTCCCTCCACAAAAGCAAACTTTAGAAACTCACTCCAAAGTATGTCGGTCCATTCCAGGTTCTTGTAAAAGTTGGAAATGTAGCTTATACTTTAAAGCTGCCAGATGGAATAAAAACCCATCTTTCTTTGCTCAAAAGGAGGGTGAGGGCCTTTGATTTGGTGACAACTACGCTACCAGAGTTCGATCAAGAAGGCAAGGTCCTACTTCAACCACTGGCTATATTGGTCGGGAGGTTGGTTAAGAGACATAATAGATAGGTACGGCAGGTTCTGGTGCGATGGGCCCATTTGCCGGATGAAGAAGCAACCTGGGAGGACTACGACACATTTATCCCACAATTCCCATTCTTGGAGCCTTGAGGTCAAGGCTGGTGGAGGGGGCAAGTGTTATGTGGTGGTTTAGCTAAGGTGGCAGCAGGGGTGAGATGTTGAGTGGTGATTGGCTGGTTAGAGGTGGCAGAGGATGAGCAGGAGGAAGATCACATAACCAATAGAAACGCGTTTCATATTGTTTCTTTTTCATTTATGTTAAATAAAGAGTGACAGAGCGACGCCGTTTCATTGAGCGGGAGAAAGAGTTGTTAAATACTGTTGTCATTCTGTTTGAGTAGTTATGGATGTAAATTCATTTCCATTAGTGAAATCTTTCTCTCTAGACCTTTTCTCTCTTTTCTTCGATCAATTCATTCACCAACAATTGGTTGGTAACAAATATGTTTGCTACATAACATAACCTTACAAAAAGAAAGGAAATTTTTTTATTTTAAACCACATACTTTCCTTAGGTTTTTGTTCACTTCTAGGTATGATACCTCAAATTAAGCCTCATTTTTTCCCACCCAATTCCCCAGTGTACTAAAAAAGCCTCATTTCTGAGATTTTCAATTTAATACACCCAGAGTGCATACATTTAATAAAATATTATTATAAGGAACGTTATTTTCGTTTAATTTGAATTAGTAGTGGACATATGTATGTATCCAAGTGGATTACGTATTGTTCTGAGCTCATGGAAGCCATGACTGTGAGATCAGAAGGTTAAGAAGTGGAGGCAGTCATTATTTTTGCACAGCCACACTAGAGGTTATGTACTTGCACTTCTTATCTAGTTCCAATGCAAATTTTAAACAAAATAGCCATTATCAGGTAATTTCTATACAAGAGATATACACAAGTATAAAGAATACATTAGTAGGCAATGCGTCTACAGCGGACCCAGAACGCAGTTCCCCCACTTTTGCCACGAGCCACAGCGATTTCCTCATCAATATAGAACCAAATGAAAAAGGGGTCTTTATTGCTCGGTTCCCTTTCATCTTTTCCTTTTAAACTAATCTCAAACGGGTTAAGCGGCCCAACTTTTATCCGGATCCGCTCAAATATGAATGCAAGCATTCTTTTCTTCCATGAAATTTTGCCTTCAAAGCTCAAACTTCCAAGAGGCCCCAGATAAACACCATTCTCAATCCTCTTCGCCTAAAATATTATGTGAACAAATGGAGCTATGTAAAAAAGCGAACGTCATTAATAATGTTTAGATAACGATTAGCAAGTCCTGAAAAAGAGACTGAAATTCTTATAAAATTAGGGACAGGAGAAACGTAAGGATAAGTCCAATATGATATAAAATCAAAAATAATTTGAGATGGAGAACGTAATAAGAATGATCATTAGTTGAGTTATTGCAAAGTTGTTCTCTTCCTCCCCTCCTCCTCGAATTTCGCATCTGGGGTTAGTATTTTTTTTCAGCCACTAGGAAGTTCTTGTTTCAATACTCGTTTAATGAATATCAAATACCAAAATCATGGCAAGGCATGGGGTAGTTTTGCTGAACTTTTTGCCCATGAAGTCTTATTTCTCAGTTACGGACTTCTCATGCACCCATAGTTTCTTGGGTATTGCTATTTTTTCCTTTTTCACGTCTATTCTAATTGTTTAGCTACACCGTAAAAGGATGCATTCTCCATTTCTACAAGTGTGTGCCTAAAGTAGACTCCATTTTAAGTAACATAGTAGTTCTTATTGTTACTGGTCACTGAATATATTCAACGAAGAATTATAGAAAGGAGTACACGCAGGAAAATACTAGTCCACAATTCAAGCAACACCCAAATGAAGAGTTAAACTATTCATAAGTTAGATAGCCATAATTTCAGTGTTTGGTATCTTTTCTTTTGAGCGAATTTAGAACCAATATCTTAAAATAAAATATGTGCCACCCATTTCAGTTCTATCTTATTTCTGTTGATGTAAGAACAACATAAAACAAGGAATTTCATCTGATGTGCAATAAAAACGAACTGATTTCAGTGACAACAAATAGGTAAGGTGAGATTGGAGAAGCTTACAGCTGCATCAAACCTCTGAACAGCAGTAATTGGGAAGTATCTGCCTCGTTCTGATTTTTTCTGCCAATTACCATATATCAGCAAAAAAGAAATTGAATTAAAGGGCAAACATATATGTGGGAGAAATACAAGCATAGCACAAGTGCAGAAATATGTAACACTAACCTCGGCTGTAAAAATCAGCATCCAGGTTCTGCCAGGTGATGTTGTTCCACCAAGAGTTTGAAGAAACCCAGAGGGATCAAGCTTCGCCTTCTCAATCACCGAAAAAGCTTGCCGAATCTCCTTTTCCGGAACTTTCCTTGTCTTGGCTGCATTCTTTAGCACGTTTACAGAATCCTCAACTTCCTATACACCATTCACATCATACATACAACCACTCATCTCCAATATTTCATCTTTAAGTCAAACTATAACAGATAATCTGATATGACTGTTATTAGATTCAAGCAATTGAATATTTGATTATTGAACTTCGGCCTATGACTTCTTTGTATTCAGCTCATTGTATAATTAAAAAAGTTTCCCTCTTCAAACAAAGTGTTCCATACCACAATTATATTCTCAGATAAAATGGTTTTTCAGAAAATCTCGAAACCTTTTGATGAACCAGAAATAAAAGATCATAAACTGAATTCATAAAGTCCTTAGCTTTGAAAATTCCCAGCATCAATTCATTTTCTCTCATCTCTCATTCACAATAATAATTCAAGGTATGATTCTAAATTCTACACAAAGGAACATTATGGAAAGACAGATGAATTTCCAAAATTACATTAATGAGGGAGAAATAAAACATTCTTTTAGAAATGAAGAAAAAGTAAAAGCATTATACCTTATTGAGTTCTTTTTGTTCATCAATGGTAACTGTCTGAGTGCTGGATATTTGAGCCTCGCCATCAAGATTAGCTCTTAAACGTAGAGACGATAATTTGGGAAGTTTTGTTTTGAGAGTGGAAACCAGAGAAGTGTGTAGAAGTTTAGGATTAGGGGCTTTGCGTAGAAGAGAGAGTGAAGGGAGAGCAACGAAGCAATGGGAGACAGAAGACGCCATTTTATCTTCTGTTGAGGAATTTCGATTTCATTTTGCCACCACACCCCCAAAACACAGGCAAATTTAACAATGCGGCGGCTAATGTCACCCCATAATATTCTAAGTACATCATAATTACTAAAGACACTATATTTAATAATTAAAATACTTCTATTTTCTAAGTACACCACAATAAGTTCTTTTTTTACCCTTAATACTATTATAACTAATTACAAATAATAAAGAAAAATAAAATCATTAAAAAAAGTTAAAAAAGTAAAAAAAAAGTCCAACGTTATTATTGTTAAAATATCACGGTTTGACGAATTAAAAAAACACGCTACTCATTCTGTTTTTCAAAAAAAATACTACGAATTTCGCCATGACATCTCGAACAACAGCAGCGGGGAGTCCTCAAACAAGATCACATTGAGTCTCTCAAATCAAATGATCAATCCAGTAAAGCAGCAAGTACACCTTTTATCCCTTTTTTATCTAGATCTCAACAAATTAGGGTTTAATTGAACGATTGATTGTTCTTTGAATTTTTTAATTATTGTGTGATTATTGATTGTTATGAGATGTTAAGATGAAGATTAACAAATTTTTATTGATTGGAACTAAATTATAGTGTTCGGTTGGAATTTTGGTCGAACACCGTTCACATGTTCGGCGTTATTTGGTCCGAACAGGCTTCACGTTGTTCGGTTGCTCTTTGGGCCGCTGCATTCAGCGTGTTGGGCAACAGTCGAACAACCTTTACACGTTCGATTTGAATTATGGTCGAACACCGTTCACATGTTCGGCTGCTATATGGTCCGAACAGGCTTCACGTTGTTCGACTGTTATTTGGGTCACTGTATTCAGCGTGTTCGGCAACTTAGGGCCGAACAGCCGTTACATGTTCAAACGAAATTCCAGCCGAACACCGTTCATGTGTTCGGCTGCTATTTGGTCCGAACAGGCTTCAGGTTGTTCAGCTTCTATTTGAGCCGAAGCGCCCTAATATTATTCGGCTGTTATTTAGACCGAACAGTCTCTTCTATATCTCTGCTTTTCAAACATGATATGAATTAACTTTATAGTGTTACTGAGCTTCATAAAGTTCATTCCTAACTGAAGTAGAGATCTGATGTGTATGATTATAAGGATTGATAATAAAGCCTTAGCTATTAGGAATTTTTAATATTAATTTGAACTTGAATTGAATTTCCCTTAAAAAAAGCAAACGAATCTATGAGGACAACACAACAGTATACATTTAACCGGGTATATTGAAGATTATATAGATGTACCATACACTTCAACAAGAAAATAATTTTGCTTAATTATAGAAGTAAGTCGAATGCAAGGAGTGGAGAGTTCAACTAAACTGAGAAATAATAATTTTTTAATTAAGTTGCATTTTATTTATTCATATTATTATTTTATTGCCTACGTCAAAGGAAAAGAAGAACAACAGTAAGAGCAAGAAAAACCAAAAGCAAACATTAAGAAATTAATATCAAACATGTAACATGATAAATTTTAGTATCTCAACAACGAAAAATCAATAATAAATGGACATGGTTTAGGACTTTAAAGTTATGATATGCGATGTCAAGAGATATGATCTTTTATTTATTTTGTGCAGTTACAATGACTTTTCAAAAGGAAAGGCGGCGATCAACTATGTTGGCAAGAAGGGAAATGACTGCCCTTAGGGAAACAGGTGCAGATACTTTCATACCCTTACAAGATGAAACACCACATCCTCAAAAAGCACTACACTCGAAAGAAGCACCACACCATGAAGAAGAAATTCGTGATGAAGAAATGCAAAGCCGGGAAGATGCAGATACTGAAGAAGTTGAGTTAGAGGATGTTGAAGCTAATCCATCAGATGATGAATTACTGGAACCATTTCCCGGTGGCCCAATAGATATGTCAGTGCTACCTAGCTTCAAATCATATGTGGCTGCTGCAATATGGAATGGCCAAGAAAGACCAGTTCTCAAATGTCACTGCCACACCTTGAAACTCTTGAAATGGAAATATCCTACGGGGGATGATGCTAAACTATGGAGAAGTATGCTTACACACTCCACACTAAAGGAACTGAGGCAGATTTCATATAAAAGGCCTAATAGGAGTCTGATTACATCCTTTGTTGAGAGATGGCAGCCGGAAACAAATACATTTCACTTGCCTTTCGGCGAGATGACTATCACGTTAGAAGACGTGCATTTTTTAACTGGCCTCAGTGTCGCTAGGAAACCAGTGCAATCAGATTATAAAAATGCGGTGTTGCCTAATGTGCTGGTAAGGCGTATGCTTGGTGTGTCAGCTAAAGAGGCCACTAAAGAACTCGCTGGAAAGAGAGGAAACTCAGTGGCATTGAACTGGTTACGCAATATTTTTTAAGCTGATACTACTACTGATAGTCTCCAAGTAGCACGAAATGCTGTGAGGGCATACCTTTTGTATACTTTGGGTTGCACCATATTTTTTGACAAGAGCGGCGATCGTATTTCAGTAGATTTTCTTAAGTTGTTGGAGGACCCTCAAGATGTGCAGTCATATGCATGGGGTGCTGGTGTCTTAGCTCATCTATATAGATAGCTAGGATGTGCATCTAGGGCGGGTGTAAGATAAATTTCTGGTTATTTGACATTGTTGGAGGTATGTAATTATTAATATTTTTTTGTTTATTATCTCATAAAATGCAATCTATTTGGTTACATAAGTTCTGTCTAATATAATTCAGGCATGGATTTATGAGCATTTCCCAATAATAGGACGACCTCAGCACGATGTGAAGTATGTTGAAGGAGAACCGCTTGCAATGAGATGGTCCCAACAAGGTTATGGTGCAGGTACCGAGGCAAATGTGAAGGCCTACAGGGAGTTGTTAGACTTATTGCAACCACACGAAGTAATTTCCCATTCATATTCTATAATTATTATTTTAATAATGTATTATCTTACAAGATTAATCTTACCCTGAACTAGGTTGTTTGGGACCCTTATCATCCATTTAGGGACCATTTTGAACGACCTGAAGTGTGTTTCTACCATGGGTGCATAAGGGTATTAAACGTTGTTGAGCCTTACCATCCGGATCGTGTGTTAAGGCAATTTGGCTATATGCAAACCAAACCGTCCAACTCGATAGTTCCATCTCGTGCAATAAGAGGAGCAAAACCAGGTCAGTACAAATTGTTATGGGGCACTCTTGGCTCAATGTTTGCTACTTGGGACAACCATCTTTTGTCTTTGAGTAGGCGAGGGGAAAAGGTTGACCCATCGTGGGAGTGCCACACAAGCTACATAGATTAGTTTATATCTATTTCACATCCAAAGGTTCAAAACCTAGACCTTGGGTCAACTTCTAGCGCCCCCTCATTTAGTGTGGATTCTGGCAGGCCATGGGAGCGGATACTTTCTACCTATAACTTGTTTGAGCCTTTAGTTGAGAAGTGGAGAAATCGAGACTCGCAAATGACAGTTGACTATTTTATACCCATAGTAGCAGATGCTTTGAAAGCTCTAAAAGTCCTCACTTTGGACGATGTGCATCAACAAGACCCACCTATGGAGAGGTCGAGGGCCAGGCTAATAGCAGGTCACCTAGGGGTGAAGATGGTGGTAGTTCTAGGGATATGTAATTTTTATACTATCCCTAAGTCTTTATTCATGCCTGGTCCTGTTTGAAATTGTTCCTTTGAAACTTTATTGATATTTTGGTCTATTTACTAACTTTGAGGTTTTGTAGAACTCATACTCATTTGAACAGGGCTTCTGTGCTTCTTTTTTAACTTTTATGTTAGTTATTTTTCTACTTTTGGTTTTATGTGGAACCTTAAGCTTATGTTGCTTGTAATGCCTGAACTATTACAAGTTTTGTTTCTTTTGGGAGTCTTTGAAAAGTGAAAAATAAAAAGACCAATTTAGATATGTTATGTTGTTGCTGTATGAATCGGATGCACGATCATTAAATATCATTAGTTTAAAATCTATTTGAACTGTTGATAGTGATGGCTAATTTTATAGTGTTGGTGCTTGTATTCATGCAATGCCCAGAGCATGAGTGAAAGAAAAAGAGACTTTTATTTTCAAACACTACCTACTTTTTATATAAGTGATTTTTATAGTTACTTTAATTTTAATCAGTTTTTCAAAAGCAAAACAATCGCAAACACCCCTTACCAAAAGACCAAAAAGTTGGAAAAAAACCTTATTTTCTACTTTTAGCTTTTAACCTAAATCACTTCTATTAAAGCTAAAACTATTTTTTCAAACACTTCAAAATAACGTTTCCCAAGCTATAAGCTGAAAATTACTTGGGACAAACAACCTTTACCGAGTTCAGCTGATATTCAGTCCGAACACTCTTCACAGTGTTCGGCTACTTTTTGGGCCGAACAACGTCTACAGGTTCGGCAGATTTTCTGGCCGAACATCCTTCACGGTGTTCGGGTGGTTTTAAACGAACATTTCACAGTGTTCGGCTGCTTTTCAAGCCGAACAACGTCTATAGGTTCGGCTGATTTTCTACCCGAACACCCATCACGATGTTCGGCTAGTTTGAACCGAACATACTTCATGATGTTCAGATATTATTTGGACTAAACAACCTTCACGATGTTCGGCTACTATTCAGTCCAAACAGACTTCATGGTGTTCGAATGCTGGCCAAACATCCTTTACGATGTTCGGCTGTTATTCGGACCGAACAACCTTCACAGTGTTCGGCTGTTATTTGGGCCGAACAGTCTCTCCCATATCTCTGGTTTTCAAACATGATGGAAGTAACTTTATAAGGTTACTGAGCTTCATAAAGTTCATGTACTTGTAGAAAGATAAGGAAACCTCTAAAATGTATCTAGAATAGTGTATGAGCTTTGTACATAGTTCTAGAAGCAATCTAAAATATTCTTGTACTTGTAGAAAAATATGGAGTAGTCCTAGAACAAGTTGATCCTCATAATCCGTTAAGGACCACACTAATGAAATGTAAACTAACTATCTACTTTTATCATAAAAAATTATGTCTATTAATGTTTATAACAGAACAAACAAATACTGATAATTAAATAAATTATCCGATAATAACAATACGTCCTGGTTTTTTATTCTGCCCTATCAAACTTTTATATTGTAGAAGTTGCTTGTTGATTACACCTAACCATCCAGCTGCACAGTCATTGCGATGTTCTTGCCACACGCTGCTATAGGAGGGACTAGGTGTCCGGGAACTAAGGATACATGTATCATAAAAATCTATAATCAACAACGCAAACCTAAAGTGGAGTCACAATATGTAGTGATTTTACTAGTACCTGAACGAAATGACCATCATTGTTAAGTGCAACTAGTGCGATACAAATTATTTTTGGATCCTGAGGGACTGTAGTTTTCAATGGCAAGAACATAGAATTGCAGCGTGTTGATAGTGTGATTGATGCGACGTTGTATACCGTTGCAATCAGGTGACCCATCCCAGGCAGACTCATCCAATTTTTTCTAGGTGCAAGGTTCTCAAAACATCTCAATCTATTTTCCACTTTATCCACACGCCCGTGCTCTAGGAAAATCTTATCGTATAATGCAGTGTTCTATGTCAGCTCGCATAGAAGGTCAGATCGGACCCGAGACCATGAGTTTTCACCAAATCCCATGATATTAGTTATTGCCCGAAATCCACAGTGTCCATCAGGTAATACGTCTATAACCGCAGAGACATAATTTCAGAGAATGGCAGGAATCATTTCAATATATTTAAAGTTTGGATATGTGGCGCCTGTTTGATTTGAAGCTCTTCGGACAACCTATAAAATGCAAAGTATAAAAGTTAATATTCATAAAGCAATATACACATTTTCTAAAAAGAATTATATATGAATTACCTTTTGTTTTTCCCTTCGAGTAATGAATACAGGTTGTGAAGATGATGGTCCACTGAAGACTATGATATCTTCCATCGGTGAACAACTATCCTCGATAGATTGAACATACTCAAACGCACTTGGAGCATGTTCTGTTGACTTAGTATGTTTGGCTTTTGCATTCTTCGATCGACCACGAGGACGAGTTTGGATTTCTGGCTCAATCAATGAGGTGGTTGTTGGGTTTGCAATTTCCCTTAACCTCTTAAGCATCAACAACCTCTCTGATTCATTTGCAACTGCAAAAAGTTGGTTTACTTACTGTCTCAGTCCATCGGTTACCTATGTCTTCCCCTACATTAACAATATCCTCCTTAACCAGTTCCACATCTAACTTTCTCCAAAATTTGTCCACACGTTCTATAGGGATTGGCATGTTAACTATTGAGTGTTCAGCTATCTCATGTGCACATGGGAGACCACATTTCTTACGCAACACACATCCACATAGCAAAGGGTCCACACTAGATTCATCAATACCTTTCATCTCTTCCAATATCTTGTCCAATGTTGCAATTGAAACCACCCCTCGAAGCAATTTGAATATGGGCAATTTGTATCGGTGTTGGACCACATTGATACTTTTCTCAAATGAACTCTTAATAGCATTGTGTGAAATCTCAAGAAGAGTAAAAATTTTACCCCAACAAGTCTCGAAATTTCCCGTGCTCGAATTCAATTACCTTTTGAGTTTTGAATGTTGACCTTCTGCTCTACATCATATAAAATTCATGATTAAATATCAAGTACTTAAATGTATGAACTAGTAATTATGTTCACGTGGAGTTACCTGCTTGTTGTTGTATTATCAAAATGCATCACATTGTTTGTCCAACAAGATACAAATTTTTCTTTGTACGGTGTGATCCAATTATCAAAAACATATTTCACAACCTCTTTTTTATGAGAAAAATCATCCTCAAATCTCTTAACCAACTCATTGAACCTGTGTTCTGTATCCGCAAACACCAACAAATTCCAAGAATGATTAAAGGAATCCCATTGTTCTTTGTTCGAAACATTTTCTTGCAATGTGTCAGGATATTCTTATTAATGTGCCACCGACACAATAAATGATGTGAATTAGGAAAGGTTCTCTCAATTGCATTCATTAATGCAAGTTCACGGTCAGTGACGAATACATTAGGCAACGCAGATTGATCCATCAAACCTTCAATACAGCTAACGCCCATATGTAATTATCTTCTTTCTCATACTGCAAATACACACATGCCACAGAAAATGTAAGGTTAGTGGAAGTCACCCCTACTATTTTCAACGATGATAACTTGTACCGATTTGTCTTGAATGTGCAGTCCATCAACAAGACATATGGAAACGACCGCAACAATTGGACACTTATCGGGTGAGCCCAATACATATCCTTGACTGTATTTGTTTGCTCACAACGCCTAGCATGATAGAAAAATTCTTTCTCCTTTAGCTTCCCCAACAAGTATTGCATTTGTGATCGACCAGCATGCTCAACATGTCTATGCTTTTGACGAACATTGTAAATTGTCTTGATTGTGGACTTATTTTTTGTAAAACGTTGCTGTAATGTAAACAAAATTTCCTTCGGTTGACTGTTGGTCATAGACAAGTCAGCAACCAACTTTTCCTCAGCAGGTGTCATACGACCTGCATAAGAATGACCTTCTAGGTAAACTGCAGTTGGATGATTATGCGATCCGCACACTACTTGTAATGTCCAATGACCGGTATCTTTAAATTGGGTACCCTTCAAAAGAAATGGACAACCACATTTTTTTGTTCCAGTACGCTTTTCTTTACCAAAGTTATTCAATTCATTTTCAGAATCTCCTTCTCTTCCTCCTTCTCCTTTGGATTCTTGTTTTTCACATATCTCATTAGATGATTTTTTCATTCGATGCGGTACTGAACACTTCGCTCACAACCTAACCATAAGCGAGCTCGTCTCTCTTCGTTCCCAATTTCTGATCGCAAAATAACAATAATAATACCGTGCAGAAGAGCTCTTTCACTTACCCATCTAATCAAGGTATCTCGAGATTCAAAAAATTCCATTGTATTAAATACATCATGATAGTTCATAACTATATCATGGCCCAATGGATTAATGATACTACACTCAGTTGATTTTTCTTCTTGATTCCCCTAGTAAAGAACACAAAAAAATATGAGTTCATCCCGAAAATAAAAAATTGTAAAAATACGGACACTTGGATAAAGTTCGAAAAATACAACTAAACCATCGAGCAACATATTTGGAAGATATTTTTGGTACTATTGGTTACATTTTCGAATTCAGTAATATGAACGTATAAGTAACTGTTCAGAACATGTATTCCGATCAACTACCAAAGTGTCGGAAAGTCAATTACGAACATTATAAGCAGTGTTCGGAAATATGATTATGAACATGATAAGCAGTGTTCGGAAATTTGATCACGAACATGATAAGCAGTGTTCAGAAATTTGATTACGAACATGATGAAGAGTGTTCAAAAATTTGTTTACGAACATGATGAAGAGTGTTCGGAAATTTGTTTCTTACATGTTCGGATACGGAAATATGAGCATATACGCATATGTTCGAAAACTATATTCCGAACAACTACCAAATTGATCAGAACATAGATTTCGAACATGATACAATATGTTCAGACTATGATTTTGGAACAGAACCAATAAGGTTCAGAATATTTTTTCCGAACAATTATTTTCGAGAATCGTCCATGAACACCAAAAACATAAATTTCAGCCATGAAAAAGTATGGATTGACTTACAACATTCACACTGTTGGCCTGCGTATTGTCCATTATCTCTTTTTCAATCGAATTATTTGTCTTTTATGTATGTGGATGAATCTTGGAGTATGAGTTCTAAGGCTAACTAGTTGGGAATTAATAATAGTTTCATAAATCGTCCAAGACCAAGGGGAAACATGATCAAGGGTGAATCGTTTTATCATTTGAAAACCAACAACCGAAAAAATCAGTCTATTTGTCTTTGTTTATTTGAATTGTTAAATTGCTAAGTATTTTTAGAGTAATTGCTATTTAAGTTGCTTAATAGAAATTTAGGTGTTTGTTGTTATTTCATTAAACCCCCTACTTCTTTATTGCTTTTCTAGCTTATTTACATTATATTTCATGATCATAATAGTTTAATACATAAAAACAAAATTGTTCGACTGTTCCTCGTGGGATCGACCCTTACTTGCCACTCTACTAGTTAGAGTTGTAAGCTAAGGTTAAGTGTATATTTCTATACATTAATTTGGTGGTAAGAAACGACCTCTACCAATTACACAAAGTTTTTCGAGCCATACAAAAATGAAATCGTGGCACAGTTCTTAAGTGGCGTCACATGGCCAATATAGCTCCTGGAGTTAAAATGTTGAAGTACGTTTTCTAGGCGTTCAAACCATGCATCGATGGTTTCCAACGGTGTCGGAAGGTCATCAGTGTTGATGGAACACATTTATACAGTAAATACAAGCACAAAACGCTAATTGCTATAGCAATGGATGCCAACCAACAAGTGCTGCCTTTAGCGTATGCTATTGTCGATGAAGAAACTTTCACCTCCTAGAAATGGTTTCTTAAGAAATTGACGAAACATGTTGTTTGAGGAATGGAGGGCATGTGTCTTATATCTAATCGACACCTTGGATTGATTGAAGCTGCTAAACAATTCGCTCAATTTACGCCACCTGGTGGATTCACCAATTTTGTTTACGGCATGTTTGCTCGAATTTTAACACGCTAGTGAAAAATGTTAAGTGGAAAGACTTGTGCTGGGAGGCTGGATCAACATTTACTATACGACACTTCGATAATGCAATGGAACAAATTAGGACGTTAAGTGATAAGGGTTATGCCTACTTGAAGAATATCGAGGTATCTCAATGGACCATTGCACATGATGGTGGCTGGAGATGCGGGATACTAACAACAAACTTATCAGAATGTATGAACGGAGTCCTAAAGGGTGCAAAAAGACTCCCAATTTGGGCAATTATGAAGGTCACTTTGTATCGGTCCACTAAGTACTTCTTCGATCGTTTGTCATTAGGTCGTCAAATGCAACAAAGAAGCCAACCATAGCCTGATGAGATATTTAAGCAACATGATCAAAGACAAAGGAAAGCCTTGCATCACGTCGTGTTCAGGGTTAATCTTTCAGAATAATAAGCGTCTGTTAAGACTTTTTCACCAGGATCGAACAGTGCACTCACACATGTTGTGAAATTGGCTACTAGAGAATGTACATGCAGAAAGTGGAAGCAAAACGGGATCCCTTATTCTCTCGCAAGGCAAACATGTCGTCATTACGGTGTTGACCCCGGAATTTACCTGAAATCATAGTACAACATAAGCTTTTACATCGATACATACAATGGTAGATTTAATCCCTTACCAGACGAATACTATCGGAATGAATCATCATTTACGTTATGCCACAACCCGGAGTTGCGGAAGACAAGATGTCGTGGGAGACCTAAGACCACAAGATACCAAAATGAAATGGATTGGCCTCAAGTCTGCGCAAGACAACAATCTAGCAGAAGAGGCTTCTAAGGATCAGCCGGGATCTTCAACAGACCCAAGAAGATGAACTCCACGAGTAGTCAAGTCACTTCAAGTATTCGTCACACATGCCTTTCTTGTTTTTCTTGTTTAGTGCATCATGATAACTTGCAAGTGTGTGATTTTGTAGAGGAATGTAAGAAATATGTATTTTTAGTATCCTTTGCTACATATGCAAGGATTATTGTATAATTGAAACCTATTATTATGTTAGTTTTAATATTTTGTGTTACATCTATCTCTATTTAGTGTCTTTGTATAAACATACTTGTTTGCTCAAATCGTTGTTTCTAATTTTAGTTTTGATGGTACTCTATTTTTATAGGATGGCCCAACTTAGACAATATGGACCTATTGATAATAGGGTCTTAACTGAGCAAGAAACCCACTGTTCCGCAGATGTTTTCGAGGGAGACATTAATAGTACTTTGAAATGTCGTCATGGGAGCAGTATATTTTAGAGAATTGATGACTACACTGACGAGGCCGATGATGATGAAAACACTGGAAAACTCAAACGTAATCAGAGACTTCATTATAGAGTTATAGCGTTGTTACATGAGATGGGGTTTTATGGAGTTTATTGATGCGGTGACTTCCCAATTAATAAAGCCATTATCACTGCATTTGGTGGACTGATAGAGGCCAGAGACCCATACATTCCACTTTAAGGTCGGAGAGGCAACTGTTACATTACAGGACGTAGCCTTTATTTGGGGATTGAGGGTAAATGGAAGCCGATTATCAACATGGACACAAATTCCGGCTTCGACTGTTAGAGAGATCGATGTAAAGATCTACTAGGTTGGACAATAGAGCCAAGTTATATAAGTGGTTCAAGATTCTCACTGACAAATCTCGGAAAACATTTGAGGGACAATCTGGTGGATGATGGCACACCAGACATAGAAGTTGAGTAGTACCCACGTAGTGTTGCATTGATTCTATTGGGGTCCACTATGTGCGCAAACACGTTGGGAAGATTTGAATCACTACTGTACTTGAATGAATTGGAAGATATTTTTTATTGCTACGAATACAGTTGGGGTAGTGCCCTATTGGGGTTTTTGTACCACCAATTATGTGGTGTAGCACGTAGAGATCATAAATCCATTGGCAGGGCTATGCAATTACTTCAGGTGCACCATCATCCTCTTATCATAATTTGCTTGTTCAATCAAATTTATCGCAATTCATTCATAAATATTTTTATTAACTTTCTTTCAGATTTAGGCCTGGTCACGTATAACATTTCTGAGGCCTAGAAATATGGGGAGACGATTCGATACAAGTTCAATCGATGGTGAAGCCGGCGAACTCCCTATTGCACCATATGGAGCTGAATGGTTGCAATATCACACTTTTAAGCACAGCCTCAACAACAACGTGAAAACTATCCGGGTGTACCTCGATAGACAAACCCTGGAGGAGGTATAACCTTCATTTTTCTCTTAGTCATTTCTGAAATAAAGTTAAGGTACATAAATATTAATTTGCTTTAATTTGCAGTTTGTTTGGAGATCTTATGAGCCAATCCCACCAACAGTCGAATTATATATTGATAACAAAATTATTACTGTTACATTCATATGGATATCGAAATGCATCAACTAGCAGTCAGGGAGAGGGACTATATGAGGGAGCCTACCAGAAGATCTTTTGAGGAGTTATATCAGGAAGCAAGGCATCATATTCATGATCAGCGTCCAGCCTACCATCAACCGCAGCCACACGCGCAACACCAAGCTGATGGGGTGCCCATGCCATATGACGCAGACCAACAGGGGAGGAGGCATAGTACGTCTACTAACTTCAAACAGCGAGTTGGTGGTACTACCTCGCATAACAACCATCCATTTAGGTCTGTGTCAAGCGATCTCTCAGGGCCTTCACATTCTACCGTTCATGAGCATCCTAGTGTGGACATTCAGTCAGGCTACTATATGCCTCAATGGTGAACGAACAAGATTTTGTTACTCCTTTGATTCATTGTAATTTGATCAGTCCTTCACTTCGCTCTTGGAGTTCGGCCACTACACAACAACTGAACTAATTTTTCCTCAACAACTAAATTTGGCAGGTCGTCGAGGATAGTTCAATATGTCACCGATCCCATATTCAAGTCCAACATTATCTTCATCTGGTCGGCCAATATTTAGTTAGAATATCAACACACCAGATGATGGTCAAACACAATACGCCCAAGATACTGAATTCAATGTCAATATCAAGGAACGAAGAGGGAGAGCTAAACGAAATAGGAAAAAAATTCGGTCTGGAACTGACCATGAATATTAGAACTTTTTTCAGGTTAGATGTTATATTTTGGTACAAACTACTTTATGTTTTAAGTATTTATGATTAACTAAAACATTAAATTTTTAATCGTAAAATGATTTAAGTATCGACTATGCTCGAGATGTCTTAAACAAAAAAAAATAATTTATTAAACGACAATTGCTACTCGAATTAAACAAAAAAAAAAATTATTAAATGGCAAGTGCAACTCTAATAAAAAAACTTTCTTTAAAAATGAAGAATTTCGATTTTAAAAAAATACTGAAAGTTGCCCCTGGCAAGGGCGACTTAAAAAAAACATATAAAAATGCGACTTTCACTTTAAAGAAAAATATTGATGAAAGTCTCCCCTGGCAGGGGCGACTATGAATAGTAGTTTGACAATATTTTAGAATCATTTGTGTGACAGGCAACTTCACTTACAAATTTAACACCACAAAATATACACTTATTTTCTTTATTTTCTGATGAACAATACAATATTATGATTAAATTTGCCAAAACACACTCGCACAAATATCTTTTTATTTTCCCTTCTTTCGTTTTTGACATCAATTTGGAACAATTTCCTTTTTTTATTCGTTCTCTATTTTTTCTTTCACGTAATTGTATACCACTTTCACTAGATGTTTGCTCGTGCAATACACGAAATAGAATATTCTATTATATTACATAATTAAGCTATAATATTGCTCTCAATAATTATAAAACATATATAAGTTATTATAAATGTGTGTATACATTTTATTATATTTTATGTATTAAAATTAAGTCAATATTAGCATTTATTTTTTTATATAAGCAATATGAAATTCAAACCTAATTTCAGAAAAAGTGAATTAAGTTATTTGTATTATGTATCAATTAGTTGTATTGAAAAAAAATACCCCATATTTTTTCTAACATAATCCTGCTTAATATAAAAGTACATCCGTCAATAAACAGAAATATTAAAATTTTCCTGCCCAAAAAATCATCTAAAATTAGATTGTGAGTCAATTAGAAATTTAGAATACAATATGTATCTAAGTTAAGTTTTGAATTATATCTTGATATCCATAAATAACTCCTTGATTTCCGTCATAGATGTAAATTAACATCAATCACAATAATCAAGAGATATAATTAATATGTTCCTTATATAAGTGAGGTATTCTATTACTGGAAACATAAACGTTAGTTATATTGATAAAAATTGTGATCGAAAAATGTGAATTTTTGTTCGTTATTTTTTAGTTGGATTCGAGATATTGATTTTACAATATAGTTGTTAGATTAATATATTGTTAAAATATATATATATATTAAAAGTTACTAATCTTTCACTGGCATGTCAAATCTTAATGTATAATTAATTGGAGCTGTCAATATAGAGCGAAATAACACATTTCAATTTTTTCTATATGTTGTCATATATTGGAACTTTTTTTTTATTTTTCTTTTATTGGAAAATTTGCTAGAAAAATAATGGCACGTGTGTAAAACTCCCCTCATGTAATAGACATATTCTTGACGGGCTTTGCATAGATGATAAAAATGCCGCAGCTATTAATTATTATCTGTTACTATAAATTTTTCTTTCCCAAATTTTTAATACATTTATTAATTTTGTTCATAATTTGCTTATAGTTTATCATACTCCCTCCGTCTCACGGGAGTTTGCACATATGAGGTTGCACAAAATATTAAAGAAAATTGCTTTTTGGCTGACTTTTTCAAAACTGGAGATTTTAAGGGTAGAGATTGTGAGAGAAATTTCTTTTTTAAGGGTGTGTAAATTAGTGTGGGACGTACCAATAAGGAAAGTGTGCAATTCGGGTGGACGGAGGTAGTATTAATCACCTTTTTCATGATTTTAATTTCTTTTTCATGATTTTTAATTTGACACTCAATTGAATATAGTTAAAAGACAAATCATATTAGAATTATGCGATTTACATTGTTTATAACTTGAGTTAGACTGTAGTATTTATTGCGGACAAAAATGTACATTTTATACAGTGACTGACTGCAAATAAAATTAATAATCAAATAAATATAGTTTATTTTTTTATTTACGTTTTATTAAATTTACGATATCAAATATTTTTTTGTTAGGCTAATTGTGGTATACTTTTATATAAAGCAAAAATGTGACATTAATCAAGAAAAATGAAAATTATAGGCAGATTGGTGTGTGTAACACATCGCTCCATATATGGTGAAGTAGATCCCCGCAATTGTTCCGAGGGCGATAGAAATTGGCAGTGTAAATTGGTTTACTTATTTATTTAGAAAAAAAAAATCAATTTTTTAAAATCATAATATATTTTTTCTTAGTCCATTTTGAAATTTCTAAGATTGGTCTTCTTTTCACGAACTTTGATCAGACACCATGTTGCATATATTAAATTAACTATTATATTAGAAAAGTATAACTTTTTAATATGTGATTGTTTGTATTTTAGACGGAAGTGTTTATTGTGACTCGCAATTTGTACTATGTTTGGTAAATAAAAATAGTAAGACTTTGATAATCAAATATATATCAATTGGTGCTTAATTTTGACACAAACAACTTTTATTAACTTTACCGTTGCATGTTTTGATATTTAAATATCATTACAAAAAATGATATCGTTCAAGAAAAAATATATATTCCGGGAAAAATAAGGTTATTAGTTCGCTTTACTTTCCGGTATCTAAATATGTTTAGATTGTTTGAAATGTTATGTTAAAAATAAATTAACAAAAATATCACGGATCTCGTTTACATTGATATCGATTGAAAATGATAGTGAAATTAGTCAAGTGATTTAGTAATCAATTTGTTCTTTTTTCTTTGTCTTTTTTTAATTTTCCACTCAATAACTATTTCGAGGCAAAATGAATCTCTTAATCCTTCAATTGTCCTCGAATATTTGCTAAGGTCCCTCACTTATCCAAAATGATTTCATAAGGTCCCGCAATTCTAAAAAATATTTGCAAATAGTATAAATTGGCAGGTTGCAAAGTGACAGTTTCGTGTAGTCCATGCACTAAAGTGTCATTAAAAAATATATTTTGTATCACATATTGAGCACATGATATACTTTTGGCCGAAAAAGTCACTGATGGATTGTAAATGACAATTTCGTGCTGTTTAGATACTAAAGTGATAGTAAAAAAGTGTAGGAACCAAATTGATAATTTGACCACATTGTAGGCTGAAATTTTTTAAACCCTTAATTTTAATAGATTTGGATACTATTTTTCGATACCATTAATTCTTATATTAATGGAACAATATCATAATTATAGTTCTTAATAAGTGTTGTTTATTAGAATGTCTCAGACCAGATTCTTATTAGATCGACATTCTGTATTGCATACAAATTATGTTCTTTCTTTAAAACACAATGAGTTCAACTGTGGGTGCCTGTACTGTAGACGGGATAATTTTTTGGTGAGAAGCAGGTAATTTAATGAAACTATTGGCATACCTTGGAACAACGGGCTTCAATGACTGTAGGGATGCCAATACTTCAACTAATTCCTTATGGGTTTCAAAAAGTTCATCACTACTGGGGTCCATCTTTGTTGTAAGCATCACTTCTAACTCGTCCCTGCAATTCAGCTGAAACACTTCTTCGACAAGTGGGTCAATGACATTAACAGAAAAGACAGAATTTACATCTTCTGGAAATCTCATAGCATCATATATGTTAAACTTGACGGTTTGCTCATCGAACTCCATCGTGAGAGTACCCTCACGAACGTCTATTTTTGTTTGGGAGGTATTTAGAAACGGCCTTCCTAACAGAATAGGCGGGGAGTTGGACGAGTCGTCATGCATATCAAGAACATAAAAGTCTGCAGGAAAGACAAGTTCATCAACTTCAACAAAAACATCCTCTATTACCCTATCGGGATACATACTGCTACGATCCGCCAATTGAATAACCACCCCAGTTTCCTTTAATGGTCCTAAATTTAGAGAAGTACAAATAGAACGTGGCATTACATTAATGGACGCTCCTAAGTCTAGCATGGCCCTCTCTATCTTATGACTACCAATTCGACAAGGAATCACAAACATACCTGGGTCCTTGCATTTTGGCAGGAGCTTCTTCTGAAAAATAGCCGACACATTTTCCCCCATCATCACCTTCTCATTCCCCTTCAATTTGCGTTTTTTGGTACACAAATCCTTGAGGAATTTGGCGTATCTCAGAATTTGCTTGACTGCATCAATCAGCGGAATGTTGATCTCTACTTTCCGAAATACCTCCAGAATTTGCTTCTCCTTATTCTCTTTAAGGGTCTTGTCAATTCTACAAGGAAAAGGAGGTGGATTAGTTTGAAAAGAAACAGAGGGGGGCTGATGTACCTTATTCTCGCTGGTCCACTGCCCGACACTGGGTGCCCCAGTGTCAGTCGGTACAGTGGCCTTATCTCTGGGCAGAATGACAACACTGGGTGATCCAGTGTCATGCTATTCAGCGCGTTTCTCCTCTTCGTTGCCGTTTTTCAATGCAAGCTCGGGCTTCTTAAGCTCTCCAAGCTGTTTTCCATTGCGTAGAGTAATAGCATTGACATTCCTTGGATTTATTTCTGGCTGAGATGGTAATTTCCCACTGTTTTGGGATTCAAGTCGACTCACTGCTGTCGCCAACTGACTTATTTGTGTCTCCATATTTTTAATACTCGACTGAGTATCCTTCTGGAATTGCATCGTGTTCGAAGTCAGAGTTTTCATCATCTCCTCCAAAGTCGGCGAAGGGGACGGTTCAGAATGTTGCCTTGGGTAGTACATTCCACGTTGTTGTTGTTGTACCGGGCGGGGCTTTTCCATAGGCTGTGACTGCTGTTGGTTCCCATACCTGAAGTTGGGGTGGTCTCTCCACCCAGGATTATACGAGTTCGAATATGGATCGTACTTCCTTCCTTGAAAATTTCCGGTGCCCACAGCATTGGCATGTGCATCAAACTCGTCTCCCAAAACCTTACAAGTATCTGTCGTGTGCTCAGTGGTGTCACAAATGCGACACGGCCGGACCTGCTTATTACCCCCTGCAGCCACTTTCCTTTTTTGAAACATTCCCAGTACTCATACAAAGTACTTTTCAAGAAACAAACTTTCCATCTGAGCCCAGGTAGTGATGGATGCCGATGGTAAATAATACAGCCAATCCTTTGCCAAGTCTTTGAGCGAAAAAGGAAAGGCTCGCAACTTAATCTGCTCCTCTGTAACTGAGGTAGGCTTCATGCTTGAACAGACGACGTGGAATTCTTTAAGGTGCTTGTGAGGATCTTCGCCCGAGAGTCCGTGGAAGGAGGGCAACAGATGGATCAACCCAGATTTTAACTCAAAAGTGATGTTATCACCCAAGTTAGGAAAGGTAATACAGAGCGGCTGATGAGTGACACCAATGCTGGCTAGTTCTTTCATGGTCCTTTCGTTTGCACTGTTTCCCGCTGCCATATTCTCTCTTTGACTTTCTAATTCGGTATAAGTATCTTCAGGGAGGACCCGCAGGTGGTCAGATTTTTCTCGGATTTCCTTGGTTTGTTTTCTCTGCACACGATTTCTTTGTGGAATTTCAGGGTAAAAGTGTAAATCTTTACTCCTATGTGAGCGGGTGATCATTCACAACTGCCAAAATCAAAGAAACAGTAGCCAGAATGATTAAAATGGTGAAAACTGATTATTTAATTAAAGAAAACTGATTGTTGACTGGACCAACCTTGACACTGGGTTACCCAGTGTCGCACCTGATACGTAACAAAAACGTACAAGAATGAAAACGAACGCAACAGTAACAATTAAAAAGCTGGAAAAAAAAAAATGATCCTAACTTAATAAATGACTATTAATACTAAAAACACAATAAACTTGCACCGCTCCCCGGCAACGGCGCCAAAATTTTGACCGTGCTGTCGAAGCACTCAAAATTAGATTCCTAAACGTTCCTCTTCTAATTTGTAGAAGCGATAAGTCAGGGTCGATCCCACGAGGAGCAGTTGGTTATCATGTTTTACGTATTAATTATCGAAACAAACAAAACAATAATGAGGGGGAGTTGAATTGAATTTAACTATTAACTACTAATCCGAAGACGAACCAGTAAACAAGCAGTAAAAGTGATTGTAAACAATTAAAAAGAAATCTCAAGCCCTAATCTAGTTATCCCCCTAGTCTGATTAAACCTTATAATTAATGCAATTACCCCTAAATTAGTTCCGAAACTTCTACCCCTGAATTAGCAACAAGCTTTGCTAATCCGAATTGTCCCTTAATTTTTAATAAACCAAAATAAGCTCTTTGATTTATCTGTCTAACTAAACGATTTAGAATAAGCTCTCTAAACCTAATTGGCTACACGCTTAAAGAACTAGGACAATAGGCTAGACGAAGTGTTAAGACTCACAAGCTCGGTCCAATTGACCCCGATTTATGTTACCTAATGAATTAATTCATTATTTGCTACTAATGGATATAAAATCATAACAATTACGGATTATGATAATACCCTAACTACAAACATGCGATCAATTAACCTAGGTGATCAATCTAAATTAATAATTCGCATATAAGAAACAATTAAATCTGATAACATAAATGAATTCCAGAATATAAATTAAAAGTAACTACCGTAAGAATTATAAAGTCGACAAACTAGGGTTCAAACATCAATTAGGGACTGAAACAGGAAATTAGCCGGACATATCGGCGTTCATAAACATAATTAAATTATCCAACATGAAGTTAAAAGAAAAAATTAACAGAACCGAACTGCCGAACTCGCGTCTCCAAGCCAACGTGAATGTGTTTTTCCAGTCTCTCCTCCTTTTTCTTTTCTTCACCGTCTGACCTCAATTAAATAAGCCTCTTTCTCTAATATCATGGGCCCCAACCCATTATCCACAACTTCAAACAAATTGTGGGCTTCTGGCCCATTTAACCTCAGTGCCGGATTCATTAATAAGAATCATAAAGTCGACAAACTAGGGTTCAAAAGTAACTAAAATGAATTCCAGAATATAAATTAAAAGTAACTACCGTAAGAATTATAAAGTCGACAAACTAGGGTTCAAACATCAATTAGGGACTGAAACAGGAAATTAGCCGGACATATCGGCGTTCATAAACATAATTAAATTATCCAACATGAAGTTAAAAGCAAAAATTAACAGAACCGAACTGCCGAACTCGCGTCTCCAAGCCAACGTGAATGTGTTTTTCCAGTCTCTCCTCCTTTTTCTTTTCTTCACCGTCTGACCTCAATTAAATAAGCCTCTTTCTCTAATATCATGGGCCCCAACCCATTATCCACAACTTCAAACAAATTGTGGGCTTCTGGCCCATTTAACCTCAGTGCTGGATTCATTAATAAGAAACAAATATGGCTTCAACTTCCCCTCACTTTCAATTCCTCACTTGATTTATGAGCAGATTTCAGGTTGGGTTGGACTCGACACTGGGTCGCCTAGTGTCAACTCAACTCGGTACGTGCCTCTTCGTCTCGATCCAAAATACCTCAAAATTCACTACAATAAGCACTAAAAACGCAATCAACGTAATTTAAACCAAGAAAGTTAGATAGGTAGAAAATTAGTAAGTGCAACAACTAAGATTCACATAAAAACGCAATCTTAACAACTAGATTAGTGCACAATTTTCGACTTATCACACAATATTTTAAGCCTAGAGACCGTATAATAATCTATTTATCTATATGTATTATTGTCAATTATGCAAAAATACACTATAAAATATAATTAAAATATATTTTACTAGACAAATTCATTATTTTACTAATTATCCTTATTTTCACAAATTTGTACAATATATTACTATGAAATTAAAAATTACAAAAATATATATGAAAATAAATTAAAAGAAGAAACTAAATTTACATTTTGCGGGAATTATTTGGATACTTTTCGCAATTATGTTGTGTATAAATCGGTATTAATCATATTAAATATGCGCGTGAATAAATGAAAAATTAAAAAATTGTAGAATTGTGTCATTGTAATTTTATCAACACAAAATAATTCAATGCTCATAATATACATACATATATATATATATAGATGTCATTTGTGTAAGTTTATTGCATTGAGTATTTTCTTGAGCTTAAAAATGTAAAGTTCTGTGATACCCCGAATCTTTGAAATGCAATAAAATACATTCTTTGGATCTTAAATATTTTTACCAATTTTATTTTAGTCTAAATTGTAAAGCTATTTGACTTATGATTTTATTTTTAGAAAATAAGTATGTACCAAGTTGACTGCACTCTTATTTTTTGAAAATAAGTATGTACCAAGTTGACTGCACTCTTAGCACCTAAAAGGTAAGAATTAAAAGTTTACAATACAGAAATTTAATATTAACATCGGGCTTAAGAAGTAGGAAATAAAATTAATTTATTTTATATTGTATATACATGTTGTACCTGCCTAAAATAACAACTAAAATTACAATATATATATATAGTGTACATACGTATAAAAAATATAATAATACAATAGTAAAAAATAAAAATAAAAAATATATATACATGTTCATGCAAACATAAAGTATAACATGATAATAATAATAATATGTTAATAATAGTAAAACACACACACATGCTATATTTAGTAAAAATTCATAAGTAATATAAGTATACTACGTGAATGTAGATGCCCAATTCCATTCAAACAAATTCAATATCGTTAGTCCCACATCGGAAAGTTTTCATTAAATTTCTAAAATTTTCATATATAAATACAAGTTAAACAACTTCATTACAAAAATATAAGAAAATAAGTAAAATAAAAAAAAATATTATATTAAATATTGGAATTCCTTTAACTAGGAGGTCCATATCAGTTTATTTTCGACAACGCTCGGGCCGGTGATTTGGGAAGTTGTCGTATAGTGTTAAAATATTTTGAGGTATGTCTTCTTTAATAATTTTCTTTCTTTTTATTTTTATAGTTTATATGGATTTGGGAATTTAATTATTTTCTTGATTTAAGTAGATTAATAAGTTTAGTTATTTCTTTTAGGTTGTGTAAGTAGTTATTGTTTAAGATGCATGTTAGTTAGTTTTAATATTTTATTAAATGTTGTTAATAATTTAAAATTAATAGTTAATTAGGCCTTTTAATTTAGGGCTATAATTTATAATAACGCGGCTTTTGAGTTAGAGATTGTAATAAAATAGTTGTACTTAAAGGATAGTATACCACACATAATTATTTTTAAAAAAATACTAAGCCCAATAAGTAATGGTGATTAATTAAACAACATGTGCTAGGTGTAGTGCAGGGCCTTGGGACGTACGCGACTTAACTATTGTAAAGCAAGCATAAAAGGTGGGTGACTGGGCTATTTGTAAGTACATCATGCTATTGAACTTGTACTTTGATAAATATGTTTGTCTTCGGGCTTATTGATATGATACATCTTAAGTCGTAAGATTGACTTTTGAGAAAGGCTCTTAAGTCGTAAGATTGGCTTTTGAGAAGGACTTGGGAGTAGTAAGATTGGCCCTAAGTCCAGCAATATGGCTTTTGAGTCGTAAGATGGACTCCTAAGTCAATGATGTATTTATTATTGTGCACCTTCATTTAGTATAACTACTTACAAAGTTCCCACTGAGTTTATACTCATGCCCATAATTACAAATCTTCAGGTTAGTTGAGCGAGGTGGCGGGGCTGTTGCGGCAAAGGTCACCGGGTTCCTTCTTCTACCCGCAACTTAAAGATATTTTTTTCTCTTCTATGTATATAAATAAGTTTATGTGTCACAAAATCCGGGTGTTTTCATTTTCTTAGAAACTTTGGAACCACTAGTGTAAATATGTTTTGGCAGTGTCTTATTGTCAATAAAATTTCTGTTTTTATCCGATAAGTATTTTATGTCACGCTTTCGCACTTTATCTGATTTATTACTTAATTAAAAGAAAAGAAAAATTTAGTAGCACTTCAATCCCGAATTTATGGGATTGGGGTGTTACAAGTTCTTTATTTCGTATGGCTCTATAATAATTTGTTTATTTTAAAATATTACATGATGTACTATATTTTTTAAAGTAGTAAATAATCATATATTATTTCATAATGTTTGGAAAAAAAATTAGTACAAATATTATTTAGGATTTAATTGTTGTTTTGTTGGTGAATTATTTTTTTTTTTAATGGAGATTTCATTTTACAATAATATTATTTTTTATTTTTATAAATATATTCACAATAAGAAACTTTTTCAAAATATTTAAATATATTGAATTTTTTTCTTATAATATATTATTTATATTATTAAATCTTAATATTAGTATTCAAATTGTTTATATTGTTTGTTTTTTAGTCTTAAATATTATTATGTTCATTTTTTTATAATATTTGTTTATTTAAATAATTTACATACTTCTTTTATTATTATTATTATTATTTTTTAATTTTTTTAAACATATATATAACATTAATTTCTAATTCTTATTATATACTCATTACTATATTTACAAACCGTGCATCGCACGGGTATTTCACTAATGTTTTTATACAATTGACCAACATAAATTCAACAAATTTATTATACACAATATGGATATCTAATTAAAGGTCCTAAAATAATAATTAATCTGATATATTTTTTTTTTTAATAAAGAATGAAGTTGGTATGAAAAAGTTATAACATTCAAAATTTAAGTTAAAAAGAAAAAAGACTTGAAAAGAGAATTTTTTGATTGGTGCATCCAATTTTTTTTCCTTTTTAAAAAATAAAAATAAACTCCTACAGTATGTATGACTGACACGTGTTTTCCTCTTGCGATAATAGTAAAGTGGGATTCTTTTACAATTTTCTTGTTAACCAACCACCTATTAAAAATATTATAATGAAACAATCAATTATATAACTTTGAGAATCTGATTTTTTTTAATTATAAAACTGATAATTTAAATACTTGTAGATCAAACTCATAAAAATTATTTAATTATGTACATACTAAGAAAATAATTCAACACTACAAAAATTATAACCCATATTTTAAGTCTAACATTTTGTTCTTATGAAACCAATTTTTTATGGGTTTATTACCAAAAACAACCTGAGGTATGCCCCGTTTTTACCACTTTGCAACCTGTTTTAAAATTTATCGCCGATTGCAACCCAGCTTATTCGAGTTTTACCAATTACAACCTATTTAATAAATTCCAGCTAAAATCAAGAGTGTGTTGCACACGCACAATTTTAAGCAAGTGGTAAAAACATGTATACTTCAGGTTGCTTTTGGTAATAAATTATTTTCTTTTTTATTTTTTTTTTTCTTCCCTCCATCACTTTCAACGGGAGAATTTGAAGAAATGAATGAGTACACATACATATACATACAAATTAGAACAACTCCTAGCTAGATCTTCATCTGAGAAACAAACCGAAGAAAATTGAACTATCCTCAACAGGAGAATTTGAAGAAATGAATGAGTATAGATACATAGACATACAAATTAGAACAACTCCTAGCTAAATCTTCTTCTGAGAAATAAACCGAAGAGAATTGAACTACGATCCAACATTAGCATGGAATCTTCCGATAGCTTTATCAATTATAACCACAGCTTCCAAAATTTTACCGAACTGTGCAATGTAATTCTTCATGGTGTCCTTCTGCGTCTCTCATGCCAGTCCTCCGACGAACACCTTCGTGTACGTCCTGTCGTCGAACTGTCTTGCTATGTTCCCTGGCGTCATCGATAATAATCGAAGTTTTTTATGATTCAAAGTTAGTTTCTTCTGGATCTGTAAATAAGTAACGAAGAAGAGGATTTGTGTTGAAGAAAATTACAGAGATTAGTGGAGATAGGAGACGAACTGGTGTTTGGATGAGGGAGAATTAGGTCAGAGAGAGAAGGGAGGGATAGAGATGTACAAAAATCAATTCACTTGTGAACTATTTGGATCTCAGTTCGTGAAAAGCTCGATTGGACTAGTCTAATGTGGCTCGTTAAAATAAACGAACCAAACTCAAGATTGATGATATTCTGTTCGTTAGCTCGCGAACAAGTTCGTTTGTGGGCTCGAGAGCTAGTTCGTAAGCTAATGTACTTATAATTAAATTCTAATTTTATAGTTATATTTATAAAAAATATAGAATTATATAATTAAATCATGCATTTGTATATATGTAATTAATTAATTTTAGTAGGTATATTATAATTTAAGAATCTATAGCTTATTTTTAATTAAATAATGATTAGTAAGATATTTATTTTATATTTATTGATTTTTTTAGGCTCAATTAGACTCGCGAGAGGCTCGAGTAAGCTCGCGAGCCATCCATATATTTGATAAATTAAGCTCGACTTCGACTCGAAAATTAATGAACCAAACGTAAACTCTTAGATATTCGGTTCAGCTCTATTCGTGTACATGCCTAGAGAGGAAAGAAAACGAGGAGGAGAGAGAAAGTGATGGAGGGAAGAAAAGAAAAAATAAAAAAGAAAATGGTTTATTACCAAAAGCAACCTGAGGTATACCCATTTTTACCACTTGCTCAAAATTGTGCATGTGTGGCACGCTCTTGATTTTGGCCGAAATTTATTAAATAGGTTGTAATCGGTAAAACGCGAGTAAGTCGAGTTGCAATCGGCGATGAATTTTAAAATAGATTGCAAGTGGTAAAAACAAGTATACTTCAGGTTGCTTTTGGTAATAAACCTCTTTTGTTATATATTTAGTATGTATCTCAAACTAAAGATCCTAGAAAAAAGATTAATTTGATATATTATTCCTCAAATATAGAGTAGACACAAAAACGTTGTGTGCAATTTAAAATTATAGTTGGAAAACCGAAATTAAAAAAATTAAAAAAAAAAAAGAGAAAGGAAAATATGAGAGAGACATAGATAGATTGGAACCGCCACTACATTACATTCCCAAATCCAAACATTTAGTTCTTATATATATATATATATATTATTGTTTTAGGCCTAAAATTAATGTGGTGAAGACACATCACCTAAACTATCGTACTTTTATATTAGACTAGATGTTCGCCCGTGGAATGCACGTGATAAAATATTCTATTACATTAATAATATGTGATTAAATTCTAATATTACTACCAGTCACTATAAAACATATATAAGTCATTATACATTTTACTATATTTTATGTATTAAAAATTAAGTAAATATTAACATTTACTTTTTTATGTAAGCAATATGAATTTTAAACCCAATTTCACAAAAAAAAGTGAAATAAGTTATTTGAACTTTTGTAGTATACCATATTTTTTTTCTAATATGAAATAAATAATTGGAAACAAATACACATAGGGTGTGTTTGTTTAAGGTCGGGAAGTGCTGAGCCAAACTTGGCTGAGAGAGTTAATGAGTGTGCTTTATTGAAATTTGGTCTCCTAAAAATCTACTGAGATAAATTATAAGCAAACATACCCATATTTTTTTTTTCTAACATACAGTTTTTGTACAATTGACCAATGTAAATCCAATAAATTTATTATATCTAATATGGATGTCTATTTGAATATCGTAAAATAATGATTAATTTGATATATTTTTCATCAAGAATTAAGTTGATATGAAAAGTTATAAACATTCAAAATTTTAAGTTAAAAAGAAAAAGAATTGAAGAGAGAATTTTATTGATTGGTACGTCCAATTCTTTTTTTTTTTTCCTTTTAAAAATAAAAATAAAAACAAACTCCTACAGTCTGTATGATTGACATGTGTTTTTCCTGATAGAGGACTTATATAGATGACATGTGTGTTCCTCTTACTGTAATAGTAAAGGGGATTTTTTTTTTACAATTTTTGTTAATAATTTTTTTTATAGGAATAACCACATATTAAAAAATATTATAATGAAACAATCAATATTATAAATTTAAGAATCGGATTATTTTTTATTATAAAATTAAAATTTAAATACTTGTGGCTAAAACCCATAAAAATAATTTAATTATGTACATATTACAAAGCTAAGCAAATAATTCAATACTACAAAAAATTATAGTTCATATTTTAGGTCTAATATTTTGTTCTTAAGTAATTGGTTTTTATATATTTAATATGAGTGTCAAACTAAAGATCCTAGCAAGAAGATCAATTTGATATATTATTTGTCGAATATAAATTAGGAACGAAAATATTATGTGCAATTTAAATTATAGTTGGAAATATCAAAAAAAAAAAAAAAATAAGAAAGATGAGAGAGGAACGTTGATTGGTTTCTTTTTTTTTAATATTTATTATGATTATGATTATGATTATTATTATTATTATTATTATTATTATTATTATTATTATTATTATTATTATTATTATTATTATTATTATTATTATTATTATTATTATTATTATTATTATTATTATTATTATTATTGTTGTTGTTGTTATTATTATTATTATTATTTTCGTTTAAAGCCTAGAATTAAGGTGGTGAAGACACATCACCCTAAACTATCCTACTTTTATATTAAGTAGGGATAGGGATAAAATAAAATTGAATTAAATGACGTAAGACGCCTAGGATTAAGACCAAAAAAGGGATATATGTAGGATTAAACAGGAGAAATCGAGAAAAAAATTAAAGGTGGCGGAGGAAAATCTATGGTTTAAAAGGGTAGGAGCTAAGCAAATCCTTTCAAAATAAAAAATTAAATTTATTAACAATTTGGAAACTAAAAATTATAGGATGGCCAAAACTAGTATGCAGTAGGTGCACGGTCCACTTGTGAGAATTTATTCTTTTGCACATATGGCTCTTATTTGCTTCAAAATTAGAAAGGGTGTGAATGAATAGTCAATGAAATTATAAAATGATGTGGGGAGTAGTTAATTAAATGAGGGTAATAATTTACCTTGATTCTCATTCATGTGCGCCAAACACAAGAATAGGAGTGAATCATCTTTTACTCCTATTTCCCACCTCCATCGTCCCTACCAAGCGACCCCTTTAAAACTTATATACATCATATGTATGGATCTTTTTGTGTAAATGGGTCGGACTGATCCTGAATTATTTGGATTCTTTAAGGGCTCGTTCACTTAAAGCCAATAGGCTTGGTAGGATATAATCAACCAGCCCCCTCATTTATTTACTCTGATGGATGCCCAATACTATCGAATCTCGGGGCGTGTGGCAAAGGGCTTTTAAATGTGATGTTGATGCAATTTGAATCCACCCAAATGGGGGTGGTTGTAGCGCCCGCAAAATTTTCGTCTATTTATTTAAATATTTTGTGAATTTTAATTATCATTTTATTTATATAGGCCAATTCATTTTATATGATTAATATTTTTGGACTGTCTAGTCCAAATAAATTATTTAAGGCCCATTCATTTTTATTTTTTTTGTGAGCCCATTTACATACATTACATTCATATTCATATCTGGCCCAATAAACTATACCCTTATGACTATTGATGGCCCAATCAATTGAGCCCAAATCCAATAGTGGATGGATAGAATTTTAGAAATGGCAGTTTTCCCATTCTGTTCTTTTAGCGTGAGTACGTGAGTAAGGAGTGAGAGATCATGGAGTGATGGTGGAGATAGACTAAAAACCGCTAGTGAAACTTTCTTATAAAAACGTCATCCTCAACTGAGAAATAGCTTTTATTGTCACGCATAATTTTCTACAGAAGGTAAAAAGATCACTCTTTTATTTTATTCTTCTTCTACAGTTCCGGTACTCTGCTATTTTCCTTCTTCTGCTAACCAGCTTTCCGCCAACATCTTCAGTGCCAGTCTCTCCCTAAATTCTTATTCCAAATCACCACTGCCACTGATTTCAGAAAAAAAAATCACAACATTTCCCCTCCTTCCAGTCAAAAAAAAAAAAAAATAATAATAATAATTGGCAACTCAGTTTTATGAAACAAAAGAGATATCATCGCCACACCACTGTTCCTATTCCGGTGGCGCCAAACGGAAAGGGAGTCTGGCCGACGACACGGTTCTAAGCGAGTGATTTGCAATCTATACACAATTTCGATGGAGAATTCACCACTGATGTCACTGATTTCAAATTAATTATGGCCGCCAGTACCATGAATTTACACTTTCTGGCCGACAATAGAAAAAGGAGGAGTGGACTGATGGAGAAGCAGAGAAATTGAGGAGGGGAGAATAAAGATGAATCGCACCGGATGAGTAGACGGAATTAAACCGGAGCCGCCGCAATGCTTCTGTAGGCGGAAGTCTGTACAAAAAGAGAAGAACTAGAAGGATCCTGCAAACCTCCCAATCCTTTTTAAAACTCTCAGTACCTTTATGTTTCCCAAAAAGGGCCGTAGCCGCAAAGCTTGAAAAACAAATTTCAATTTCCGAGCCCATCAACCTTAACTATCCTTGTTTCCAAATTAAAGTCATCAACTCATTTAATCACTCCAGTCTCCAGCTTGTACCTTTCATTTACAACCATGTTCTATTTTATCTATATGAATAACCTTCCTTTATTTATTTAACTTCCTTCCTTTTATTTTATTTAAAGTATTATATAGTTTAAATAAGTTATGTCGCTTAAATGTAGGAATCGAAGAGTGAGAGTACGGGCCTAGGACTTTGGACTAATTTGTCAGCATTTGCATTTTCAATCATCTCATTTCCAGGTGGGGGTCCTAACTGTTTATTGCTTTAATTATAATTACTTGATTGTATACGTGTGCTTTTATTTTATTATTACTTGCCAATACAAGTGATTTACAATTCGCTACTTGCCAATACAAGTTTTGCTTATTGTCATTATGCTACTTGTCAATACAAGTTTAGCCCATTATCAATATACTACTTGCCAATACAAGTTAGTTCTATGTGTCTTGCCAATACAAGCGCATCATTTAAATAAATGTTACATTGTATGCTTCTTTGTCTTTATGATTATTGTAATAAACTGTGACTCCCACGAGCTAAAAGAAGTTCACCCCAGCCTATTATTGATCCTCAGGTAGAAATGGAGAGAGTGATTGAAGTTGACACGGAGCCGGGGAAGCATATGGTGGTATCTATTAAGTAATGAAATTTTAGTGAAATTTGATATTGGACTATTTGAACTGGATTGTTTATGTTTCTGGAAGTCAATTTATTCTCGTTTATTTGAAGCAATTGATAGGTGAATGTTAGAATATTTTGTGGGTTGTTTGTGTAGATGGAGTTATTAAAATCTTAAATATATTTGATTGCATAATATGATTTTTAATTATGATTTCCCATAATAAGTGTATACTTAGGAAATAAATTTTAATTAAGTTATTTCATGTTTGAGATTTGTAAAGAATAATAATAATAATAATAATAATAATAATAATAATAATAATAATAATAATAATAATAATAATAATAATAATAATAATAATAATAATAATAATAATAATAATAAGTATATTAGTGATTTATGCTAGGTCTAATTAAATTAAATTGCATGTTTAAGTTGTGTTAGTTCAAATTGTTTTATTTAAATTTCGCTGCAAATAATTGACATTATGTCTTAAGTAGTCAAAGATTTTAAAGTACCGTATATATACAATTAATTTTTTTATGTACCTTTATATATTATATTACGATAAGGCAAAAGTGGAAACTTTATACGAATAGTAATTTAGTAATGGCCCGATTGAACAAAATAATTATTTCTAAATACATAAAATAAACATTTTTCTATTTTATAATTTCTTAAATTAGACTAGAAAATCGGGTTGTTACAGTGACATAGAGATAGACCGCACGAATAAGATTTAAAAATGACATTAATCAGATGTGTGGGTTTGGGCTTATCACATCAAGTATGTGTCGGATGATTTAATAATAATCAACCAAAAAGCCCACCAGATATCCCTTTAAAAGCCCAACATGATATCTCTAAAATGGAAGTAAACGATCCTTAATGGCTCCCTCAGTAATAGTTTTGTAGATTATGAAAGTATCACTTTTCTAGCCAAAAATATCACATTATTAGTATTGGGAAAATGAGATTGGATGGTATTAAAATGTGGAGATATGATTAATGTTGTACAAGTAATAAATGTCATATAGTGTGGCATATGGTACTTCACCCAAAAAATATAGCTCCCTTCCTAGTTTCACGCATATTAAAAAACTAATAAATAACATGTGCGTGCATGTGAGATTTTTCTCTCTATATATATATCATTTTCAAACTTTGTTAATTTCTTCCATGTTTTGGTAATTTTACATTGGAAAAAGGTATGCTTCTTTTTTAAATAACGTATTCATGTTTATTATACGATAAAGTTTTGTGAGTACACAATTTCTATCAACTTTCAAACTTAATAAGTAAATCAATCTAATAGTGGTTGCCGAATGGAAGAATAAAAAGTGATTGGGAAAATGTTAGACAAAATCAAACAACATTTGATCAATCTCTTTGTTAAATAAGAAATAACTTACATTGAACATAAATAAATACGAGTATAATTGTAAATTGTGTATAGATGTATCATACACTTTCTTCAGAACTTATACACAATTCCTCAGGATGCAAATGAGAGATTCAAAACCATTTTTTACTCCTCAGTCGTGCAACATACAAAGTCTATTCACATGAAATATTAAAGTCTCTTGCGATTATAATTTTTTATAAAAATTTGTTTACATGATCACATATCTAAATTGAACAATCACAAATAAATCACTACATAAAATATACACTATTGTCTACATAAATTCAACTTAAATTGACCATAGCCTAAATTTACAAACAAGAACGACAGTAGTTAATAAACTAATTGATCAGTTAACACGTCAATCTTAGTGAATACCCAAACATATGATTCCAAATAAGATAAATAATATTTTAGCTGAACAAAACAAATGATAAATATGTTTAATATCAGCCAAGGCGAAAATGAAGCGCCACCGACTTGATCTAGTTGATATAAATGCATCCGCATCATCGTGTCATTGTGATTCATCTTTTCTTCGTATCTTCCTACTTACGTAGGATCTCTCCCTAGTTTTTCTTTGTTATTCGTTTTCTTTTACTCTCTTACACTTTTGTAATTTTCTCATTTTTTATCATTGTAGTTGTAGTTTCCTCCACTTCTTTTTATTCTTAGGATTCTATTAATTATATTACCTTTGCTATTGAATTTTAAATTCGGCTTATTGTCTATAAGATCAGCATTTTATAGTATTAATTTAGAGATGTTTTGTCCATACAATATCTTGCTTTTAGTAAGATTGATTGAAAGAAATCAGACATAAACATGAGAGAGATGATTGTTTTTGGTTGCAGGAAGGTTTTGATATTCATTGTAATTTCATTGTGTTGTGACTGCACAATAGCATCCTATTTATATATTACAAGAGTAGCCCTAATTCTCTATAAACAGACAAAGCATAACAACAGAAAAAGCTAGTCTAAGGCTGTCTTGTACCAGACAAAAACATTAATGATCATTTAATGAACTTGTACTTGTAGGACCAGGATTCTTGTCTTCTTCCTTATTTCTCCAACGGCTGTCTGCTTCCTTTTGGACTAATCCTCTACACAACATCTCAGCATATGTTGACCTCTTCTTTGGTCCAGCTGTAAGGTCCAACTCAGCAACATCATGCATGCAAGAGGTTTCAACACCCCCTCTCAATTTGAGTGCAGATTGAGGAACCAAGTTGAGTTTGTTCCTTAATCTCACGAAGAATTGCAGACTCAGTGGCTTTGTCATTAAGTCGGCTATCTGCTCATTTGATGGTACATGGAAAACTTTAATCAATCCTTTCCCAACAATGTCTCTCACAAAATGAATATCAAGTTCCACATGCTTAGTTCTAGCATGCAGAATAGGATTTGATGCCAAAGCAATTGTGCTAGTATTATCAACCCAGACAACTGGCACTTTATCTCTCTTGATCTTAAGCTCCTCCAGCATAGAGCATATCTATACAGTTTCAGATGTAATGTGAGCCAAGCTTCTATATTCAGCTTCTGTACTTGACCTTGACACACTGGATTGTTTCTTGGATTTCCAGCTGATAAGAATTCCTCCTAGATAAACACAGAAACCAGTGATAGATTTTCTATCATCAGTGTCAGTTGCCCAATCCGAATCACAGAACCCTGTCACATTCAAGTTACCAGTTTTCTTCAACTGCAAACCCATACTTGAGCTACCAGCCAGGTATCTCAAGATTCTCTTAACAGCTTTTAGGTGAGTATCCATTGGAGATGTCATGTATTGACTCACCTTGTTCACAGAATAAGCAATGTCTGGTCTTGTGATAGTTGCATATTGCAGACCTCCCACCAAACTTCTGTAAAAGGTAGCATTGTTGATTGGAGTTCCATCATCCTTTGACAAATGTGGGGAAGTGATCATTGGTGTTCCTGTGCCTTTTGCCTCCAGCATATTTGCTCTTCTTAGCAAATCTTTAACGTACTTTTCCTGGCACAAATGCATTCCTTCAGGGGTTCTTGTGACTTGGATACCCAGGAAGTGATGAACTTCACCAAGTTCCTTCAAGGAGAAATGACATGACAAAGATTTTATTGCAAGGGCAACCTCTTCACTGTTGTTACCTGTCACAAGGATGTCATCTACATAAATGAGTAGATAGATGAAATTACCATTCCTTACTTTGAAGAACAGAGAGTTGTCTGCTCTTGAATGCTGAAACCCCAAATCACTCAGCACACCATTCACCTTTAAGTACCAAGCTCTTGAGGCCTGCTTTAGGCCATAGAGAGCTTTATTCAGTTTACACACAAGTGGATCTCCATCACCTGATCTCACTTCAAAACCTGGTGGTTGCTTCATAAAAATCTCTTCATTCAGCTCACCATGCAGAAACACATTATTTACATCCAAATGCTTCACATTCCACCCTTTTTTCACAGCCAAAGTCAGCATCACACGTATGGTACAAGGCTTGACAACAGGGCTAAAGGTTTCTGTGTAGTCCAAACCTTCTGTTTGTGAATAGCCTTGAGCCACTAGTCTTGCCTTATGTCTTGATACACTCCCATCAGCATTCTTTTTTACCTTACAAACCCATTTGCATCCTACTACTTTTCTCCCTTGAGGCAGCTTTGACAAACTCCATGTGCCATTGGTTTTCAAGGCTGTAATCTCACTATCCATTGCTTCTTTCCAGTGAGCATGATTCAATGCTTCCATGAAGGATGGTGGTTCTTCTTCAAGGTAGGTGAGAGTATAAATTTTTGGCTTATAGATCCCTGCCTTTGATCTTGTAATCATAGGGTGACCTGCATGGACAGCTTGACAAACATCTTCAATAGGAACATTAGTGTTAGGTGAAGTACATAAATCACTTGGTGTATGCATATTCTCAGGGTTGGCATTATTGGTATGTTGAGTAGGAGTTTGAGAGGTGGCAGATGTGCTATGAGATGGAGGTTTATCACTTTGATGTGATTCATGAGAGGTAGATGGTAGATCAGTTGGGAGTTGAGTGTTCTGGAAGTGTTGCACTATAGGAGGGGTCATGATGAAAGAACTGGAATTACTGGAATCTTGAAAATATGAATTATAAGTGTCCTTGAAGGGAAACACATACTCATCAAAGGTGACATCCCTACTAAAAATGATCTTTCTATTAGGGAGTAAAACCTTATATCCTTTAAATTGGTTGTTGTAGCCAAGAAAGACTCCCTGTTGTGATCTGAACTGTAGTTTATGATCATTATAGGGTCTTAGATGAGGAAAACACAAACAACCAAAGACCTTAAGGCTTTTATAATCAGGTTTCTGTTTGTAAAGGACTTGGAAAGGAGACTTGTGGGACATATTTTTAACAGGGACTCTATTCATCACATAGGTTGCAGCTGCAAAGGCATCATCCCAGAACTGCAAAGGGACCTGAGAGTGTGCTAGAAGAGATAGACCAGTTTCTACAATGTGTCTATGTCTTCTCTCTGCAACTCCATTTTGTTGTGGAGTATAGGGACAAGACAATCTGTGAACAATACCACTGGAATCAAGGATTGGCTTCAAAGGCTTGTATTCTGTTCCTCCATCAGTTTGAATGGATTTGATTTTGGAACAGAATTGGTTTTCAACAAGGTTTTTAAAGTGTGAAAAAGCAGACACAACATCAGACTTTTGCTTCAGGAAATAAATCCAGGTGAATTTTGAATGATGATCTATTAAGTTGACATAGTATTTATGTCCATTTCTAGAAGTGATGGGAGAGGGTCCCCACAGATCTGAGTGTATTAGATCCAATGGATTATTGTACTGTGAAAGGGAATCATTGTATGGAAGTTTATGACTCTTAGCTACTGAACAAGCAATGCAAAGATTTGAGGGAACAGAATTAATTTCATAAGGGATATTACAGCTTTGAAGAGCAATCTTTACAATATCATGACTATTGTGCCCAAGTCTTTGGTGCCACAAATCTAAACTATTGCTCTTATTAGAGTTAATGCTGCAAACTCTAGGTTGACACGCAGAACTAGAAAGAGAAACATGACTAGAAATGGAACTGGAACTATTTCCTTGATTAAACTGAGCAGACTTGGAGTTATCTCCTTGATTTGAAAAAGCAGGATGATTGATGGAAGGATCTGGATGTAGGGTGAACTTGTAAAGACCATCTTCAACTGTTCCCTTGAGCAAAATACCCTGTGTTGCTTGGTCCTTAACAAAACAAACAGATGGATGAAACTCAAAGAAAACAGCATTGTCAAGAGCAAACTGTGAGACACTAATGAGATTTTTAGTTATGTTAGGCACATGAAGCAGGTTTTTCAGAATAAAGGATTTTGTGTGTAAAGGAGATTTGAGAAATGCATCACCAAAGTGTGTTATATACTCACCTGCACCATTCCCCATTTGAACCTTGTTTGCACCTTGATACTCATTGGCTATGTTGAGGTTGCTCATGTCATTTGAAACATGGTTTGAAGCTCCAGTATCCGGATACCAACTATGTTCAGATCCACCTTCTTGGTTGTAGTTGTATGCTGGAAACTGAGCCAGATTCAAGGTAGGATTTCTGTTAAAGAGCTACTGCTGCTGCATGTTTTGCTGAGGTGGAACAAAGTTATTCTCAGGGTTGTACCAACATTTGTTGGTTGCATGTCCATAGTATCCACAGTATGTGCATGTAGGTTTGTTACCATTTGACCTTCCAGATCTACCCCCTCTGAAACCACCTCTGGGAGCTCTTCCTCCTCTATTTTGAAACTGTTGTCCTCTGCCTCCTCTAAAACCTTCTGTCTGGAATTTCTTGGTGAAGTTTTGGGGCTAGTTTCCTCTTGTCACTGAGTTAACACTCAGTTGTGAACCATCAGTGTTCACACTTTGGCTTTGAGCTTGATTCACTTCAAGTCTTGACTCATAAGAAAGCAGCAAGGATTGCACTTCTGTCACTGTAACTTCTTCAGCTCGTGATGTTACATTGACCATCACAGAGTCATAACTAGTGCCCAAACCGGACAGAATATGCATCACCTTGTCATCTTCACTGATTTTGTGTCCTGCAGAAGCTAGGAGATCAAAGCAGTTCTTCATCTTTCCAAGATATTCTCTCATTGTGCATCATTCCTTCTTGGTATTCTGAAGCTGTATTTTGTACTGCATCAGCTTGGTCTTTGTTTGGCTTGCAAAGCTCTGTTCAAGAGTACTCCATATTTCATATGAAGTCTCCAATCCCACCATCAGTGATAGAACACTATCACTCAAGGAAGATAAGATCCAAGAGGCTAACAGTTGATCTTGTCTTTCCCATACAAGAAATTCTGGATTTATGCTCTTCTCTTCTCCTTCATTTGAGAGCATTTTTGGTGGAATGCTATCCTGTGAGTTGATATAAGGGGCCAAGCCATAACCCCTTATTGCTGTGTAGATCTTCTGCTTCCATATTAAAAAGTTGGACTCATCTAGTTTCACAGAAACTAACTGGTTGGAAGGATGTATAATTTGGGTTAGAACGTTGGTAACGGGCAAGTTAGAGGCTCCTATACTTGTGGCTGTATCTTCAGCCATTTATAAACTAGGTAATGATAGATGAAGCGTGGTTTTTAGGGATCAGAGCCAGGATATACCTGCTCTGATACCATGAAAGAAATCAGACATAAACATGAGAGAGATGATTGTTTTTGGTTACAGGAAGGTTTTGATATTCATTGTAATTTCATTATGTTGTGACTGCACAATAGCATCCTATTTATATATTACAAGAGTAGCCCTAATTCTCTATAAACAGACAAAGCATAACAACAGAAAAAGCTAGTCTAAGGCTGTCTTATACCAGACAAAAACATTAATGATCATTTAATGAACTTGTACTTGCTGGACCAGGATTCTTGTCTTCTTCCTTATTTCTCCAACGGCTGTTTGCTTCCTTTTGGACTAATCCTCTACACAACATCTCAGCATATGTTGACCTCTTCTTTGGTCCAGCTGTAAGGTCCAACTCAGCAACATCATGCATGCAAGAGGTTTCAACATTGATAGTTTTAGACTTTAGAGTTGGACTGTCACTTTTTCTTTAAGAATTAAAAAGAAATCTTGTTTGTTATAGTATCATATTAACAATATAATAATTAATTAAGTAGGTATATATAGGCACTACAAATATATACCTAAACTCATTTTACTCTTATTTAAAATACTTTTGATAAATTTTCTAAAATCAGAAAATTTTATTTTTTCTCGGAAGAATATTACATAATGAATTAATCTGAAACAAATTAATATTTGGTACAGGTTAATCCAACCATATAATAAGGAATTCTAATTAACTTAAAAACTTTTCCAAAAGTGTTGTTAAATGAGAGACTAAATCTACATGAATTAAGAATCTCTTTTGTCCAAGTTACGATATTAACTATACAATAATTTATTAAGAGTAGGTCTTGGGTGCATCCAACACACAATAAGCTTATTGTGCACTCCTCAATTTAATTTGGAAATTAGATATATATTAAGGGCTGCGTTTGGATACACAATAGGAATTGTGGCGCAGCGGTCAAAGCTTATATGCGCGCGTTGTGAGGTCTTGTGCTCGAGCCTCAGCGCGCGCAGGTTTTTTAATTTTTTTCTATTCAAATTAATCTTGGAATTATATATATAACAAGGGTTGTGTTTGGATATCACCAAACTCATAGTGGCGCAGTGGTATAGCGCTGTTGTGCGCACGCTGAGGTCTCGTGTTCGAGCCTCGCGCAGCGCACAACCTTGAATTTTTTTTTTTATTCTGTAAAACGAATAATATATATATATATATATATATATATATATTATATTAAGTCATGTTTGTTATCACATAAGAGACACTAGCTTAGGTGGTAAAATCTTAAATTGTTAGATATTAGGGCATAGGTTCGAATCCCATCTTCTCCAAATTTTTATATATGTGCACTTTTTATATTATTTTAGACAATGTAATATATTATTTAAAAAAATTATATATTATTTAAAAAAAATGTGTATACCTGTAACATAACATATACTATTACACAATATAACATATACTATTACGCAATATATATATTATTAAAAAAAATGTGTATACCTGTAACATAACATATACTATTACACAATATAATGCTGCACATACTATTACACAATATAACATATACTATTACGCAATATAACATATACTATTAAACAACAGAATATATTATTAAAAAATTGTACATGTAACTATAACATATACTATTACGCGATATAACATATACTATTGCGCAATATAACATATACTATTGAACAACATAAAAAAAGGTAAAAACAGAGCAAAATCAGGGTTCGAACCCGCGCGTCCCGCGCGCCTGGACCTCGCGCGCGCGTGTCTCACCGCTGCACCACATGTTATTATTGGGAATTCATCCAAACAAGGCCCTTATATATATTCTTAATTTTAAATTAAATAGGAGAGTGCACAATAGTGCAATTGTGTGTTGGGTGCACACAAGTTTTTGCCATTTATTAAATATGGATATGCTAGACACTTTATGGAACACTACAAGAAATTTGTCAAATAGCGACAATCAATTCCGTCGCTATTCTGTCGTTAGGAGGTGATAGCGACCAATTAGCGACGAAAAAAGTTGGTAGTAATATGGCTAGTCGCTATGAATACCGACGGACCTAACAGTCCGTCGGTAAAAATTACGACGGATTCATGACAGAATGCTGACAGAAATTTCCTAAAAATAATTTACTCAATTGCGACGATCTACCGACAGAAATATTGTCGGTACACTAATCCGTCGGCATTTCACGACTACATTTTGTCGCTAATCTGTCGGGAATTACCGACAATATTGTCTGTCGATAATCTATTTCGTCGTTATCTTGTCGCTAATTATTAAAAAAATTAGTCGTTATTCCGTCGCTAATTATTTAAAATTTAGTAGTTATTTTGTTAAAAAAAATAGTCGTTATTCTGTCGCTAACTATTAAAAGTTTTAGTTGTTATTTTGTAGCTAATTATTGCTGTCGTTATTTGGTCGGCAATTAACGACATATTTTTGTGAGCTCTGTTATTATTTTCTTTTGTAGATAAACTGTCGATAAATATTCAATTTCAAATCTTCTATATTATCGGTGCCCTACCTTTTTTATTTATATATAAAATATTCCACAAAATAAATAAAAATCACCCAACACAATCTAAAATAAGTAATTCAACGTCTGAATACGAATTAAAGTCTAAATATCCCACAAATAACAACACATGTTTGAAATTCGATCTCAACATAAAAAAGATGTGCCGAAAATAAGACAAACACTCCAAATTCAAAACTAAAATAAACCCACATAATAAAGTGCAAACATAAGTCAACTCAACACTTCATCTTCTCCATCATATGCCTAAGTCTCTATCGTGAATCAATCGCATCAAGAATCGAACCTGCTCATGTGTCTCATTCTTTCATGCAGAAATTTCATCGAACTTCTTCTGCATCTCAGCACGACCCTTAGCAAGACCCTCAGCACGATCCTGCTCTCGGGCGTGCTCTATGTCCCTCCGATGTGAGCTCACCGAGGAATCATAAGTTCCGTACCTTTTATAAGTTGGCTTTCTTGATTGTAATCTTTCCAGCCCAGCATGATTCAATACCATAATGCACACGACATAAAAAAAAGATATTGTTCACAAGCTACTAATGAACGAGTCAATCAATGTAAAGAAGCTCAAAATTCGGACAATACAATATTACTACTAAGATAAGATAACATAAAACTAATGTAAGAAATAATCATTAATTATACATACCTTGAAATCTTTGCAGATGTGAGGATGCAGGAAGATTAATTCAATCTTGAGAAGATAATCCTGCAGTAGATATTCTACCAACATTATGAATTAGAAAGCAAAAAAAAAGCTAATGAAAGATTACAACTAATATGAGAATCTCACCTGATGCTATATGTAATAAGCAAGGCCAACAAAAATATTGTCTATGTAGTGAAAGACACAAGTTTGTAATGGTTTTTATACGAGCTGTGGAAGAATACGTGTTGATGAGAGTTAACACTTTTAAATCCGTAAGGACCTGGTAGGCTCTAATCCTTGCTGATTGGATATGCAACTGGAAAACACATCCAAACAAGGACACGAACCACTGGGGCCACAGTTGCACCAATAGCAAGTCCATATCTAGTGCAAACTGATTGGGGGATGAGCTGAATAAAACAAAACCATAAAAACAGTTTGTGGTTCATCAATCTAATAATAGTTTGTTATGAGAATGAATTAAATATTCCATCTGCTTTTAGATGATAGGATAGTTATCCTAATTTTCATACAGAGCAATAAATATAAATTCCTGAAATATTCAGATAAGTTGGGTTTCTCCACTTCTATGAGAATGGTGCAAACCAAATTTAATTATATGTTGTTGTGACCGCTGAGGTGGACCAAATCTAAGTGGAGCATAAAGGAGCAACTTGGGTTGGATTAGTAGGTTCCAGGTGGGAAAGCAAAATAATTTCATTATCAAATTAAAAAAAGGGACATAAATGGAACATGAGAATTACGGGCACTTGACAGAGATTTAATTCCAAGAACTCATATTTCAGCTTGTTAATGTTGCTCAAGTTTGGTTTGGGTCGTTATAAATAAGAGGAACGCACACTAGTCTTTTGTTCCACATGTACCTAAAGCTATGAAAGACTTTGTATTTAGGTTGAACAAACATAAAACTTCAAGTTTTTCAAATGCTGTCATCTTCAATCATGATTTTAGATTTTTAGGTATCCTACCAGAAGCCTCGAAATGAAATCATGTGCAGGAACATTCGATCCACTTCACATATTTACTTAGAGGAACTGGAAAGAAAATACTAGAAATTACTCATTAAATTCTCATTTCTTTTCTTCATTGGTCTTTTTTTCAGGGAATGTAATTATCTTCAGAGCCAGGTTCATAGTTAATTGCTTCATAAAACTCCTTACCTCACCAAACAGAAGTATCAATGTCACAGATATCAGGATTGGTCCCCAGGCTGAAACTAGACTATCAAGGAAAATAGGAAGAGCCTGGAGAGAGACAGAGAGAGAGAGAGAGGGAGAGAGAGAGCGAGAGAGAGAGGGAGATCAACAATTTAAACAATCTCTGATAAGTCCAAATAGGCATTAAAAGCACAAAACCTCAACTATGTATACCTCCATAGCAGCTGCTTTGCAGATAAGCAGTGTGCAAAGCAATAAATGCTGATTCTTAACAACTGGCAATATCTTTGCTGCAACAAGAAAATGCAATGCAAGGCTGTCATCCGGTCAACCTTCTGCAGAATGGGAAAATTGCTCGACTGATCAATTTACAACAAGCAATGGATGGAGGCTGACAATGGGGACAAAAGAAAAACGGAATGATATCTAACCAATAATAAACAAGAAGAACAGAATGATATTTACACAATAATAAACAAGTTCCTTCCTCAACCTCACCTGATTTTGTTGGAATTCAATATTCAGAATAAGTTTCCACAGCCTAAAGCTTAATCCTAAACTAGAATTCATCAATTGGAGGGCACAACATTGCAGGGCGATAGTCCGATTCCCTAGCTAAGAGAATAGTGTTCATTATCCCCAGGTTATTGATCGAAGGCTGACGAACATTATAAACAATCTACGATCAGAAGATGCCACATATAAAAAGAAGACAAAGAAATATATATATAAGTTGGAAATACACTAAAATTTAGCCAAAATTCTGGTCCAGCTATCAATTAGCTACTGACCAAATCAAAGCTTAATAAAGCCAATTTAACTAACCGTAATTGCTTTGGGAAAATAGTGGTCTTGAAAGCAAATACCATGAATTAACAAAACTTTCTAAAAGATCACATGAAAGCCACAATTACCATGAAAATGATTTACTTCTTTATGTTTTCTTTTTTCTATTTATGCTTACATCAGTATCTTATATATTATTACCCTTGAATACTGGAATACTGGAGAAACCCCCTGAATCTGAAAATTTACATAGTTGCTAAAGGAATGAAAAAAATAAAGGGTGTTGCCATGCCTGAGGCGAATAAAATAAAAATGAGATCCTCTATTATATTTTCTATCACATCTCCTACTCCACAATAATCACCACATGCCACATGTCAAATGAGTGCGCATAATACAGTGCAAGGATTTATCCATATATAACTCATCTGGTGCATACGATACCATTCTAGATTAAACGGGAAAATGACCACTTCTTATTTCCTGTAAACTTTGGGTCCTAAATTAGAAAAAACTCCACGAGCATCAGAGAAAATTCACATTTACCTAAACTTCAGCAAGCCCCATCTTCTCCAAAATCTTTTGGCATACAAAATTTTCATCATCACATCTCAAAGGGAAACAAAGTGTTACTTAGGTTATTAGCACAAAACCATACATATCTAGAATTCTAATTAGACATTTTGAACTTGCATCTTGCTCAATTAAGGATTTTATTTTGTTCACGAACCTAAAGATATTCAGGCACTTCATCAAATCAAAAACCAGTACACCAATAGTTACAACTCAGAAATGTAAGCAAGAGATCCACCATAGGGCATTAATGTTATACATGTCAACCAAGCTAGAATATAAAATCTGAGTTAATTCACCCCTACTAACAATTGCAGCTTTAGGATCAAGACATATTTCGATAATTTCTTCGTTAAGAGAAGCATGATTGAGAATCAATGGTGTACAAAAACCAAATTATAGACATCCTTTGTCAATTAGAAAAAAATCTAGGTTTAATTCATATACAGAAACATACAGGGGAAAATTTGTATAAATTTCTTTTTACCTGTTAACTGCAAGATTGGCAAGGGGGGCAGAGACATCGGCGCATCAGCGGTGGAGGAAAGGCATCGGCACATCAGCGGTGGAGGCAGGGCAGAGGCATCGGAAGGCTTACGGCGGGGCCAGGCTACGGCGCACTGAGGGCGGGGAGATGGTGGGGGCGATTGTGTGATGACGACGTGGCGTGGCGCGGCGCGGCGGCGTGGCCAGGGTAATTGTGATTTTAGGGGAATTGTGAAGTAAAATTCTAATAAGTTGTTAAAAATGTACGTGTATTTGTATCTTTTAATTTCCTAATTTCTTTTTAGCTTATTTTTAGTTTATACTACCGACCAAAATTTTGTCGGTATTTAGCGACTACTCATCCGTCGATATTTTTCACAAAAAAAATTACGACAGAATTATATTGGTCGGTATGATTTTGAAATTAGTCGGCACTTTTAAAATACAAAATTTATCGACTGAAATTTTTCGGTCGTTACATTTCTGTCACTAATTGGTCGGCATGTTTAAAAATAAAAATATTACCGACCGAATTATATCCGTCGATAGAATTCGGTCACTAAATTGGTCGCTATTGTGTCGCATGGAAAATTAGTCTATTGGCCCTTAAATAGCGTCGTTAGTCTGTCGGTAATTTGTCGACGAATTTTATTTTTGAAAGATCTTTTATTTCTGTCGATATATAGTCGCAATTTTGTCGATATTTAACGACAAAAAATCTCTGTCGCTAAAATCTTTCGTTATTTTGAGAATTTCTTGTAGTGGAAATTATGAAAAGTACAAAAGTAACCTTTAATATTATATTTAGAATAATATATACATAAACTAATTTTATTCTTAGTGGAAATATGTTGATAAAATTTCAATAATAGCGATTCATTTGTCCTTAAGAAATTACTCTAAATTAAATTACAATAATTCTAAATGAAATTTAAACATATTCTCAAGAGTAGGTGTTGGGTGCACCCAACACACAATAAGCTTATTGTGCACTCCCCAATTTAATTTGGGAATTAGATATATATTAAGGGTTGCGTTTGGGTAAGCATAAAAGGCTGGTGGCCCAGCGGTTAAAGCATCACGCGCGCGCGCTGAGGTCTCGATTTCGAGCCTCAGCCAGCGCACGCAATTTTTTCTTTTTCTTTTAATTCAAATTAATAATATATGTGTGTATATATATATATTAAGGCATGTTTGTTATCACATGAGACACTAGCCTAGTGGTAAAATCTTAAATTGTCAGATATTAGGGCATGGGTTCGAATTCCATCTTCTTCAATTTTTTATATATGTACACTTTTTATATTATTTTAGACAATGTAATATATTATTTAAAAAATTATATATTATTATTCAAAAAAATGTGTATACCTGTAACATAACATATACTATTACACAATATAACATATACTATTAAACAACAGAATATTTAAAAAAATTATATATTATTAAAAAAAAAATGTGTATATCTGTAACATAACATATACTATTGCACAATATAATGTTACATATACTATTATACAATATAACATATACTATTACACAATATAACATATACTATTAAACAACAGAATATTTTATTAAAAAATTGTACTTGTAACTATAACATATACTATTACGCGATATAACATATACTATTGCGCAATATAACATATACTATTGAACAACATAAAAAGAGGTAAAAACAGAGCAAAATCAGGGTTCGAACCCGCACGCCTAAACATCGCCTGCACGTGACTTACCGTTGCACCCACATGTTGTTGTTGTAAATTCATCCAAACAAGGCCCTTATATATATTCTTAATTTCAAATTAAATAGGGGAGTGCACAATAGTGCAATTGTGTGTTGGGTGCACACAAGTTTTTGCCTATTCTCAAGCGTGGTATTAGATGGGAAACGAATTCTATGTGAAAAAAGAAATCTTATTTAGCCAAATTACCATATTTATTGTATAATGTTATTATAGGGACATAATAGGCACTTCAAAACTGAAAAATTATGGAATATACAAATATAGCCCTTTAATATTATATTTAAATAGGCAAAATAGGTTAAACAAAAAATGTTTGAAATTTAAAGACGCTTTTATATTAGTATAATGATTCATTTATTATATGTTTAAATTATTATTACATCCTTATTTAATATGAATAATATAAGAGGGTCACAATGATTCATTTATTATATGTTTAAATATAAGAGGGTCACAATAAGTGACAATTCCAATATGTATGATTTTTGCAAATGATTGTGCTTTTAAAGAAGTAATTTAAATTGATTTTTGTAGAAAAATCAGAATTTGGTAGTGTTTGGAAATAAAGTGATTTTAAAGTTAAAAGCTGGTAGAAGCTGAGTGATAACACCTTCTCAAAATCAAATTTTAAGTGATTCTGACAATTAGTTTTAAGAGTTTCCAAACACTCTAAAATCACTTTTGAATTGCCAAAAGTGATTTTAGGTTGGTGTTGTGTTTGCAAACACTACCTTAGTATGGGTATATTAGGAATATAAGAATTCAATGCAGTCATAAAGGAAACGGGACTATCTTTATTAGACATCCCAAAAAGGAAATCACTTACTCCCTTCGTCCCAATTATATAAGCTTGTATTTCTTTTTGGGGTGTCCCGAAAATATAGTCCAGTTACTATATATAGTCAAATTTATTTAAGCTATTCATTAATATATCACTGTTAATTTAGTTTTGAAATGATAAATTATTCAACTTTTCTCCTAGTAACTTCTAAAAAACTACATATTCATCATGAATTATTGCTAATTCTTAGGATAAATAAGGTACTCCATTAATTATTACACATAAAAAATCTAAAAATTAAACTCATTAAATGTAGGAATTGGGAGTAATTTGCTTTTTCAGTCATTTTCTTAATCTCAGTGAAAAACTCAATCAACTAATATTATTGGGACGGAGGGAGTATATTTCAGTTATAATGAACAACCAAAAAACATTGGTACCATATTTCATCTCCTTCGCCCAGATGCTTATCGAATTTATTCAAATGAGTGACATGGAAAAAGACGCGATAAATCCTTTTAATGGTAATAATGCAAAAAATTGGTGGCAAAGAAAACTGAGTGAAGGCTTACTTATGATTTGTCCAAGTTGGATTCTAATTCCTGGGCCGACAATTCACCATAAAAGTTGCCCAATTATACATGTCCCCTGGAAGAGACATAATGTGTCTACGGTTGTGGGAATGATGTATCTGATGTCGGGTGGTTTATGTTAGTGTGATCTATAAAATGCAACAAATTGGTTAATGTCATGATTTTTTGTGTGTATGCTGGTGGAATTTATGAAAATATCAGACCACTTATGCCCATATGCCATATCAGGACACGGCATAATACATGGTAACAATGGCAACGATGAAATACTGACGGAAGGAAAGGAGATTTCAAAGAATGACACACGCCATAATCGGAAAAGGCAGCGATCGCAGGGCACAAGAATCTTGAAAGCCGTCATGAGGTGGCACGTGAAACCTAGCCATGAATGAATAAACGACTATAAAAATATAGTCGTGATAGAAAGGAAGAGGGAAGGGGATGAGAGGAACATGGCCGGCCGGTGGATTGACCAAGAGAATCGCCTAGGTTAGAGATGATAGAAAAATAACTCTAATCCATAGAACTCAAGGATGCAGAGGTACAAAGCTAAGCAACCTTGAATTTGGGATGAGCCTTGGACTATTAATTAGGCAAGATACCAAACAATAGATACAACAATATTAATAGGTTAATTCCACCCTTATACCCAACCCAAGTAGCCTTATATGTACTAAATTATATATTACTATTCCAAACTATTAAAGTTGTATGTTAATGTGCATATCTATATGTTGGAATTATATCTATTATAATACTCTTGTAGAAAGTAATATAATTAATCCCTTTCTCTAGGATCCTTCTTGGTTGTCATAATTTGTATCTTTATTAATTAACCCTAGAGATGGATCTATAAATTTATATAAACCCTAACATGCGCCTATAACACACAAGAGTTAAGGATTCGACCTCATAGTTGTTTACACAAGAGGTCGATTTCTGATTGAATGATTCCTGACTCCCATCTTAACCTTCTGGATTGTATCCCTTACTCAATCCATGATTTCTGACTCCCGTCTTACCTTCTGGACTGTATCCCCTACTCAATCCTCAATGCCGGATGGACGACGAACCTTGAAGAATTCCAAGCGGGAAGGAACACCTTAAACCGCCGCCGCCTACTCTCTCTTTCTCTCCATTCAGTGATCTTTTTGAATGTTAATTCTTCTTATTTTTACAGAATGAGAGACCATGTATTTATAATACATGGTTGAGTGTGGGTCAAGCCTGGTAGTTTAATTCCTTCTAGGATTAGGAATTTAATTCCTTATTAGGAATTTAATTCTCTATTCCTACTTGAACTAGGAGTCTATATGGGCCAGTCTAGGGATCAAATACAAGAAATAAAGATGGGCCTAACTATGGACTAATTCTTCCTTGTTCAGCTTAATTCATAAATATTAATTAATTCCACTAGAGAATTAATACTGACTTACCCCTTTATTCCCGAGTTGAGTCGGGACTTGAATTAGACTTAATTAATCCCCGTATTTAAGATATCGAATATCCATTAATTAATTAAAGCCTCTGACATCTTTAATCAATTAATTTCTTATTTATTCCTTAAGTAGTACCACTCAACATTATTATTGTACCTGAACTTAATCAACCTGCAGGGTTTAATACAATAAACCTTTTGAGCTCCTTAAGGGGATATCATCATCCTAAACGGATACGATTACTTAAATACAAATTATCAATTATTATATGCAAGTTGCTGTCACCCAAAATACATAGTATAAAAATTATATCTTAACTCTTGCCCATAGTAAATCAAAGTGACACACAAACAAGCATTCATAACTATAATCTTATTTACGCTTTAGATTATTATAAGTCACTGAGATCTCTAGGATCACTAAGGTCAGGCAGAAGAACATATCTCACTGTGATCCTATCAATACGTAAATACGTACCAGTATAAGTAAATAGTCAAGATAAATTATTTCTACTTAATACTGCAGCCTAAACCAACAACTCGTCCTCAAGTTGTCTAAGCTGTGATTTACATTTTATATCTCTTTAAGTTTAACCAATCATATGATCTTCTGTGATCTTCAACACACCATAGGATCTACTTATTTGCAAGAGATATGGGACACATACATAGTGAAAATGCAAATATAATCAGATAGGAGATAAACAGTGAATAACTGAAAATATTGTATATAAAAAGTTTTGCTTTCAGTATACAAATCCAACAATCTCCCACTTATATTAAAGCAAACTTTTAGTATACTCGGTGTCTAACTATATAGCTATTACATTCTCCCACTTATACTGAAAGTTTCCTAAGTGGGTAGCATCAATCGCAGTCCTAGTCCCTGAACATGCTTGTCATAGACTTTCTGCGGTAAGCTCTTCGTGAATGGATCAGCTAAATTCTCTGTCGTACAAATCTTCTCTATCCACATATCTCCTTGTTTTACGATTTCTCGTATTATGTGGTACTTTCTCTCTATGTGTTTTGTCACCTTGTGGGTCCTGGGTTCCTTTGAGTTTGCCACTGCACCTGAGTTGTCACAATAGATTGTGATACTCTTAGGCAAACTAGGTACCATGCCTAGATCCAAGAGGTAATTCCGGAGCCATACTGCTTCCTTAGCAGCCTCTGATGCGGCTAGATATTCGGCTTCCATAGTGGAGTCTGCAATGCATCTCTACTTTGCACTCCTCCATGAAATGGCTCCTCCTCCCAAGGTAAACACATAGCCTGAGGTAGATCTCTTCTCATCCCGGTCTGCCTGGAAATCCAAATCCGTATAACCCAAGGGATTTAGACTGTCTGCTTGGTAAACTAGCCTCTAATCTCTAGTCCTTTTCAGGTACTTGAGTACATGTTTTACCGCAGTCCAATGCGCCTGTCCAGGGTTAGACTGATATCTTGCCACTATGCCGACTGCATAGCAGATATCAGGTCTCGTGCATAGCATTGCATACATAAGACTTCCCACTGCGGAAGCATAGGATACCTGTCTCATTTCCTCTTTCTCCTTTGGTGTCTTAGGACACATCTCCTTAGAAAGTGGAACGCCATGTATGAAAGGTAGAAATCCTTTCTTGGCGGTTTGCATGCTAAAACGAGCAATCACAGTATCAATGTAGGCCGCTTGAGATAAGTTCAACATCCTTTTCTTGCGATCCCTTATAACTTTGATCCCAAGGATGTAAGCTGCCTCTCCTAAGTCCTTCATCTGAAACTGTTTGGATAACCATCTCTTTATGTCTGATAATACCTCCACATTGTTACCAACTAGGAGAATATCATCTACATAAAGTGCAAGAAATACTTTATCTCTGTTGACATCTATGCGATACACACAACTTTCGTTTTCACTTTGAGTAAATCCATAGGATTCAATCACCTCGTCAAAATGTAAGTTCCATGACCTAGAAGCTTGCTTGAGTCCATAAATGGACTTCTTGAGCTTCCAGAACAGATGCTCTTCGCCTTGCCTCACATAACCTTCTGGTTGCTGCATATAGATGTCCCTACCTTCTTCAAGGTAACCGTTTAAGAAAGCGGTCTTGACATCCATTTTCCAAACCTCAAGATCTAAATGAGCTGCTATGGTGAGAAGAATCCGAATGGACTTGAGCATGGCTACTGGCAAAAAGGTTTCGTCATAATCTTTACCCTCCACCTGGGTATACCCTTTTACCACTAGCCTGGCCTTAAAGGCTATAACCTCTCCATTCCCTCCTCTCTTTCTCTTGTATACTCACTTACTGCCTATAGCTTTACAGCCATCTGGCAGTTCAGTTTTCTCGTATACATCCATAGCAGTTATGGACTCATATTCTGAATCCATAGCACGATGCCATTCTTTCGCATCTTCGTCATTTACTGCCTCGGCATAAGTCCAGGGATCAAGATCGGCATGTCCGTCTCCTGGGATCAAATTCGAAGATTCTCCCACAAACATGAACCGATCAGGTTGACGAACAACCCTCCCACTATGTCGAGGCTGTGTAGGCATTATGTCAACGGGATGTGCAGTACTTGGTATTATTGCCTCTTGCACTTGTGGCTGTGGAATTGGAATCGTACTGACATTCCCTTCGAGTTTTTGAAGGATAATATCGGTTCTGGACTTGTGATTAATCATGTAGTCCTCTTCTAAGAATCGGGCGTTAGTGCTAATAACGACCTTCTGATCCTTAGGACTATAGAAGTAACCACCTTTCGTTCCTTTTGGATACCCTATAAACATTCTTACCTCAGACCTAGATTCCAACTTACCAGCATCCTTGTTCAGCACGTGTGTTGGACTACCCCAAATCCTTATATGGTTCAAGCTAGGCTTGCGCCCTGACCATAACTCGACAGGGGTCTTGGGTACCGATTTGGATGGTACTAGGTTTAATAGATAAGAAGTTGTTTCTAAGGCATATCCCCAGAACGAAATGGGCAAAGATGCATAACTCATCATAGATCTGACCATCTCAAGTAAAGTTCGATTTCTTCTCTCTGCTACACCATTCTGTTGGGGTGTACCTGGTGTAGTCAATTGGGATGTTATCCCAACTTCTGACAAGTACCTTTGGAACTCGTTGCTGAGGTATTCGTCACCGCGATCAGACTGCAATGACTTGATACTTTTATCTAGCTTCTTCTCCACTTCCGCCTGAAACTCTTTGAATTTCTCAAAGCATTCAGACTTGCGGCGAAGTAGATAAACGTACCCGTATCTTGAGTAATCGTCAATGAATGTGACGAAGTACTCATACCCTCTACAAGCTTGGGTGGACATTGGTCCACATAAGTCAGAATGGATCAGTTCTAACACCTCTTTGGCCCTATTTCCCTTTGCCTTGAAAAGGCCTTGTCGACATCTTTCCCTCTAGATAGGATTCACAGACTCTAGTCTGAATTGGTTGGAACGAATCCAACACTCCATCAGACACTAGTCTTTGGATCCGGTTCAGACTGATGTGACCTAGTCTTAGGTGCCAAAGATGTGTTTGATCCTCTTGAGAAGATAATTTCCTTTTCCTTGGGTTCGACGATGTTGATGCAACGAAGTTTTGGGTATTATGCAAACAAGTTATAGTATAAAGAGAATTGTTCAAAACACCAGTGCAGATAACTATGTTATTTCTCATGATAGAAACATTACTACCAAAAACAACTGAATATCCATCACAATAAAGTTTCGAAATAGAAATTAAATTACGCCGAAAACTCGGCACAAACAAAACATCTCTTAAAACTAAACAGTGTCATTAAAGCATAAAGAAAAATCTCCAATTGCAACTGCTGCGACTCTTGCTGCATTGCCCATGGAGATGATGATCTCGCCATCCCTAAGTTGCCTTGTTGGCTGGAAGCCCTGCAAGGTGTAACAAACATGATCAGTTGCACCTGTATCCACTACCCACGAATGGGCAGAAACAGCGGCTAAACATGTTTCAGTTACTAAAACTAATGGCGTACCTTGGTCCTTTGACTTTAGCACTGGGCAATCTTTCTTCCAATGCCCAGTCTTACCGCATTTGAAACACTTTCCCTTAGGTTTCTTTACTCCACCACTAGGGCCCCCTCCGTTACTCCCACTATTTGCCTTGGCCTTACCCTTTCGCCTTTTTTCTTGTTCTTACCTTTCGGTGGAACAGTGGGCCCATTGGCAGTGACTAAAACCTGTGCATGCTTTCCCATCATCCCCTCTGATGTAACTAGGTCATTAAGCAACTCGTTAAGAGTATAGTCTTTCTTGGCCATAACAGCATTGAGACGGAAGTTCTCAAAGGATTTGGGAAGAGTGTTGAGAATGATCTCGACCTTGGCTTCGCCGTCGATACCTCCTCCTATCAAGTCAAGCTTGTCCATGAGATTAATCATGTGCATGACATGATTATGCACTGAGCTGCCCTCGGCCATCCGACTTTCCATGATTTGCCTCATTAAGTCAAACCGAGCAGCTCTGTCCGACTCCCCATACTCCTCTTGAAGGTTCAACATGATGTTGGCAGCATCGTCCATGTCCTGACGCTGGAGCTGCAAGGCAGACGACATAGTGTTCATAATGTAGCACTTGGCCACATTATTAGACTTGTGCCACCTATCATGCTTTGTCCGCTCCTCATCAGTGGACTGTGCAGTAAGGGGATCCGGACGAGGAGTAACTAACGCGAAATAGTGTTCCTCAGGGATAAGAATATACTCCAGATTACGTTTCCATTCTTTATAATTATGACCGGTTAAGGGGTGTTGTGCGAGAATATTTATAACAGACGATAACGACACATCTGAAAATATTAAACAATAAACATGTAAGAACACAATCACATATAATTTGAATCAACAATATTGTAACCTTTTGATAAAACAATATTGATTGAATCCTCCAATAGCCCAAGAGATTTACATATAAGCCACGTGGGTGGACGTTTATATGTAAATCCCTTAACCAGACTAAAATACCTAGTCATTTTAATTTCAATCCATGTCAACCTAACCTTTTGACAAATGAAATTAATAATTGGACTTTTATACTAGACCATATTATTTTTAAGAAGTGACTCCGCGGGGAGTTGTACTTAAAATTAATATCTAAGCAATGACCACGTCCTAACACTTGTAAACAAATTCTTGGATTTGACACACTTTCATGGACTACGTCGCTTCCAATTTATTTAACCTTCGTTATCCCATTTGTTTCCAACTATCTAGAAAACTTGTGAAAATCACACGTGTAAGCCACGCGTGTGGACGTTTACGCGTGTAACTCCCACTTTTCTTTTGGAATTAAATGATTTATTTAGAAGTCTCAGCTAGCAAACTTATAAATAATAAATGTGAGCAAGCCACGCGTGTGGACGTTTACTAAATTTATTATTTATTTTGCCTAGAGACCGGTTGTGGAGGTCTTTTGACTATTTTTAGAAATTAAAATTGTCGGGTTTTGCTTAGTCTTTTACTTCAAAAGGTTTGTCCATGCAACAACACGTAATCCTAAGCATAAATAAAAACTAAGCACAACAAATAAAGCATGCTCAGAGAATTTAAATATGCTAATATATGAGAAGGTCCTAGCATGATAGTCTAAGCGTAATTAATAAATCACGTAGACATAATAAACATGATAATAAATATCATTCATCCATTGAGCAATAAAGAAACGATAAAAATAAATAAAAATCATTCTTCGTGGCTCAACATGGAAAACTTAAATCCTAAACTATTACAATAATTTAGGAAATACAAATCTTCAAGTCTCTTGGGCCTTCACGTCGGGCCTCGCATACTCGGGTACGGACCGGGCTAAAACGAAAAACACACTGGGCTAGTAAACAGGCTGCATGGGCCAATGGGCTGTTGGGCCAAAACCTTAGCCCACGCCCACGCCACGGCCGAGAGTGCCGAGCCGTCTAGAGCCGTCGGGGCCTGCTGGGCCGAAGCTCAGCGCCTCGCGCATGCCCAGGCCCGTGCACGGCAACAATCTGCTAGCCGCCGCCGCCCCTCCAACCGCAATCTGTCGGCCGCCGGGGCTGCTGTTGTCGAGCGCCGGGCGACGGGGTGCTGCCGAGTGCCGGGCGCCGGGGCCTGCTGTTGCCGAGCGCCTGGCGACGGGGCCTGCTGCTGCCGAGCGCCGGGCGCCGGGGGCTCTGCTGCCGAGCGTCGGGCGACGAGGCCGGGTGCTGGCTGCCTGCTGCCGCCGAGCGACGGGCGACGGGGCCTGCTGCTGCCGAGCGCTGGCTGCCTGCTGCCGTGTTCTTCGTGTTTTTCGTGTTCTTCGTCTTCGTTCTTCGACTTTTACAGGTATTTCAACAAAATACAAGTAAAAACAAACCTATTCTAACCACATATTTTCTCGTGGTAAAAACAATCCAACGCCAACAAACATGACGTAAAACGTGCCACGAAGAACGACAAAAATTAAACATACATAGCGCACATTTATAATCAATAAACAAATTATATCTGACAGAGCTAAGAAGACAGACATTGCTCTGATACCAGTTGTAGGAATTATATCTATTATAATACTCTTGTAAAAAGTAATATAATTAATCCCTTTCCCTAGGACCCTTCTTGGTTGTCATAATTTGTATCTTTATTAATTAACCCTAGAGATGGATCTATAAATTTATATAAACCCTAACATGCGCCTATAACACACAAGAGTTAAGGATTCGACCTGATAGTTGTTTACACAAGAGGTCGATTTCTGATTGAATGATTTTTGACTCCCGTCTTAACCTTCTGGACTGTATCCCCTACTCAATCCTCAACGCCGGATGGACGACGAACCTTGAAGAATTCCAAGCGGGAAGGAACACCTTAAACCGCCGCCACACTACAAAAAAAATTCATATTGGAGACGGAAATTAGTAACGGATGATATTGGTCACAAAATAAAAACAGAATAGAAAGATTAGTGACGGAAAGTGGCAAAAAATTATTAGTATCCGATTAGTAACGAATTAGCAACCGAAAAATTGAGACGGACATATTCCGTCTCTATTCGGTAGGTAATTCGGTCTCTAATTTCATAATAGAGAGGGAAATTCCGTCACTAAATTTAGAGACGGAATAAAATCGATCTCTAAATTTTAGAGACCAACATTATAGAGACCAACCATTTAGTCTCTAATCCGTTACTACTTTAATTTAGAAACCGATATCATGTAATTAGAGACGGATTTTTCCGTCTCTAATTTAATATTTTCTAGTAGTGATGTATTTATAATACATGGTTGAGTGTGGGCCAAGCCTGAAGTTTAATTCCTTCTAGGATTAGGAATTTAATTCCTTATTAGGAATTTAATTCTCTATTCCTACTTGGACTAGGAGTCTATATGGGCCAGTTCAGGTATCAAATACAAGAAATAAAGATGGGCCTAACTATGAATTAATTCTTCCTTGTTCAGCTCAGAACATAATTAATTCATAAATATTAATTCATTTCACTAGAGAATTAATACTGACTTACCCCTTTATTCCCGAGTTGAGTCGGGGCTTGAATTAGACTTAATTAATCCCCGTATTTAAGATATCGAATATCCATTAATTAATTAAAGCCTCTGACATCTTAAATCAATTAATTTCTTATTTATTCCTTAAGTAGTACCACTCAACCTTATTATTGTACCTGAACTTAATCAACCTGCAGGGTTTAGTACAATAAACCTTTAGAGCTCCTTAAGGGGATATCATCATCCTAAACGGATACGATTACTTAAATACAAATTATCAAATATTATATGCAAGTTGCTGTCACCCAAAATACATAGTATAAAAGTTATATCTTAACTCTTGCCCATAGTAAATCAAAGTGACACACAAACAATCATTCATAACTGTAATCTTATTTAGGCTTTAGATTATTATAAGTCACGGAGATCTCTAGTTCTTCACTAAGGTCAGGCAGAAGAACATATCTCCCTGTAATCCTATCAATACGTAAATACGTACCAGTATAAGTAAATAGTCAAGATAAACTATTTCTACTTAATACTGCAGCCTAAACCAACAACTCGTACTCAAGTTGTCTAAGCTGTGATTTACATTTTATATCTCTTTAAGTTTAACCAATCATATGATCTTCTGTGATCTTCAACACACCATAAGATCTACTTATTTGCAAGAGATATGGGGACACATATATAGTGGAAATACAAATATAATCAGATAGGAGATAAACAGTAAATAACTGAAAACATTGTATATAAAAAGTTTTGCTTTCAATATACAAATCCAACACTATATATATATATAACAATATTAATATGAAACCCATTAGTAAGTTTTTTTTTAGACTTCACTCACTGATGTGTTTACCACTCCATCACCCACCTCACTAAAAAAAATCACAACATATATTTTCCACGAATAAATTTTTCGATATCCCGAAATCTTTGATTTTTGCGGAAATTATTTTGTCATTCTGTTTGTTTCACTCACCTCTCTCTACCGAGATACACCCAACCTGCCTCATAAGCACGGCAGTTGGCAAATCATTAGAGTCTGTCATTGCGGTTGTTCGTCAAGCCCTTATTAGCATTCGGTTTTCATTTACGGCTTTTGTGGTGGAATAATTATGACGATTAAAATGACACGTGCAAGATAATTTCAAATTATCTTGGGATATGTATTAAAGCTTCGTCATTTCACAACTTTTAATAGTGGGTGTGTATGGATTTCAAAACTTTATTGAATTGTGCCATAAACCAAACCAAAAGCATACCCAATCATTTTTTTTGTTTTGTTAATTATTAACTTTTCTCAAATCAAACTGTATAAAATAAATTATGGAGTAATTCTATAATACACTTGGTGTATTAATATACCTGTTTATTTTACCTATTATAGTAGGTTGCTAACAAGTAAACTTTTTTTTATTATTGTTAGCCAATTATGTAGGACCCACAATACATTTATCTTATTCCTTTATAGCTTTAATGATGCATGGAGAAAATATTTCATAAATAACAATTAATAACTAATATACATTTTTTTTCCCTTTCAAAATAATTAATTCAATTTTTGTGTACAATAAAATTTTGTTTGTTTATATAATAAAAAGTTTTCATTTTATTAGGTATATTTATGGGTTGACTAATATACATTTTTCTTTTTCCCTTTCAAAATAATTAATTCATTGCTAAAAAGTATTGATTATATCTTGATGTGCATGTCTTTTATTGGGAATAAAATAAAATAAGTTGTGTACAATATAATCTCTTTAAATCAATACTCAGTAAATAATTTCTTTAATACAATAAATTTTTCCCGTCCCCATTTAAGGTCAACAGACTAAATTGATATCGATGAACTAATATTATTTTATTATTAAATATTTTGTCTGGTCCAAATGTTCTTATTAAGGGGGTAAATTTATGAAGGTTATATTGTGTCAAAATTAGAGTGTGATAATTAATGTTATTTTTACTAATTTAGTTGTTGGAATCTTTTTTTTAAGAGAAAAATAGCATTAGTCAACCATACAAATATAAATTTATAAAAATGGATAAGAAACATAATTAGTAAAAAAAAACACATGATAGAATGTTGGTGCCTCGACATTTGAATTGTTGAATATGCAAAAGGCAATTAATCATATTTAGGCGTATTTAATTCGTGTATTTAATTATAGCTGTAGCCATAGTCATAATTTTCCATCATTAAATTTGGTGACTAGTTTAGCAGGTAATTGGTAATATATTCAATGGTTAAGATTGAAATAGGTTAAATCTAATGGTTTAAATTTCAGGTGTAATTAATACACCAGGTGTATAGTAGGATGACTCTAAATTATGGTATGATTCCGAATATTTAGTAGATATAAGTATCGAGAATCATAACAAACTGATGAACAGGTTTGGACCGTCCCAAACCAAACACCGAGATTAATAAAAGACTATATAAGAAATTTATTATAATTGTACACAAATAATAGTCAATATATTCAATATAAACTATAATTAAAATACACAAAATGGATATCTTATCATAAAAACTAAGACGAAAAATTATACTAGGTATTTTACTCTGTAGGTAAATAAATTTTGTGTCCAATCAAATGATGACATGTGGAAAATAATTAAAAATAAATATAAAATACTATTCATGTCTTGAAAATTTAATCAAATGAATTCCTAAGTATATAGTATAATTGATAATTAATGGTTGTCAATCATATGACGCCACCTAGCAAAGAAAATATGGAAAGAGGTTCTCCTTAGGCCTATAAATAAGGGTCTCTCTTATTCATTCAAACACAAGTTGAGAGCTTCAAGGAGTTGGAAGAACTCTAAGAAATCTAGAAGACTCAAAGCGTTTTTCAAGATTCGAAGACATTCTTCAAGATCCGAAAGCGTATTTCATCAAAAGTATCATCGATCCAGAATCAAGCCGTTTGGTCTTTGGAAAAATGTTATTGAAGAAAAACAAAAGCGGCGGAGGAGATCAAGAAGAAGATTTCACTCCATAATTTCGAATTCGAAGAAATCTACCGAAGAGAAGAATCAGAGAATTTAAGAAATAGAGATTATACTGCATCATATTTTCGTTTTGATCCGATTGAATTCAATTTGTACAAGTGTTTTTGTGTTTGTTAATTCAAAACGTAAAGTTTGTTGTTACAAACTCATTTAGTTTTATTTGTATATAACTTTCCTACATCACTACTTTTGGGCAACTCTTGAAATGTATATTAATGAATTTATGCAACACTAATTTTTATTTAGTTTCAACTTTAATATAAGTATGTTAAATTTATCTTTCAGTTTTAACATTGATACAAAAGGCTAAAAAGTCTCCAAATAATCAAGTCTATGAGACCAAACCATCCCTTTATAAATGTTAGATCTGAAATACTATACCGAATTATCCTAAATTTTGGGATGGATTGGTACAAATATTTATAAATTTAGGTCCAGTTCTAATTATAATATTTAGAGAATATTGAACTGTGGTAACGATTTCAAATATTTAAATTTCCAAATCGTATTGTCCCTTGCACCCCTATCCCTACTCCCTACTTAATATAAAAGTAGAATAGTTTAGGGTGATGTGTCTTCACCACCTTAATTCTAGGCTTTAAACAAGAATAATATATATATATATATATATATATATATATATATATATATAAGAAAAGGAACCAACCAACGTCCCTCTCTCATTTTTTCTTTTTTTTTGATATTTTGATATTTTAGGTATCCTACCAGAAGCCTCGAAATGAAATCATGTGCAGGAACATTCGATCCACTTCACATATTTACTTAGAGGAACTGGAAAGAAAATACTAGAAATTACTCATTAAATTCTCATTTCTTTTCTTCATTGGTCTTTTTTTCAGGGAATGTAATTATCTTCAGAGCCAGGTTCATAGTTAATTGCTTCATAAAACTCCTTACCTCACCAAACAGAAGTATCAATGTCACAGATATCAGGATTGGTCCCCAGGCTGAAACTAGACTGTCAAGGAAAATAGGAAGAGCCTGGAGAGAGACAGAGAGAGAGAGAGAGGGAGAGAGAGAGCGAGAGAGAGAGGGAGATCAACAATTTAAACAATCTCTGATAAGTCCAAATAGGCATTAAAAGCACAAAACCTCAACTATGTATACCTCCATAGCAGCTGCTTTGCAGATAAGCAGTGTGCAAAGCAATAAATGCTGATTCTTAACAACTGGCAATATCTTTGCTGCAACAAGAAAATGCAATGCAAGGCTGTCATCCGGTCAACCTTCTGCAGAATGGGAAAATTGCTCGACTGATCAATTTACAACAAGCAATGGATGGAGGCTGACAATGGGGACAAAAGAAAAACGGAATGATATCTAACCAATAATAAACAAGAAGAACAGAATGATATTTACACAATAATAAACAAGTTCCTTCCTCAACCTCACCTGATTTTGTTGGAATTCAATATTCAGAATAAGTTTCCACAGCCTAAAGCTTAATCCTAAACTAGAATTCATCAATTGGAGGGCACAACATTGCAGGGCGATAGTCCGATTCCCTAGCTAAGAGAATAGTGTTCATTATCCCCAGGTTATTGATCGAAGGCTGACGAACATTATAAACAATCTACGATCAGAAGATGCCACATATAAAAAGAAGACAAAGAAATATATATATAAGTTGGAAATACACTAAAATTTAGCCAAAATTCTGGTCCAGCTATCAATTAGCTACTGACCAAATCAAAGCTTAATAAAGCCAATTTAACTAACCGTAATTGCTTTGGGAAAATAGTGGTCTTGAAAGCAAATACCATGAATTAACAAAACTTTCTAAAAGATCACATGAAAGCCACAATTTCCATGAAAATGATTTACTTCTTTATGTTTTCTTTTTTCTATTTATGCTTACATCAGTATCTTATATATTATTACCCTTGAATACTGGAATACTGGAGAAACCCCCTGAATCTGAAAATTTACATAGTTGCTAAAGGAATGAAAAAAATAAAGGGTGTTGCCATGCCTGAGGCGAATAAAATAAAAATGAGATCCTCTATTATATTTTCTATCACATCTCCTACTCCACAATAATCACCACATGCCACATGTCAAATGAGTGCGCATAATACAGTGCAAGGATTTATCCATATATAACTCATCTGGTGCATACGATACCATTCTAGATTAAACGGGAAAATGACCACTTCTTATTTCCTGTAAACTTTGGGTCCTAAATTAGAAAAAACTCCACGAGCATCAGAGAAAATTCACATTTACCTAAACTTCAGCAAGCCCCATCTTCTCCAAAATCTTTTGGCATACAAAATTTTCATCATCACATCTCAAAGGGAAACAAAGTGTTACTTAGGTTATTAGCACAAAACCATACATATCTAGAATTCTAATTAGACATTTTGAACTTGCATCTTGCTCAATTAAGGATTTTATTTTGTTCACGAACCTAAAGATATTCAGGCACTTCATCAAATCAAAAACCAGTACACCAATAGTTACAACTCAGAAATGTAAGCAAGAGATCCACCATAGGGCATTAATGTTATACATGTCAACCAAGCTAGAATATAAAATCTGAGTTAATTCACCCCTACTAACAATTGCAGCTTTAGGATCAAGACATATTTCGATAATTTCTTCGTTAAGAGAAGCATGATTGAGAATCAATGGTGTACACAAACCAAATTATAGACATCCTTTGTCAATTAGAAAAAAATCTAGGTTTAATTCATATACAGAAACATACAGGGGAAAATTTGTATAAATTTCTTTTTACCTGTTAACTGCAAGATTGGTAAGGGGGGCAAAGACATCGGCGCATCAGCGGTGGAGCAAAGGCATCGGCACATCAGCGGTGGAGGCAGGGCAGAGGCATCGAAAGGCTTACGGCGGGGCCAGGCTACGGCGCACTGAGGGCGGGGAGATGGTGGGGGCGATTGTGTGATGACGACGTGGCGTGGCGCGGCGCGGCGGCGTGGCCAGGGTAATTGTGATTTTAGGGGAATTGTGAAGTAAAATTCTAATAAGTTGTTAAAAATGTACGTGTATTTGTATCTTTTAATTTCCTAATTTCTTTTTAGCTTATTTTTAGTTTATACTACCGACCAAAATTTTGTCGGTATTTAGCGACTACTCATCCGTCGATATTTTTCACAAAAAAAATTACGACAGAATTATATTGGTCGGTATGATTTTGAAATTAGTCGGCACTTTTAAAATACAAAATTTATCGACTGAAATTTTTCGGTCGTTACATTTCTGTCACTAATTGGTCGGCATGTTTAAAAATAAAAATATTACCGACCGAATTATATCCGTCGATAGAATTCGGTCACTAAATTGGTCGCTATTGTGTCGCATGGAAAATTAGTCTATTGGCCCTTAAATAGCGTCGTTAGTCTGTCGGTAATTTGTCGACGAATTTTATTTTTGAAAGATCTTTTATTTCTGTCGATATATAGTCGCAATTTTGTCGATATTTAACGACAAAAAATCTCTGTCGCTAAAATCTTTCGTTATTTTGAGAATTTCTTGTAGTGGAAATTATGAAAAGTACAAAAGTAACCTTTAATATTCTATTTAGAATAATATATACATAAACTAATTTTATTCTTAGTGGAAATATGTTGATAAAATTTCAATAATAGCGATTCATTTTTCCTTAAGAAATTACTCTAAATTAAATTACAATAATTCTAAATGAAATTTAAACATATTCTCAAGAGTAGGTGTTGGGTGCACCCAACACACAATAAGCTTATTGTGCACTCCCCAATTTAATTTGGGAATTAGATATATATTAAGGGTTGCGTTTGGGTAAGCATAAAAGGCTGGTGGCCCAGCGGTTAAAGCATCACGCGCGCGCGCTGAGGTCTCGATTTCGAGCCTCAGCCAGCGCACGCAATTTTTTCTTTTTCTTTTAATTCAAATTAATAATATATGTGTGTATATATATATATTAAGGCATGTTTGTTATCACATGAGACACTAGCCTAGTGGTAAAATCTTAAATTGTCAGATATTAGGGCATGGGTTCGAATTCCATCTTCTTCAATTTTTTATATATGTACACTTTTTATATTATTTTAGACAATGTAATATATTATTTAAAAAATTATATATTATTATTCAAAAAAATGTGTATACCTGTAACATAACATATACTATTACACAATATAACATATACTATTAAACAACAGAATATTTAAAAAAATTATATATTATTAAAAAAAAAATGTGTATATCTGTAACATAACATATACTATTGCACAATATAATGTTACATATACTATTTTACAATATAACATATACTATTACACAATATAACATATACTATTAAACAACAGAATATTTTATTAAAAAATTGTACTTGTAACTATAACATATACTATTACGCGATATAACATATACTATTGCGCAATATAACATATACTATTGAACAACATAAAAAGAGGTAAAAACAGAGCAAAATCAGGGTTCGAACCCGCATGCCTAAACATCGCCTGCACGTGACTTACCGTTGCACCCACATGTTGTTGTTGTAAATTCATCCAAACAAGGCCCTTATATATATTCTTAATTTCAAATTAAATAGGGGAGTGCACAATAGTGCAATTGTGTGTTGGGTGCACACAAGTTTTTGCCTATTCTCAAGCGTGGTATTAGATGGGAAACGAATTCTATGTGAAAAAAGAAATCTTATTTAGCCAAATTACCATATTTATTGTATAATGTTATTATAGGGACATAATAGGCACTTCAAAACTGAAAAATTATGGAATATACAAATATAGCCCTTTAATATTATATTTAAATAGGCAAAATAGGTTAAACAAAAAATGTTTGAAATTTAAAGACGCTTTTATATTAGTATAATGATTCATTTATTATATGTTTAAATTATTATTACATCCTTATTTAATATGAATAATATAAGAGGGTCACAATGATTCATTTATTATATGTTTAAATATAAGAGGGTCACAATAAGTGACAATTCCAATATGTATGATTTTTGCAAATGATTGTGCTTTTAAAGAAGTAATTTAAATTGATTTTTGTAGAAAAATCAGAATTTGGTAGTGTTTGGAAATAAAGTGATTTTAAAGTTAAAAGCTGGTAGAAGCTGAGTGATAACACCTTCTCAAAATCAAATTTTAAGTGATTCTGACAATTAGTTTTAAGAGTTTCCAAACACTCTAAAATCACTTTTGAATTGCCAAAAGTGATTTTAGGTTGGTGTTGTGTTTGCAAACACTACCTTAGTATGGGTATATTAGGAATATAAGAATTCAATGCAGTCATAAAGGAAACGGGACTATCTTTATTAGACATCCCAAAAAGGAAATCACTTACTCCCTTCGTCCCAATTATATAAGCTTGTATTTCTTTTTGGGGTGTCCCGAAAATATAGTCCAGTTACTATATATAGTCAAATTTATTTAAGCTATTCATTAATATATCACTGTTAATTTAGTTTTGAAATGATAAATTATTCAACTTTTCTCCTAGTAACTTCTAAAAAACTACATATTCATCATGAATTATTGCTAATTCTTAGGATAAATAAGGTACTCCATTAATTATTACACATAAAAAATCTAAAAATTAAACTCATTAAATGTAGGAATTGGGAGTAATTTGCTTTTTCAGTCATTTTCTTAATCTCAGTGAAAAACTCAATCAACTAATATTATTGGGACGGAGGGAGTATATTTCAGTTATAATGAACAACCAAAAAACATTGGTACCATATTTCATCTCCTTCGCCCAGATGCTTATCGAATTTATTCAAATGAGTGACATGGAAAAAGACGCGATAAATCCTTTTAATGGTAATAATGCAAAAAATTGGTGGCAAAGAAAACTGAGTGAAGGCTTACTTATGATTTGTCCAAGTTGGATTCTAATTCCTGGGCCGACAATTCACCATAAAAGTTGCCCAATTATACATGTCCCCTGGAAGAGACATAATGTGTCTACGGTTGTGGGAATGATGTATCTGATGTCGGGTGGTTTATGTTAGTGTGATCTATAAAATGCAACAAATTGGTTAATGTCATGATTTTTTGTGTGTATGCTGGTGGAATTTATGAAAATATCAGACCACTTATGCCCATATGCCATATCAGGACACGGCATAATACATGGTAACAATGGCAACGATGAAATACTGACGGAAGGAAAGGAGATTTCAAAGAATGACACACGCCATAATCGGAAAAGGCAGCGATCGCAGGGCACAAGAATCTTGAAAGCCGTCATGAGGTGGCACGTGAAACCTAGCCATGAATGAATAAACGACTATAAAAATATAGTCGTGATAGAAAGGAAGAGGGAAGGGGATGAGAGGAACATGGCCGGCCGGTGGATTGACCAAGAGAATCGCCTAGGTTAGAGATGATAGAAAAATAACTCTAATCCATAGAACTCAAGGATGCAGAGGTACAAAGCTAAGCAACCTTGAATTTGGGATGAGCCTTGGACTATTAATTAGGCAAGATACCAAACAATAGATACAACAATATTAATAGGTTAATTCCACCCTTATACCCAACCCAAGTAGCCTTATATGTACTAAATTATATATTACTATTCCAAACTATTAAAGTTGTATGTTAATGTGCATATCTATATGTTGGAATTATATCTATTATAATACTCTTGTAGAAAGTAATATAATTAATCCCTTTCTCTAGGATCCTTCTTGGTTGTCATAATTTGTATCTTTATTAATTAACCCTAGAGATGGATCTATAAATTTATATAAACCCTAACATGCGCCTATAACACACAAGAGTTAAGGATTCGACCTCATAGTTGTTTACACAAGAGGTCGATTTCTGATTGAATGATTCCTGACTCCCATCTTAACCTTCTGGATTGTATCCCTTACTCAATCCATGATTTCTGACTCCCGTCTTACCTTCTGGACTGTATCCCCTACTCAATCCTCAATGCCGGATGGACGACGAACCTTGAAGAATTCCAAGCGGGAAGGAACACCTTAAACCGCCGCCGCCTACTCTCTCTTTCTCTCTATTCAGTGATCTTTTTGAATGTTAATTCTTCTTATTTTTACAGAATGAGAGACCATGTATTTATAATACATGGTTGAGTGTGGGTCAAGCCTGGTAGTTTAATTCCTTCTAGGATTAGGAATTTAATTCCTTATTAGGAATTTAATTCTCTATTCCTACTTGAACTAGGAGTCTATATGGGCCAGTCCAGGGATCAAATACAAGAAATAAAGATGGGCCTAACTATGGACTAATTCTTCCTTGTTCAGCTTAATTCATAAATATTAATTCATTCCACTAGAGAATTAATACTGACTTACCCCTTTATTCCCGAGTTGAGTCGGGACTTGAATTAGACTTAATTAATCCCCGTATTTAAGATATCGAATATCCATTAATTAATTAAAGCCTCTGACATCTTTAATCAATTAATTTCTTATTTATTCCTTAAGTAGTACCACTCAACATTATTATTGTACCTGAACTTAATCAACCTGCAGGGTTTAATACAATAAACCTTTTGAGCTCCTTAAGGGGATATCATCATCCTAAACGGATACGGTTACTTAAATACAAATTATCAATTATTATATGCAAGTTGCTGTCACCCAAAATACATAGTATAAAAATTATATCTTAACTCTTGCCCATAGTAAATCAAAGTGACACACAAACAAGCATTCATAACTATAATCTTATTTACGCTTTAGATTATTATAAGTTACTGAGATCTCTAGGATCACTAAGGTCAGGCAGAAGAACATATCTCACTGTGATCCTATCAATACGTAAATACGTACCAGTATAAGTAAATAGTCAAGATAAATTATTTCTACTTAATACTGCAGCCTAAACCAACAACTCGTCCTCAAGTTGTCTAAGCTGTGATTTACATTTTATATCTCTTTAAGTTTAACCAATCATATGATCTTCTGTGATCTTCAACACACCATAGGATCTACTTATTTGCAAGAGATATGGGACACATACATAGTGAAAATGCAAATATAATCAGATAGGAGATAAACAGTGAATAACTGAAAATATTGTATATAAAAAGTTTTGCTTTCAGTATACAAATCCAACAATCTCCCACTTATATTAAAGCAAACTTTTAGTATACTCGGTGTCTAACTATATAGCTATTACATTCTCCCACTTATACTGAAAGTTTCCTAAGTGGGTGGCATCAATCGCAGTCCTAGTCCCTGAACATGCTTGTCATAGACTTTCTGCGGTAAGCTCTTCGTGAATGGATCAGCTAAATTCTCTGTCGTACAAATCTTCTCTATCCACATATCTCCTTGTTTTACGATTTCTCGTATTATGTGGTACTTTCTCTCTATGTGTTTTGTCACCTTGTGGGTCCTGGGTTCCTTTGAGTTTGCCACTGCACCTGAGTTGTCACAATAGATTGTGATACTCTTAGGCAAACTAGGTACCATGCCTAGATCCAAGAGGTAATTCCGGAGCCATACTGCTTCCTTAGCAGCCTCTGATGCGGCTAGATATTCGGCTTCCATAGTGGAGTCTGCAATGCATCTCTACTTTGCACTCCTCCATGAAATGGCTCCTCCTCCCAAGGTAAACACATAGCCTGAGGTAGATCTCTTCTCATCCCGGTCTGCCTGGAAATCCAAATCCGTATAACCCAAGGGATTTAGACTGTCTGCTTGGTAAACTAGCCTCTAATCTCTAGTCCTTTTCAGGTACTTGAGTACATGTTTTACCGCAGTCCAATGCGCCTGTCCAGGGTTAGACTGATATCTTGCCACTATGCCGACTGCATAGCAGATATCAGGTCTCGTGCATAGCATTGCATACATAAGACTTCCCACTGCGGAAGCATAGGATACCTGTCTCATTTCCTCTTTCTCCTTTGGTGTCTTAGGACACATCTCCTTAGAAAGTGGAACGCCATGTATGAAAGGTAGAAATCCTTTCTTGGCGGTTTGCATGCTAAAACGAGCAATCACAGTATCAATGTAGGCCGCTTGAGATAAGTTCAACATCCTTTTCTTGCGATCCCTTATAACTTTGATCCCAAGGATGTAAGCTGCCTCTCCTAAGTCCTTCATCTGAAACTGTTTGGATAACCATCTCTTTATGTCTGATAATACCTCCACATTGTTACCAACTAGGAGAATATCATCTACATAAAGTGCAAGAAATACTTTATCTCTGTTGACATCTATGCGATACACACAACTTTCGTTTTCACTTTGAGTAAATCCATAGGATTCAATCACCTCGTCAAAATGTAAGTTCCATGACCTAGAAGCTTGCTTGAGTCCATAAATGGACTTCTTGAGCTTCCAGAACAGATGCTCTTCGCCTTGCCTCACATAACCTTCTGGTTGCTGCATATAGATGTCCCTACCTTCTTCAAGGTAACCGTTTAAGAAAGCGGTCTTGACATCCATTTTCCAAACCTCAAGATCTAAATGAGCTGCTATGGTGAGAAGAATCCGAATGGACTTGAGCATGGCTACTGGCAAAAAGGTTTCGTCATAATCTTTACCCTCCACCTGGGTATACCCTTTTACCACTAGCCTGGCCTTAAAGGCTATAACCTCTCCATTCCCTCCTCTCTTTCTCTTGTATACTCACTTACTGCCTATAGCTTTACAGCCATCTGGCAGTTCAGTTTTCTCGTATACATCCATAGCAGTTATGGACTCATATTCTGAATCCATAGCACGATGCCATTCTTTCGCATCTTCGTCATTTACTGCCTCGGCATAAGTCCAGGGATCAAGATCGGCATGTCCGTCTCCTGGGATCAAATTCGAAGATTCTCCCACAAACATGAACCGATCAGGTTGACGAACAACCCTCCCACTATGTCGAGGCTGTGTAGGCATTATGTCAACGGGATGTGCAGTACTTGGTATTATTGCCTCTTGCACTTGTGGCTGTGGAATTGGAATCGTACTGACATTCCCTTCGAGTTTTTGAAGGATAATATCGGTTCTGGACTTGTGATTAATCATGTAGTCCTCTTCTAAGAATCGGGCGTTAGTGCTAATAACGACCTTCTGATCCTTAGGACTATAGAAGTAACCACCTTTCGTTCCTTTTGGATACCCTATAAACATTCTTACCTCAGACCTAGATTCCAACTTACCAGCATCCTTGTTCAGCACGTGTGTTGGACTACCCCAAATCCTTATATGGTTCAAGCTAGGCTTGCGCCCTGACCATAACTCGACAGGGGTCTTGGGTACCGATTTGGATGGTACTAGGTTTAATAGATAAGAAGTTGTTTCTAAGGCATATCCCCAGAACGAAATGGGCAAAGATGCATAACTCATCATAGATCTGACCATCTCAAGTAAAGTTCGATTTCTTCTCTCTGCTACACCATTCTGTTGGGGTGTACCTGGTGTAGTCAATTGGGATGTTATCCCAACTTCTGACAAGTACCTTTGGAACTCGTTGCTGAGGTATTCGTCACCGCGATCAGACTGCAATGACTTGATACTTTTATCTAGCTTCTTCTCCACTTCCGCCTGAAACTCTTTGAATTTCTCAAAGCATTCAGACTTGCGGCGAAGTAGATAAACGTACCCGTATCTTGAGTAATCGTCAATGAATGTGACGAAGTACTCATACCCTCTACAAGCTTGGGTGGACATTGGTCCACATAAGTCAGAATGAATCAGTTCTAACACCTCTTTGGCCCTATTTCCCTTTGCCTTGAAAAGGCCTTGTCGACATCTTTCCCTCTAGATAGGATTCACAGACTCTAGTCTGAATTGGTTGGAACGAATCCAACACTCCATCAGACACTAGTCTTTGGATCCGGTTCAGACTGATGTGACCTAGTCTTAGGTGCCAAAGATGTGTTTGATCCTCTTGAGAAGATAATTTCCTTTTCCTTGGGTTCGACGATGTTGATGCAACGAAGTTTTGGGTATTATGCAAACAAGTTATAGTATAAAGAGAATTGTTCAAAACACCAGTGCAGATAACTATGTTATTTCTCATGATAGAAACATTACTACCAAAAACAACTGAATATCCATCACAATAAAGTTTCGAAATAGAAATTAAATTACGCCGAAAACTCGGCACAAACAAAACATCTCTTAAAACTAAACAGTGTCATTAAAGCATAAAGAAAAATCTCCAATTGCAACTGCTGCGACTCTTGCTGCATTGCCCATGGAGATGATGATCTCGCCATCCCTAAGTTGCCTTGTTGGCTGGAAGCCCTGCAAGGTGTAACAAACATGATCAGTTGCACCTGTATCCACTACCCACGAATGGGCAGAAACAGCGGCTAAACATGTTTCAGTTACTAAAACTAATGGCGTACCTTGGTTCTTTGACTTTAGCACTGGGCAATCTTTCTTCCAATGCCCAGTCTTACCGCATTTGAAACACTTTCCCTTAGGTTTCTTTACTCCACCACTAGGGCCCCCTCCGTTACTCCCACTATTTGCCTTGGCCTTACCCTTTCGCCTTTTTTCTTGTTCTTACCTTTCGGTGGAACAGTGGGCCCATTGGCAGTGACTAAAACCTGTGCATGCTTTCCCATCATCCCCTCTGATGTAACTAGGTCATTAAGCAACTCGTTAAGAGTATAGTCTTTCTTGGCCATAACAGCATTGAGACGGAAGTTCTCAAAGGATTTGGGAAGAGTGTTGAGAATGATCTCGACCTTGGCTTCGCCGTCGATACCTCCTCCTATCAAGTCAAGCTTGTCCATGAGATTAATCATGTGCATGACATGATTATGCACTGAGCTGCCCTCGACCATCCGACTTTCCATGATTTGCCTCATTAAGTCAAACCGAGCAGCTCTGTCCGACTCCCCATACTCCTCTTGAAGGTTCAACATGATGTTGGCAGCATCGTCCATGTCCTGACGCTGGAGCTGCAAGGCAGACGACATAGTGTTCATAATGTAGCACTTGGCCACATTATTAGACTTGTGCCACCTATCATGCTTTGTCCGCTCCTCATCAGTGGACTGTGCAGTAAGGGGATCCGGACGAGGAGTAACTAACGCGAAATAGTGTTCCTCAGGGATAAGAATATACTCCAGATTACGTTTCCATTCTTTATAATTATGACCGGTTAAGGGGTGTTGTGCGAGAATATTTATAACAGACGATAACGACACATCTGAAAATATTAAACAATAAACATGTAAGAACACAATCATATATAATTTGAATCAACAATATTGTAACCTTTTGATAAAACAATATTGATTGAATCCTCCAATAGCCCAAGAGATTTACATATAAGCCACGTGGGTGGACGTTTATATGTAAATCCCTTAACCAGACTAAAATACCTAGTCATTTTAATTTCAATCCATGTCAACCTAACCTTTTGACAAATGAAATTAATAATTGGACTTTTATACTAGACCATATTATTTTTAAGAAGTGACTCCGCGGGGAGTTGTATTTAAAATTAATATCTAAGCAATGACCACGTCCTAACACTTGTAAACAAATTCTTGGATTTGACACACTTTCATGGACTACGTCGCTTCCAATTTATTTAACCTTCGTTATCCCATTTGTTTCCAACTATCTAGAAAACTTGTGAAAATCACACGTGTAAGCCACGCGTGTGGACGTTTACGCGTGTAACTCCCACTTTTCTTTTGGAATTAAATGATTTATTTAGAAGTCTCAGCTAGCAAACTTATAAATAATAAATGTGAGCAAGCCACGCGTGTGGACGTTTACTAAATTTATTATTTATTTTGCCTAGAGACCGGTTGTGGAGGTCTTTTGACTATTTTTAGAAATTAAAATTGTCGGGTTTTGCTTAGTCTTTTACTTCAAAAGGTTTGTCCATGCAACAACACGTAATCCTAAGCATAAATAAAAACTAAGCACAACAAATAAAGCATGCTCAGAGAATTTAAATATGCTAATATATGAGAAGGTCCTAGCATGATAGTCTAAGCGTAATTAATAAATCACGTAGACATAATAAACATGATAATAAATATCATTCATCCATTGAGCAATAAAGAAACGATAAAAATAAATAAAAATCATTCTTCGTGGCTCAACATGGAAAAATTAAATCCTAAACTATTACAATAATTTAGGAAATACAAATCTTCAAGTCTCTTGGGCCTTCACGTCGGGCCTCGCATACTCGGGTACGGACCGGGCTAAAACGAAAAACACACTGGGCTAGTAAACAGGCTGCATGGGCCAATGGGCTGTTGGGCCAAAACCTTAGCCCACGCCCACGCCACGGCCGAGAGTGCCGAGCCGTCTAGAGCCGTCGGGGCCTGCTGGGCCGAAGCTCAGCGCCTCGCGCATGCCCAGGCCCGTGCACGGCAACAATCTGCTAGCCGCCGCCGCCCCTCCAACCGCAATCTGTCGGCCGCCGGGGCTGCTGCTGTCGAGCGCCGGGCGACGGGGTGCTGCCGAGTGCCGGGCGCCGGGGCCTGCTGTTGCCGAGCGCCTGGCGACGGGGCCTGCTGCTGCCGAGCGCCGGGCGCCGGGGGCTCTGCTGCCGAGCGTCGGGCGACGAGGCCGGGTGCTGGCTGCCTGCTGCCGCCGAGCGACGGGCGACGGGGCCTGCTGCTGCCGAGCGCTGGCTGCCTGCTGCCGTGTTCTTCGTGTTTTTCGTGTTCTTCGTCTTCGTTCTTCGACTTTTACAGGTATTTCAACAAAATACAAGTAAAAACAAACCTATTCTAACCACATATTTTCTCGTGGTAAAAACAACCCAACGCCAACAAACATGACGTAAAACGTGCCACGAAGAACGACAAAAATTAAACATACATAGCGCACATTTATAATCAATAAACAAATTATATCTGACAGAGCTAAGAAGACAGACATTGCTCTGATACCAGTTGTAGGAATTATATCTATTATAATACTCTTGTAAAAAGTAATATAATTAATCCCTTTCCCTAGGACCCTTCTTGGTTGTCATAATTTGTATCTTTATTAATTAACCCTAGAGATGGATCTATAAATTTATATAAACCCTAACATGCGCCTATAACACACAAGAGTTAAGGATTCGACCTGATAGTTGTTTACACAAGAGGTCGATTTCTGATTGAATGATTTTTGACTCCCGTCTTAACCTTCTGGACTGTATCCCCTACTCAATCCTCAACGCCGGATGGACGACGAACCTTGAAGAATTCCAAGCGGGAAGGAACACCTTAAACCGCCGCCACACTACAAAAAAAATTCATATTGGAGACGGAAATTAGTAACGGATGATATTGGTCACAAAATAAAAACAGAATAGAAAGATTAGTGACGGAAAGTGGCAAAAAATTATTAGTATCCGATTAGTAACGAATTAGCAACCGAAAAATTGAGACGGACATATTCCGTCTCTATTCGGTAGGTAATTCGGTCTCTAATTTCATAATAGAGAGGGAAATTCCGTCACTAAATTTAGAGACGGAATAAAATCGATCTCTAAATTTTAGAGACCAACATTATAGAGACCAACCATTTGGTCTCTAATCCGTTACTACTTTAATTTAGAAACCGATATCATGTAATTAGAGACGGATTTTTCCGTCTCTAATTTAATATTTTCTAGTAGTGATGTATTTATAATACATGGTTGAGTGTGGGCCAAGCCTGAAGTTTAATTCCTTCTAGGATTAGGAATTTAATTCCTTATTAGGAATTTAATTCTCTATTCCTACTTGGACTAGGAGTCTATATGGGCCAGTTCAGGTATCAAATACAAGAAATAAAGATGGGCCTAACTATGAATTAATTCTTCCTTGTTCAGCTCAGAACATAATTAATTCATAAATATTAATTCATTTCACTAGAGAATTAATACTGACTTACCCCTTTATTCCCGAGTTGAGTCGGGGCTTGAATTAGACTTAATTAATCCCCGTATTTAAGATATCGAATATCCATTAATTAATTAAAGCCTCTGACATCTTAAATCAATTAATTTCTTATTTATTCCTTAAGTAGTACCACTCAACCTTATTATTGTACCTGAACTTAATCAACCTGCAGGGTTTAGTACAATAAACCTTTAGAGCTCCTTAAGGGGATATCATCATCCTAAACGGATACGATTACTTAAATACAAATTATCAAATATTATATGCAAGTTGCTGTCACCCAAAATACATAGTATAAAAGTTATATCTTAACTCTTGCCCATAGTAAATCAAAGTGACACACAAACAATCATTCATAACTGTAATCTTATTTAGGCTTTAGATTATTATAAGTCACGGAGATCTCTAGTTCTTCACTAAGGTCAGGCAGAAGAACATATCTCCCTGTAATCCTATCAATACGTAAATACGTACCAGTATAAGTAAATAGTCAAGATAAACTATTTCTACTTAATACTGCAGCCTAAACCAACAACTCGTACTCAAGTTGTCTAAGCTGTGATTTACATTTTATATCTCTTTAAGTTTAACCAATCATATGATCTTCTGTGATCTTCAACACACCATAAGATCTACTTATTTGCAAGAGATATGGGGACACATATATAGTGGAAATACAAATATAATCAGATAGGAGATAAACAGTAAATAACTGAAAACATTGTATATAAAAAGTTTTGCTTTCAATATACAAATCCAACACTATATATATATATAACAATATTAATATGAAACCCATTAGTAAGTTTTTTTTTAGACTTCACTCACTGATGTGTTTACCACTCCATCACCCACCTCACTAAAAAAAATCACAACATATATTTTCCACGAATAAATTTTTCGATATCCCGAAATCTTTGATTTTTGCGGAAATTATTTTGTCATTCTGTTTGTTTCACTCACCTCTCTCTACCGAGATACACCCAACCTGCCTCATAAGCACGGCAGTTGGCAAATCATTAGAGTCTGTCATTGCGGTTGTTCGTCAAGCCCTTATTAGCATCCGGTTTTCATTTACGGCTTTTGTGGTGGAATAATTATGACGATTAAAATGACACGTGCAAGATAATTTCAAATTATCTTGGGATATGTATTAAAGCTTCGTCATTTCACAACTTTTAATAGTGGGTGTGTATGGATTTCAAAACTTTATTGAATTGTGCCATAAACCAAACCAAAAGCATACCCAATCATTTTTTTTGTTTTGTTAATTATTAACTTTTCTCAAATCAAACTGTATAAAATAAATTATGGAGTAATTCTATAATACACTTGGTGTATTAATATACCTGTTTATTTTACCTATTATAGTAGGTTGCTAACAAGTAAACTTTTTTTTATTATTGTTAGCCAATTATGTAGGACCCACAATACATTTATCTTATTCCTTTATAGCTTTAATGATGCATGGAGAAAATATTTCATAAATAACAATTAATAACTAATATACATTTTTTTTCCCTTTCAAAATAATTAATTCAATTTTTGTGTACAATAAAATTTTGTTTGTTTATATAATAAAAAGTTTTCATTTTATTAGGTATATTTATGGGTTGACTAATATATATTTTTCTTTTTCCCTTTCAAAATAATTAATTCATTGCTAAAAAGTATTGATTATATCTTGATGTGCATGTCTTTTATTGGGAATAAAATAAAATAAGTTGTGTACAATATAATCTCTTTAAATCAATACTCAGTAAATAATTTCTTTAATACAATAAATTTTTCCCGTCCCCATTTAAGGTCAACAGACTAAATTGATATCGATGAACTAATATTATTTTATTATTAAATATTTTGTCTGGTCCAAATGTTCTTATTAAGGGGGTAAATTTATGAAGGTTATATTGTGTCAAAATTAGAGTGTGATAATTAATGTTATTTTTACTAATTTAGTTGTTGGAATCTTTTTTTTTAAGAGAAAAATAGCATTAGTCAACCATACAAATATAAATTTATAAAAATGGATAAGAAACATAATTAGTAAAAAAAAACACATGATAGAATGTTGGTGCCTCGACATTTGAATTGTTGAATATGCAAAAGGCAATTAATCATATTTAGGCGTATTTAATTCGTGTATTTAATTATAGCTGTAGCCATAGTCATAATTTTCCATCATTAAATTTGGTGACTAGTTTAGCAGGTAATTGGTAATATATTCAATGGTTAAGATTGAAATAGGTTAAATCTAATGGTTTAAATTTCAGGTGTAATTAATACACCAGGTGTATAGTAGGATGACTCTAAATTATGGTATGATTCCGAATATTTAGTAGATATAAGTATCGAGAATCATAACAAACTGATGAACAGGTTTGGACCGTCCCAAACCAAACACCGAGATTAATAAAAGACTATATAAGAAATTTATTATAATTGTACACAAATAATAGTCAATATATTCAATATAAACTATAATTAAAATACACAAAATGGATATCTTATCATAAAAACTAAGACGAAAAATTATACTAGGTATTTTACTCTGTAGGTAAATAAATTTTGTGTCCAATCAAATGATGACATGTGGAAAATAATTAAAAATAAATATAAAATACTATTCATGTCTTGAAAATTTAATCAAATGAATTCCTAAGTATATAGTATAATTGATAATTAATTTGGGTCAAAATAAATTATCTACCAACACTTTGGCAAGATGGCCGAATCAAATAAAGCAATGCCCAATTAAGTCGAAAGGGTCTAGTTAATTAAAAAGGTCCAACCAAGTCAAAAGGGCTCTAGAGAAGAAAAAAAAAAAAAAAAGCACAAAAGTCAGCTTAGTTCCACCAAATCAGGCCAAGCCCAACCAAATCAGGTCAAGCCCAATCAAATCAATGGTTGTCAATCATATGACACCACCTAGCAAAGAAAATATGGAAAGAGGTTCTCCTTAGGCCTATAAATAAGGGTCTCTCTTATTCATTCAAACACAAGTTGAGAGCTTCAAGGAGTTGGAAGAACTCTAAGAAATCTAGAAGACTCAAAGCGTTTTTCAAGATTCGAAGACATTCTTCAAGATCCGAAAGCGTATTTCATCAAAAGTATCATCGATCCAGAATCAAGCCGTTTGGTCTTTGGAAAAATGTTATTGAAGAAAAACAAAAGCGGCGGAGGAGATCAAGAAGAAGATTTCACTCCATAATTTCGAATTCGAAGAAATCTACCGAAGAGAAGAATCAGAGAATTTAAGAAATAGAGATTATACTGCATCATATTTTCGTTTTGATCCGATTGAATTCAATTTGTACAAGTGTTTTTGTGTTTGTTAATTCAAAACGTAAAGTTTGTTGTTACAAACTCATTTAGTTTTATTTGTATATAACTTTCCTACATCACTACTTTTGGGCAACCCTTGAAATGTATATTAATGAATTTATGCAACACTAATTTTTATTTAGTTTCAACTTTAATATAAGTATGTTAAATTTATCTTTCAGTTTTAACATTGATACAAAAGGCTAAAAAGTCTCCAAATAATCAAGTCTATGAGACCAAACCATCCCTTTATAAATGTTAGATCTGAAATACTATACCGAATTATCCTAAATTTTGGGATGGATTGGTACAAATATTTATAAATTTAGGTCCAGTTCTAATTATAATATTTAGAGAATATTGAACTGTGGTAACGATTTCAAATATTTAAATTTCCAAATCGTATTGTCCCTTGCACCCCTATCCCTACTCCCTACTTAATATAAAAGTAGGATAGTTTAGGGTGATGTGTCTTCACCACCTTAATTCTAGGCTTTAAACAAGAATAATATATATATATATATATATATATATATATATATATATATATATATATATATATATATAAGAAAAGGAACCAACCAACGTCCCTCTCTCATTTTTTCTTTTTTTTTGATATTTTGATATTTTCAACTATAATTTAAATTGCACATAACTTTTTCGTTCCTAATCTATATTCCAAATAATATATCAAATTAATTTTCTTGCTGGGATCTTTAGTTTGACACCTATATTAAATATATAAAAACCAATTACTTAAGAACAAAATATTAGACCTAAAATATGAACTATAATTTTTTGTAGTATTGAATTATTTGCTTATTTTTGTAATATGTACATAATTAAATTATTTTTATGGGTTTGAGCCACAAGTATTTAAATTTTAATTTTATAATAAAAAATAATCCGATTCTTAAATTTATAATATTGATTGTTTCATTATAATAGTTTTTAATATGTGGTTATTTCTATAAAAAAAAATTATGAACAAAAATTGTAAGTAAAAAATCCCCTTTACTATTACAGTAAGAGTAACACACATGCCATTTATATAAGTCCTCTATAAAAAAAAATACGTGTCAATCATACAGACCGTAGGAGTTTATTTTTAAAAGGAAAAAAAAAGAATTGGATATACTAATCAATAAAATTCTCTCTTCAATTCTTTTTCTTTTTAACTTAAAATTTTGAATGTTTATAACTTTTCATATCAATTTAATTTTTGATGAAAAATATATCGAATTAATCATTATCTCACGATATTCAAATAGATATTCATATTAGATATAATAAATTTGTTGGATTTACATTGGTTAATTGTACAAAAAATGTATGTTAGAAAAAAATATGGGTATGTTTGCTTATAATTTTTCTTAGTAGATTTAGGAGATTAAATTTCAATAAAGCACACTCATTAACTCTCGCAGCCAAGTTTGGCTCAGCACCTCCAACCTTAAGCAAACACACCATATGTGTATTTATTGCCAATTATTTATTTCATGTTAGAAAAAAAATATGGTATACTACAAAACTTCATATAACTTATTTCACTTTTTTGTGAAATTGGGTTTAAAATTCGTATTGCTTACATAAAAAAATAAATGTTAATATTTACTTAATTTTAATTCATAAAATATAGTAAAATATATACACACATGTATAATGACTTATATATGTTTTATAATGACTGGTAACAATATTAGAATTTAATCACATATTGTTAATGTAATAGAATATTTTATCCCGTACATTGCACGGGCGAACATCTAGTTTTTAATAAAATGATGATAACTTTTAGTTTTGTATTTGCAATCCAAAATTTGATAACAAAAAATACTCCCCCATTGAACCAACATAACCATATAAAATAAAATAAAGGATGTATAAAGTTAGCGGTATGTCGGTCGAGATGAATGTGGATAATACATTAATTGTTGGTGGCAGATCTATGAAGTTTGAGTGGTAGTAGTGATGGAGTTGAATGTAACTCTAGGCAACTACAAGGTGCGGCAGTTAACGTGGGTGGATGAAAAAATATTAGAGAAACCACAAGATATGATCGGCTGGAAGATATTATAGTTGATATGTGTGTTGCCTTTTTTTCTTTAAGCAACTGGGATCTATAAAAAAATCACTAATTGGATCCGCGAGCGCACACACAAATTCCATCTATTTCTTTTTAATTGATGTTTTAGAATAAAGTGAATAAATTAATTAAAAAAATATATCTCTCAGTAGTCAGTGATCTCCTTTCTCTTTCATTAATCCATAAAATCACGCTCTCAATAATCATCCACCCTCCCTCTCTTTGATGTGGTAGTTGAAAATTAAGAGATATTTTATAATGGAGATAGGAAAGATAGGAAAACATAGTGAAAATTATCTAAATTTAGATAGAATATTGTATCTTATTATGTTCATAATTATATATATATATATATATATATATATATATATATATATATATATATATGGATTTGCAGTCATTTTACTTTTTTTGCCTAAAATTTTAGAAAATAATTTGGTAAGTTTTGTCAATTTCCACAATTTCATAGTTTTCTTTTAATTTTTTAAAATACAATGAGATCTTTTATTTTTAATCTATTTTTACGCAAAATATATCAAATTGTTCATTTTCCACGATCTTCAATTTGACTTCCATATCACATATATTATAATGAGATATTTCATTTGAAAAAATATATTGTTTATTGAATAATTATTCGGCTTAAATTTGAATATTTATGGTGTTATCGGACTATATTTTTTTTTTAGGAGGGATATGACTTAGAATATACTTCCTCCATTCCATAATAATTGACATTCTAGCTAGTTATCTTTTTTCCAATTAATTGATGTTTTAGATACTTTTCACAAATTCTACCAATTTTCTCCTTTGTTTCAATCCTAAAGTATCTCTACTTTTAACCTATCACAAATTTGGTCAAATCTTTATCCCCTAAAATAGATATTAGCCGAGGGTATATTTGTCAAGATATTTAATTCTTAATTCTTTCCTTTCATCCTAAAATGTCAATTATTATGAAACGGAGGGAGTACTAGCTAAAGTGGTTTTTTTATTAACTATAAGGATGGTAATAAAAAACCAGCTTATTATTATTATTATTATTATTATTATTATTATTATTATTATTATTATTATTATTATTATTATTATTATTATTATTATTATTATTATTATTATTATTATTATTATTATTATTATTATTATTATTATTATTATTATTATTATTATTATTATTATTATTATTATTATTATTATTATTATTATTATTATTATTATTATTATTTTATTTTTGTATCTTATATAAAAGTACATCCGTCTATAAATAGAAATATTAAAAAAATTCTGCAAAAAAAAAAATATTTAAAAAAATATTTTGAGTTAAATTAAAGTAAAATATGTATTTAAGTTAAGTTTTGACTTATATACTAATAGCCATAAATAACTCCTTGATTTTGGCTATATATATAAATTAACACCAATCACAATTAGTAAGAGATATAATGAATATGTTCCTCACAAGAAGATTATATTACAAAAAACATAGCAATTATTTATATTAATAAAAATTGTGATCGAATGTAAATTTTTGTTGGTTAAATTTTTGGGTTGGTTTCGAGATATAGATTTTACTATATATTTGTTAAATTAATATAATTTTTTTGAATATCATAAATTTAATTAATATAAATTTGTTAATATATATATATATATATATATATATATATATATATATATATATAAAGTTTTTAATCTTCCATTGACATGCCAAATCTTAATGTATAATTAATTGAAGCTATACGATATATAACGAAATCACACATTTCATTTTTTCTATATGTTATCATATATTAGATTTTTTTTTTCTTTTTTTTTTCTTTTTTTAGGAAATTTGCTAGAAAAATAATGGCGCGTGTGCAACACTCCCCTCATGCATTAGACGGATCTTGGCAGGCTTCGCATAGATGATAAAAATGCCGCAACTTTAATTATTTTATGTTATTATAAATTTTTCTTTTCCAATTTCTTAATATGTTTCTTAATTTTTTTCATATTTTGTTTATAGTTTCTTATATTAATAATATTTTTCATGATTTTTAATTTGACACTCAAGTTAATATAACTAAAAGATAAATCATATTAGAAAAATGCAATTTACATTGATCTGAGTTAGTCTTTAATATTTATTATGAATAGAATTGTATATGTTATATTGTGACTAACTGCAAATAAAATTAATAGATCAAATAAATATACTTTATTTTTTATTTACGTTTCTTTAAAATTTACGGTATCAAATATTTTTTTGTTAGGTTAATTGTGATATATTTTTATATAAAACAAAAATGTGAGATTAATCAAGCAAAATAAAAATTATGGAAAAAATAAAAGAGATTGATGTGTGTAACACATCGCTCGATATGTGGCGACATAGCTCTCGACAGTTATTCCGAAGACAATTAAAATTAGCAGTGTAAATTGCTTTATTTATTTATTTAGGAAAAAACATTTCAATTTCTTAAAAACATAATATATATATTTTTTCGTAGTCCATTTCAAAATCTCTAAGATTGGTCTTCTATTCACGATCTTTGATTAGATTCCATGTTGCATATATTAAAATTAAATATTATATTATAAATTGTAACTTTTTAATACGTGATTATTTGTATGTTAGACATAAGTATTTGTTGTGACAGACAATTTATATTGTGGTTGGTAAAAGTAAGACCTTGATAATCAAATATATATCAAGTGGTACTTAATTTTGACATAAGCAACTTTATTAGCTTAGATGTTACATGTTTTAATGTTTAAAATATCATTACAAAAAGTGATATTATTCAAGAAAAAAAAATATTCTAGAGAAAATAAGGTTATTAGTTCAGTTTACTTTCTGGTAACTAAATATTTTTGTATTGTTTGAAATATTAGAAAAATATCACGAATTCAGTTTACATTAATATCGATGTAAAATGATAGTGAAATTAGTCAAGTGATTTGTTAATCAATTTGTTCTTTTTTCTTTTTTTCTTTACCTTTTTTTAGTTTTCCACCCAAACAATTTCGAGGCAAAATGCATCTTTTAATTCTCAATTATCCATGAATATTTGTTAAGGTCCCTCACTTATCCAAAAAGATTTCATAAGGTCCTGCAGTTGTAAAAAATATTTGTAAATCACATAAACCAACGGGTTGCAAAGTGACAGTTTCATGTACTTTAGGCACTGAAATATCATTGAAAAATATCTTCCGTATCACATGTTGGACACGTGATATACTTTTGGCCGAAAAAGTTACCGATGGATTGCAAACGATAATTTTGTGTCGTTCTGGCACTAAAGTGATAATAAAAAAAGTTTAGGAGCCAAATTGATAATTCGGCCATAGTTTAGGCTGGAAAATTATTTTAACATTTAATTTAAATGGTATTTGAATACTATAACTTGATACTATTTATTTTGTTAATTTAATGGGACAATCTCATGATATAAATCTTAATAAGTGTTTTTGCTTATTAGAATGCCTTAGACTAGATTTTTATTAGATCGATATTCTATATTGCTTATGAATTATGTTCTTTCTTTAAAAAATAATATTTTAAGCTTAGAGACCGTATAATTATCTATTGATCTATATGTATTTTGTCGATTATTTCAAACTTATACTTTAAAATATAATTAAAATTCAATTTACTAGATAAATTCGTTATTATAATAATTATCCTTATTTTCACGCATTTCAATATATTACTATGAAATTAAAAATTACATATATAAAATGAATAAAGTAAAAGAACAAACACAATTTTACATTTTGTGGGAATTATGCGGATCCTATTCGCAAAAGAATTGTATATGTTGGGTATTAATCATATTAAATATGCACGTAAATAAATGAGAAATCTGAAAATTCAAGAATTTTGTCACTGTAATTTTATCAATACAAAATAATTATACGCATATAATATTTATATATATATAATTTCGTATGACTCTTTAATATTGTGTTTATTTTAAAATATTACATGATGTACTATATTTTTAAAATAATAAATAATGATATATTATTTCTTAATATTTGAAAAAATAATGAGTACTGATAATATTTAGGATATAATTGATGTTTTTGTTGGTAATTTACTTTTATTTAATGGAGATTTATTTTACATTAACATTATTTTTTATTTTTAAAAGTGTATTAATAATAAGAAATATTTTTAAAATATTTAAGTATATGTATTTTTTCTTATAATATATTGTTCACGTTGTTTGCTTTTATTTCTTAAATATTATTATGTTCATTTTCTTCTAATATATTTTTTATTTAAATAATTTATATATCTATAACTTTTATTTATAATTCTTATTATATATCCATTACTATATTTACCAACCGTGCATCACACGGGTATATCACTAGTTAACTATAAGAATAGTAAGCTGATTGTTTATTTAAATACGACAACATAGTATATTTTATCACCCTATGCTTAAGCAATTAATATGATTGTGGTTCCTTCAACCTAATATTATTAAATTTAATTTAATGTATGTGACTTCCTAAGAATAATTAATTGAAATAGTTAACAATATTCCGTCTTGACAAAAATATATAATCATAGGCATATAGCATTATAAATATTACAACCCTTGCAACGCACATGAAATACTAGAGAGAGAGGTGAATCAAATTCAATACTATATTTAATCTCAACCCCATCAAATCTTGCATTCAAATAATTGAATTCACGAAATTTATGAAAATTTAATTGGTAGTTTGAATTTTTGAAAATGCAAGGTACTTTAAGTAAAATAAATAAATATATACATGTAGGATATGACATGGAAGGGGGAAGAAAAATAATTGGATAATAATATATTGATAGGTTAATTGATTGATATGTGTCCGATTTTGTATTCTCAATCGTATATAAGACATAATTTCATTACATATTATTAATATAATAGAATTTATTCATTCATCATGTATATCACACGAGTAGGCATATAAAGAGGAAAGTAAAACAAAAATTCAAGTTTATTTTATATTTCATGTTTATTTAAAGATAAAAGGTTGATCATGTGATAAAAAAAATATTAGGTTGCAAAATATTTCCTCCGTCCCGGTCTAATTAGCCAACCTTGGCCGGGCACGGAGACTAGGGAAAAACAGATTTTGTATAATCTTTAACTTTTTCAAAGGTGGAAATTAAGAGTGGAGATTTTGAGGATGGAGATTGTGAGATAATTTGCTATTTATGGGATAGGACAATTAGGTTGGGACAAACAAATATGACAAGTTGACCAATTAAGCCGGACGGAGGGAGTATTAAACAAACAAACTGTTCAAATTGGACAATGCAAAAAATAAATTAAATATATTAATAAATAAAGAAATATGTGTAGGTTGAAAAGTGTAAACCATATTATATAGTTTAAGTTGAATGTTGTAACAATGAATAACTTAGGTTGCATATTGTAAAACTTAACATAAGGTTGCAAAGTAAAAAAATTCATACTTTTTGTATTTCTATTAACAAAATTTGAGTGGGACATGGGTATGAATCAAGATTGTGCGCTCTCAATTTGAGAGCAAAAAGAAAAGAAAAAGAGCATATTTGATTTTATTCCACTTCTCTAATACTCCCCCTGTCCCAACTAACTTTTCATAGTTGACCAGTCACGGAGGTTAAGAAAAAACAGATTTTGTTTTTTTTTTTTTTTTTTTGACTTTTCTAAAGGTGGAGATTGAGTGTGGAGATTTTGAGGGTGGAGATTGTGAGAGAAATTTCTTTTTTAAGGGTGTGAAAAGTTAAGTGGGACGGATCGAAATAGAAAGTATGAAAAGTTAGCCGGGACGGAGGGAGTACATTTTTATTTTCTTAGTACATATAAAATTGTACATCGCACGGGAGGAATATTATTGAAGTTAAATACAAAAGGAATGTTAAATCAGTGTATGTGGAATCGAACCGATCATACTACTAGTTCACGCTTCAACCGATCTGACCAGCTCAATCAATGGCTATACCAGAAATGATAATTAACTAGATTTTAAGACTATATTATATTATAATTTCGTAGAACTTAATATATATTGTATTGAAAAATGACATAAATGTCTAACGGACTAGAAATATATATTTGTAATAAACAAATATATGAGACTTAACAAAATATTTAATATTGTATGACTATTATTTTTAAGATAAAATTTTAATCGTTTTTAAAGTAGAAAATAGGTTTTTTTGTTCTATTGATCCTGTTTTATTTAGTTTTTATCGATTTAACCGGTTTTGACCTATTTAACATCATTTTTTATTTTGTACCCCTACTGGATCGGACCTGTGATAGTTCACGATTGAAGCAACCTCCGGTTGCACACATTAGGTCAAAGTCCCGCTAAGAAGATAGTTAAAACTAACCTATAATCTACACTCTCTATCACTCATGTCCTACCACCAAAATTATGTTGCTTTGCCAACAAAAAAGTAATTTTTCAGATTTAATTGGCTAAAAAATTGTTGTTTTATGTGAGAATTTATACTAAATTGTACACATAAATTAAAAAAGAACCAGTCAAGATATAATGCATGCTACCATTGCCTCTCTATAAATATAGAGATTGCATGACATTTGTATAATGTGTGCTGTCATTGTTTCAGGATGCACAATTTAGGTTCAAATCCTGAAAGTTTTTAGGGTAATTTATTTGTGAAATGAATTATATGTAAAAGAGATGTAACACTTGAAAGGTACAATGGTGGTATAATAGAAGTTAGCATTTGCATATATTCTTTTTGAAGATGTGATGTTTTTACAAGGTGTATTTTTTTTTTTATTTTCTAAAGATTTATTTCACTAAGCAAAATAATAAAAATATTTAAATATAAAATGATCATTAACTGTTTAGCATATTAAAATATTTTATATTATAAAATATAATTATTTAATGAGCATTTTACAAGTTATATATACTTTCATGTATCACACGAGTCGGCTATATGGAAACAATCTACATCTCACATAAATTGGTGTATATTTTTCTACATTTGATTTATATTTTTTTTACTATGTTTATGTCACTATAAAAAACTGTCTTTTTAGGTAACAAAAAGTGGTCTCAAATATGAATATTTATCACAACTTATGAGTGTCTGTCACAACTTTTTTAGAGACAATATGTCGTCACTAATTAGTCGTCTCAAACTCGGACACAAATAATGTATTTGTGACGACAAAAGTGGTCTCAAATATTTTTCGCAACTAGTTGTCTATAATAGTAGTTCTAAAATAATTTTCAATAATTTGTAAAGAGATTTGTGACAACAAGTGGTTACGAATACTTATTTTGTTGTCACAAATAACTTATTATTGGTGATTACTTGTGATATAAAAAAGATATACAAAAAACTTGGACAATGTTTGGTTGGAGCTGGGGTGACTGGGCTGGGGGAAGTAGCTGGAGATGTTTGGTTGGGTGACTGGGGTTGTGGTTGGAGTGTGATATTTAATTATTAATTGTAAAATGTGATGTGATATGTGTAAGAGGTAGTTATTAATAATTGAGAGAATGATTAAAGTAGTGTTTGGATTTGTGATTGATGTCCCCTGATCAAACCCTAATACCCCCGACTTAGCCAAATCAACCTAAAAAAGCATGAGGTTGGGTTGACCCAACCCCAACCAAACATGCCCTTGTTTTGTTATAGCGTGTACTACGTTTAAATGTCTTTTCAATTCTTGCAGTGATTATATTAATTATAGGGAAATTCTATAATAAACCTGGTGTATTGATACACCTTTTAATTTACCTGCTATACCAGGTTTCTAATGAGTAGCTTTTTGCTACTATTTTTTCTCATAGTAAAAGGAATTGTGGATCCCTTTTTTTTTTATTGAATCAAACAGAGCACTATTTACTAATTACAAAACTTTCGTTTGTTAAATGAAACAATTTGAAGACTATAACCAAATAATTTTAAAAACTATACAGTTAAAGATTAAAAATATAAAGTTTACCGTAATTAATGCGATGATATTTAAGTGAATAGACATTTACCAAACAAATGTAACAAATTAGAAGCTTAAAAATGTTTTAATAAATTTAGAGTTATATCTGAAAATCGAAAACCAATTAATAAACCAACAATTGTAAAGTAAAATCTGAATGAAAAATTAACCTACACTTTGCAAATTGTTTAAAAGAAAAGGAAGGAAACATTAAAGTTTGTAAATGGGTAGAAAATCATAATTGAAAAAGGAAAAAAAAAAAAAACTTTTGTAATTTGAACTAAAATTGCAAATAAATTCTGAATCTGTTAATGCAATATGGAGTAACGAAGTTAATATTCTTAACTTATAAATTAGAACCTGAAAATTGTAAATGAATATGAATGATTGTTAAATTATGAATTTTGAAATATTCTTATATCTGTTTTTCAGTCTTTCTTTTCTCAAGAAATTTGACATTATTATTATTTTCATTTTTGCTGATAAATATGAATCTCGTCTTCTTTAATAAATCTGAATCTTTCTTCTTCACGGCGGTTCAGGCTGCGGCCTTCGTCTCTCTGTCAAGCAAACAATGCATAAAAATTAGATTATATCTTCGTCTCTCTAGTGCATTCATGGAGCTTTAATTTGACACAGGGGGAAGGATGTAAAGTGAAGGGAATGGATTACTTATTTCATATCGGCGAAACTCAGTAGCAGACATATGGGCATAAAATGGAGAAAAACAAAATCTGTCAAATAATTTGATTGACCAGATGAGCAGGTAACCAGTTATATGATCTAACGGTTATAGTTAAAAGAAGAAGATCTAATGGCTATTATGTCTAAGTGTATCAATACACCAGGTGTATTGTAGAAGGACTCTTAATTATAATAGTACTATAACTAAAAATCAAAACCCCCAAATCTATCACCTTTTGTAATAAACATATAAAATATATCAGCTTTACAAAAACATATTAAATCTATCACTTTTTGTCTTGTAGTGCCCATTTCACTCTCACCCCACTCCCACCCCCCCTCCTGTCAGCCCATCTTTTCGTTCCTTTTTTACCTTCTCTCTCCTCTTTAATTACTTGTACTTTCCCCCTTTCTCTCTCCTCCTTTATTTTTTTTGCAGCTCTTTCTCTCTCCTCCTTTATTTTTTTGCAGACTTTTCAAGCTTTCTCTCTCTTGTCTTCAATTTACAGAGACGCCATTATTGTCATCTTCAAGCTTTCATTTTTTTCTTCAACATGGCACGATCAGCACGAAGTCGTAATATTATATTACTAGATAATAATGTCACATGTAGGAATGGTATTACGTACTTGTGCCAATACTAATACACTTCGTGCCATAAAAAATATATGTCGTGCCATGATATATCTTGGCACGACGTGAGAATATGCAATTGCGAGATATTAGGGGGCAACGGCACGACGTTAGAATATTATATCACTACTCGTGCCATGACTAATATACTTCGTGCCATAAAAAATATATGTCGTGCCATGATATACCTTGGCACGAAGTGAGCTACTCGTGCCATGACTAATATACTTTGTGCCATAAAAAATATATGTCGTGCCATGATATACCTTGGCACGACGTGAGAATAAGCAATTGCGAGATATTAGGGGCAGCGGCACGACGTCAGAATATTATATCACTACTCGTGCCATGACTAATATACTTCGTGCCATAAAAAATATGTCGTGCCATGATATACCTTGGCACGACGTGAAAATAAGCAATTGCGAGATATTAGGGGGCAGCGGCACGACGCCAGAATATGCCATGACTAATATACTTCGTGACATAAAAATATATATCTCGTCGCGGCTGGACAGATCTTCCATTAAAGATACAGAGAGAAAGGGAAAGAGAAAAACAAAATAGAAAAACCCCCATGTGTGTCATGCATCTTCAGAAAAAAATGGTGAAATTCTGAAATGGAGAAAAGAGAAAGAATGGAGAAGAAGGTGAAACAGTTCCGGAAAATAGAATAGGAGGGAGGAGAGAGAACAGAGGAGAGAGGAAAGAGAATATAGAGAGGAGAGAGGAGAGAGAAAATGCAGAGGAGAGAGAAAGTGAGAGTGGCGTGAATAGTGTGAATGTGATACTTTTGATATTAATTTAAAAGTTGGTTACATTTTATATATTCTTTCCCAAATGTGATAGATAAATTCTTTTCCCATAACTAAAATCAAATGTAAGTTATTGTAGAAAATATTGGCATATTGACATGTGACCTAGTATTTCCTAATGTATACTGTATAGTGTGGCTTTTTCTACCCTACATAGGTATAGGTATGGCCTAATATAGAGGAATGACATTAAGTGAGAGTAATTGAACTGAAAGAAAAGTGACCATTCATTTAGAACCTAGCTACGCTATACAGCTGTTCCTACAGTTGAAAATGTGGTCTCAAAATTTTGACCCAATCGATCAATTATTTATTGATACATATGTGCATTTAATTTGGGTTAATTTTACAATAATTTACAAATTGTGAATATTTCGGTAATAATATAAACTCTTAAAGTAATAGGTAACATCGCCCACCTTGAACTAATTATTGTAACAACGAATTCCATATCTGTAATTAAAACCAAAAAAATAAAAATTGTACAAATAAAATATATTGAATCGATTGCAAATATGAGGTTACAACCTCTTATTTTATCCGATTCTTCGTTTTTGAGTTAACTTTTGGTTGACAATGGAATTTGATGAAGGCATTGATATTTACATATTCGTGTCAGTTTGATTTAACTTTAATAACGTTAATCCAAGGTCTTGATATATTAATTTCGTAGTATTGGATACCTTTGCAAATAACGATTTTGGATATGTAAAGAACATTGTTCGATTTATGAAGAACGTCGTACGGTTTGATGGACCACTGACTTTGATAAACGCCGATCGGAGGGTCTCCGCACCTTAGTCTTAAATCAATCATCATGTCTGTAAGACTTCTACGAAGAACATTTTTGAATACTTTGAAGGACACCTTGAATGATGTTGAAGATGATTTCGTCTTTGCTGAGTTCTTCAACTATTGTTGTAGTGCGTTATAGAATGAAGAACATGGTCTTTTAATTTGTACAGGTGTATGATGAGATCTCTTGTCATATAATGATACGATTTGATTTGTCATTCATGATTTGATTGCACTTCCTTCCATAGGAGGATACAGCTTGATTTGATTTTATTACCAAAAGTATTGGTAGTCCACTTCCTTATATGCAATTAAGAGTATTTTGATTGCCAAGCGATTGGATAGCATTCAATATTCAATTAACTCATAAGATATACTAGTATATATTAAATATCAATTATTTAACTATTTACTTTAGGAATCAAAATTCCAAGATATAAATAGCAAATTTAAATTAATATTCAATACGGTATTTTCTGCACATCACAATTTGTTTGAACACAATTTTTATATGCATACAAATGCCTTCTCGAGACTTGTCGACAGATACCTTGTCTTAGATTGAATAAGTCTCGATTTTTTTTCACACCAGAAATCAAGACCTTAAATTTGTTTGGAGATATGTCGATAGTTTGCACTCGTATCTGGGAGGCTTTAATTTGAACTTGATTTATAGATACTTTCTACTTATGTGTAGTATCAATAAGTTCTAAAATAAATAAAAGAAAAAGAAAACAAAAAAGAAATTTGTGGACCTTTTAAACTCGTGTCAAGGATCCTTAATATAAATTTAATTTGTGGACCTTTTAAACTCATGTCAAGGAGTTACATTTGAGGGACCTTAGATAGGTTTGGCTAGTATCTAGGAGCATTTTAGCGTCATTTGATTTGAAACTTTATATAATTTTGAGTCGTATCTAGGAGTATTGTAGGTAGTTTATGCTCGTACCAAGGAGAATTATGGACAATTTAAATTGTACCAAGAAGAGTCATATGATTTAGTTTTCTTTACTTGGAGTGCTAGGAGAAGCGTTGCCCCCTCATTCTTCTTTTTCTTCTTCTTAAAGCTCTTGAACGGGTGGACCATCAACTCCACTAGTAGGCATGCTCAAGTCCATATCATGAGTTGTCTAGCTAATTCTTCGGAGGATTCTAGTTGAATTGCTTGTATTCCTTAAGTGTACATTTTAGTAGTTGAAGCTTCGGATAGTTTCTCCTTGCAATTTAACCTTAAGCTTCTCCAGTGATTGATGTAGTTTATGATGTATTCTTCTTTCAGCTTACCTGAATTGATAAGTTTGAGCATGATAACCCTCCTCCCAAGTGTTGTGAAAGCGGTTGAGAAATACTTCTTTCAATTACTCCCAATTGTCAATTGAACTTGCCACCTAAATCGGTGTACTAGTCCAAGGTGTTTCCTTTCAAGGAACGGATAAACTTGTCGTTGATAGATTCTAAGATGAGCTCCGTCATTTGATTTGTAGGAATTACTCCATGTGGTGAGACTTGCTGCATTAAGATGAAGAATTTTCTTGGTCACTTGAGCATTGCTTCGTTGGCGCATCAACTTCATCATGTTTTTTTCACTCGTTTACCCATTAGATGACGTGAATCAACACCAACTTTTATGTTCATCGGCTTCATGATTAGAAAGTTTGGCGCCTAAATATGTTAGGTAAGCTCTTTGGTGGCTCTTTCTAAGTTGGTGATTTGCTCTCGATGGTTGTCATGGTTTTCACTTGCCTAAAAAACAAGTAAACACTATGAAAGATCCTAAAAAGATATTCCAAGTAGGTGAAAGACCAAAGGTGAAAGAAAAGTACAATAGTTAGGCAACGAAGATATTATGAACTAAGACTTGGAATAAAAAATCTAAGGGCATCTTTGGTTTCACTTAGCACAGGCAGAAACTAAATGAAATAAGATTCTCCAATCCAATAAAATCTTACCATATATCTATTTACCAAAACTTATTATTCCTCTACATTTTTGTTTTTTCAATAATCCCACTCACTATCTCTCTACTTTTCATTTTTCAATGACCCTAATTAATCATTTTAAAATCATCCAATCATTATTAAAGTATCTATCTATAATATATTATCACAACCATCAACTTCTCCAATATAGATGTGACATCTAACACTCAATCCTACATTATACATCTTTAAAATAAATGTAAAATTTCGAAAATCCAAATTTATTTCTCAAAATATTTTAAAGGCAAGATTTCTCTCGACCCACTTAAATATGATACAGACACCCCCTAAAAGATCTTGTGATCACTAGTCAAAAGAAACCATCTACCTTACCGGGAACCAAATCTTCAACGAGTTATGTCTTAGACCCAAACTATCAGAAATTGTATTTACCATCCAAAACACTCATAATTAGGGTTTTAAATGAATAGAGTTTTCGTAGAAGAACTTGTGAACAAGATCGCATATTGAATAAACAGACAAAAGTTTTAGCTTGTTATATAAAAGAACAAGTTTGAACATTGACTGACCCATTCATTAATACACGTGAACAAGCTCATTTGAAATCCAGTTAATAATTATAGTGGTAATAATAGAAACAATAATAAAAACATCATCATACTAAAATTCAATATTCTTACATTACCTGTTATTCTAGTTAGCATTTGGTTAAATTCGTGTATTGTGTATGGAGATGACCGCACTGTCGAGGTGTAGTAAAATTAATTATTCCTAACTTTCCTCTTCTAACTTGTAGAAGTGTCAAGACATGGTCGAATTTACAGAGAGCAGACATATTTAAAGTATTCTAAATAATAACCTAATAATCATAACTATGTATATTTATATATAAAGGATTGGGAGGGTGGGGGGGGGGGGTTTAATTGATTTGTTGAATTAATTATCCTAGATGCAAGAATTAAACAAATAATACAAGAACTAAATTAAACTCAAATAAGATAGAAATCTAAACCCTTAATCTAGTCTCCCGCAAGTCGAATTACCCTTATAATTAATGCAATTGTTTTCCAGTTTTAGTCATGAAACTCCTAAAGCAACAAGCTCTGCTAGCCTTGTTACCCCTTACGTTTAACTAACCAAAACAAGCTCTTTGGTTAGTCTATCTGATTGAGTGATCTTAGAATAAGCTACCTAGACCTCATTAACCGAACGCATAGAGCACTAAGGTAACGAGATAGACACGGTGTTGGACTCGCAAGCTCGGTACAAGGGACAACGACTTATGCTATCCTAGTGATTAAATCATTATTTTCTACTAATGGACATACGTTCGTAACGATTACGTATTACGACAATGACCTAGCAATAAATATGTCATTAACTACCTAGGTGATCAATCTAAGCAACAATGCACATTAGAAATTAAATAAACTCGAATAACATAAAATATTTCAAAACTTATACCTTCAAACAATTACTGTAAGAATTACAAGAGATTCGAACTAGGGTTTGACATCGATTAAGGACTAAAATAAACGACTAGACGCTCATGCCAGCGATAAAAGGCATAATTCTATTAAAAAACAATAACATAAAAGAAACTAGAAAGATGGAACCGAAAAGTGCCGATCTTTGTTTGCTCGTCTTCTCTGGAATCCTCCCAAAATTTAGGTTCAAGTCTCTATTTTCGGACCTAGGGACTCTTATTTATAGCCGGGACCAAGTTGATATTGAATTGGGCTCAAATTAGGAATTCTTGTAGCCCAAGGATTTGATTCCGCTTTTAAAGTGCTGCAACCGCGTTCGTCTTCGAGTAGCCTGGTCATGACCGCACAGATTAGTCACGGCTGCGGAGGGTTCTCAATGGATTTTTGGCTATCCCAGCACACTTTTTTCGTGGCTGAGCAAGTAGGTCATGGCCGCGACTGACTTCTTCGTACTTGGTTCAATTTTCCTTCGTTTTTTACTTTTCGGAACTCCTTCTTTCGTCCATCCTTAGCCGAATATACTATTTTGGCCTTAAATCACCCGAATAACTCAAAAACAAGTCTACGAACGTTAAATAGCCCAATAACATGAATATAAGCCAATCATAGTCTATTATGCACACAAATATCATTAAATGGACACTTAAATCGACCTAATATGCATGCATAAACACGTGTACCAAAATCCCCCAAACTTAAACCTTTGTTCGTCCTGAATAAATCAAAACAAAACAAAGAAAACAACAAGACACGTGTTAAGATGATTTAGGTGGCGATTCTAGTTTCAGACCGATTCTCACAAAAGTAAGGCAACATGATAAAAATGAGAAGATACGATATAGCAACATCAACTACTCTTGAAGACTTGAGACTTTCAAACAATTGATCCTCACCGGGCAAATGTATCCCTCATCTCTCAAGTGTATAAAGTAGGTTGTATTTTCACTCACATTGAATTATACGCAACGACTACCATATGCCTGCCAATTATCTAAATTAGACTTCGTACTCGACATGTGTGGTAAAGAATAAAAAAGGTCCTTATTTTCGGTTGTAATGTAGGCTTTAGGTAAGGTGGGATAAATTTGGGTAAAAGTGACTGAAAATTGGACTAACCATGTTATTCCTAACTCAACTACCCCTCAATACAATCACTCAATCCTCACTCTCCAATTCTCAGTAAATCATCCCAAAGAATGACTACTTCACCCTACAAAAGTACTTACAACCTAAGTGCTTTTCATGCTCTCACTTGGGTACCACATTTTTTGGACTACCCGACTTTTCGAAACAATTTGATCAAATAAGCACTTTCTATTTCTAGCATCTCCTCAACAAGAATAAACACATCTGTACATTCAACTCTTTTTTTTTTCCTTTTATTCTTTCAAAACACAACTATGAATTCAACAAAAATTCTAGGAGAGGCTAATTTTTCCCAACTTCTTTGCCTATCACAAATTCCTTTTACCCTTTACAAATCCCATCACTAACCCACTTCATTCCCAAGATGTTACCCGAACTACCTTCCAATCCTCCTCACTCTTACTTAATTAGTCCAAATAAGACCAAAGGCTAAATCGAAGGGTATTCAGCTTGTAATATAAGGCTATCAAATGAAAAACTAAAAGCTCAAATGGGCTAACTAAGGGCAATTTTCAACTTTGGTAAAAAAGGATAACACTTTTAAAGCTAAAAAATAGGTTATAGATAAAAAAAATGCCTAAGATCATCTTCTAAGCCACAACATGAACCGACACATTCATAGTAGAGATTCAAGGCAAGTTCTAGAGTCAATTACATATAAACAATGAAATCCACACCGAAAGAATTATGCAATCAATCACAAGGAATAATCACACAAAATAACAAACTCTGTTCGGATAATTAAGCTTGAAAACAGCCCGACACATACATACGCAGAACAAGAAAGAACAATGAATCAAAGACACATTTACGTGGTTCGAACTATGAAGTTCTACATCCACGGAGGCTCTTCACGCCCCAATTCACTAAAACCAGCTGAAGATTACAAGAATTATACAGAAATTAGCAAACCCCTAATTCTGAATACCAAATTAGGTCAAGAACCCTAATCTCCTAATTCTCTCTCTACAGAAACGTTTTACAGAGGGAAAATTGATGAATTAGATTCGCAACAAGTTGTTTCAGAAGTTAATAACAAGAATTAGACTCAACCAATCACCAACAATCCGTTGTAACCTCTTGAAATCGAGCGGCAGGTGCTAACAGAAAAACGGTTATAAAAACCGTTGTTGAAGACTTGTGAAACCGTTGCATAACCAACTCAACCACTTGTTTTACTTAAACCCGGTTCGCCATGCACCATCTCACTGTTTACTCTGAAACTCGATTCTTCAGTCCGGTTCACATGGTTCTGTATTCGGTTCTTAATTTCCAACACCCTTATTACTTAACTCCTTATATACTTGATGAAATTGATTCACTCTCACACACTTGTCATGCTCTATCATGTGCCAATGTTACCATTTTAACAAAGCTCATTATCATTAACTCATCGCCAACTTATCATTTCCTTATTTTCTTTCTTTTTCCAATACACATCAACAATTCTGGTTTCTCTTTTACGACTCAATCTTAGACTCTTAAACAAAATGAAAAATACAAAACAACTTCTCAATTGAACTAAACATGACTTCAAAAAAAACTCATGGGCTCACAGGTTGTTCAAACAACTAAACCAGCAAGCAAAAGCAAACAAACAAAACAACTAGCAGCTAGAGTAAATAATAAATATAAGAAAATAAAGCTCAAAAGCGGCCAAGGCGTCCCGCTTACACCCCTTCCCCCAAACTTGGTTGAAAACCGAAGTTTGTGGGGAAAAGAGTGGTACGACTTGGTGTTTACTTATACTACCACTGCTGCCATTTATTCTGCTGAAAACATGAAAAAGCAATAAAATAAAAAATTAAAAAATAAAATACGATAAGCGCCGGGTTGCCTCTCGATAAGCGCCTTTGTTTTACATCGTTTGCTCGACCAATTTAATTTCCCTTTAGCGTCTCTACTAAGGTGGTTTCTAGGTTGACCTTGACCAATTTAAGCACTTTCCTTCCTATAGCTTCTCCCTTTCTTCTTTACGATGCCTAAAAGATGTGGAAATATTCTACTTATTCCTGCACCTCATCTTAAATTTTCTTTCAACAGGAGGGTTAGTAACACCATTAGGGAAAAAGAATGGACATCTTTAGAGAATTTAATTGCATCATATATGTTAAATCTAACAATGCATCCATCAAACTCCATGGTGAGGGTGCCCTCACTGCCGTCAATCTTTAGTAGTATTCAAGAACGGACACCCTAATAAGATTGGTGGAGAAGTGCATGAGTCGTCATGCATATCAAGTACATAGAAATCAACAAGAAATACTAGTTCATCTACCTCATCTAGGACAACTTCTACTAACCCATCAGGATATGTGTTACTACGGTTAACTAACTGTATAACTATCCTAGCTTCTTTCTATGGTCCTAAATTTAAAGAGTGAAAGATGGAACGTGGCATGACATTTATGGATGCACCTAGATCTAACATAGCTCGTTCAATATTCCGATCACCTATCTTACAAGGGATGAAGAACATACCTGGATCCTCGCACATCGGAGGGATCTTCTTTTGGAAAATAGCTGAGACATTTTCACCCATGGTCACTTTCTCATCTCCCTTCAGCTTGCGCTTGTTGGTGCATAGTTATGTAAGAAACTTGGTGTATCTTGGAATCTACTTAATTGCGACAATTAGTGGGATGTTAATCTCGACCTTTCGAAATACCTCCAAGATCTTCTTTTCCTTATTGTCCTTCACCATCTTTGCCATTCGACTCGGGAATGTTAATGGATGAGTCAGAACAGGGGCCAAAGCTTGCGTTTTAGTTGATGCAGGGGTCGCGGCCGTGCTGAGTTTCCAGCATTTTTTATGTTTTCAGGACCACTTTGGTCGCGGCCACGCAGTTTGGTCGCCACCGCGCCCTGCTTTCCAGTTTCTTCTTCAGTTTTCTCTTCCGTTTCGTTTTCCAAACTTTGCCCAGGCTTTTTAGGCTCCCCAAGTTGAGCTCCACTCTTCAATGTGATGGCACTAACGTTCCTCGAATTTATTTCCGGTTGAGCTAGTAATTTCCCACTGTTTATATTCTCCAGTCGGTTCAAGACAGTTGCCAACTGGCTTACTTGAGTTTCGAGGATCTTGATGTTCCAATGTGTATCCTTCTGAAAATAGACCATATTTGTTGCCAAATTTTTGATAATATATTCCAAGGATGGACTAGGTGCGTGCTCGGTTGGTTGCTTTGTATAGCGCCATACCTCTTTGTGGTGGAGGTCTATTTTGCTCTCCCGATTGTGCCTGATGATTCCCATATCTTAAGTTGGGATGATCCCTTCATCTCAGATTGTATGATTGGGAGTAGGGATCATACCTTCTACCTTGAGAGTTTCCGATGTCAACCGCATTAGCATGAGCCTCGATCTCATTCCCCAGAACATCACAATTGTCTGTCGTATGATCAGTAGTATCACAAATGTGGCATGGCCTGACATACTGATTACCCTATATAGCAACCTTTGCAACTAAGGTAGTTAAAATTTTCAAGCTTCTCTTCAAGGGAGGAATTACTCACCTCTCTTACTGTTCTCAAAGATCTTTCTCGGGACCTGAATTACGGCGAGTTCACGGCCATCTTCGATATAAGTGTCTTAGCTGCAATTGGGGTCTTATCCACTAATGCTCTCCCGCTAGCCGAATCAATCATATTTCGATCCGATACTGATAGTCCTTAGTAAAATTACTGGATTAATAGTTGTTCAGTTATTTGATGCTTTAGACAACTTACTACTAGTTTCTTGAATCGTTCCCAGTATTTGTACAAAGTCTCACCAGGCAATTGTACAACACCACTTATCTCTTTTCTTATGTTCGTTGCTCTAGATACTGGAAAATACTTCTCTAGAAACTGAGTCTTCATTTCCTCCCAAGTATTGATGGATGCAGGAGGAAGATAGTAGAGCCAAACTTTGCCCAAATCCTTCAAGGAGAAGGGGAAGGCTCGCAGCTTGATTTTCTCTTCAGTAACTCGGGTTGGTTTCATTCTCAAACATACAATGTGAAATTCCTTCAGATGCTTATGAGGGTCTTCACCTGAGAGTCCATGGAATGAATGCAAAAGATGGATCAGTCTGGATCTAAGCTCGAAAACTAGTATCCTCTCCCAGTTTGGGAAAGGTGATGCAGAGAGGCTGATGTTTGATGCTAGTATTGGCCAGCTCCTTCATGGTTCTTTCTGCTGCCATGTCCTCTATTTCAGTTTCTGATTCAGCGAGATTTTCAGTAGTAAACGGCAATGCTTCAAATTTATCTGGAGTTTCCCTTGCTTGTTTTCTCATATTTTAGCCCCTTCGGGTTATCTCGAGGTCAAACAACAAATCTCTGTTTCCGCATGAACCGGTGATCATTCATAGCTGAAATGAAATTGGAGAAAACCACAAGTGAGTTTTAGCGAATTAAAACTAAAGAAATCCGCAAATATAATAGAAGTAGCAATGGTTAAAACTAGAACATAATAAATCTAGCACCGCTCCCCGGAAACGGCGCCAAAATTTGACCGCACCATCGAGGTGCGGTAAAATTAACTATTCCTGGCTTTTCTCTTCTAACTTGTAGAAGTGGCAAGACAGGGTCGAACCCACAAAGAGCAGGCATATTTAAAGTATTCCAAATAATAACCTAATAATAATAACTATATATATTTATATATATACATATAGAATTGGGGGGTGGGGGTTTAATTGACTTTTTGAATTAATTATCCTAGACGCAAGAATTAAAAAAATAACACAAGAACTGAATAAAACTCAAATAAGATAGAAATCCTAGCCCTAAATCTAGTCTCCCCCTAGTCGAATTACCCTTATAATCAATGCAATTATTTTCCAGTTTTAGTTATAAAACTCCTATCCAAGATTAGTAACAAGCTCTACTAACCTTGTTACCCCTTACGTTTAACTAACCAAAACAAGCCATTTGGTTGGTCTATCCGATTGAGTGATCTTAGAATAAGCTCTCTAGACCTCATTAACTGAACACATAGAGCACTAAAGTAACGGGATAGACACAGTGTTAGACTCGCAAGCTCGGTACAAGGGACCGCGACTTATGTCATCGTAGTGATTAAATCACTATTTGCTACTAATGGACCTACTTTCGTAACGATTACGTATTACGACAATGACCTAGCGATAAATATGTGATTAACTATCTAGGTGATCAATCTAAGCAACAATGCACATAAGAAATTAAATAAACCCGAATAACATAAAACGTTTCAAAACTTAAACCTTCAAACAATTATTGTAAGAATTACAAGAGATTTGAACTAGGGTTTAACACTGATTGAGGACTGAAATAAATGACTAGCCGCTCATGGCTTCGGCAAAAGACATAATTCTATTCAATAACAATAACATAAAAAGAAACTAGAAAGATGAAACTGAAAAGTGCCGATCTTCATTTGCTCGTCCTCTCTGGAATCCTCCTAAAGTTTAAGTCTCTATTTTCGGACCTTGGGACTTTAGCCGGGACCAAGTTGGGATTGAATTAGGAATTCTTGTAGCCCAAGGATTTGAATCCTCTTTTAAAGTGCTGCGGCCGCACATGCAAATCGCAGTCGCGCTCGTCTTCGAGTAGCCTGGTTGCGGCTGCGAAGGGTTCACAGCATATTTTTGGCAGTTCCAGCATACTTTTGTCACGGCCACGACAGACTTCTTCGTATTTGGCTCAATTTTCCTCCGTTTTAGACTTTCCGAGACTTGTTCCTTCGTCCATCCTTATCCAAATACACTATTTTGGCCTTAAATCACCAGAATAACTCAAAAGCAAGTCCACAAATGTCAAATAGCCAATAACATAAATATAAGCCAATCACAGTCTATTATGCACGCAAATGTCATTAAATGGACACTTAGATCGACCTAATATGTATGCATAAACACGTGTACCAGGAGATTTAGGAAAATATGTGTTTACTTTGAAGTTCTTAAGCAAAGTAATTAGTTATACACTAGCACAAATGTTACATGCTTAAACACATTACTAAATAAAATTAGACACTCTCAAACACTGCTCGACTTGAGTTCATGTTGGTTTGGCTCGGGCCATTGGACCCGGTCTACCCGGGCCATGCCCGGTCCATGGTTGCCCATGTGGGCTGACCCAATTATTGGAAGTAGGTAATTATGGGATGCCCATCTCCCATAATATAGGCCCACTCCCTCCCCCTTTACATAGACAACCAAGTGTACCGGGTACACCAAGTCCTAGAGAAGAGAGAACTGTTTCTCACTTTATGTGAGAAACAACAAAAGAGAAATCAAAAGTGATTTCTCCAGACCTAAAAATGATTATTCCAATCCGCAGAAGATGGCTCTTGGATTATAAATCGAGGTGGATTTTCGATTGCGATTTCCACCCTGACCTAGAGTACGGATCATTGAGGAGTGGTCGTGGTTCGATCCGTATACGATCCGAGGTTCAATTATGTTGCAATCAAGGTACACTGACATAAAATTTCAACATTGGTATCAGAGACCAAATGATAGAATTCGGTCCTTATTGGCAGTCTTAATCTGTCCATTTTTGTCATTTTTTTTTTTTTATATTTGGCATGCTATTGATATGATATTATAGTAATCGCTAATAGCTTCGTTCTCCAACTTGAATCACTCGATTCTGTTAAGAAATATATTTCATATTAAATTTTTTAAGTTGGATCTGTAAATCTAAAAATTGCTTGTGAATTTTTTTTTTTCAGTCTGTTTGGGGTGCGATATTTGTCCAGTTATAGTTATGTTTTTTGCATGTAATTGGTATGTTTATGTCTATGTTCAATGATATTTCCACAGATGTATTATGCGCATTTTTTCACTGAGTAACAAATGAGATATGGGCTTTTAAAGTTTGGATGAAAATCATGTTTTTCTGAAATTTTTTCCGGAAACTTGAAGATGTTCATGTTTATTAAAAACCGGATTTGAGCACTATTATTTTTTAATTTAATACATGTATGTGATATATATGCGTAGCTTATCAAATGTGCTTCGGTTTGATATATGATATGTGTTAATGGGACCTGTATTGAGATATATAACGTGCTTTAAATATTAAAAAATTCATATCTAAGGTGTTCTTGAGATGTTCCTGATGAAGAACATGGCGAAAAAGGTTCTTCACTCTCCAAGAACACATTTTCTGATCCAAACACATAGTTAGGAATATTGGATCAAGAAACTGATTACGCCGTTGAACTCGGAATGGTCGAGAAGGGGGAGGGGGTTAGCCAGATCGTTGCCGGCAGAAAACTCTAGGAAGGCGGTGCGTGTAGGTCACTCTTCGGTCAATGAGAGTGGGCCTCGGTTGGTCAAAGAGATGACACACCAGTGCCTAGTCAATATGCATAGACAAATGCCATCACGCCACGTGAGCCACGTCATCGCACAATTAGCATTCACGTAGGACCACATCAACACACATGGACAATCACATCGTGCCACATGTGCAAGGTCAACACTGCATTAGCAGCCACGTGGTTGGATATGTCATGCACAAACAACCAACGACAGATTGACACATGGCAAAAGTGGCACGTCAGCCGATCCGGCCCGACCCAGTTCAACCACCGGTCCGCCATCAGACTGATCGGGCCACCGATGATTCATCGCGGCCCACAGCCGTAAACCGTTCACTAGACCTCCGTAGCTCCGGCATCGGACCGCAGCAGCGTCGCCGGAGATCGATTGTCGAACAGTCGCTAGGAGGTTGCCGGCCGGTCGCCGGACCGCCGCGGACCGCCTCTGCCGACCACCACTCCACCGCCACAAGCGCAACCATCGACAGCTGCACCGTTGCCGCCGGAACTTTTTTGGCACGTGGCCAACGCGTGGGGCGCGTCTGGGCCGCCTGTTTAGCGTATGTTTGTGTTTTGATGCGTACGAGCGCGTGAGGCACGTGTTTTATGCATGTTTACATGTGTGCGCGTGAAGCACGTGTACGAGTGTGTATACGTGCATGTGAACGTGTCATGGATGCAACGCAAGCATGGTGATGCGTGATGGAGCGTGTACTGGTTATGAACATGCATTATTGCCCATATTTCATGGGATTTCTGACTAAAAAATTTCTGTGACGTTGTTTTTCGCACCCTATTTTCTGTGATTTCAATTATCCTCTATGCATGTCGAATTTTGGAAATTGGAATCCAATCTCAGAGTTTAATCAAATCAAGAAATTGGGTTGGGGTGTGAGAATAATACAGTGTTTTTCGGAGAAATCTTTGAAGTGTGTCCTTCACCTTAAACTTGTTAGTACATTCTATAGGAACTAATGAGCAATGAATCACATAGGACTATTGGCCATGTTCCTTAGTGAATGTTCTGAATAAATTTACACCGGCTATTGATTGGATATTTCTAATCTAACCCCTACCCCTATCGTTCAATATTGTCAAGTTGGTTGACTTTCCTTTAATCTGACTAAGTGTTAGGCTTAGATCAAAAGTGATCATAGGGCTAAGTAAACATTCAGAGAGATGTTAGATCTGCCGATGGATGAAGATGGACCTTATTACAATGTTGAGACAAGCGTCTCTGCAGATGCTTTGTAAGCATGTAATTGGAAGGTCCTCTGTCATAAATGGGATATAGTTAAAAGCTTTAATTTTCTTCAAACTCATTTCCCAATCATATGGACGGTGCATGCATCATGATCCTTGACATTCAACTGTGTGTTGAACCCCACGTTATGTGTGATCAACTTGTTGTCTGTACAACTTGAGTATGATCAATATAGTAAAATCGTGTTGAGAACATGATTGGTTACTTTAGTGAGGGTTATGGGTTAGAAGAATCTTTGCATTCTTACCCATAACAGTTGACGATTTTGTTTTCCTTTTAGGATTGAGTTGTGGTAATGCAATGATTTGATATGGGTGATGATTGGGAACATAGTGAACTTTCGAGGCCATACCTTCCGTTAAGTTACCATAATGTTGATTCTAAGAGAAAAATCTTATGTACATTTAGTTGTAGTAAGCACATACGTGTGCATTCACCTTCCTTACATATAGACCATGGCATAAAACACAATTAGCTAGTTATTAAGTTAACCCTGTCTGTAGTGAAAAGTAGATGACGGGATACTTGTGACTAGGAGGTCATTACAATTAGATATGTACTAGACTTAGAGATAGTCTTGAATAGTTTTAACCGAATCATATTGGTACACGTGCTTATGCATGCATAATAGGTCGAGTCAAGTGTCTATTTAGTGACATTTGCATACGTAAATGACCATGTATTGCTCGCATTTGCATTATTGGACGATTTGATGTTTATGATTTGTTTTAAAGTTAATTGGTCAAACAGCTGCCTTAGTTGCATGAATACTTCGGACTAGGGGGATACTGGGTTAAAGGCGGGAATAACTTTTATTCATATTTTAATTCATCTCAGTTTGTTAGTTTAATCATTAATTGCTTAGTTAATTTACTCAGGCATCTCCCCCCACCTTATATTTATATTTATATCATTATAGTTATTTATATAAATTGGTTAAATACAATAATTCGATTAGTTTCCCCGTTCTCTGTGGAATCAACCCTGACTTACTCTATCTACTATAAGAAAGGAAAGTTAGGTACTAAATAGAATTAATTTGACTGCATCCGACAGTGCGGCCAAATTTTGGTGCCGTTGTCCGGGAACGGTTGAATTATTGTATTTAACCAATTTATATAAATAATTGTTACTTACATCTTACTTTGCATCTGATTACAACAGTGAATGATCACTCGTTCACGCGGTAATAAAGATCTGCAATTCGATCCTGAGATTACTTGAAGAGATCGAGTTCTGAGGGAGTAAGCGAGAGAAAATCGAGAGCAGTTAGAAGCCTTACCCTTCGCTACTGAAAACCAGTTTGAGTTAGAATCTGAATAAGTAGAAATGGCACAAGAAAAGTCTATAAAAGAGTTAGCTAACGCTGGAGTTACTCACCAGCCCTTATGCATCACTTTCCCTAACTTGGGAGAGAACACTACATTTGAGCTAAAATCTGGGCTGATCCAACGTTTACCCTCATTCCATGGCCTCTCAGACGAGGATCCCCACAAGCATATGAAGGAGTTCCACACCATCTGTTCGAGTATGAAGCCCAATACTGTTAGTGAAGTGGCAATCAAGTTGCGGGCTTTCCCCTTCTCTTTGAAGGACTTGGCCAAGGACTGGCTCTACTATTTGCCTCCATCTTCCATCACTACCTGGGAGGAGATGGAGAGACTATTTTTGGAGAAGTATTTTCCTGCCTCTAGAGAAACGAACCTCCGAAAAGAGATTAGTCGAGCTAGACAAATGCACGGTGAGAATTTATATGAGTACTAGTAGCGGTTCAAGAAACTGGAGGCGAGCTGTCCTCAATATCAGATAACCGATCAACTGCTAATCAAGTATTTTTATGAAGGATTATCAATAGCAGACCGGAATATGATAGATTCAGCTAGTGGAGGAGTGCTAGTTGATAAAACTCCAACTGTAACAAGGGAACTGATATCAAAGATGGCAGCTAATGCGCAACAATTTGGGTGTAGAGATGCACCGCTCAAATCAGTGAGAGAGATGACTGACTCAGCCATAGAAGACACGGTGGAGCATTGTCAACTCTGGTAAGAAAGGTTGCTTCAGGGGGCAAGGCTGTTATCAAGCCTTGCAGTATCTATGAAACATTGGAGCATTCTACAGACGAGTGCCAAGTTCTGGGGAATGAATTGGAGGCCCATACTAATGCCGTTGGCTCAGAAAATTTTCGGCAGAGGAAGTATGACCCCTACTGCCAATCCTATAATCTGGGATGGAGGGATCATCCAAATTTGAGATATGAAAATCAGCCAAAACAGTCGGGAGATCAAACCCGCTTTCCAAGGGGTATGTACCAACATAAGCAACCGGCTGAACAAGCACCTAGTTTATCTCTAGAAGACATTGTCAAGAGTTTGGCAACTAATACTGTTCAGTTTAAGAAAGACACCTAGACGAGTATCAGAAATCTAGAGACTCAGATGAGTCAATTAGCTACTGCTTTGAGTCAATTGGAAAATGCAAACAGTTGCAAATTACCCACCAACCTGAAATCAACCCGAGAAATGTGAGTGCAATCACACTTAGGAATGAAACGGAGCTTGGAGAGCCTAAACAGCCCGGGCAAAGTTCGGAAGAGGTAATCGACGGAATCCACCGACGATATAGGTTATTAAAAAGGAGGTAATTAAACTGTTAGACGTCGGCATCATCTACCCCATCTTGGATAGTAAGTATGTTAGCCCCACTCAAGTAGGTCCAAAAAAATCGGGGGTCACAGTTGTGGAAAATCAAGTAGGTGAGTTGTTCTCCACCTGTCTTTGAATTGGGTGGCGAGTTTGCATGGACTATCGTAGGTTGAATGCAATGACTTGCAAGGACCATTTTCCTTTACCTTTTATTGATCAAATGCTTGAGCATTTAGCGGGACATTTGTCTGGCGAAGAATGCCATTCGGACTTTGCAATGCTCCAACAACTTTCCAAAGGTGTATGGTAAGTATTTTCTCTGAGTACGTAGGTCATATCGTAGAGGTATTTATGGATGATTTTAGTGTTTATGGAGAATCATTTGAAAAATGCTTAGACAATCTAGTCTTAATTCTGAACAGATGTGCTGAAACTAACCTTGTACTTAATTGGGAAAAATACCATTTTATGGTTGAACAGGGGATAGTATTAGGACATATTGTTTCATCTAAAGGGATAGAGGTTGATAAATCAAAAATTGATATCAATACTGCTTTGTCTTACCTCGCAAGTGTGCAGGAAGTTCGTTCTTTTCTTGGTCATGTAGGTTTTTACAGGAGATTCATCAAGGATTTCTCCAAGATTTCAGCCCCTTTATGCAAACTTTTGCAGAAGGATGTGGAGTTTGAGATGACAACTGAGTGCAAATCTTCCTCTAACACACTCAAGGAAAGGCTTACGACACCATCCATCATTCAACCACCGGATTGGAGCTTGCTTTTCGAGATCATGTGCGATGCAAGTGATTATGCGGTAGGGGCTGTGTTGAGACAACAAAAAGGAAAAGTAACGCATGTTATCTATTATGCATTGAGAACCTTGAACCCGACCCAAGCAAACTATACCATAACTGAGAAGGAGCTCTTAGCGAATGTTTTTGCTTTGGAAAAAATTCGTTCTTATTTATTGGGTACAAAAATTGTTGTTCATTCTGACCATGCAGCAATTAGGTATCTCTTGTTGAAAAAAGAGGCAAAACTGAGGCTAATACAGTGGATCCTCCTCCTCCAAGAGTTCAAATTGGAGATAAAAGATAAAAAGGAATCCAAAAACTCTATTGCCGACCACTTGAGCCGGTTGACCCTTGAAGAGAGCGAAACACCACTAAAGGGGAGCTTCCCCGACGAACATTTGCTTGAGGTAACGCAACACGTGGACCCAAAACCACCCACAGAGGTACCACGGTACGCCGATTTAGTCAATTTCCTTGTTGCACATGTTTTTCCTAAGGGAACGTCTAAAGCACAAAGAGATAGACTTAAGAGTGAGGTAAAATACTATGTTTGGGATGACCCTATTTGTGGAAACATTGTACGGACCAAATGATTAGGAGATGTGTAGCTGAGTCTGAATTTCATTCTATCCTATCGTTTTGTCATTCATATGCATGCTAAGAGAACTGCACACAAAGTACTAGAGAGTGGAATTTACTGGCCAACTTTGTTTAAGGATGCACATTTATTTTGTAAAACTTGTGATAATTGCCAAAGAACCGGTAATAATTCCCAAAGGAATGAGATGCCCCAACACCCCATTATGATCTGTGAAGTTTTTTATACTTGGGGCATGGACTTTATGAGTCCTTTTCCTTCATCATATGGAAATTTGTATATCTTATTTGCTGTTGATTATGTTTCTAAATAGGTGGAGGCCAAGTCCACTCGAACTAACGATTCTCGATTTGTTTCATATTTTGTTAAGTCTAACATTTTCTCTAGGTTCGGGATTCCAAAAGCCATCATCAGTGACAGGGGGACACATTTTTGCAATCGCACTATAGAGGCATTGTTGCGGAAATGCCATGTTATATACAAGCTTTCAACAGCATAGCACCCCCAAACAAGTGGTCAAGCCGAGACATCCAATCACAAAATTAAATCCATTCTTGAAAAGACGGTATATCCGAACCAGAAGGATTGGGGCTTGAGAATTGAAGTGCTTTATGGGCTTACCAAACCGCGTAAAAAATGCCCATTGGCATGCACCATATCAATTAGTTTATGGGAAAACATATCACCTACCAGTTGAGCTCGAGCACAGTGCTTATTGGGCAATCAAATAGTGTAACATGGACTACGATGTAGCTGGCACTCACCGCAAGCTACAATTGCAAAAGCTTGACGAAATCTGGAAAGAGGCATTTGAGAATGCATTGATATGCAAGGAAAAGACAAAAGCCTTCAATGACTTTTTATGTGGGTGAAAAAGTGCTTCTCTGTCGCTCTCGCCTCAAGCTATTTCTCGGTAAGTTGCGTTCTCGTTGGATAGGTCCATTTGCTGTCTTTAATGTTTTTAATCATGGTGCAGTTGAGATAAAGAGCGAGAAAACAACGAAGATATTCAATGTAAATAGGCATCTGCTCAAACCTTATTTTGAAACGTTCCAACAGCTGCCCAAGGACATCATACGACTCAAGGACTCGCCAACCAAGTGAACATAACATCCGTCGAGCCAACGACGTAAAACAAAGGTGCTTGTCGGGAGGCAACCCAATATTTACCTTTTGTGTTAAATTTTTTTATTTTATTTTGTGCGTCTTTTATTATTTTGTATTGAGTCTGTAGGAACTAGCATGAACAGATGCCACCGAACCATAAAATCCGAAGGGTAAAGCACGGACCAGGGGGTCATAAAGACGAAACACCACAGCTGGTAAATCAGCTCGATCGAGACACATTTTCTCGGCCGAAAATTCAATACATAGCTCTCGGCCGAGCCCATTATTCTCGGCCGAGACAAAGCCACGTCCCAAACCCATGAAAGACCTTGATAACCTGGCTTGGTCGAGACACCAAGTCTCGATCGAGAAACCTATACATCATTCTCGGCCGCGCCTAGAGATTCTTGGCCGAGACTATGAGACGGGTAGAAAAGGGGGAGAATCACTGATAACACATCTTGGCCGAGACACTTGCTCTCGGCCAATAAACTTATACATAGCTCTTGGTCGAGACGAGCGCAATTCTAGTCTTAAAAACAAGGGTTATTATAGCATTCCCCCCTCCCCCCCCCCCCCCCCCCCCCACTTCCTCTTTCACTTTGGCTGCAAAAACGAACACACTCACACACACTCACGCTCAATTTCAACCAAAACTTACTTTCTCTCCCTAAAACACATCAAAGCAGTCACACACACGATTCCACACATTTGCCACCGATTATTTTTTAGTTTGGTACGTTAATTTGGACGAGCTAAAAAGGGCGCGAACCGACTCTATTCAAACTTCTCTTGTCTAAACTCATTTGGTAAGTGAAGCTTATCCCTACCCCCATTCTTTTCTTAGTTAATTTCAATGTTCTGTTGAAGTTTGGGGGATATCGTGTTGAATTGCTTGTCAGTTTTTGGATATAGACTCTTGTTAGGTTTATACTAAATTCATGTGTTTAAGTGCTTTATATACACGGCCTTGTTGGGGTAAATTTGATATCGTGTTGATTTTGTTGTGGGTGAGCGAATTTTAGGTGATATTGTTAGAAATTATGAGATATAGCTCTTTGAGGCATTCTATCGAACACCTTATATGCATGGCACTATTTTATAAAATCACTAGTTTAGAATGAATGTCTTAATTGTTTTGCGTAAATTCATCCCCTTTTTTTCGACAAATATTGTTTCATACTGAAGCGAATCATATTGCGTTGTCATTTTTCACGAATTACTTGACGTGATTAATAAGAATTAGTTGCAACTAGTAGTTATTACGAGTGTATTTGGTGTTTTCATTGCCCTCAATTAAACTCGTATTTTCTTTTGCTATATGTGTGTATAGGGGTGTTCATCGGTTCAAAACCGAACCGAACCGAACCGAATTTACAAAATCGAAAACTGAATTATGTCAAAACTGAAAACCAAAACCGAACCGAAAATACTCGAAAACCGAAAGCAACCGAACCGAAATATTTCGGTTCGGTTGCGGTTTTGATCGAAAACCGAATAAAGAAGGCGACAGGAGAGGAGGCGACGGAAAAGAAGGCGACAGGAGAGGAGGCGACGAAAAAGAAGGCGACGGCAGCTGTTGACTCCACGACGACGGGAGCTGTTGACTCCACAACGACGGGCTGTTGCTGGACTGTGCAGGCGACTACACCGACGGCAACGGGCTGTTGCTGGACGGCGACGACGACGGAGGACTGGTAGTGGCAGACTGGCAGTGCGGCGGCGAGTTTGTGAATGTGAAGGAGAATAAGAGTTGAAAGCTGAATTGAAACCCTTCCTTAGTAATTAGGAAATAAAAGTGAAATGAAATGTAAATTAAATGAAATGCAGATGAAATGATAAATGGGTCATGGCCTAATTCGGTCTATTCGGTTTGTGTATGGGTTTTTGTTCAATAAACCGAACCGAAAACCGAATTATTCCTATTTTGAACATCGAAACCGAATCGACTAAAAAATAACCGAACCGACTTTTACATTTCGGTTCAGTTCGGGCGGTTTTTTCAGTTGGAACCGAACATAGGACACCCCTATGTGTGTAGGATAGAAAATGGCTCCCAAGGAAGGTTCTTCAAGTAGGGGCAGGGACAAGGGTAAAGAGCCCATGATTGAGGAACCCACAATCGAGCCTCAAGTCTTCCCACCTACGGACAGTCGTCACTTCGGCTTCGTCCTGATGAAAGAATCTCACTAGACCCGCTTTAGCAAATTGTGCAAACGCCTGATTATGCCAACTCGGTTTGGTAATGACGACATCCTTCGCCGACTGGGCCTACTGGAAAATGTCCACACTCTGTTAAAGAAAGAAGGGACGCTTGGGTTTATGAAAGCCCAAGCCACTTATGCAGGCCTCACGCTTGAGTTTCTCAGGTCATTGGAGATCACCATCGACCCGAACAAATGTGGGGGTAAACCGGGGATCATTTCAATCCAACTCAATGGTGAATCGCATGTTCTACAGTGAGCGAGTTGGCGGTGATATTCGAACAGAACACCTCACAGTTCGTCGGGAAATGTCACACCCACCCTTGTAAAAACTTATTTTACACTGATTTTTAGCCTTAGAAAACCTGTATACTCTTTTTTTTTTTTTTTTTCCTCCAAAATTAACAATTTAGGATACTCCTTCCAGACCTAAATTTCACCTACATATATTTACATAGATTCAGATCGAGTACAAAGGTGTCACACCCCATTCAACACCATATTTACCGAAATATACATATTAAAGATCCTTAATTTGAACATGTCCAAAAAGATTATTTGAAGACTAGCAAAAACATAGTGAGTCCAAGGTTTAGCCCCACAGATCGTCATTCATATACACGAGGCTTCAAAACTTGCATCAGCTCCAACAACATGCCAGATCAGTCTACGAGCTCATGCATAGTCAAACTCACCTAAAATGCAAGAACTACGTGAGCTAAAACTCAGTAAGCAGAAATCATGCATGACCAATGCGTGAATGATAAGATGCATTACACAAAACCATTTCCTTCAACTCTTTCTCAAAAGAAATCATATTTGGTGGGAATTGGCTCTCGTCACTGTCACAAACCTCCCAAAAATAACACTCATTGGCCACACTCGTGACTACCAAGGGTCCCTCCTCCCCCCCTTATAGTCCACCCGAGATATCAGTGATGGTTGGTACGACCAAGCGGCTATCCTCCCGAGACTACCAGGGGTCCGCCTCTTACCTGCCCCCGCAGTCCATCGGGAAGTCTACCTCTTCCCGTACCCCTCATCACAAAGGTGCTGAAGTGGGAACCTCTTCCGCGTGCACACTCGTCACCGGAAGCATCCCGAGAGACACCATATATAATATAATAACTCTCAATGTGCCAGTGGTGACCAACCCCAGAACATTATTAATTTATGAAATTATGCTATTTTGAATTCTTATATGTACACATGTAATCTTGTAGATGCTAATGCTCATGATTGATGAACATCATTTTGTTTTTTTAGCAATGGAACAAACACTTGATACAAAGGTATACAAGAACACATATAACAATCAATTACCACAAACAATAAGCACAAATACTATGTTCAAGCATTGTAGTTGTAGATGGATTTCTACTTACCTCGTGTACATCCAAAGGTAATTATCGGAAACTTTGTTTCTCCTGTACCACCGTAGTAATTAGTCTATAATAACATGCCAGTGAATTGATTAGTTATAAACATATTTTCGACTATTAAGCTTTCTAACTTAATTTTATTATAGAACCTTAGTAATCTGATTCACATAAGTACAAAATTATAGACTTCAACTTGATTTTACATACTTAAGCGCACACATGGCTTCCTCCAAATTATCAATTTCCGTGTGAGAATCAATACTACACAACTACATGAATATTAGTATGTTAAGGGTTATTTGTTAAAACATAATTAATATAGTTTAGTATTGCTTCATTTAACAAATAAAAATACTAAATAGAATTTAAGATGGTTCATATCAAGAACCTGGAAACATACTTGCTCATATTCAATATCAATATGGTAATAATGATTACAAGCTAATCAATTACCTCCAGTATGTTTCCAATCAGTATTTAATCCCACAATCCTTTTTCTTATTTTAATAATCTTAGAAGTGGGGTTTACTATCTTATTCACAAGAGTTGCTACGTGAATGTAGATGAAAGTAAAAGAATTCTTGTTTTTCTTACCAACCGACTTTCATCTTCTCCGAACTCGATGTCGGGCGAGCATCCCCTTCATCTCCTTTTTGTTGTTGTGTGTTAATTTCCCAGACCAAATATTAAGGGTACTCTTATAAGAGTTATCCACCGCCTCCCAATTTTAATCAGGTCACTATTGTTCTTATTGTTGTTGTTGTTGTTGTTGTTGTTGTTGTTGTTGTTGTTGTTGTTGTTGTTGTTGTTGTTGTTGTTGTTGTTGTTGTTGTTATTGTTGTTCCGACAATAAATCCTTTACATATCTAACACTTCCACGTACTACATAATGTTCTGTATCTTAAACTTGTTACGTGTAGTCTTAAATTTTGTAGCATGTCCCAATATTTTAGACTATGGGATTCTTGACTACCAAAGTAAATATCTCGAAATTAGTCACAAAAATATAAAATAACGTAATAAATATAATAAATTATTTACTATAAAACTATCACCAAATAGCACATAAAAATATGGAATGCATGAAATGCAAAAATTATATTGGCCAGTGAGTAGTGAGAGGCGCGGGTGTTACAGGAAAGCCTATGCTAACTCCCAGAGTATAGCCGCATTTGACATCTACTAGTTCTATGGACGGCTAACTTATGCACCCGGAGTAGTCGAGCCCCAGCAGTACACCAAGAACGCGAAGACTTCTTGGATTCGGAGCCTAGTGGTCATATATATTTAGATGCTTCTCGCACTTACTCTATTTGCGAGAAAAGAAACAGGGGCTGCTCGAGGCCAAGAGATAGAAGTATTGTTCTCGATGATGCAGGGCTATCCAGCAGATGCGACTGAGATACTGGATGAGCAGTTTGAACAAGTGGTTAAAAGGAAGGTCTCGATCTATATTAGCGGTCTTATAACAATGATTGCCGCTCATTATGGGGTCCCATTGCCTGACTTAACCCTCGTGTCCCCTCGATATCAGCTCGATTGGGACGATTTTGAGGGCATGCGGATGGTGGTTCGTTCTATTCCGGATGGTGTATCTCGTGCTCCGGCTAACTGGACGGTCATGTCCATGATTCAGACTCACGGTCCATTTTTTATCCTGCCCAACACCCTATTGATATTGGTCAACAGCCTGCGGGACCATTAGAATTTAGCATTGGCTTCTCAGGCCCATTTAGTAGCTTCCAGAATACCGGACAGTGATGAGGTCCGGAAATATCATGTGGCCCAGGTGACTAATGTGGAGGCCTAAGACGATGTAGAGGGGGCTGAGGCAGAGGAGGAAGAGATCGAAGCTACAGTCGAGGAAAGCAGTTGACCAGCTTGACCGAGGAAGAAGAGACCTGCTACTTCCATCCGATTTGTGGCAGAATATAATGAGCATTTGGAGGACTTAATTACCTCCCTACAGAATGATGTCTCCCTCATTCGTGGAGAAATGCATTCTCGCCATCAAGTGGAGGATGCACGTTGGGTGCAGCAACAGGCTTGGCACCAGCAGCTTATGGACTGTCAGAAAGCGCAAAAGAAACATTGGACAATGTCACCTCCCTATTGGGGTCAAGGCTACCCGCCACACCCACCACCTCAATAGGAGTTTTGTGAGTTAGCACCAATTCGAACCACTCTCATCCCGTAAAACTTTAGGTTTCCAACCTAAGTTTGGGGGGGGGGGGGGTGTAAGTGGGATGGATTGGCGGCATTTCCTCTTTCTTTGCCTTTTGATTTGTCTTTTGTTGTTGCTAGGATTGAGTAGTTGTGTTTGCATTGTTGGTTACTTTTCTAGTTGGTTGATCGTCTGGCCTGTGAGCCAAATATGTGGTTGATCGTCTGGCTTGTGTGCCATTATCGGTGTTAGCTAGTTTATGTTTAGTTTTATTTATTTATTTTGTTTTGTAATTGAGTCTAGGATTGAGTCAACTCGAGATTGTAATAAATACGTGTTTGAAGGCAAGATATGGGAAATTGATAAGTGTGCAACATGTTAATGATGATCACAATTTTTGCTTAAAATTTGAAAAAAGTTGAGATATGATAGAACATGATATGTAATGAAGATAAAATTGAGCTTGTAATTGAGACTTGGGATCGCCTATAACCTTGTGAGTCTTTGAGCAAAATTTTGTACTCCTATCTTTGGAGTAATATCTACATTCTTTCAGTGTAAATTCTTTGGTTATATGTAGTCATCTCTAGGACTTGCCCGGAGTCTCTATTGTGAATATGTCAGACATGTTGTGACTTAGGAAATGATTTTAGGCAGTTTTTTATTTTTAACCTATTCTTAAGCCTTAATATGTTTTCCTTTTGACCAATAAAAATTTTCCGTTGTTAGCCCATTTGAGCTTTGTAGTTTTTCTTTGATAGCTTTACTTTACAAGCCACATCCTTTCAATATTAAACCTTTGGCCTATTTGGACTAAGAGTGAGTATGAGGGAGGAGGATTGGAAGGTAATTGAGAATCTTTGGGATTCATAAGGGTGAAAGGTGGGAAGTTTTGAAGAAAGGAAGGGAGATAGAAATGATAGGTAAAGAAATCGGGACTAAAATAACCTCTTCTAAGTGTTATGTTCTTAGAACCAATTCATCCTACTCTTTTCCCCACAAACGTTGGTTTTCGACCAAGTTTGGGGGAGGGGGTGTAAAGTGTGATGTATTGGTTATTGTTTGAGCAGTTATTTATGGAAAAAAAAAATAACAGAAAAAAGAAAGAAAAGTCGTTGTAGATAAGTATGGTATTATTTTGGGAGAGGTTAGTCTAAAAGTGTTTTATTGTTTAAGTAGATGGAAAATTGGGTAGTCCCAAATTGTGGTACCTGAAAATGAAGCGTGAAAAAGCACTTAGGATATTGTAAGTACTGTTTGAGAGGTGAAGAAATTTTCTTGCAAGAAGGTTTGCTGAAATTGAAGAGTGAGGATTGAGTGATTGTTTTCAGGGGTGGTTGAGTAGGAAAAACTCGATTAGTCCAAAGATTAGTCACTTTTACCCAAAAATTTCCCACCTTACCTTAAGCCTACATTACAACCTAAAATAAAGACCTTTTGGATCCTCTATCACACATGTCGATTACGAGGTCTGATTTAGATGATGGGCAAGCATGTGGTAGGTGTTGCATGTAGTCCAGTGTGAGTGAAAATGAGTTTACCTTAAACACTTGAGAGATGAGTGATAGACTTAACCGGTAAGGATCACTTACTGAAAGTATCAAGTCTCGAAAGTAATTTAAGTTGCTATGTCGAATATGCTCGGATTATCATATTATCTTTCTATATAAAAATGTGTCTGAAACTCTGTTTGCCACTTTAGTCACCCTTAACACGTGTCTTTTGTGTTTCTTATTTGTTTTGTTTTATTCGGGACAAACAAAGGTTTAAGTTTGGGGGATTTTGGTAGACGTGATTATGCATGCACAATAGGTCGAGTTAAGTGTCTATTTGGTCACATTTGCATACGTAATTGACCGTGTATTGCTCGCATTTGCATTATTGGACGATTTGATGTTTGTGATTTATTTTGAAGTTATTTGGGTGAATTTGGACCAAAAAGTCGAACTCGACTAGGATGGATGTTGAAAACAAGTCCCACAAGTCAAAAATCGAGGAAAATCGAGCCATAGCTTCAGGAGACTGAGCTCGGCTGAGACAAGGAGGGCTCGAGCAAGACAGAAGGTCAGGGAAAAATCCAGATTTTAGATGTGGAAAAGTCTCGGCCGAGACACTAATTCTTGGCCGAGAATTCGGTATAAAGGGATCGGAAGAGACAAGCCATTCTCGGCTGAAACTCGAGGTGGCCCAATGAAGATTTGCTCGCGGATTATCCTTTTCCAACCCAAATTGAGCCTAATTCATCCACGCCTATAAAAGGATGATCCCAAGTCCGAAAATAACATTTTGACTTGGATTTTGAGAGCATGAACTTGGGATTTCAGAAGAACATGAAGATTCAAGAATCGACATCTCGGGTTTTCTAAGTTTATGTCTTTTATTTGTAATTTGTTCTTAGCCGTTGTTATGATCGGCTAAGCTTTTAATTCCCGTCTTTGACTAAGTTGAACCCAAGAATGATATTCTTGTAAATAATTCGGTGATTGTTTGTTTTAATTACATTCTGAAATTATTTATGTTATTCGATTTCTTTATATTCTTTATATATTTGCTATTTGGATTGATCACCCGGGTATTAGGCATATAACTGTTGCTAGGTCATGAATTTGTAATCCGTAATTGTTATGCATTTGTGTCAAAAAGTAGCAGATAGTGAATTATTCGCTAGGATAACATAAGTCACGGTCAATTGTACGGAGCTAGCGAGTACAACACCGTACCTACTCCGTTGCCTTAGTTCTTTATGCATTTGATTAATGGTGTTCTAGCGATTGTATCCTATGACTACTTAATTGGATAAGATTAATTACTAAGCGAACTTGTAATTAGTTATACTTAAGGGGTAGCAAAGATTAGCTACGCGTAATTGTTAATTCTTGGAGTAGGAGTTTCAGAACTAATTGGTCAAACAGTTGCATTAGTTGCATGAATACTTCGGACTAAGGGGATACTAGGTTAAAGGCGAGAATACCTTTTATTCATATTTTAATTCATCTCAGTTTTTTAATTTAATCGTTAATTGCTTAGTTAATTTACTCAAAAAATTCCTCCCACCTTATGTTTATATTTATATTTATATTTATATTTATATCATTATAGTTATTTATATAAATTGGTTAAAAACGATAATTCGATTAGTTTTCCCGTTCTCTGTGGGATCGACCCTGACTTGCTCTATCTGCTATTAGAAAGGAAAGTTAGGTACTAAATAGAACTAGTTTGACTGCATCCGACGGTGTAGTCACATATGAACCCTAGGAGGGTGTTAGTGTTAGAACATAGAAGAAACCGGAAACAATTCTAGTAGTATGGAATTAAAGGTAATTCCATATTGACGAAACCTTGAATGACCAACAGACATTGTGCCTAGTAATAAATTCTCATTTAATGAGAAAAATACTTTAACTCAAGATATCAGGGTATATCAAAGTAAAAGTATGGTAACTCTACCGCCACCAGTCAGAGGATGATGATCCAAATCTTCTATGTGAATAATAGATTAAGGCTTAAGTTAAAGTCTAGTATCTTCCTGTTAAGGGGTGGCATCTAAAAATCAATCATGCAGATTGGGGTGACTCGGACTTTTGGGGATGCCGCTCATAATAATGATTATAAGTGGCTCAAGGCTACTAATTAGCCAATTACAAGTTCCCTGTTAAGAATTGAATTCTAAACATAAGAGGAACATGGTAAAGGCGGAAGATACTAACAGTGATTTTAGAAAAAAAAAAAAAAAACGTTTCTCAGTAAAGACAAATAAGTCATTTTGGGAAATACATGTTTTTTAGCAAATGTAGCATAGTGTGTTTGGCTCAACACATGTACTGAAACCAATTGAAAAAGCACTTAATCATGTTGATCCAAAGTACATTTCTTAGTTCTTGACACACCTGCCAAATGAGTTGACAATGAGGGTTAAGCATGTAGCATTATTCATTATGTGCGGTAGTAGATACCTGGACACTTCTTGAGAAGCACTTAATAGTGCACATCCAACTTGAATGATTGCAAATGGTAGATAGTGTCAGAATTGTTAATTAATCTTTTACTTCGGGTAAAGGGTTTTAAGGCAGTGAATGTCAGAACTAGAAATTTCGGAGATATTTTTGGTCTATTTCATAGGATTACAGGGATGAACACATGAGTTTAATGCCATAATTGATAACTTAGGCATTCATCACTGCAAATAGGATTTGCAACATGCCGAAGTTGATGATTAGGCTTGACCTCTTGCATTTCATAATTGCATGGTGATATAAAATTTTCATGTCTGTTATCCATAAGAATCTTGAAATCGGACGAATTTTTATTTCAGTTGGAGTTCTTCTAAAGATCTGGACTCGACTTGAGATAATGAGAGATTGATTGGTTGATAAACATAAAACAATATTGTAGATGGCAATGTCGAAATTGTTTCGTACTGTTAAGATGAAGCAAACATATCTGTATGGCTTTGAACGTCGACTGCTTAGTGCAAAGTGCACAAAACTAGTTTACGGTAGGCACAACATGATGCTTCAATTAAGAAAAAATGCACTCGAGGAGTAATTTTTAATCCCAAGGGGATCTTTGTTTCGCTTCATCATCAACACTTGAAACGTTTTGTAGACAATTAGGATAATTTTTCTTTTGCAGTTAATCTATTGTGATGTTTTGTGATTCAACGATATAATGGTTGATCATGGAACCTAATCTCCTAATACATATGATGATTGCTCACACGAATTGGTCAAATCCATTTGATTCGCTGAAAGTCTAGACACTGGAGTGTTTAAGACAACAATTTAATGAATAGGGCATCAGTTCCCTTAGACTAATTACATGTGTGAAAGATCTCATGATCATCTTATGGTCAATGTAATGGAGCCATTATCAAGCAATCATCCTTTCTCCACAAACATTTTTTGACAAAATTTGTTGCTAGATAAATGTTTAGGTCTATAAGGGTGTAACTAAAGTAGTTTATTTCATTGGAAAAGAACGTTGATTGCGATCCATACCTTTTGGACTTATAAATAGTCAGTCCTGAGCAAATGAAAATCCTAGGGATCAATTGCTCGGGCGAGTGACATTTTCCAATTGATTTGGAAAGCTAAAAACCTCAATAGAAGAATGTATTCTTAAGGGATACTCTGTCAATCCAAAGGCTATATGTTGAAAGATGAACAACTGATAAGTTTATTTACTGAAGTAGAATCACAAAACCTAGTATTTTGGAGATATTTCTATGAAATGTCCAAATGAAGATCTGCATCCAACTAACCTATGAGTATTTTAAAAAGATATCCTGAAACAAGATTTCAACGGGGTCATCTTTCAGTGACAATAGGATCCATTTAAATTTTTCAATGGAACAATACTGGAAAAAGACATGCTTGAATCTATGAGATTACAATGAATGTTTACCTCGGGATCTCCAAGAATTTGAGAAAGAATTGGACTCTGTATCATCCTTGGATGGAAGAATGGATGAAAACAAAGGAATAGTTGTCTAATTGGTGTAGTTGAAATCAAGTTTGGGAACTGGTTGATATTATGTTGGACACAGAGAGATTGTGAACAAATGGTTCTTAAAAGGCTGTTAAAACTCTTAAAGGTATGGGTCTTAAATTGATTGGAAAGTTACACTTTGAGGTTAAGGCTTGTCCATAAGGACATTTCCCACCAATGTTGAGTTTTAACATGATTCATCCTTAATTAGCCAACTTAGAATTTGATTTGCAACTTTTGATGTGGTTGAATGACTATATTTCTCAATGGAGAACTTGATCGATAAACAAATTGGTTTACCAAGAGGTTTATGGTCAAAGGCTAAGAAATCAAGTCTGTGGCCTAGTACATTGCTCAAGTCAATGATATGTGGAATTTTACGAAAGTACTAATCTCATGCTACCTCATTATGATGAGCAAATACCATTGAGAGTTGTAACACCACCAGGAAACTTGCAATCTAAATTTTTCCAGTGAGCAAAGATATTGAGTATTATGACCATTGAAACATGGGTTGTCTTACAACTCGTAGTTGAAAGATATAGATAGGGTTACGTATGGGATAAGTGAAGGTTCCAAGGGACCATCTTGATGACTACTTTTGATTGTATAAGCATCACTTGTAAAAGTCTTAAAGTGATTCCAACCCATGCATCCACTATTACTCTTATTGGCTAAAGATGGAGTTTTAAAGTCACTTAATGTGCCCAATAACTTCTAAAGAGAAGTTTAAAATGTCCATCATACAATACTCTAGTACTGCTAAGTCATGCAAATAACTTTAGATGTGTGTGTCTTAGTGTAGGCTTTGCCATGGGTCTTAAATCATAGTAAAAGTGTAGGAGTACACTTGAAAGGGTTCTTGTGATGTCTTTGACGCATTGTACTATTTTCCTAAGTGGAGGAACTATGATCTAGTTGGAATAATACATGCCTGATACTCAGTACGGTGATATAGATCAGAGACTATATCCTAGTTATTCTTGCAAAGTGGCAAGATCATCTCGGGGAGATAAAAGTATTAGGTGAGTGTATAGATTTCCAGAATGGAGAAAAGCTTGGAGCTTCTTCCTATAGTGCGAAAATCTTTTAGTTGAGTAATTTTGGAGTAATATACAGTTCAGTGGGGGCATTGGCAACCCACAGCCCGTTAGTGGGTCGTAGCTTATGAGAGACTCCAAACACTAACCAATTATATCACTACTTGACTTTATCTGGGGCATTGTCACATAATGCGAGGTGATTATGATACTTATGTACACTTATGAATTGACGGTATATTCAAAAGTATGTCGGACAGGTTGAGAATTGATTGACTCTCTCACATGAACAATTGCCTCCAATGTCGAATAACAATGGGAGATGCGACCAGTATAGAATTCATTCAGTTGATTCTATGAGTGTCGCCTTAGTATGCTGAGATGAGATCGATGTTTGGTATCATGTGATCGAATTGGATATTTGATTATCCAATTATAACTTTTCGTATAACCAAATGTGAGTTTTTTCAAGTTAGACGTTACCTTGAGGACATCTAAGGGGAAAGCTCAGGTTAGTTGCTGAAAAGCATCTAGACCAAGATCTGTACAATGTGTTCAGTGAATGACATACACTTCCTTTAGAGAAATGACACATTATAATGTGTGTTTCATACTACATGTACTTGTGACCAAAATGGATAATGAGAAATGAGTTCATATTCTCTCATTGTGTGAGATCCAGAGATTTGGATTATCTTATAGTATGTCCTCAAGACTTTTTTCTGTGTCTTTGGTCTTCACCTCAGTGTTGCTACTTTAGCATGCTCCTAATAACAACGAGATTATTCGGTTATGCGGGACATGTCTAGGGAAGTAGCTAGATGAAGGACTAGGAGGTATAAGGAAAAACTGCCATCACCGTTTAGAGATTCACTAGCTACTATTATGTTCACGGAATATAATAGTGAATGTAAAACGAAGTGATGAATCTGGTATGCTCCTTCAAAATTGAAGGGACGGGAAGGCATATTGATTCTTGGCATTGGGTAATGAGTCTGGGATGTAGCGAGTTCATTGTCCTCAAATTCTTGATGTCGAGCGGTTGTACACCTTAACCAGTGTATAGTTATATGCTCTTGAGATACTCGTGGGTCACATGATCCATTAGCCAGTGTGATCTCGGTGAGTAGGAAAGACCACAAAGGATTAGGTCACAGCCCTTATAGGCCATTGGGCCCGGTCTACGGTCTCCTATGTGGGCTGACCCAATTATTGGAAGTGGGTAATTATGAGAGGCCCATCTCCTACACTATAGGCCCACTCCCTCCTCCTTTACAAAGACAACCAAGTGTACTGGGTACACCAAATTGCAGAGAAGAGAGAACTGTTTCTCTCTTTACGTGAGAAACAGAAAGAGAGAAATCAAATGTGATTTCTCCAAACCTAAAAGTGATTATTCTAAGCCACCGGAGATGACTCTTGGATTGTGAATCGTGGTGGATTTTCCGGTCGTAATTTCCACCCCGACCAAGAGTATAAATTATTGAGGAGAGGCCATGGTTCGACCGGTATATAATTCGGGTTTCAATTCTGCTGCAATCAAGGTACCTCGACCCAAAATTCCAATAGTTCGGTTAAAAATAAATGAATCAAATAGGACACCTACAATCTCGGCTCAACTCACTATATTTACAGCCCTACTTGCGACCATAGAGACACTTGCTAAGAAAGAGGGAGAGAGTATTATTCTGATAGATATCTCTTCTATATATACAAGTGAGCATAAGGGGAAAAAGAGGCCGCGATGGGATTTGCAGTCAAGAAAGAGTGTTGGGGGAGAGAAGATTTTTTAGAGAGAATTTTTTTCTTAAAAGGGGATCAGTGATGGCACAGTTTAGACGTTGAAAATGTGGTTGATGTTGTAGTTGGTGAATACTTTTATTACTCTTTGGGAAAATTGCACCAAATACCCTTTAACTTTACCTATTTGCATAAAATGTGCTCTAACTTTGATATTTGCATAAATATCCTATAACTTGCAAAAGGTTGCACATTTTTCCCTCTTGCTGGTTATACCCGGTTAAGCAACCGATAATGACCTTATGTGAACTTTTTTATGTGGCATTACAAATACATTTTTTCTTCATTTTTGAACTACTTGGTGACATAGCCATGCCAAATCACCAAAAAAGGGAGGGAAAACCTAATTATTGGGATGGAAAACTAAATGAGATTCCCTCCTTTCTTCAAACAAGTCAAGTATCTCCCTTTTTATATGTCTCTATTAATTTCATTACGCACCTCCCGTTTTCTGTAGAGAAGCTTGAAAGAATGAGTTATTTCTTGTTTTCAATATGTTTATTCTTCGAATTGAGTTGTAGCCAGCAGTACTATGATCAAACACCATGTTCTTCCAACACGAACAATCCAGGTACAAGGTACACTTGCAGCACTTCCTCCGCAAATCTATGTTGAAAATTATTTGTTTACTGTGCCAATAACCACTTTTCGGCGATCGCACATATCAAACATGTTAAACATCATTCGGATAGATCACTCTCCATTAACAATAATTTATACTTCCAATCAGATCCTTAACCAAGGGATGAAGTGCTTGTCCCAATCCTATGTTCTGTTCAGGTAATTTCTTCTTAGCTGATTTCTCGTACAAAGTACCTAAAAATGCAACGATGTCGTCGATTTCTTGTGGCGCTTTCGAATTTCTGGTGAAGTCTATTACATTAGCAGAGAAAAATCTTTTACTAGATGATGAGGTTCTTCTTTGCGCTAGCCCGACTCTTTGTGTGACTTAAAGTGTGCTTGTCATGATCATATCTCTCCATCAATGTTGTTGTTAAGTACTGTTGAGAGAAGAACCGTCGTTGAATTTCAATGTTCAAGGTTCTGAGCCTCCATCCCCTTCGTTTCTTCCCACAATACCATTCGAAAAGAAGCCCAAAATGTCGAGATTGAATAATATCTACATAGTTGGATTAGTTGTTTCCTGCAGAGAAGCTTGAAAGAAAATAAGAGGTGGGTAATGGAATTGATAGAGTGAGTTTAAGAGAGAGATGTTTGACTTGTTTGAAGAAATGAGGGAATCTCATTTAGTTTTCCCTCCCAATGCTTAGGTTTGCCCTCTTTTTGGTGATTTAGCATGACCACATGTCACCAGGTAATATAAAAAATGAAGAAAAAATGTATTGTAATGCCACATAAGAAAAAACACCATATAGGCTCATTACCGGTTGTTTAACCGAGTATACCCAATCAGGGGACTAAGCATGCAACTTTTTCCAAGTTATAAGATATTTTATGTAAGTATCAAAATTAGAGGATATTTTATACAAATATGTAAAGTTAAAGGATATTTGATGCAATTATCCCTTACTCTTTAAAAATTTATGTAGAAACTGAAAGTTGAACCAAAAGAAATATTCATACATCAAAGGTGATTTAACTAAACCATTACTACTATTATGGTGGAGTCGAACAGCTCGTTTGTTTTTCTTTCATCTGATTTTGATAATGTGCCTAAAAATTTCCCAAGACTTGGATGACAAATAATCTCTTTCCTCTTCATTTAACTGCCAAGTTGTGGTTCATTTTGCGAAATATATTTTACGTGTTTCCGTATTTGTTTATTTTTCCATATAGCTATAAAAAATCTTGAATTATTTTATATTATGTTTGTTGGTCCCAACTGGTAGAGGTTTAGAAGGGGGAGAGGGGTGAATAAACCTCTAACTCCGATTTTTTTTCTTGTTGAAATACTTCTAGTAGGGATATGCTACTTACTGTAAGAAACTGGTTCTTACAGCAAAGTGATATAATAAGAAATCTTAAGGTTGTAGGAACGAAACGGACTGAACTTAAGTTGCCTATAGTAAGCAATGGTGAGGTAGAGTTTCATGCAACGGAATATGCAAATCCATTTTCTTACAAAGTAATTCAAACTAAGCCCTTGCTCATCCCCGAGCAATAAAACAAAGCAATCTAGTACTTTCTTTCTCAATCGGAGGAAAGAAGTAGGCATCATCGGTTTTACTTGAAAGTATACGTCTCATACCAAAAACACACTCTATCTATGCAACATCACAAGTCAAGGAATATTTGAGATTATCACAATCTCTTCATAGATAAGTGTATCACTCAAGGACTCAAGTGTATAAATCAGGGTTGTGTATTGCTCGAGGTTTATACATTGCATGCCCTACCATATGCTTGCGTATTATCTCATCTCTCCATCACATTTGATAAATACGTGCGAAGAAGCAGAAAGGTCTTTTATTTTGGTTGTAACGTGAGCTTTTTGGAGTAGGTGAGACATGTTTAGGTGTAGTGACTTAACTTGGATCAATTGAGTTGCACTCAACAAACCCTCACATAAGCTTTACTCCCATTATCCATTCACCATTTATCGGTTTTATGTTCCTTTCACCTTCTCCAAATCACCCCAACCAACTATTTTATCAAAAATGTGAGTTAGCAAAATTTGACTTCCCACTTAATTAAAGTAAGCTCTATTATTGAATTCTTTTGACCATTTTCTTGATCCTAACTATAAACATTCAATCAAAATGAAATGCACACATTTTTATTTCCAATCGAACTAATGATGTTTTTCGACCTGTTTTCCCTTTTTTCTTCTTTTTCTTTTTTTTTTTTGATAAAGGTCAAGAGGATCCCATCTAAGATTTTTTTTTTTTTTTTTTTTTTAACTTCAACTATAGACTTTCATTTTGTTTTTCCCTTATCTGAACTTTATATTCATCATCTCACTCTCATCATTTTGTGACCCTCACTCTTATCTACCTTCCAACCTCCTCCCTCAAACTCATTCGATCCAAGTGTGGGAAAAAGCTTAAAAGACGGATATGGCCTATAATTTTTAGCTATCAAGAACAAGGCTACAAGCTCAACTTGGCTAATTAGAGATATTTCATATAAAAAGGCTAGGAAGATGATTTAAAGGTTCAAAACATGTTTCAATCAAAGATGCCTAAATCAGTTTCAATGCTCATAAATATACCAAGTGATTTCAAGCAAACTCAAGCCAAGTTCTAGAGGTACTATGCATATGATCAACATCACATATATCAAGAAAGATATTGAACTCCAAAAAATAGGAGTTCCTCATTTTGGCCTAAAAGTTCACTGACTTATATATTATAATTAATCTCTTAGTTCCAAAACAAGTGTGTGCTTATATAACATTTTCAATCAAAACACAAATTTGTGTATCATCGTTGACACCACTTCCAATACCTTATCAACCTAATATCTTCTATTTCAAGAGTTTCGAAATTTTTTCTCAAAAATCATCACAAAATTATATCAACATCAACACAACAGGAATTAATCAACCATCGGCGAACAAAATCCAAAACATAAACTACTAATCTAAACAACCTAATCAACTAAAACAAGGTTCAAACATTCGGTAGATGCAGAAGAAGGTATTAAACAAGCCCAAGCAAACTCAATCATTTTCGCAACCACTAACCCCTCAAACTATTTTTAGTTATATTCCAAGAGCACGAAAATAGTTTAAAAAGTGAAAAATGGTGCGAATTTACTTACAAATTCCCCCTAAGGGGAGGGCAGTGTTGGCTCGTAATGCCTGGCTTGCACATTTAGGTCTTTGAGCTGTGCAAGCATTCTCACCATACGCCGTTGTTCACTAGAAATTGTTGCTTGGACTTGCATCATGTCGGACGGGGTCTTTATTAGGTCGGTGAGTGATCCCTCCATCGCCGTCAGCCGATATTCAACATTCATATCACCTTCGTGCTGCCGAGAGGCCAAGGGGCCTTCCCTCACTGTCCAGAGGGTACTTCTCTAGGTTCAGGTAATGTAGTGGAAGGTGAACTTGAGCTGGAGCTCGTACCAAAATGAGAGACTTTTCACTTCTAAGACATAGTGAATGGTGAAAGAGACCTAAAAAATGCAATAGAGTCCAATTAACGCCCTCAAACTAGAACTGAGGCATGTGTGTGAAAATTACAACAATTTAAGGATCGGATTGTACACATTGTCTCATGACTAATTTGAAAAACCCACTCAACACACATAACACATACAGTTCCGGCAAGCTCATGGGATATGTAATATTAGAAATCCAAAGTAACCCAATTAATGCAAATAAGCTATCTCAAACTAAATTTGAGGCATGTATTAAAATACTTAAGAAATGATCATAAATACATACCCTCAAATTAGTTTGATGGCTAATCAATATCACAACAAACAATGTATTAACAATGCTTGGTATGTAATACAGTTCAAGCTTAATTTCACAAATCCTCCTTCAAAATAAGTTAGTATTATGTCCTGGAGATAAAAAAAAAAATAATAAAAAAAAAATCATAATGCACAATACTTCCAACTAGTTTGAGTCACATAGATGAATTCACTACTACACATGAGGGAGTTGATTCCATATAATATTCTATAAAAATCCAATTCTCAATTATGACTCCCTCAAACTAGGTCGGTAGTATGTGCATTGAGACATTGCACAATACTTTCGACTTATTTGTCATATGAACTCAACCCCAACACTCAATTGAATGAATTCACGGATGATAGCCAAAAATGCAAAATAAGCTAAAAATTCACAAGACATGACTTAATCTTGCACCTATATGTTATCCACTCATTAAACAACTTGAATTCGAGAATCAACCCATTCAATTGGAACATATCAACAAGGTAAGAAACAAGATTATGCATCAATTGGCCTTTAAATCAACAATTTAAGCACAAAATTGGTTGCCCACAAGGTGTTCGACAATTTGCCTCGAAGAAATTTAATTCCAAAATTGCTCAAATTCAATTTTTTATGCATTACTCATGACCAATGTACAACAGTAAGTGCTAATCAAGCAATTTCATCCACAAGATAGCAAAAAATTCGAAGTTGAAGGCAATCTATCATAAGAACTCTAATTCGCCCAAGAACTCCAAAAAGTCCGAAAATAAAATGAATTAAAAGACATACCTTGACTTTGGAGAGATGAAATTACCTTGAATCCGAGTTCCTGAAGTGATTGTGTGTTGATTTTGTGTGTTTTGTGAGTGTTTTGAATGAAGAATCGCGAAGAAGTTAGAGAGGAATTGAACCTGTTTGCATTTCAAAACTTAAAACCTGATTTTCGGTATAAGGGTGCATGGTCCGTGCGAGCCTTTTAGGATGCGCACGGATTGTACCCTCCCCTATTCTCAATTTTTGCCATATTTTTCAAGGTCTCTTCACCCATTTTTGTACTCCTTGGCCTATTTTTGCATCTACCTACACAAAATGAACCCCGAAATATAAATTAACACATACAAACATAAATTTAACTAAAACACGAAATTAAACAAAATAAACCACCGGTTTGCCTCCTGACAAGCACTTGTTTTAAAGTCAACGGCCCTATTTTCATGAATGTTATCCAGGACCCAAAAAGAAATTTTTTTCTTGGTCATGCTTTTGTTTGCTCAAGTAAGATTGGTGAATCTTCAATGCAAACATGGCAAGAAAGATCCATGACAACATTATGAGTTTTATATTTATTAAAGAAAATCGGTTCCATGCCCAATTGCAATGCAAGTTTTCGAAAATTATAGAGACATGACAACTCAAAACTTGCATGTCAATCATACAAATAATCATAATTTGACTTAGTGAAAGGATATAAAGATATTAAACTCCCTGAGTCAATATTATGAGATATCATTTCTTTTGAATCTTCATTGCCCTTGTTGCTGTCCTCCAGAGGGCACTCATTAGAGAAGTCTATGTCAATGGTTTCCATCAACTCATGTGGAATAGTCAACATTTGTTCTTGATAATTTTGCATGTGAATTTATTCTTGATTCCTATCTTCAACCTCCTCACATAACTTCTCCTCACAAAACTCTTCATTCTGAGTTGTTCATCTTTGGCTCACAATAATAGTATCCAACTGATCCTTCAAACATTGTATTTGAGCTCCCAGATCCATCTCTACTGATGGCTCAATTGCAGCTCTTTCTACCACTGGTATGTTTAGAAACCATTGATAACACCACAAATTTGTAATCTTCTACAATGATTGATTATTAAGAGTATACATCTATCTTTTAAGAGAAATTTGTTGTTGTTGTTGTTCCATAATCTTCATCTTCTGCTGCAACATTTTAGTTCGCAAAATAACACAAGTTTTAGCTCCAATAACGAGAATCAATGATCAAAGAAGAATACATAATTTTTTTCATTTTTTTTTATATATCAAATCAAATAAAAAGTCTAGAGTATCACAAAATACTTATAACAACACTATTCGGCAATCATTACCTACCCCTCGGCAACGGCGTCAAAAACTAGACACACACTAGATTAGATACTAATGCGACAACTGCAAGTATGCGGTGTCAATATAACACTAGGAGAGTACAAGATCGATCCCATGGAGATTGGTATCGATATCGAACAAGAAAATCAAAATAAATATTTTAATGGCTAACTAGACGATCAATTGGATAGATTTTTTATATTTTTAGGACTAATTAAGGCAAACAAGTAATTAAAACTAATAAGATAGACTAAACAATTAATTATAGGGATTAGATTTCAATTAAGGATAATTAAGAATCGTTATCCCGATCAATTCCACTTTAAAACGAATGTTATGTATTAGAAAACGATCATAATTATATGCAAGACCCCCTCTTGAAGCGAATTATGTGTTGATTGTAAAAGATTAATCGTCGTCTCTGCTCGATTAATCAAATACAACTCCCGATCGATCGTAAGACCCAAGTTCCCATAATTAGCTCAAACCTCTTGATTCTATTATCTAATCATGTCAATTAATGTGATCTCGGATTAATTCTTGCCTCTCGATTCCAATTCAACCAACAATAAATTTCTAAACAATTAGCCAAATCATTTAACAAGCATTAAAAGCAATTAATCAACAAATAACATAGCACAAAATTGAATTAATCGGGTAAAAATCACTAATCACCCATAATCTACTCTCTAAACCTAGATTAAGGAATTTCAACCAACCATGATCACAATAAATGATAAACACAAATATATGAACATAATCATGTTTATACAAATATTAATGGAAATGGAAAGTTCAAACCTATTTTAATATTGATCTTGATCTTCAAGTTGAATTTCACTTCCTTTTCTCTCTAATTTCTCTCACGAAAAAGCTATACATATGATGAATGATATCAAAAAATAAAGGAGGAAGGGTTTTTAAACACATTTGGGGGCTTTTATGAACAATGGAAAAAAATAGGAAAGTTTAGAGCCTAAAGCCCATTTTTACGCTGCATTTTGACACGGGCCAGGTGCCTTATAACTGGGCCACACGACCGGGTCGTGCACGGCAAAAACTACACCTGTAGTCCAACTTCAAAGCCATTTTTCAGGTCTTCGAGTCCGATTTTGGCTTTGGCGTTCTCTTATAAAGTTGTAGCCTTTTGAATTGGTTTTTCAATGCCGCTGATTTCACCTCTATTGGATATGTATATCTCAAGATATGCCCAAAATACTGAAGATGTGTCAGTTTGGAATTTTGTATTTTCGCCTCTTTCTCGCCCGTTTTTTACTTCCTTCCATCTGTCGTACTTTTTGCCTATTTTACCTGTAAAATGCTCAAAAACTAGTATTTCCGACGAAAGAAAGAAATACAAAATATATGACAAACGAGAACTTAGAATACACAAATATATGATAAAATTCTTATTCTATGCGTGTTTTCATAACCAAAAATCCCGTTTGTCAGCAATGCAGTAAGTATGTAGTATGCCAACAACAGTAATAAAAGCAATAAGAAAACAGACCCAGAGCTTTTAGTGGTTCGAAGGTGAGGTAATCCTTCTACGTCCACTCTTCCCTTTCACACAGGAAAAATTCATCAAGTTGTTCACACAGTACAAAGTTAGCTACACTAAAGTCTAAGTTCAACTTAGCTTCTTACAGTGGTTTTTACCTATCCTCGGAAGACTACTCCTCTACTATACACACGTTTCTCAGAACACCTAGTCTACTTTAAATCCCGGATTCAATGAAGACTCCCCATTTAAAAATCACTTGTGAAAGTTAGTTTAATGAAAGTTTTTCTTCAACTTCTATTAGCTGCCCCTAAACTTGTATAATAGTTGAGATCTCTGTTCTAAAAATCCCCGATTAGCTCCGATTAATCCCCGTCTAGGCGCTAGGCTCTCATTGACCGCCTACGTTTATTTTCCGAGTCCTCCCCGCCTAACTACGTCTATGTCCCGATTAGTCCCGCCCAGACCCCGATTAGTCGCTAGGCCCCAGTCCACCGCCTAACTAGCGCCTAGCGACTTTTAAAACATTGGTTGAGATGTAGACAAGCTCCATTTTCTGAGAAGGATTAGGACCGAGACAAAGCTTTAGAGCCAGCTTGCTTGACTGAGAAGTTCCTACAACTTGAATCTTCACTAGATGATTGCTTGTTGCGTGCTTGCTATTCGCTCTTATTTACTAAGCACAACCACTTGTAAAATATCAGAGTGATGTATGCTTTGGAAGCTTTGAATCTCAAAGCTCGAGTGTTTGATGCTTAGTAATTTCAGTGGTTCAATAAATTGGTAGCCTTTGCTCTTCCTCCATCTCCTTCAATTTATAGTTGTTAGGTTCCTTTCGATTGAAGAGTGGGAATTCCATTGACATTTAATGCTCCTTGTACGGCTTTATAGTCGTTTTTCCTTTTTGCAGAAAGTATGTCAGAGTGGTTGTGACTTGATGTCAGTGTTTACAGTGTTGCTTTTTCTTTTTGTCAGGTTATGTGTCCCCACGTGATTAGATAGTCAATACAAGATGTGAATCTTGTCTCTACTAGCTATAATTTTTAATCTTCGAAACTCTGACTTTGACTTTACTTTATCACTGTTGGCATAGTTGCTGCCTGCTGGTTGGATCTTCATTGCTGCAAGCATTGTTGTATTGGTTCACGTGGTCGTGCACGCACTTTTAAATCAATTTAAGTGTCTTTTTACGGGCTTTTGTGTGCATATTCACATGTGTTTTGTGCGTTTATTTCTTATCGGGCAGTTTGACGTGTTTAGTTCGTTTCCGTGTCAAAACAGGTGAATTAAGGCCGAAAAATAGGTTTTAAAGATCTCAAATTGACAATTCGAACTCAAGTGGAAAAGAGAACAAGGAAGAAACGGGACCTCGCCCGAGTTGGTTGAGCCACGCCCGCGGCCCAAACGGCGTCGAGGCAGACTAGCCCACGACCATGGTAAATCGTCCAGAAGATAGTCAAATTTCAGCCACCAATGCCTTGCCCGATGCAAATTCAGACTACGCCCGTGACGGACCAAGGCCCACGGCCGCGACTAGAGATAGTCACGCCCATGGCTAAGGATCCAGAAAATGGGGTGAAATCCAACACAACCAGATCGCGGCCGAGTCAAATCTAGGTCGCGCCCACGGCCCCATATTGGGCCCAAACTATTGTTTCTCACCGCGCCCGCAGCCAATTGTGTGTCACGGTTGCGGCGCGGCCCCCTGTTTTAAAAACCAAACACGTTTTTGCCTAACTTTGAACTAGCACTTTCCCCTCTCTATATATAACATACAATTCGAATTTTAGACCTATTTTAGATCATATTTCCAGCCACGTTTGAGCCACCATCATCCTCAAGGACAAGATTGGGAAGAAGATTGAAGAGTTTTCAGTCCTCAACCCAAATGCTTGGTTTAATCTTTGAGTTTATCATGTTTTCTTGTATTTCCTTCTATTTTCTAATTGTATTAGGTGTAATGGGTGGCTAACACCCTTTTTATTCACCCTTGATCAATGTGGAACTTTGAGTCGAAGATATTTATGTGATTATTGTGGTTAATGTTACCAAATGGATTGTGTATTCAAGTGCTTTATGTTATTTGCTGTTATTGATTCACTTTTATGAGTTGATTATTGGATTGATCACCCTTTAGGAGATTTATGAATGTGTTGCTAGTAGTCGGGATTGCTATTCGTAATTGTAGTGCTTTCGACTCTTTTATAGGAAACAATGAATGTTCATTGGTGATAACATAAAGTTCGACCTCTAAAACTGAGCTTATGAGTTTTATGTCCTATTTATCTCGTTGTCTTGGTGTCTAATGCATTTGATTATTGAATCTAAGAGAGCTTGTTCTAGGAGTTGGTTAAATCGAATAGGGTTAGTCGAAGAACTTGTTTTCATTAACTAAAATTAAGAGACAACAAGGCTATTAGAGCTTGTTAATAGTCTTGAGATAAGGGCTTGAATCACAATTAATTGGGTATTAAAAATAGTCGCATAAATTATCTAGACCAAAGGAAAGCACGATCAAGGATGGATCATTATTAATACTTGAAAAACAAAATAAAAAAAAAAATAAAAAAACCGTAAAAATCTATTCTATTGTCTTTGATCATTTGCTTACGTAAATTCTAGTATTAATTATTTTCAATCTCGTTTAACTACTTTTTATTGCTATTAGTAGGTTGTTAGTCGATCACTAAAAATTCCTCCCAACCTTGATTGCTTTCTTAAGTTGTTTATTTCTTACATATTTAATTTTAATTGCTTGGTATTAAAATCGAAACTAATCGGCCGTTCCCTGCAGGTTAAACCCTTGCTTGCCACTCTACTTAGTAGGTTAGTTTGTAAGGTTAGTATTGTTATCGCAATACGATATTAATTTGGTAGCGTATTCGACATGTGTATCATGTATGCTTTGAAAGCATAAGCTTCCTTACTGCATGCTCACTGCAGCCTCTGATTCTTGCTGGTTACTTGGACTCCTTGATGCATGTATCCTTGATGACATTGTTCAATGCTTGCTGTGACTTTTGCCTATGTATAACTAGCCATATATATTACAAAGATTACAAAATCTGTAGGGGCACTAGTTCTTACCTTACATCATGGTTTTGTCATCATCAAAACTTTACATAAGTTTCCTAACGATATTATATAATATAATAGTTAATATTATGTTAGATTTATATTAACTATACTTAGTTAGATATTTTGGTTAGTTACTAACATTAACTAATGAAATCTCTTCTAGATACATTTGGGTTTATTTCATATTTTGTAAGAATACAAATAAGGAAAAGTTAGATTCAAATATTAGCATGAACAAGGAAATAAGGTCTTGGAGTTAAAGTTTGGAAATCAGCAACCAACCTGAAGTAGGAGCAATATGATCCATGTCCTAATTAAACTGATCTTACCGAGTGAAGAAGATTTTCCATATGATTAGGGTTTTCGAGAATATCTTCAAAGATACACTTTCCATACGAGGATGTTCAACGTTCAATAATACATGCTTGTGAAGAAATCAAGATTCACAAGGATGTAGTGCAAAATACATACGGTATAACTTTTCAAATCCAATAGTGAATGAAACAGACTTAAAGAATGATGAAGGAATGAACATCTGATCCAGATTTCTTTCAGATTCAGTCTGAATTCGAACACAATTGTTGCTCCAATATTTACAGTCTATATACTGAGTGTTTCATTATGTTCGATACACTTTGTCAAACTTTGAGAGAGCATTGAGAGTCAAAGCGAAAACGCTCGAGTTTTCTAAATTTTATTAATGCCTACTTTGTTGTATTGTCGTTCTACTAAGAGGTATGAACTTGCTATGGATTGGGAGACTTGGTGAGCACAAATAGGTATTCCAACCAAATCCACCAAGGAACTGGATGCTCAGATAAAGTTGTTAAAAGGTTACGATAGAGTCTGGTTGATAGAACATGAGGGAGTCATAGTCTTGGTAATTCGAGTAGTCGAGTCCAAACTTGTATTATTATAAGGGATTGCAACATTTGTTCTAATATTGAAGACCTGAGGGGAGAAGGTTTTTCCTCCGTAAAATTTTAAACAAGTTTACTTTTAATGTCAATAATGTTAAATTATGTTATTTCAGTACCTTAGAATTGATTTATTTTTAATGTTCTTATATCTAATCTAGGATGTTGTATAGTGCGGTCTGATGGGACTATTCACCATGTTGTTACAAACATTGGTCAATTCAAACTTGGGATAGGCCTCTTTTTCAGTTTGAAAAGGGATATGTCAATAATTTATAACTCTTAAAGCTCGAATTTACCATTTCGTTTTTCGCCTTGTTCTTGGTTTCATTTTTCTTTTCTTTCTTTCTTTGATAAAACATATATTTAGTAATTTTTATAATGTAATATGTATTGGTTATAAAATTTAATTTTCTTGATATAAGTAAATGTAAAAATGTATTATAAAACTCGGAACAATTTAATTGAGACTTCTCTCTATACAAATTTTCGCTCGGTTTGTATTTATCTTACTATATAATAAAATACAAACATCTATGAAAGGAAATCATATCCCCCACCCCCACCCCCAACCCCAACTTTTTAAAATGGGTAAGTCTAAATCGTTATATTTATGTGGGGTAAACTCTTGCCAAAATTAGTTCCAAATTTAGATTATTATTTTTTTTGGCAATTTCTTATATATAAAATTTATAGGTGAATTTTTTTTGTTGATTTATTACATATGAACAAAAGTAAAAACAAAAGCAAGTTATATTGATTGGGTTCTATTCTCTTTTTTCTATGTAAAAGATAGCAAATTAATTAACCTTTTTTCATGGTCATAAATTTGACATATATATATTGATTTCAATATAAGCCACGTCCTAAAAAATGTAATTGTTTAGGTTAGATTTGTTTATGTAATATAAGTTGCATTTTTTGTATTGAATTTGAGTTGCAAATAAAATTAAATAAATATGTTTAAAAAATATTTGACTTTTCCACAAATACAAAGTAACTAATCTTTTTCATGTAAGTTAATTATATTTATTTTTTAATTCATTTTTTATTTGCAATAGTAAAAAAGAAAAAGAAAAAGAAAACGTATTTATTCTGATACTAATACTGAATATTTTAATATAATATATTAATTTTAAAATCAACAATTTTTTGTTCGTTTATTATTGTGTTAGATTTGAATATTTATTGTGGTTGAAATATTTATGTTGGATGAGTTGCAAGCAAAAATAAATTAAAAAAGAAATAACTAATGAAAACAAAAGTAGATAATTTACTATTCTTTATTTAACAAGAAATAAATTATTTAACTGTTTGCTGAGTATTTAATTTTGATTTTAATTTATTTTATAAATAAATATATTTTCGCACGACAGGACAGGAAATTTCAGTTGGTTATAATTTCACACAACAAAACAAATGACGACATATTTTACTATAAGTAAACTCATTTGCTCGTTTAAAAAAATCATGTGCTTGTTAGAAGTAATCAAATTTGACTGCTTTACAATTATTTTCTAATTAGAAACCCTTACCCCGTTATTGAACTAAACATATATACACTTTTTTTTTTTTAATTATATTTCTCACTTAAAATTCAAGTAATGCACCTACTTACAAAATAAAAACTGAATTTTGACGTTGAGACATATGTTTGTTCACATAGCTCTCAGTTAGGGAAAAAAAAATCATTACCAAAAATACATTTCTTCTAATATTTTTATGGATGTTTTTTGAGGGTTTTCTTCTGGATGTTACGTTGAAGCGAAGTAGCATAAATCTGAATTTTCCTTATATTAAATAAATAAAACCCGCAGTAGAGTAATTGTCTTAAATTATTTTTTGGGCAGATAATTGTCTTAAATTTTTGAAATCATTTATTGTTTTGTCCGAAAACAACATACAACAGATTAAGAATAACACCCAACAGGCGGTTAGTTTTTAACTCTGAATTAATAAATTAACGGTGCCAAACAGTGCCTTTTTCATATAATTACCATTAAGATTATTTGCAGGGTACCTACAATAGATGATAACATCTCATTTAATTCTACAATCTGAATTTGGTACAAGGAATCATTAGGAAACAGTACAAAAATTGCTAAAATAAAGTGAAATCTAACAAAAAAATCCAAGGGAGATTTTCTAGAGAGGGAAAAGAAGCAACTCCAGAAGCATCTTCATGTCTTTATGCAGCAAATCTAAACAAATCTTCCACTGAAACCCTGAAACACATGAAAGAAAATCTCCAAAATGGTTAAAGTTAAAGCCTTCAATTATTCATTTGACTTTCTACACAAACCATAAATAGTATAGTAAATCTAAAGAGATTTAGTTGCAATACATGCAGAGAAAGAATGAAGTCATCAGATTAAAACTAGGTACAATCACACAAGATCCAAAAGAGTTTCAGAATCTAAGGACAAGAAAACAACAAATCTGAGAATTAAATGATGTAAGAAAACATAATAAAAAGGGCAAAAGGTGTAGAGCTCCCTTCAATCCAAACAAGGGCCAAACATAGGTAAAATCAAGCTCCTGACATATGCAAGCCACAAACCTGTCCAATTAAAACCAAAGTTTGGATAGGGCTGAGGGATCCATAAATCAGCAGCTTATTCTTCCCAGCAAGATCCTCTATTGGACTTCAAGGAGCTCCACTCCCATACCAAAATAGGAAGATACCAAGAAACAAACAATAAATGAAAAGAGAAAGATATACTCCAGATCTAACTGCTAATTGAAGAAACAAAATTAAAACTAGAGTTTTCTTCTACATCACCAGAGGGCCCTACTATTGCAACCCTAGCAAAACAAGAAGCAGAAAGAAACCCTAGTAAAAAGAGAGGCTGCCTGGAGATGGAGGGTAAAGGGTATGATGGGGACTATATATAGAGGAAAGGGTTCATGATAAGAAAGGGGTAAGTTGGGAGAAAATGGCAAGTAAGGTGGGTAGGGGGGGTGGGTATTGTAGGGTGGGGTGTCTTCCTGCACCTACTATTTTTTTACAGCAATGGAAAGTCATCTAGGGAAACGTCTTGGGGTGAATTGATTAGATTCCCTTCAATATCACATGCGTTTGTCATCAAAACGATGCCCACAACCAAGAGAGAGAAAGGGAGAGAGAGAGCAGCAGGCCAGCTTTCGGCTACCTGCACACCCAACTTACTTCGATTCTCTATCTCAACTACGATGTTGTCGACAGATCTACATTATTTTTTAAGAATAACAAGTTTTTTAAATTAAATTAAAATAATTTAGTTTTACATATGAAATATAATTAAAACATTATAGTTAGAACGAAGGATATGAAATGGTAGACCCACCCCAGCGTCCAAGACTTATTTTAACGTTAGCTTTGACCGGATAACAGACACATAATAGTGGGAGAAGTTCACAAGAAAATTACATTAAATACTCTGTCCAACATTATGGAATGGGAAAAGTGCATTTGCTGCCACTACCCTTTTTGAATTACTATGATTAATGTGGAGTTATACATGATTCCTAACCTAAAATTACTTACTCCACTTGGCTATAATTCATAGATACACATTTACGTGATTGCTTTTCTTCATACCTATGTATTTATTTTGTTGTTGGAATAAGGGCAAAATTATGTTTGGTAAAAATCAAAATATCTCCAAATTTATAAGGAATATATTCGAACATGGAATGTAATTTAAAATAAAAGTGAATTCAATTGACATACAATTACACTTCAATAAAATTAAGTCGTGAGTACTCTCTCGCAGCCTATAACTTCTTTTCTTTTTCTTTTTAAACCATAGAAAGTCGTTAGTTTTAAGGTGATTCGTTAAATTTGTTAGGATTGTTCCTAGTAGTGTTCATCAAGATATAACCGTTTTTTACAAGAAATAAAAACAAATTAATAAAAACAAAACAAATTATAAATTCTCAGTCCAATTAACTGGACCACCCTCTATCCAAACTAGAGGAGAAGATGAGGTTAATATGAAGTGGGCAAGCTTGTGAGCTGTAATATTCGCATTCCAATAATTATACTATATGTCAAGAATGAACTGCAAAGACAAAGAGTTCAAGATGTCCATGATAATAAGTTTATCTGGAGCAATATATCTTTGACGACCAATGACTGTGTGCGCTGCTTCCAAAGGATCTAATGCATTGCGTTTTATGATGTTTGGAATAGGATGTAGAAGGATGATCTCCCATCCAAAATCCTATTATCTTTCATAAATCTCCATTACCTTTTCATTTATTACATAATCTATTAATCATTATTCATATCACTTTTTATAATATAATAATATAAATGCATAAATTCCAACAATCTTTTAACCATCACATATCACTTCTTACAATATAATAGGAAAAAAAAAATTTAGTCCTGTATGTTAGGGGTCGCCAAGAAAAAAAATTGTATGCTCCCAAATTTCAATCCTAGTCCACTATGTTTTGAAAAATGTTCAATTTAAGGACACCAGACGCTAACGACCAGTAATTCTGTCGCATGTGACCTACTAAATTGGGGGATTTTCGATCAAATGACTAATGTGCCAGTTATGAATCCAGACGTATATGTAATTAATCAAATAAACTCAAAACGACGAGTTATTTTCCTCCAAAAAGTCCAACGCTGATGTGGATTTAGATTTTATATATATTTTAATTGGTGTGTTGATTTAATTACTTGGCATATACACATGGATTCATAATTGTTACTTTAGCCTTCTGGCCCGAAATTCTCAATTTATTGGGTCACGTACGCATATTCCGGGGACGCGAGCGTTTGGTGTCCGAAATTGGACATTTTTCGAAAATAATGGATTAATATTGAAATTTCAAAACATATAAGATTTTTTCTGGACAAGCCCTAACATATAGGAATAAAAAAAAAAAATTCCCCAATATAATAGTATAGGGTCATTCTACTATCCAACCATAGATGATAATCATTAGATCTTCTTCTTTTAATTTTGACCCTCAAATGAAGTTACTTACAACCTGTTAAACTGGTCACTATATTCTAGTTACTAAATTCACAGTATCTTAATTTCATCTATGTATGTCCCATTTTGTTTTTTATTTTTATTTTCTTTTTACTTTTCAATTTCCTTCTTACTAGTGTTGCGTAGGAACCCTATTACTCAATTTTTTTTTTTTTCATTTCGCTTACAGTGACTTTATAGCTAAAATGCGATATGATATATATCTATGTAGATACAAATTGCGAAAAGACGTTAGCATATATAAAAAAAATAAAAAAATTCACATAAATGAAAATAAAATGACTTCTCACAAACTTTGATAAAAAACTGGCAACAATTCATATAATAAAAAATTGTATTAACACAATTTGTAGTGATTATGAAAATTCCTAGAAAAAATTCCAGCAAATAAAAAATTCAAAGAAAAAAAGAATGCGAAATTCCCAAAAAATTGAGAAGAAAAAGAAAAGAAAAAGGATGGATGTTCTCTATAATTTTCTTCCAGGAATTTTCTAGAATTTTATTATTTGTTGTTTTCTTGAAAATCTTTTTGTATTTTCCTGAATTTTCTTTTTTTTTTTTTTTTGGGCATTTTTTGGGGGAACTTTTTATATTTCCTGGTAAAATCCTTCTACAGTTGTTAATATAGCATGCTACTTTTCAGTTATTATTATTGTTGTTGTTGTGTTGTTGTTGTTGTTGTTGTTGTTTGTTGTTGTTATTTTTGTTGTTGTTATGATTATTATTATTATGAAAAGTAGATTAAGAAAAAATAGTTGATAAGAAAAATTAAATGTGATCGTATCAATATATTCTGTAGAATTATGGAGAGCATGTTAATTTTAATTTAATGAACTTATACATATTTTAGGCTAGAATATTTACTTATCCACACATATGAAATCTCTTGGCTTTTTAAAAAACTAAAAATATTTGACTCATTTAGTGAACTAAAATGTATTAAGTATATTGCATAACTTATTTCTATTTATAATTATTTCAAAAAATTTATGTATTTTTTTGGAACAAAGTAAAGATAGTAAAATTCTTCTTTATGGGTGCTAGACTTGGCATGCTAATACTATTTGAGGAAGTAATTTAAAAGAAAATTTAGTTTAAGAAAAAATAAGAATGTTAATTGTATAAACTCATTTTCTAAAATTATAGAGAGATTTCGTAATTTCGTTTGTGAAAGAATACATTTATTTTCAATTGAGCTTAATTTTGAAATGATTATGAATTTTACATATTTTAGATGAGAATAATTTTCTAATAACATTTGGAATAAAACACAGATAAAGAAAGGTTAGATGAGGTTTTTCGTTTCTTTTTACAATCTTAAAAACATTAATAAAAAGAAAAATACAAATTAAAATAAAATAAAAGTAAAAATTTGTCAGCATTTTGACAAAGGAAATGAAAGAGAGGCAATAATGGGACCTATTTTATTAAAGAAACAAATAAAGTACTATTTCGTGTTACCTACTATAGTAAGTTAGAAGTAGGTTGTATTAATACAAGGGTTGTATCTTAGAATTACCCAATAGAATATATCATCATCTCAATCTATTAATTTAACGGTAATGATATAGGGCAGATTATGCCCGGGCAGAATTTTCTTCTTTTCTTTTTCTAATTTTTTTATATATGTATCAAAAATTATAAATGAAAAATTATTTGCAAAGGCCGTAATTAAATTTTTAACACTAACGCTCGATTACGGATAAATAAAAGGAAAAAATATTTTTTTTAGATTACTTCAACATGATAATTAACATTTATATTCCATCTGATGGTAATTATCAATTATATTTGTAATCTTAACTAGAAGATGATCGGGAAAAAAAAATAAATAAATAAAAAAAGAATTCTGCCCCTGGGCAGAATCTGGCCAAAATGTCAGATCCTTAATTTAAATATCTACAGTATACATTCTACCCCACTCCATTCTAATATAAACATTTTCTTAATGAATATATCCCCCATTTAAATGAGTATTTCCTAGTTCAAATATCTCCTTAACTTTGCATTTTGACAAAAAAAAAAAATCTTACAAGTAGTCGGGAGGAGATATGCTTTGATTTTCTTAAGAGTAACCAGGAAGTTGGAAACCATAATAATGTAGTGCACTGTCCTTAATTTGGATCATATTTGAGGGGGGTCGTAACAGATGAAAATATTCGGAAATTTCTCCAAAATTTTGCCGAATTTTTTTTTTTTTAGTGATCCCGAACGAAATTGAAATGTAATAGATTTCTTTCATAATTTTGGAAAAAAATCGATGAAATTTCTGGATATTTCTGGAATTTCAATTTCAGTTGTCTCCATGTACTATTTGTTGTAATTTCATGGTAATTTTGGTGAAATTTCGAATATTTTTAATTTTTTAAATGGTTTATACACGATGTGCAAGCGTGACTGGACTAATGAAAGCACATTTGATTTTTCATTCCCTTAAATGCCACATGGAGGTCAACAATATGCATTTTGGGTCAATTTCGACTATCAAATCCATGAAATAACTATTGGGGGAGACCCTAAAACCTACTCTAATGCAATAAACTGGTAGAAATTTGTGAACTCAAAGATGGAGCAACAACTACATTTGAGCCTCATAGGCCACCATTTTGGCGATAGCAAATGGTAATGTTGTATGAAAAAATTTAAGAATGTGTCATATTATCATACAACATTTATATAGTTAAATATTTATAAATTACTTGTAAAAGAAATTCATTTGAATCAAATTTTTCCTAAACATGTGCATTTCAATTAGTTATAACAATCTGTAAAATATCATCTTAAATTTTTCAGATTTTTAATACATTTTTTTAGTTTTTTTAAAGAAATGCACCGATATTTTCAATGATATAGACATTTCACCGAAATTTTCGTAAAATTAAAATATCAATATTTTCATAAAATTGAAATTTTCATCAATGCCCATAAGATTGACAATTAACGGTATGTTTAGATAAGAGTGGAGGATGTGTCCATCTAAAATATATGTTTGTGTTGTGACAAAGTAGAGTAAGATGTGTATTTCAAATATCAAATGGGTGGTAGTTATATCATTATATTACTTATGGGCGAATTTTCACTAATTTCCGCTCACCGGTATTGAAACAAGGGAATATATCTTTCTGACAAAATATCGTCGATATTTCGTTAATTTTGCCGAGCTTTCGTTAAATTTTTCGTGTTTTTTCTATTTCATATCCGTACAAAGTTTTAACAGCTTCCAATAATGTGGCTGAGATTTCATTCTACGCTCTATGTTCGTACTTTTTTTCTTTTTAAAAAAAACTCTCAAGTTGGTGGTGGGTCCCAAATTTAATTAACATGTCATCTATTGCTCCATTTCCGTTAAATGGCTACAATGTGGCTAGCCACATACCCCAAAAATAAATCAATAACATAACATCAAATACCTACAACACCCCTTGTACAATTTGGCTCCAATGTGAAGCAGATTTTGGCGGTAAATGACTTCACACAAACTCCCACATTTTACATTCTAACATGACCCGCATTATCATTTATATACTTTTTGTTTGCTTTTTTCTTTATGCTTTTGCCTTTTTTACTTTCTCATGCATATCATAGAGTCTAAATTAGGAAAACAAAAGAGAAACCACCATTGCTGTAATTTCATGATTCTCTTACAGTACCAAATGCACAATACAAAAATTTTGGTTGGTTATTGGCATCGATCATTAATTCGGAACGGAAAATGGGTAAGGTATATTGATAAGATGGAGTTTCCAAGAGGGTGGAAGTTTGACTTATTTGGTTCAAGCAACAGTACTAATAGTATGAGTGCGCATGAGGTAGAGGATGATGGAATTTCATCAATAGCCCGTAGTCATGATTTAGACGTTTCCGCAAATCCGGCGTCACTATCTACAATCAGCGTCCTTCCTCCAATGCCTGTTCATTTGGATGCTGACGATAGACATACTGAGGTCTTCTATGCATAGTCGGGAACTTTATACCCCGGCGAAAACTCTTTGTTTAGGCATACCAGGGACACGCGAAGAACAAAGGTTTTTGCGTAACTAAATGCATATCACGAGTACTTACACAAGATGGGTACAAATACTCGATATGGCAGTGCGATCGTGTTCGTAAGTCTACTGCACAGAAGACTTTGAAACGGGTCGATTGTAAGGCACGAGTTAATGGGATTCTTCAGGACGACGGTAGCTGTAAAGTAGGGTTTGTATTTGAGCACCACAACCATGAGGTTCGTCCGACGATGTCAGTTTTAATGCCGGTGCATAGGAACTTGACGATAAACTTGAAGAGGCAGTTAGAAGCAAATGACATTGCGGGAATCAGAGTTTGCATGAATGTTAGACTGGCAGAAGTACAAGCCGAAGGTCCGCAAAATTTGGGTTGCATTCCTAAGGATTGTCGGAACTACGTAGATACGAGGCGTAGGCTTCGGTTGACGGTGATGCCGAGGCTATATGCAAGCTATTCTTGAGATTGCATGACAAGGAACATGATTTTTTCCATATTATAGACATCGGTGAAGACTCACGCTTGTGCAATGTTTTGTGGATACACCCGCGTAGCAAAACGGCTTATGAAGATTTTTCACGACGTCGTAAGTTTTGACACCACTTACTTAGTTAATAGGTACAAGACGCCATTTGCTATTGTCATCGGGGTGAACCAACATGGACATTCAATTTTACTGGGATATGCTTTAGTTACACACAAAGATGCAGACTCATTCAAATGGTTATTTTCAAACTGGCTTGTTGTGATGGGAGGAATACACCTAACGTGTATTATCACTAATCAATGTGAGAGCATTAAGATTACAATTATAGATCTTATGCCCAACACCATTTATTGCTATTGCTTGTGGCACATTTTATGCAATATTCCAGTAAACTTTAAAGGAATTCATAACTATCACACAACTGCCAAAGAATTCAAAGCATTGGTTTACGAGATTTTGACAATAAAATCATTTGAATCGGGATGGGCTGGTTTCTTGGGTAAGTACGGTGTAGAAAGTAACTAGAGTGGTTGAGGAGTATGTACGATGAAAGAATAAGTTGGGTGTCGTGTATCTAAATCATAAACTTTGGGCAGGGATGACATCAACCCAATGAAGTGAAGGAATACATGCATACTTCGAGGGATATATAAACTCCAGATGTACTCTTAAACAGTTCGTTGAGCAATATGAGATTGCGACTATTGATAAGATTCACAAAAAGTTTCTTGGGGATTTTGATTCCAAATATAAGGTTATCAATTACAAGACAGAATTTCCGTGGGAGAGACAAGTGCATGAAGTATACACCAACAACATTTTCCAGAAGTTTCAAGACCAGATAAGTTGAGCAATGTATTGTCACACCAACGAGGAAAATACGGGAGAACATAATATCGGCCACATTGTTAAGAATTTTGAGTTCACTGAATCTATCTACAGTAAAGGCCGTTACGTTAAAGATCTGATTTTTAGTGTTGAATACAAGTCCAAGCAGTATCTATGATGCAATCGCAAGAGTTTTGAGAGTAGAGGAATTATCTATTGTCATATTCTAAAAGTGATGGGCAAGGAAAATGTGCAACAATTGAACCCTAGTTATTTGATACACCGCTGGAGAAAGGACGTGTATCGGCATCACTCGGGCATTTTCTTTGCATGTGGATACCCACATATGACTACAGAGTGCAAAAAATATCAAGAGGTTGAGCGATGCTTTCAAAAGTGCACCGACGCAGCAATTGGTAGTGAAGCAAAAATGGAATTTGTGAGGAGACGTTGCATTGAAATAAACAATGAGTTGATGATGTGGGAAACTTCTAATGGGCGCAAGCAAACAATAATCATGAAAGAAGTTTTGGTGAGGATACTAATGTTGAAGGTAATCCAATACATAATCTGGACGTGGCTAGGACTTCTGGCAGGCCAAGAGGTAGTAGAATACCTTTCGGGCATGAGGGACGTGATGGAGTGAGGGGTACTAGACGTCGACGCGGAAGAGGAGGTGGGCGCAGAGGTCGGGGTGGTCATGTTTTCGGTGCACAAGTTCTAGATTTGAATGAAAATTTTATGATGTCTCCTGGTAGTCAAAACTTTTAAGAATACTACGCTGATGCCAATTTTCCAAGGTTTAAACCAAGTTGTGTTCAACATTTTGTGTGGTAGTTCTTTTCCCAGAGGGTCTTTGCTTTGTATTAGTAGATTCCATTTTTATGTTATTTGTCCCTTATCCTAGATAAGGGTTGGTTTCGTTTCCTACAAGGAAAAACCCGGAGTTTTATTTAATACATTTCTTTTAGTATACGTAATACAACTACCCAGTATATTAATACACAATTTCCTTCTTGCTTGTACACATTACGTACGATATATTATGTTCAACTAAAATTACAATCTTCATTGGAAATTAACAAAAAAATCATAATATGAAACCAATAATCTGTCTGAAATCTCTCACCATTTACGACTCAGAAACCACTACATGATTAGGGGATAAACTAATTTATGGAACTACTAGTTGCGATAACAAATATCTCATGACACGCAATCACATAAATGACCATTCAACCATCAAAAAATAAAATATAACACTTCTAGAATGGAGCGAAAGACAATAGACTTTACTAACTAAAACAAGCTTGATGAGCCTAATCCCAGTACTCCTCTTCAATCTTCAAGCTACCTGGGTAACAGGTTACCCAAACACGGAATCCAGCTGGAACCGAAAAGCATTTTTCAAACTCAACAACATCCCCTTGATTTAATCCGAGAGTTGCAGCCACTTTTCCCCACCCTTTGGTAATAGAGCAAATAGGGTTACGTTTTCGGGAGTTTTCAGATACTGAAACAAGCAGTTGGAAGTTAATTTGGAGTTTCGAATCTCGATCCGCATCTTCTGAGTTTTCTTACCCAACAATTCTGTCATTCTTATTGGCACGGTCAACCAAGAATTTGACTCCATAGTTCGACAACGTGCTTTGAAATATCTAGGAGGAGCAACGACTAGAGAAGGTCGGGCTGAACACCTGGTAATCGGAGACATTTTCACTGACGAATTTAGTAGGGATTATAAAGGTAGGAGCAAGGGCAAAGGTTGAGTATAAGAGAAGAGAGAGTACTAGGGTTGTAGGAGCCCTCCTTGTTATTTATAATGAACCCATATGGCAGGTTTGAGAACATATTTGTTTTTAAAATTAATAATATTTCGATAATTTTTATTTTTTATTTTTTGTTATTTTGAATAACTCCTACTATTAATGGAATGTTTATGAAATGCAGCTCAAACATAGTGTATGAAATTGTTAATATAAATGTTTATCTAAGTTTGTTCACCGTTTAAAACCATCGATCTCACTACAACAAAAGAGATCTTTTGTATACCACTTTTTGACACTACAATTGTAGTCACTAATAATAAGTTATTTGTGACCACTTGTTGTCACAAATCTCTATACAAATTATTTGAGACTATTTTAAGACTACTTTTAGAGACAACTAGTTGTTAAAAAAATTGAGACGCATTTGAGACCACTTTTGTGGTCACAAATATTATTTGCATTGGCAATATTGAGACGACAATAAAGTTGTGACAAATACTCATAACTTGTGAAAAATATTCATTATTTGAGACCGCTTCACTTAAGTTGTGATAAATACTCATTGTTTGAGACCACTTTTTGTGGTCTCAAAAGATCATTTTTCTGTAGTGAGATCTTCCATAGAAACAATATATGGGAACTATTTTCATGGTCGATAGTCGGCAAAAGTAAGGTTGAGTGTTAACCCTTCATACCACAAATGTTTTCTCTTATACATTTGCTAAAGTTTGATACTAAATTTAAGTGGATACCACCTCCATTTTCTTATCCAAATCCTACTTAATATAAAAGTGGAACCGACTGTAGATAGTGAATTTCAAATTTTCCTGCCTAAATTCATATACTATTTGTAGAAATTGCGATTATATGGTAAATATTCTGGGACCTTAAATATATGGTAAATATTTTGTGCCGAATTTAAATACCACATTTATTCCTACTAGCTTTAGACCAAATCTTTCACGCATGTTTGGACGTTTTATGGTATAAATATTCTAATTCTGGTATATATATATATATATATATATATATATATATATATGTATATATATATATATATATTATGTAAATGTGCTACAAAATTTAGGAAAAATAAATGTGATATATTTAGTGGATATTCTGATTAAATAATGTCGAGTAATGATGAAAATATTCTAATTTATATTAATCTCTTTAATATCAATCCAGTTTTTGTAATTTGCGTGAATCTTAATTAACTATTTAGGTTAATTTTGTTAATAACAATGAAAATATTATAATTGATATGAATCTCATATTATATGAATACAAAATCTAACTATAAAATTAAAGATAACCTTCTATAAAAGAAATCGGACATATGTTCCCGCTCATTTTACTTTAAAAAATATTAAATTTAAATCATAACTAACATATTAAGATATATATATATATATTTTTTTTTGTGTGTGTGTGTATATGGTAAAGATTTGTATATATATGGTAAAAAATTACCAAAATTATTTCAAAGTTTAAATTTTTAGTTATTTTCATTTATATTTTTTAAAAACTTTATTTTTGTTTTATGAACATATCCATAGAAGTATGTTTCCAACTATATTACAATGGTTCAGAAATAATTAAACTAACTATTTTTAAATTTCAAGATTCACATATAATATTTGATCTTTTATGAAGAACTAAAAGAATAGCAGAGTAGCACATGTGCCACACAGATCACTTTATTTTCTGTAACTCTATTTCTCAAATGTTCTGATTTTTCGCCATCCTAATTGCACTAATAACTTTTTTTTATCCATTTCTTTTAATTGCAACAGATAAATAAACCCTCTTTCCTCGGAATTTATTATGATACTCATATTAAATATTTACTAATTGTAGGTGTCAATTCAATTTCTTCAAGTGAGCATGGCTTGTAGTAGAGGTTGAGTAGGATCAGGAATCGGGTTTGGGTTGGGAAGAACCGGGATACTTTCAGTTCAGATTTGGAAGTTATTGGAGAACCGGGTTGGCGACGGTTAACAGAAATACGCAACTGTTTTGGACTGACGCATGAAAAACCGTTGTTGAAGACTCGTAACAGTTTGAATAGCAGTTGCAACTGTTTTTTATTCTAGCTCCCAGAGTTTCTTGATTCGAGCTTAGCTCTTTATATAAGTTTGTTCTACTTGTAAAGACGAGTGGATACACATATTTTTCCCTCTGAAAACACTAATCAATCATTAGAATTTGAGAGCTAGGGTTCTTGAGCTCAATTCGGATTGTGAATTGGGGCTTCTAGTTTTCTAGGTTGTTTCTTGTAATTGATTGTTTAGTGGAGTGAATTGAGGTGTATAGAGCCTCCGTGGAGGTAGATCACATTGATCGAACCACGTAAAAGCTTGGTGTTCTTCATTTTATTTTCTGGTTTTGTGTTCGGGTTTTAGTGTTTGTTTTTCAATCTGGTTTTCATTCGTTTCTGGATTGAACTTGTTGTTTGTGTGTTGTAAGTGTTCTCAAACCTAACAAGTGGCGCATACATACACACAAACTCAAAGAAGAAGAAGAATGGCTGGAGTAAAGATGGATGTGGAGAAGTTCTCTGGTAAGAACGACTTCTCACTCTAGAAGATTAAAATGAATGCAGTGCTGATTCAAAATGGCTTAGACTCTGCACTTCTTCCTGTTGATCAATGGCCTGATGCTGAGAAATCCAAGTTTCCAGAATTGGATAAGAAGGCTCTGAGTTTGATATTCTTATGCCTGGGTGATAAACCTTTGAGGGAGGTTTCGAGGTGCAAGAATGCAGTGGAGGCATGGGGAAAATTGGAGGAACTTTATCAATCAAAGTCTATATCCAACAAACTGTTTCTGAAACAGAAGTTAATGTCTTTCAAAATCTCTGATGATAAAGTCATTTATGATCAACTTGATGAGTTTGTCAAGATGATTGAAGAGCTGGAAGATCTAGGAGTAAATTTGGAGGATGATGATAAGGCTCTGATGGTGTTAAATGTTCTTCTAAAATCCATGGAAAGCTTCAAAGATGCACTGATGTTTGGAAGAGATGGAAAAATCAGTTATGAATCCATCTTATCAGCATTGAAGACCAAGTGCTTTCAGAATCAGGGAGAAAAGGGTTCTACCCAAGCTAGAGAAGGCTTGAACATTAAGTTCAAAAAGAATTTCCAAAAGAAGAAGTTCCAGGGAGTTAAAGATAACAAATCTGGAACTCAGAATGCAAAGAAACAAAGTGACTGGGTTGAAACCAGGAAGCGTTTCAAATGCAAGCAAACAGGACACCTAAAGAAGGACTGTCCACAAAAGAAGAAGAAGCAGGAGACTCAGAGGGCAGAGGTGGCAATGACAGAGCATCAAGAAGACATCCCAGAAGTCTTAAACATCACAGACACCAGAATGGAAAAGGAATGGGTACTTGATACTGGATGCTCATTTCACATGTGTTCCAATGAATCCTGGTTCAAGGACCTAAAGAAAGAAGATGGTGGATGTGTACTGCTAGGAAATGATCACTCCTGCAGAGTCAAAGGCACATGATCAGTTCAAATTAAAATGTATGATGGAGTCATCAGAACCATTTCTCAAGTAAGGTATGTCCCTGGGTTGAAAAGAAATCTATTATCCCTTGGTTCTCTTGTGGCAAATGGCTGTCAGTTCAATTCCTTAGATGGTCATCTTCATATTACTAAACACAATAAGCTGGTAATCAAAGGAAGGCAACACAATGGCCTGTTTATTTTGATTGGATCACCTGTGATAGGATGTGCTCATTCTGTGATAAGCAGATAAGATGTTATGAAGTGGCATAGAAGACTGGGTCATATTGGAGAGAAAGGGTTGAAGGAACTATCCAAGAAGGGTATCATTGGTGAAATGGGAAATAGAACACTGAATTTCTGTGACAAGTGTGCTCTGGGAAAGGCAAAGAAGCTGCCATATGCAAAAGGGATACATTCCACTAAGGAACCCCTGGATTATGTACACTCTGATATTTGGGGGCCTTCAAGAACAGAAACACATGGAGGGGGAAGGTATTTCATGTCCATCATTGATGATTACAGCAGAAAAACCTGGATATATGTTTTGAGAAACAAGAGTGATGCATTCCTCAAGTTTAAAACATGGTTGAATCAGGTGGAGAACCTAAGAGGAAAGAAATTAAAACATCTTAGGACAGATAATGGCTTGGAATATCTATCAACTGAATTCACAGGATTTTGTGAAGAGAAGGGCATCACAAGGCATAGAACTGTCCCTCAAAACCCCCAATAGAATGAAGTTGCTGAAAGATTTAACAGAACTGTGCTGGAAAGAGTTAGATTCATGTTGATTGATGCTGGATTAGCTAAATCCTTCTGGGGAGAGACAATGAATACTGCATGCTATTTGATCAACAGGTCACCATCATCAACTCTAAGATTTAAAACTCCAGAAGAAGCGTGGAGTGGAAAGACACCAAACTACCATGACTTAAGAGTGTTTGGTTGTTTAGCCTATGCTCACATTAGGCAAGATAAACTTGATGCAAGAGCACAGAGATGTGTATTTCTGGGATATCCTGAAGGCATAAAAGGCTACAGGCTATGGTGCTTAGAACAGGGAAACCAGAAGCTCCTAATAAGTAGAGATGTAAAGTTCAATGAAGATGTAATGGGATACAACTCTACTGGAAGTCAAGAGGAAGCTGATGGAGCTGTGGAACCTGAAAGAATTTCTGTTCAGGTGGAGCCTAATAAGGAGCAGATACCACTAGAGGAGAATACACAAGCTCAGCAAGAAGATGACAGTTCATCAGAAGAGGAAGAAGGTCAAACTGAGATGGCAAATCTCAGAACCTATAGCATAGGAAGAGATAGGACAAGAAGACAAATCCAAAGACCTGATTTCTATGGATTAGCTGGCAGTGTGTTTTATGCACTGAGTGTAGCAGAAGACTTGGAGTTTCAAGAGCCTAGTAGTTTCAAGGAAGCAGTAGGTTGCAGTGAAAGTGCAAACTTGATAGGGGCCATGATGGAGGAAATGGAATCCTTAGAGAGAAACCAAACCTGGAAGCTTGTAGACAAACCAAAAGGGCAGAAGCTAGTTAGCTCAAAATGGATTTTCATGAAAAAGGTGGAGGCTGGAAAAGCTGATAAGATCAGGTACAAGGCAAGGTTGGTTGCCAGAGGCTTCACTCAAAGGGAAGGCATTGATTACAATGAAGTATTTTCTCCAGTAGTGAAGCATTGCTCTATCAGGTTAGTTCTATCAAAGGTTACTCAAGAAGACTTGGAACTACAGCAGCTAGATGTCAAGACAGCATTCCTGCATGGAGATCTGGTTGAAAAGATATACATGAAGCAACCTGAAGGCTTTGTGATTCCAGGAAATGAAGAGAAGGTCTGTTTTCTCAGGAAATCACTCTATGGGTTGAAACAAAGCCCCAGGCAATGGAATAAGAAGTTCAATGAGTTCATGATAAGGGCAGGATTCATAAGAAGCTTATATGACAGCTGTGTATACTTTAACAGAGGTTCAAGAACTGAAACAAGTGTTTCTGTTGTTATATGTGGATGCCATGCTCATAGCCAGTAAAAGCAGGGATAAGATACAACAGCTAAAAGGAAAGTTGAACTCAGAATTTGACATGAAGGATCTAGGGGAAGCTAGGAAGATTCTGGGAATGGACATCATTAGAAGAAGAGAGACTGGAACATTATGGCTATCACAGAAGCAGTATCTGCAGAAGGTTGTGGAGAGATTCCACATGCATGAATCTAGACCAGTAAGTATTCCAGTTAATCTACAGACAAAGTTATCCAAGGATCAGTGCCCTAAGACTGCAGCTGAGGAGATTCACATGAAGAATGTTCCATATGCCAGTGGTGTTGGCAGTTTAATGTATGGAATGATATGTAGCAGGCCAGACTTGGCCTACAGTGTGTCTCTTGTAAGCAGATATATGTCAAATCCTGGGGAATCACATTGGGAAGCTTTAAAGCAGGTGTTAAGATATCTGAAGAGGTCTGACAGTATGGGATTGAAGTTCCAGAGACAAGAAGCAAACACCACACCTTTAGTAGGATATGTTGATGCAGACTTTGCTGGGAATTTGGATACTAGAAAATAACAACAGAAGCAGAGTTCATTGCATTAACTGAGGCAATCAAAGAAGCTTTATGGCTCAGAGGAATTCTCAAAGACTTGGGAATAAGATAAGGCTGTGTTACTATTCAGTGTGACAATCAGAGTGCTCTTCATTTGGTGAAGCATCAAGCTTTTCATGAAAGGTCTAAGCACATTGATGTTAGACTTCATTTTTCAAGGGATATCATTGAAGCTGGATCTGTTGAGGTAAAGAAAGTGCATAAGTAAGATGGTACATTGCTCAAGCTTGATCAGGCTTGAACAATGTGATTAAAACCTGGAGGAGAGAAGACAGTGTGAGGTGATGAAGTGCACTTGAATTCATTGAGGTGGAGATTTGTAGGTGTCAATTCAATTTCTTCTAGTGAGCATAGCTTGTAGTAGAGGTTGAGTACGATCAGGAACCGGGTTTGGGTTGGAAAGAACCGAACCGGAGAACCGGGATACTTTCAATTCAGATTTGGAAGTTATTGGAGAATCGGGTTGGCGACGGTTATAACAGAAATACGCAACGGTTTTGGACTGACGCATGAAAAACCGTTGTTGAAGACTCGTAACAGTTTGAATAGCAGTTGCAACTGTTTTTTAATTCTAGCTCCCAGAGTTTCTTGATTCGAGCTTAGCTCTTTATATAAGTTTGTTCAACTTGTAAAGACGAGTGGATACACATATTTTTCCCTCTGAAACACTAATCAATCATTAGAATTTGAGAGCTAGGGTTCTTGAGCTCAATTCGGATTGTGAATTGGGGCTTCTAGTTTTCTGGGTTGTTTCTTGTAATTGATTGTTTAGTGGAGTGAATTGAGGTGTATAGAGCCTCCGTGGATGTAGATCACATTGATCGAACCACGTAAAAGCTTGGTGTTCTTCATTTTATTTTCTGGTTTTGTGTTCGGGTTTTAGTGTTTGTTTTTCAATCTGGTTTTCATTCGTTTATGGATTGAACTTGTTGTTTGTGTGTTGTAAGTGTTCTCAAACCTAACAAGTAATGGTAAAGAAAATCAATGTCTTGGAGAATGTGTGTTGATTTCTCCGATCTCAACAAATACTGCCCGAAAGACTGCTACCCTTTACCACCTATTGATCAGAAGGCCGAAGCCATCACAGGGTATAAGATACTCTGCTTTTTGGATCTGTACAAGGGATACCACCAAGTCCATATGGATCGGCGGGACGCTGTTAAGACTGCCTTCATCACTGATTTTGGCATCTTCGCTTTCAAGAAAATGTCCTTCGGACTCAAGAATGTCGGGGCCACATATCAGCGCCTCATGGACCACGTCTTCCGAGATCAGATAGGCCTCAATGTTGAGGTTTATGTTGACGACCTCGTTATTAAAAGTTATTCTTTGGAGTCATGTGTGCAGGACATTGCCGAGACACTTAACACTCTGCGGCGCCATAATCTTCGGCTCAATCCAGCTAAATGCACATTCAGTGTTGGGTCGGGAAAATTCCTGGGATACATGGTATCCCAACACGGCCTTCAGGCCAACTCGGCGAAAATCAGGGATGTAATGGATCTTCAGACACCGAAGACTATAAAAGACGTCCAATGTCTAACAAGTGGCCTTGCCGCCCTAAATCGCTTTTTATCCAAGGCAGCAGAGCGCCAGCTTCCCTTTTTCAAAATTTTACGACAAGCAAAGAAGTTTGAGTGGACTTCGCAGTGCGACAAAGCCTTTGCGGATCTGAAACAACATCTCAACCAGTTGCCTACAATTTCAGCACCTCTCCTCGGGGAGCCTCTCTACATATACTTAGCCTGTGCTGACGAAGCAATCAGTGCGGCCCTCGTCCGCGAAGATCACGGCACGCAACGACCCATATACTTTGTTAGCCGAACCCTCCAAGGGGCTGAAACCCGCTACTCTGTGGCAAAAAAGACAGTTTTGGCCCTAGTCATGGCGGCCCGCCGCCTGCGCCCTTACTTTCAGGGGCATACCATCCGGTCCTCACAAATCAACCTATTCGCCAAGTCCTTGTCAAACCCGATGTATCGGGGCGTTTGGCTAAGTGGACAATTGAGCTTGGAGAACATGACATACAGTTCCTACCTCGCCGAGTTGTCAAAGGGCAAGCTCTTGCAGATTTTCTCGCCGAGGTCCCGTTCAATGACCCCGAGACAAGTGTGCATCCTGAGCTCGCACCCCCGGCCGACCCTGAGGTCGAATATGAAGCGGTCATTGCCGGGCTCCGACTCGCTCAAACTTTTGGGGCTTCGCATATACGGTTATACACTGATTCTGAAGTAGTCTCCAGTCAAATCAAGGGCACATATGCGGCGAAAGATGATACGATGAAAAGGTATTTGGCTTTAACTCAAAAACTTTTGCTAACTTTCACCTCATCGATGTTCAGCAGATCCCCCAAAGAGAAAATGCTAAGGCTGACACTCTCAGTAAATTGGCCTCTGCGAGCTCGTCTAACGTGTCTCCAGACATACTTGTCGAAGAGGCTACACGTCCTTCAATCAACGAACAAGTTGTCTTAGTGGTGACTGATGTAGATCCTAATTGGATGACTCCGCTCATTCGGTATCTCCGGGATGGCACCCTACCAGAGGATAAAGTACTTGCTCGAAAGATAAAGCTGAAAGCACCGAGGTACACATTTCACGACGGATTCCTATACCGCCAGTCATACTTGCAGCCGAGCCTCCGTTGTCTAGGTCCAGCCCAAGCCGACTTTGTCCTCCGGGAACTTCATGAAGGATCATGTGCAAGTCACATCGGGTCACGTACTTTAGCCAAGAAAGCACTCCGGCAGGGGTACTACTAGCCCACCTTATTTAATGACACGCATAATCTTGTGCCACAGTGCGACAAATGTCAGCGGTATTCCCGAGTAAAGCACCTACCACAAACCGAACTCATCAGAATACAGAGCGCCTGGCCATTCATCTAGTGGGGCATCGATATTGTGGGCCCCTTCCCAGTTACCCCGAGAGGACTTAAGTTCCTTGTGGTCGTTGTTGACTATTTCACTAAGTGGGTCGAGGGTGAGCCACTCACTGCCATTACTGGCCAGAACATTCTAAAATTTGTCTGGCGTAACATTGTCTGCCGTTTCGGCATTCCAAGTATGATTATATCTGACAACGGCAAACAGTTTGCCAATGATCCCTTCTGATCCTGGTGCGAAGAGTTGCACATCAAACAAGCTTTCACCTCGGTAGCTCATCCCCAAGCCAATGGCCAGGTTGAAGTACCGAACCGCACTCTTGTCGACGGCCTAAAGAAACGACTGGATCAGGCCAAGGGCCTTTGGGCTGAGAATCTTCCGCAAGTTCTCTGGGCTTATCGCACAACGCCACATTCTTCAACCGGGGAAACGCCTTATAGCCTCACCTACGACTTCGAGGCTGTCATTCCTGCCGAGATTGGGGTTCCTAGCCCCCGACTCTTAAACCTCGATCCCGGAGCTAATGAAGAAGCCCTCCGGGCTAACCTCGAAGAGCTTGAATATCGCCGCGAACAATCTTTCATCCGTCAAGCTAAGTGTAAAAAAAAAAAAGCTAGATATCACAATAACTGGGTCCAAGGAACACAGTTCCAAGTCGGAGATTTGGTGCTTTGGCTAAACTCTGCTAGTAAAGCCGCCCCCGAGGGCAAACTACATGCTACTTGGGATGGGCCTTATCGCGTCACTGCTGCCTACGCCTCCGGGAGCTATCAACTAGCACATCCGAATGGTACCCTAGTACCCTGCACATGGCACGTTAGCAAATTGCGACGATTTTTCCTCTAACCTGCTTGGTTAGACGGATGTTTTTCTATTTCTTTATTTCCTACAATATCCTCTTACTTAGTGCATCATATTAAATATGTTGACTTTCAGGTTTGGATTATATTGTATTCCTATTGGTCCCGACTTTGGATTTTAATGCAATGATTTTTAAACACATGTCATTTGCTTTACGCGCCGCGGGGATGCCCCGGCCCACACTACTATATACTTAGTGGTATTACTTTATCACTTGTCTCCGGACTAATGTGACCTCTCGCCCGATCCGTCGGGTAAGGTTTCCAACCTTGTCCCCGGACTAATGTGCCCTCTCACCCGATCCGTCCGGGGAGGTCTCAAACCTTGTCTTCAGACTATAGTAACCTCCCGCCCGATCCATCCGGGGAGGTGTTTCAAATTGTCTCCGGACGCGTTCCAATATACTACGTCCTCCCGAGGACTGGAACACCTACATTGCATTACATCATTTAAAGCATCACATACGCATATATTTTCATTCAAACAACATATCAAATTTTTTCCTTTTAACATATATATTTCATACAAACAATCTTGTCTTTTACATCTCATTTCTATATTGCAACATGCTACTTTTTCTTGCCTCCTAACCAAAATTCGGCATTCCGGCGCTTTGGCAAGCCTTGCCCTGTGCCTGGACTCCTATGGGATCTGGCAGCACTCCGGGGCACTCCTCTGCTCCTTGGGCCCCTTTGGCTGCTTTGCCCTCCGCGGTTCAGCTCGGCCGCCCTCTTGGCTGGCCCCGATTTGTGTGCCCATTCTACTGGGTCCCACTCAGCTGGGGCCATCTCTTCGACTTCCTGGGAGAATTCCCGAACTTTTTTCGTCGACTCATGGCTTCGCTCCGGTTCCGCCTCTTGCCGCCCTGCCGGCCTTCTTTCAGGCCTTGACCCCTCCTTGCTGGCCCTACTCGCCACGGCGGTGCTCGGTTCTTCAATTATGATTCCTCCAGCCCGCGCTGTGTGAGTTGGCCTTCTTCTGCGTGTTTTGGAGGTCTTGGCCCGACTGCAGCTTGCGATGTTCTCTTCGGGTGTGTGCTGCAATTTCTTCCGGCCTTCTAGATTTTGGTACATGCCGAGGAGGAGCTCCAACACAAGCCGCTTTCTGTACAACTCTGCCGAGTTCGGATTCCTGAGGTTCATCAATTCTTTTATTTCCGCTTGCACCTCAACAGTCCGGGCCTCGAGGTCCTCAAATTTTAACAGACCAAACTCTGTCAACATTCGCTCGTATTCTCGGTGGTGCACGTACATCCGCTCCACCTCGGCATCTTTTGATAATGCATTGAGCTTGAAGTGCAGCGCACTCTCTTTGGCCTCCGTGCGAGCCTTCTGTGCTGAACTGAACTGAACTGAAACTAAACTAAACTAAACTAAACTAAACTAAACTGAACTGAACTGAGCAGCGGCTAGTTTTGTTTCCAGTTGGGGTACAACGTGCTTCTGCAGGTTGTCTCTTTCACCCCGGAACCAATCCAAGGACCGCATTAGCTGCTTTATTACATTATGCAGCTCCTCGGTGCTCTCCTGCTCGCAGCTACACATTTAGTACTATATACAACTACATTATGCCCATACAAGTACAACTCAAATAAATTGTTCACACATTCGTTCAAAATTTTACTTCAGAATTTAATCATGTACAAGATCATTTGAAGTTGGCATACATCAACACAAAATCAAATACATCCAGTTCGCTATCTACAACAATTACAGTTTATTCAAAATTGGGGGGAACTGACCTCCCTCGGTTCGGTCCCATCGGCTGCCGCTGGCTGCTCCCCCTCCTCAGTCAAAGCCTGGCTGTCCCCGGCGCTCTCCTCCGACGCCTCTGCTAGAGGCTCCATCCTTGGGGGTGGGGCCCGTGTTCGTGGTTCCGGCGCGAACTCCCCCTTTCTGTAGGCCAGGAACTCTTTGTCCTGGTCGGCGTTGCAGCTAGCGATCTCTTCGGCAGTCAGCACTTTGCCTTTCTCCGCCAACGCATTCACCAGAGGCCACTCCGGAACCTGAGCCAGCGCCTCGTAGTAGGCCTCCTCCACGGCGCCGACTGAGGTATAGTCATATCCGAACTCTGGACGATAAATGTTCACGTCCGGATAGACGTCTTTCACCTTCTCCAGCAGCGCAAAGCGGGTCGCAGTGTCGCCGACGGCCATGAACCTCATTTGGTAGCCGAGGAACGTGCTCGTTTGGAGGAGCTTCTCAGCAAATGTCTTCAGCAGGGCCCCTTGGCCCTCTGTTAGACAAATCAACTCCTAATCACACAACACTAAGAAGCTGGAACAGGTTCGAAAATGAAACTTCTGAAAAACACACGACTGTTCGGCCAGAGTTGTGGCCGAAATAAGCTTCGCGCAGAACTGAAAATAAAATGAATCACACAATCAATTTACGTGGTTCGTTCAAGATGAACTACATCCACGGAGGCAAGGCACACCTCAATTCACTAAGATATCCAATCAATTACAGAAATTACACTCTGAAACGAATATGCCCAATTCTGGAACAAAATTAGGGCAGGAAGCTATATCTCTTCAATTCTCTCTGTAATCTATGAAAACTGGAAATTGCTCGACGTAGTGTTGTTCTTCAGGAAGAGAGCTTTCCAATGATATAGGTCTTGTAGCTCGAATGTAACCAACCAAGAAGTTCTAACTGATTGAAGACGACTGCTGCTACCGGACAAATGTGACGGTTTATTCCGTCACAAAACTGTAACAAACTCGTCACAACTGACGGTTATCCTCCAACAACCCTGAACCCGGTTTTTCTGTACAGACTTACTTCTTCACGCTAAAACCCGGTCTAACTACCCGGTTCTTCACTTCATGATCCCGGTTCCACATTCTAGACACATCCTATTTCAAAATATAGCTCACTTGATGATATTGAACACTTCCTCACAAATCTCCACCTCAATGAATCAAGTATACCTCATCCTGCCTCTTCACTGCTTATCTGTTACTGCTCTTCATGACACTGCTCAAGCTGCAGCAAGCTCGAGCAATGCTCCACTTTGTTTCCAGGTACACCCTTTGTAAGAAAATCAGCAGGATTATGCAAAGTATGCACCTTCTTCACCTCCACAGACCCAGAATCTATGACATCTCTAGCAAAATGTAACCTCACATCAATGTGTTTTGACCTTTCATGAAATGCTTGGTGTTTCACAAGGTGTAAAGCACTTTGATTATCACAGTAGATTACCACACACTTTTGCTTGATATCCAAATCTCTCAACACCCCTTTCAACCAGATTGACTCCTTGATAGCTTCAGTTAAAGAGATATATTCTGCTTCTGTAGTTGATAGTGCCACAACAGATTGTTGTGCACTCCTCCAGCTGATGGCTGTCCCATATAAGGTAAACACAAATCCAGAAATTGACTTCCTTGTGTCCACGTTTGCTGCAAAATCAGAATCAGCAAACCCCTCCAATGCAACAGTACTTCCATCTGCTTTCTTCTCAAATTTCAGTGACATTTTCACTGATCCTTTTAGATACCTCATCACATGTTTCAAAGCTTCCCAGTGTTCAACTCCTGGATTTGACATGAACCTGCTTACCAAAGATACAGCATATGCCAAGTCAGGCCTGCTACAGATCATTCCATACATAAGACTTCCAACTCCACTTGCATAGGGGATATTGCTCATCTGTATGATCTCCTCTTCAGTATTTGGGCATTGTTCTTTGGAAAGTTTCTTCTGTAGATTAACTGGAGTGGAGAGAGGTTTGGCTTCATGCATATGAAACCTCTCCAATACTTTCTGTAGGTATTGTCTCTGAGATAACCAAAGTACTCCAGCTTCTCTGTCTCTTAGAATGTTTATTCCCAATATCTTCTTAGCTTCTCCCAGATCCTTCATGTCAAACTCAGCATTGAGTCTATCCTTCAACCATTGCACTCTCTCCTTGTTTCTGCTGGCAATTAGCATGTCATCCACATACAATAGAAGAAAAACTTTATCTTGCTTTGAAACTTTGTTGAAGTAAACACAACTGTCATAAAGGCTTCTCACAAAACCAGCACTGATCATGAAGTCATTGAACCTCTTGTTCCATTGTCTAGGACTTTGTTTAAGTCCATATAGTGACTTCTTCAGTAAACATACTTTGTCTTCTTTCCCAGGAACAACAAAGCCTTCTGGCTGTTTCATATATATTTCCTCATTGAGTTCTCCATGTAAGAAGGTTGTCTTTACATCCAGTTGCTGTAGTTCCATATCCTCCTGTGTGACTTTTGATAAAAGCAACCTGATTGAGCAGTGCTTTACTACAGGAGAGAAGACCTCATTGTAATCAATTCCTTCTCTTTGTGTAAAGCCCCTGGCTACCAACCTTGCTTTAAACCTCACCTGTTTGGACCCTGCAGTTTCAAGTTTCTTCTTGTATATCCACTTGGAGCTTACCAGTTTCTGACCTTTTGGTTTTTCCACCAGTACCCAGGTCTTATTCTTTTCCAGAGACTCCATTTCTTCAGTCATTGCCTGTATCCAGTGTTCACCTTCTTCACAATCCAGTGCTTCTTGAAAGCTGCTAGGCTCTTGTGATTCCAGGTCTTCAGCAACACTTAAGGCATAATATACACTCCCTGCTTGGCCATAGAAATCAGGTCTGTTGATTGTTCTTCTAGGCCTATCTCTTCCAATGCTATATTCCCTGATATTTTGTACAGGTCCAGTTTGTGCCTCTTCTTCAGATGATGAATCATTATCTTGTAAATCTGCTTGTGATTGAGGTATGTGATTATCTTCTGCAGGTTGCTCCACCTGAATTGATATCTCCTCTGCCTCTTTTGCAGCATCAAATTCTTCCTTAGAGCCTGTAGAAGTATAGGCCATCACATTCTCATTAAACTTCACATCTCTACTTGTGATTATCTTCTGATTTCCTTGTTCTAGGCACCACAATCTGTAACCCTTAATCCCATCCGGATATCCAAGAAACACACATCTGAGAGCCCTTGCATCTAATTTGTCTTGCTTGATGTGGGCATAAGCAAGGCACCCAAACACCCTTAATCCTTCATAACTTGGTTTCTGTCCACTCCACACCTCTTCAGGTGTTTTGAAACCAATCACTGATGAGGGTGACCTGTTAATAAGATAGCATGCTGTAGCAATGGTTTCTCCCCAAAACACCTTTGGCAACCCAGCATCCAACAGCATACACCTCACTCTTTCAAGGAGAGTCCTGTTAAACCTTTCTGCAACTCCATTCTGTTGGGGATTCATTGGCACAGTCCTGTGTCTCTTGATTCCTCTTTCTTCACAGAAGTTTGTAAACTCTGTAGAGAGGTACTCCAGTCCATTATCAGTCCTCAAGTGCTTCAGCTTCTTCCCTTTGACATTTTCCAGTTGGATCAACCATGTTTTGAACTTATGAAAGGCATCACTCTTGTTCTTCAGCAACATGATCCATACCTTTCTGCTGTAATCATCAATCAGGGACATGAAATATCTGGCACCACCATGGGATTCTGTTCTTGCAGGGCCCCATATGTCAGAGTGAACATAATCCAATGGTTCTTGAGTTGTATGAACTCCCTTTCCATAGGGCAACTTCTTGGATTTGCCCAGAGCACACTGATCACAGAACTCCAGTTCTTGATTTCCCAGATTTCCAATTACTCCACTCCTTGCCAATTCCTTCAGTCCTTTTTCTCCTATGTGTCCAAATCTCTTATGCCATTTAGCAATCTCAGTATTGTTCAAGACCACATCTACACTTCCAACAATAGGTGAACCAATCAGGATAAATAGTCCATTATGCTGTCTTCCTTTTATCACCATTTTTCCATGTTTTGTGATATGCAAGAATCCCTCTACTGAGCTAAACTGACATCCACTGGTTACCAATGAGCCAAGAGATAGAAGATTCCTTTTAAGGCCAGGAACATACCTAACATTTGAGATGATTCTGATCACTCCATCAAACATTCTTATGCTCACTGATCCAACTCCTTTGACCTTGCATGATTGGTCATTCCCCAGGAGAACATTTCCACCATCTTCTTTCTTCAGTTCATTAAACCATGACTGATGAGGACACATATGAAAAGAACACCCTGTGTCCAGGACCCATTCCTTCACCATTCTTGAATCAGTAACATTTAATACTTCTGGAGGGTCTTGTTGATGATCAATGGCAGCAGCTTCTGCCCCTTGATTTCCAGCTTTCTTATTCTTCTTAGGACAATCCTTCTTCAGGTGACCTGGCTGTTTACACTTGAAGCATTTCCTCTTTTCAACCCAGTCATTCCCCTTCTTAGGATTTGAATCCCTTGACTTTGGATCCTTAGCATTCTGACCCTTCTTGCCTTGCCACGGTTTCTTGAATTTAACATTCAAACCTTCTCCAGATTGCACCATGCCTTTGTCTCCTTGAGTCTGGAAGCATTTTGATCTCAGAGCCTTCACTATTCCATCATAGGACAGCTGCTCATCCCTCCCATACATCAAGGCATCCTTAAAGCTTTCCATGGATTTTGGAAGAATATTTAATACCATCAATGCCTTGTCATCCTCCTCCAGTTTCACATCCAGATCTTCCAATTCTTCAATCATCTTAATGAACTCATCAAGTTGATCAGATATTACCTTGTCTTCTGTGATTTTGAAGGCTAACATCTTCTGCTTCAGGAACAGTTTGTTAGATACTGACTTGGATTGATACAGTTCTTCCAATCTCCTCCATGCTTCTAAGGAACTCTTGCATCTTGAAACCTCCCTCAACGGTTTATCACCTAAACACAAGAAGATAAGACTTAGGGCCTTCTTATCCACTGATGCAAACTTAGGTTTCTCTGTTTCTTCCCATGATTCCAGAGGTAACAGTGCGAGATCAAGGCCATTGTGAACCAGGACTGCGTTCATCTTGATCTTCCACAATGTGAAGTCATTTCTTCCAGTAAACTTCTCAAAATCCATCTTCATACCAGCCATTCCTCCTCTTCTTCAAACTGTGCAAGTTGATTCCCACAGACGGCGCCACTTGTTAGACAAATCAACTCCTAATCACACAACACTAAGAAGCTGGAACAGGTTCGAAAATGAAACTTCTGAAAAACACACGACTGTTCGGCCAGAGTTGTGGCCGAAATAAGCTTCGCGCAGAACTGAAAATAAAATGAATCACACAATCAATTTACGTGGTTCGTTCAAGATGAACTACATCCACGGAGGCAAGGCACACCTCAATTCACTAAGATATCCAATCAATTACAGAAATTACACTCTGAAACGAATATGCCCAATTCTGGAACAAAATTAGGGCAGGAAACTATATCTCTTCAATTCTCTCTGTAATCTATGAAAACTGGAAATTGCTCGACGTAGTGTTGTTCTTCAGGAAGAGAGCTTTCCAATGATATAGGTCTTGTAGCTCGAATGTAACCAACCAAGAAGTTCTAACTGATTGAAGACGACTGCTGCTACCGGACAAATGTGACGGTTTATTCCGTCACAAAACTGTAACAAACTCGTCACAACTGACGGTTATCCTCCAACAACCCTGAACCCGGTTTTTCTGTACAGACTTACTTCTTCACGCTAAAACCCGGTCTAACTACCCGGTTCTTCACTTCATGATCCCGGTTCCACATTCTAGACACATCCTATTTCAAAATATAGCTCACTTGATGATATTGAACACTTCCTCACACCCTCGATTACTGCCGCATCCTTCCCCTTGAGCTCAACGCGGAGCTCCGCCACTTCACCGCGGAGCAGCCCCGCCTCTACCTCCACCCCCCGAAGCCGAGCCACCTCCTTCTCCACTTCGGAGGCTCTTTTTCGGGCCTCGGAAAGGTCGTGAGAAAGCCTATCATTGCGGGATCGGAGCTCCCTTAGCGCCTCGGCCAGTTCTTCCTTGGCCTCCCTTTTGTTCCTCCGCCCGAGCTCCATTATTCCTCGGGCCAAATGCAGCAGCTCCTCGGCCTCGGGTCTTTGCAGACCTAAAGTGCTTGTTTGACCCTGTGATCAAACACTCTGTTAGCATATTACAGCTTATTATAGAAACAACTTATTACATGTACCTCGGGGGCCGGGTCCGCGCGCATCCTCTTTGCCTCCGCGGGAGGCGTCGATGATGGCTCCGGCCTCTTCCTCGACCTCGGTGTTAGGCCAGTCACCACCACATCATCTTCGGTCTCTTGAGACCGACCTTGAACCGGAGACACCCCTCCTCTCGGTGCCACCTCGCCAGCAGTCCCCTTGTTTTTTAATGCCGGTGGCATTGAAGGGCTCCCAGCAACATCTTTTCCGAAGCGTCCCACTGCAAACACAATACACAGTTAGCACTCTTACCATATATAACAGCTCACATAACACAGTAAATGGCCCTACCCTCCTCAGATGCCCCAGCAGACGAGCCCTGACCCCAGGTCGAGTTATCCTCCGGTCCTCCCGAGTAGTAGAGGCTCAACCCCGCCTCCTCCAGCTCCTCCTTCGAGCAGACTTGTTTAAACACACCCACGGTGCGGAAGTCCTCTACCGACTCCGGCTCCGCCACCGGGGCACTATCCACAATCTCCTCTCATCTCCACCTCGGGAGGGTCACACTCACCTTTACAAACAAAAATCTTTCCTTCCAACCCTCCACCTTACTAGGGTTCTTTACTTTAAAGCCACCCCGGGGCCTCAGACTGAACGAGTACCACCCTTAGCTTTCCCAAAGGCTTTAAGCTGGAAGAAAAACCTAAACATACCTACATCGGGCTCTACCCCGACCCTCTTACACATTACCAAAAACCCTACTACTTGCCTCACAGCATTGGGCACTAACTGGCACAATGCAATTCCATAATACCTCAGTAGCCACACCACAAACTCCCACAGGCGAAACCTTAGGCCCACCTTCAGCTGATCTATATACACCCCTACAAACCCCTTCGGTGGACAACAGGCTCGGTCCCTAGGCTCCGGCAATATGTATTCTAAATTAAATGGAAAATAAAACGAAGGTATTAGTGTTTCTACTTGCACCCGAGTCATTCGAGGGGCCTCCGAGGCTACCTCGAAGTCCTATCACGGCAGTCACTAAATTCTACTACTCAGGTTGCAATCCCTACCATCCGCCCGGTACACCGTCCTAATTTCCCTTTTCTCCGGGAATATACTACGCAACGGCTCTACGTCAAGCGGCCGTTCCAACGTTCCCACTTCCCTAATAGAGGGCGAAGACGAAGAAGAAGACATACTTACTTGTTTCGAATAAAATGTGGATCAGAAATTTGCAAGGTGATTCTCTTTTTCTCCTGCTCTTTGTCTGTCGCAAATTGCAAATGAAAATAAAGTGAAGCTTCCTGTACAAGCTTTATATATATATTCAAAAAGTAACTGCCCAGATTGCAACCTTTCGCATTCAACGCATATGATGCGTGCGTGTTTGTCACGCGCTTCACAGTTACCTAGGCGCGTGGGAGACGCACCTTGGGATTTGGGTCAACCTTATTTCAACTCCGGTTGACTACCTCACCTTGGGCGAACATTATTTCAACTCCGGTTGACTACCTCACCTCGGGAGAACATTATTTCAACTCCGGTTGACTACCTGACCTCGGGAGACCATTATTTCAACCCCGGTTGACTACCTCACCTCGGGGGAACATTGTTTCAGCTCCGGTTGACTACCTCACCTAGGGGGTATTCAGTTTGGCTCCGTGTGATTCTCTCACCCCGGGGTATTTCTGTACGACTCTCTCACAATAGCAGACATTCCTTCTCACTCAGGGATGGTGCCAGTTTTCAACTATACGAAACTCCGGTGTTATTCGGGTACGACTTCGGCCTTAATAGTTACCCATCGGCCCGCAACTACATCCTACAAACCGAAGCTCCTACCTCGCTCCAGCTGGTGGGGGGCATCTGATAGGTATGGCCCAATCTCCCTAGGTCGATCCAGCCCGCTTACCAGGTTAATTGGACCCAAGAACAACGCCCAACTAAACGAAGCCCATGCGCGGCGTTTGTGGGAAGTTAGGAAAAGATCCCCATGATCTTTTCCAACTGCCATGCAGATATGATTGCCGGTTTTTTAGGGATTCTGTTAGGGTTCTTATTGTATAGTATAAATAGGAGAAATATTGTTGAGATTAGGGTTCGAAATCTTGATTCCAGAACAATTACTCGTAAAATTGTAAATAAAAGTCCGGTAACAGGACATAGTAAAAGCTCTCCGAGGGTTTTTTGCCTTCACCCATGGACGTAGATCTCTGGATCGAACCACGTACATCTGAGTGTTCTTTACTTCTTTTCAATTTAGGCGATTTCATTGTGTTGGTTACGGTGTTGTCTTGATAACGCGGGTTTACGCATTATCAATGATTGACTGGGTATATTGATTGAGTAAAGATTTGTGAGTTTGGAAATATAAATTCACTGTGGCAATTCATCGAACATGTGATATGCGTTAAATTGTTGTGCCTAAGTTAGCTAATTTCGACTATTTTATCTAGTTTTTTAGCCCAATTGTTGATATTATCGCAATGTATAACCTCATTTAGGTGTGAATTGGTTGTCATTGCATAGTTGATACACGTTGACTTGTTTTTGTTGGATATATAGTCAAATTCAAGTATACTTAAGCACCTCATCCTTGAATTTTAACTCATTGTATTGCCACTAGTTTTAAAAATTTGGTGTGTTGATTGTAGGATTCAATGGCATCTCCAAAAGCCACCACGAGCAAACGCAAAGAAAATGGGAAGGCGTCTGTTCAAGAGCCCGAGATTGAGCCACCTCAAGTCCCGGCATCCACCCTCCCTCATATTGATAGTCGAGCATTCGACATTGTGTTGAGAGACTCCACACACCAGGTCCGATTGAACAAGATCTTTCATCGATCCATCACGCCCACCCAATATGGCTAGAATGACATCCTTGAGGCCATGGGCATTCTCGAGAATGTGAATACCCTGTTGAAGAAGGTAGGCCTCCAGAAATTTATGGAACCAAAGCCTACATACAAGTGCCTCGTGTGGGAATTCCTTAGCAACTTTGAGGTTCGGGCTGACTCCGAAAAATGTGGTGCCAAACCGTACATCATCACATTTCAGCTGATGGGACATTCACATACCCTCTAGATGAGGGAATTGTGCACCGCATATGGCTTCCCTGAGCCCATTTCTTCAGCCGATGCAGCAGAGCTCGAGACCTTTGATGTTCGGACTTTTTGGGGGCAAATAACTGCATCCCCCAGTCTAATCGAGCCTCAAGTTTTTTCGGCTAAGAATTCGAAGGTGACCTGGATTAGGAATCCAGTCATCAGGTACATCCAGCGGCTCCTTGCACTAACCATGTTTGGAAGATCAGAAATAGGAGCCTGCCATGTCAATAAGTTGGACATGCTATGGTCAATATTGAAAGGCATCCCGAGGCATTATGAAGACATCCTCGTTGCTCAGTTCGAGAATGTACGAAAGCGTCAGCACGAGCACATCTTCATTGGGGGCCTAATCACCCACATAGTCGAACATCTCGGTATCCCGCTGACAGATTTGTCTCCAGTATCCACATCATATCATCTCACTTGGGAGGATATGGAGAATATGAGCATTGGAGTATAGAGATGGGGTACCCCGGAGTCGGGATAACAAGACGGTACCCTACGTGATCCAAAACAGGGGTCCGTTCCTTTGGTTACCCAACCCACAGTTGACACAGATTGTCAACCTTCGGGGCGTTGAAAACCTGAGCATGAGCTCCTCGGCGCACATAGCAGCATCTAGGGTTCCGGACGCCACAGAGTTGAGAAAGTACCAAATAGGAAGGGGTCCGGCACCCGAGGAAGAAGAAGTGGAAACAGAAACAGAGGCAGAAGGTAGCAGGCAGACAAGCAGACCACAGAGGAAGAGGCCCACTGCAGCTATCCAATCCCAATGGGATTTCCAGACGGATGTGCATAACCGTCTCACTTCCATTGAGGCACAGCAGCATTCCATTCTTGATGCTTTTACCACTCGGAGTGAGACAGAGGACATCTGTTGGGCCCAAATGGAGACTTTCATGACACAAATGCGTTCGCATTGGGGCCTCGGTGATCCTCCTCATTCACCACCGCCTGAGTAGCCCTCTGTGAGTCAGAGCACCAATTCGTACCCCTTTCTTTCCCACAAACTTTTATTTTTCAACCAAGATTGGGGAAGGGGGTGGTAGATGTACGTATTGGCCGCTCGATTTTTAATTGGAAGCTTTGCCACTTTCTTCCATCTATTCCTGTTAATTTGAATTGTTTTGGATGCTGGCCTATGTGCCTTGTTGCTTTGGATGTTGGCCTGTGTGCCTTTTTTACTGTGAATTCTGAGGGTGGATTTGATTTAATTGCTTATTTGTTGGATTGGCATGTGTGCCATTTATCGCGTTTGATTAGTTAGTTTGGTTGTGATTAGTCCTTACACACTTTATTTGTTTTTTATTTATTTATTTAGTAGTTAGTATTATTTAGTCTAGTTTACTTTGTTAAGAACCAATCGATAGTGTTGATTGATTGCCTCTTGTAGAGCACCAATTCGTACCCCTTTCTTTCCCACAAACTTTGGTTTTTCAACCAAGTTTGAGGAAGGAGGGGTGGTAGGTGTACGTATTGGCTGCTCTTGATCGTGTTTGGGGTTGATATTGGGCGAATGATTAATGATGAGGCGATTTTTGCAAAAAAATTGAAAAAATGGCAAGTGGTAGAGCATGATAGGCACTTGAGGTGAAATTGAGCTTGGACTCAAAACTTTTGATTAAGAAAATTTTGCCTTGTGAGTTTTTTAGCCTAAATAGATACTCCCATTTTTGGAGTTAGTTATACCTTCTTTCGGTGTGAAATTCATTGAATGCATGTGACTGGCTCTAGAACTTGCCTTGATTCTCTATTTTGAATAAGTCGGTACATTGTGTGACTTAGAAAATGATCTTAGGTAATTCTTGATTTTTAGCCTATTTGTAAACTTGAAAATGTTACACCTTTTCACCAAAAATTGAAAAATTACCCCTAATTAGCCCCTTGAACTTTTAGCTTTTCGTTTGATAACCCAACTCTACAAGCCAAATACCGTTCGATTTAGCCTTTGACCCTAATTGGACTATTTGAGTACGAGGGAGGCGGTTGGAAGGTAGTCGGGTATAATTTGGGATTGAAAGGGTTAAACTATTGGGAATATTGAAGGGTCAAGGGAATTGAAACAATAGGCAAAGAATTGGGAAAACTAGTCTCTCCTAGTGTTTGAAAATAGAATGTAAAAAAAAATCGAAAAATTCAAAAACCAGAAAAAGAAAGAAGAAGTCGATTGTATATATTTAGTTCACTGCTTTCGATTGGGAGAGACTAGTAATATAAATATTTTTTGACCGGTGTTCTCAAAGTTGGAAACAAAATTCGAAAGAATACACCCAAGAAATACACCAATCAAAATGGCAGGACACGGTTCGCGGCCGCGACTCCTATTTGCGGCAGCGACCGTGTCCACGAACCAAACTATCCCTCAAGCAAAATGAAGGGTTCGCGACCGCGACCCAATACCCTTTTTTTTTTTTTTTTATCCTAAAACACGTTTTTGGCTAAATTGGAGCCCAACACTTTCTCGTCTATATATATATATGGTCATTTTCGATTTTGACCTAACCTAGAACCCACCCCCCACACATATTCAGCCATTATTCAACATTGGAAGTAAAGGATTGGAAGGGGGTTGAAGATCAAGATCATCAATCCTATCTTTTGGTTCCTTCTATCTTATTTTCATGTTTTCTTGGATTTTCTCTTATTTTATCTATGTAATAGTTGTAATGGGTGGCTAGCACCCTAGAATTCACTTTTGATCAATGTGGAACCTTGAGTCGAAGATATTTATGTGATTATTGCGGTTAATATTACCAATTGGATTATGCTTTTTGAATGTTCTATGTTATTTGGGATTATTGATTCACACTTATGAATTGAATTGTGGTTTGATCACCCATTTGGATATTTGTTTGTGTGTTGCTAGAATTGGAAATTACTATCCGTAATTGTAGGATTTTCGATTCCCGTGTAGCAAACAATAGATTTATTTTATTGGGGATAACATAGAGTCGACCACTAGAACCGAACTTACGAGTTTTATGTCGAAACTACTCTATTGTCTTAATTCTTTAATGCACTCGATTATTGATTCTTAAAGAGCTTGTTTCAGGATTCGATAAGTTGAGTAGGATTAATTGAAGAGCTTATTTTGATTAATCATACTTAAGAGACAACAAGATTGATAGAGCTTGTTATGAATCTTGGAGTAGGAGTTCTAAGGCTAACTAATTGGGTATTAACAATAGTTGCGTAAATTGTCTAGGACCAAGGGGAAGCATGATCAAGGGTGAATAGTTTTATTACTTGAAAACCAAAAACCGAAAAAAATCATTCTATTTGTCTTCGTTTATTTGAATTATTAAATTACTAAGTATTTTTAGAGTAATTGTATTTGAGTTGCTTAATATAAATTTAGGTGTTAGTTGCTATTTCATTAAAATTCCCCCACTTCTTTATTGTTTTTCTAGTTTATTTACATTATATTTCTTGATCATAATAGTTTAATACATAAAGTAAAATTGTTCGACTATTCCTTGTGGGATCGACCCTTACTCGCCACTCTACTAGTTAGAGTTGTAAGCTAAGGTTAAGTGTATATTTATATACATTAATTTGGTGGTAAGAAACGACGCTACCAGTGGTGGTTAATCCCCTTTTATAAATTTTAGTAGTTACATAAGATATTTCATATGGATCCATCCTCAATTTGCGCATGTGGGACAATTCATTTTCAATAACTTGTAGTAACATATATAGTGTTGATTATAATATATTAAATGGTTTGTTGAGTTAAAAATTTGCTAAGTTGGTGTCAATTGATGTAAAAAAGAAAAGGATATAAACAAAAGACACCTCACAAGTCTAGCGCCTCGTGGCAGAAATCACCGAAACTCCCTGATTAGCGCCGGCCCATCGGAGGTACGTTGTCTTTTCTAGTGAGTTGGTCAAAATTGGATCATAATATGGCCGAACTTAAGGCCAAAGTTGAGCAATTGATAGAGGTACAAGAGTAAGTTGAAAAAGTATTTAAATATGGGACCAAATAATTAAAAAATTATGGGAGTAAATCTACTTTTTTCCCTCAAACACATGTTAAAAGTTGCCAGAACTCCCAGTTCCGCGCCGGCAAGTGGGAACCACGTGGCCCTTTCGGGTGAGTTGGTCAAAACTGAATTGTTGGAAAATCATGATAAAACTTTGATACATATATCAACTGAAATGTTAATTCGGTCGTATTAAAATGAGTTTCATATGTTATGAACTGTTGGAAAACCATTGTAAAACTTTGATACATATTAAAAATGAAATGTTGATTCGTTCGTATTAAAATGAGTTTATTATGTCATGAAATTTTTTTTTAATCGCCAACTTATAATAAAAAAATCAAATATGCATAATGGCAATTTAAGACATAGTTGTGGCTTCAAATTGCCTACGTGTAAATTTTAAGAATAGTTTTTATTTAATAAATTTTTAAAGTACAAGACATACAATTAGAGCTGTCAAAATGAGCCCGGCCTAATGGGTCAGCCTGATCAAACCGAAAAGAATTTGGTCTGACCCGAGTTTTTTTTGCCCAAAAAAAATTGGGCCTACTTGGCCCGACCCGAGCAGCCCGATGGGCTCAGCCCAACTTTATTTTTTCTCTTGTTTTTTTATTATTATTTTTTTATTTTTTCCTCCAATTAATTTTTAGAGGGAATTTTTTTATCTTTTCCTTTAATTATATGTTTTATGTTTCCTAATCCACGATAGAGGGATACTTTATTTTTTCTTTCAAGTAATTAAAAGATCGAAAGAAAGTGATTGCTTGTCTGTAAAAATATTTTAATTATAGTTCATAATACTCGTCTTGTTTCTTTATTATATAAGCGTATTTGAATTTTTAGTAATTGTAATTTGTGTGTTGCAATTTGGCATTGACCAATTCTTTTATAAAAAAATGCAGCGAGCCGAAACTGGCCCGACAACCCGATAGCCCGAGGATGGGTTGAGCTAGGCCTGAAAAAATCTAGCCCGACCCAACCCGATTTTATCTACTGGCCCGCCTGGACTGGGCTGGGCTGCACCGGCCCGACCATTTTGACAGATATACATACAATACATGTGGCCCCTTACATTTTTATGAAATTGGTATACATCTTACTAAACGTAATCCAACAATTGTTAGACGGAAAAAATTCATGTGGGCGGGGAAGCCATTTCACACAAATGAAAATGACCATCAACCGTCTTCTTAACCCTCCCTCTACACCACCCAGCTAACTAAAATAGATTATAACTTTGGGTTTCTAGTGGGCTGCTATAGTAAAATATCCTCCTCATCCTCTGCAAGCCAAAGGATACATATTCTCATCGCACTCTATTTTGCAATTGCGGCAAACCTCCACGTACTTTTGTGTCGTCTAGGCCAAGTAGTCGTGGATGTACATTCTACGTTTTCCCCGACTGGGCAAGTGGCGGTTGTGATTTCCTAGTATGGCAAGATGAACTGGGAAATACTTCCGACTCTTCCAGAGCAAGGGCTAGCTGCTGCTAGGCGTGTTATGCAACGGATAGAAGGTTTAATCTAGATGGAGTATATTCTGACTCAGATGGAGAGGGAAGCAAGTAGGGTGATGAGAATGCTGAGAGTGTTGTTACACGCATGAGCGAAATGCGAAGGATGGCAGACGAGATGGTTTCACTCAAGAGGTTGTTGAAGACTACATTAAGTATAATCTTGGTGGTGGTCATTGCCCTGGTTGGTGTAAGTGAGTTGTATTAAAAAAAATGGATATGTAGTCCCTTAATATTCTTATATTCAGTCGTTGCTCACTTTATTGAAACCGTTAATTTCGCCAATGAGCAATGCTTAATATGTTTCTAATCTAATGCAAAAAAATTATTTTGCTAGTTTCGCAAGTTAGAGGATCGTGCATGTAGTGAGACTTATTTGTGTTTGTATTACCCAAATTAATGACATACTAGTTAAATATGAGCAGACACAGTTTTCTCCGTTAGTCATAGTTAAATTTCTTATGAAAGCAAAGAAACCTTACCACAATTTTAATTATAGTTTTACAGTCGTAAATTTTAATCAGCACCATTGGCAACATAACCCTTTTCCAAAATATGAACCAAAATTATGAAATAGTTAAACTAATTTATACATATTTAATCAATTTTTATTTAAAATCAGAAATGAAGAATCTCAGCAAATCTATAAATACTAAGACACGCTATTTATGTATTTTATCTGGGTTTACGGCCCTAAGTGGCATTCGCAACTCCATGCAACTATTAGTGGTGGCTTTTTATGCGAGTTGGGTTGTTATCGTGCAAATTCGATAAGGCCCAAACCAATAAGGGCTAATCCTAACATGTCCATTAATTTTATTGGGTTGACAATCTTAACCAAAACATTAAGCAGTAAAAATCCGATATTCCAACCCATCCCAAGTAAGACCTTCAATACTTTCATGTGTATTTATGTCTTATTGTTTTGTTCAGGCTCAGTGAACGTATTACTACTATTAATCATCGACTGGTCTTAAATTATAAAAGGAAAAGACAACATATGTTTTTTATCTCTCAATTATTTACGAATATTTTCAGAGGCTCTTATGTTTGAAAATAGTTATAGAGATCCCTTAGTAATAATTACTAAGCAGTAGTATTGGTAATTATTATTATTATTATTATTATTATTATTATTATTATTATTATTATTATTATTATTATTATTATTATTATTATTATTATTATTAATAAGCTAATTATTATTGTTGTTGTTATTATTATTATTATTATTATTATTATTATTATTATTATTATTATTATTATTATTATTATTATTATTATTTGTTCATTATCGGGTTTTATCAGGTTGTCCCGATATGACCCGAACTTTTTTCACGTCTTATGGGGTTGACCCGATAATGACCCAAACCCGTTAGACATCAGCCCAAATCGAAATTATCGTACGGTTTCGTGTCGTCCTTTCGGATCGTGCCGAGTGTTGCCTCCCCTATGAAACATAACCTTATATGTTACATCATTTTTGGTTTCATTTAGCGGGTCACCATGCATGGAGATGTCAAATATAGGCATAGCCCTATACAGCAGCCTGGGGTGTCCAACATTTTAAATGGGCTGGCCCATAGAAATATATGTCCAAAGTACTATTTAGCTAATTGAGTCGCTCCAATTGGTCAAAAGTTCAATGAGTGCGGGGCCTACCCGATAATCTTAGAATATTGTAGAAAAATATCCCGGGTCGTGCAGACTAATTTTATGCCCGACTAAAATTTTGTTCCGGCTAGAACTCGCTCGAAATATGACATTGGTCCGACCAACTCGGCCTAACCGGGCCACACTCTAGAAATGCCACCTATACCCATGCAGTAGGATAGGTAATGACGAGGGATATAGGCAAAGTAAGGGTTAAGTGTGCTCACGTGATGGCCCTCACTTTATCCAAGTCTATGTGGAAATTGAAGTGTTTGATTGGTAAAAATTTAAGGTAATAGTGGGGCAAAATTTTGTCCGAATTCAAAACCATGTTTAGATTTTATGGTTCCAATAAAAGTAAAAGTCTACAAGATCTAAAAGCAAATTTCTCTTTCTAGCCAACATATCCAAATCTTGATGAAACCTTTTTGGTTCTCATCGGTTTTGCCACAACCTAACAAGTACTTACCTTCAAGAATCTAATATTGATGTGGATCTAATTATCTAAATTTTATTCCTTAGTTAGCACCACTTTGAATACAGGATTAAATTCCCTATTAAGTTAGATTTTTTCAAAATTTAATTTTTAAGATACATTCAGCAAATCTTTCTTTAAAGGTAAGTGCATAATTCTGATATATTAGTTTTATGTCACTATTACATATTTAATTCACTCCTCAAGTATTAAAATTAAGTTGAAGGGTTGGTCCCTTGTTAACCAGTTGCACGAATCTAACATCTGTGAAATGCAGGTTTGTGGGTTAGATGGAGAAATTCTATACTACCCATTTCAGTAATGTGCGACTCCGTGATCTGACCAACCATTCGAAAAGTGTTTGAAAAAATAAAAGTGTTATTAAATGTTTTGCAATTTATAATCATCTATTCCTTTTTGTCACCACCAGTGATTTGCATATTACCCAAAAAAAAAAATTAGTGGTGGCTAATACCAATAGAAAAATAAGGCCAAAAATTATTTTTTGTCATATAAAAAATATTCCATTTTTCAATTTTAGTCCCATAAGTAGATGCTTCTTCGATTTAGTCCCGTAAGTGCTAAAATTTTCTAATGTAAGGACAATTCTCGCCTAGAAATACCATATCGGACGGAAATAACTCCGTGCAAGTCACGTGACTGAAATAATTAGTAAAATCCGATGACTTGTATTGACATGGTAAAATTAGCTGAATTGGACTTTTTTCTGTCAAATTTAAATTCAAAATAAAATTATTATCCACATCACTAGAGAAATATAGAATTATTTGTAAAACCATATTAAACTTACCCAAGTAAACATTTTAAACATTACGGGACCAAAAATTATATGGCCGCAAAATAAAATCAAAATAGAATTGTAATTTTTTGGCAGATGCGAAAATCATGAGACTCGTATTAGTAATCAGCTGACACACAATCCCTTTAGTATCTTCAGACAAAATTTGGTCACTAATTTCATAATAGTAGAATATTTTTGGCCTCTAAATTAATTTCATAATAGGAGCACCAGGCGTCTGATATGCATTTCCAGGAAATGTTGGTGTTGTTAAAAAAGAGACTTGAGATTTCAAAGCCCCTCTCCACAAATTTAAAAACACATGTTCAATTAAATTAATGATACCGACTCATTAACAAATACAAACTAGACCGAATTAAGTGCACCCACTACCTCATTAATTTTTACACGATATCCCAACTCACCCTAGAAACCACCAGTCCATCAAGCACGAAATTTATCTTGTATGTGAAATTGGTTGAAGCCAAAAATTATTTATACAAGCAGTCAATAAACTTTATTGGAAGGATAAAATATGTCATTAATTAATCAAAAATCTAGAAATTAAGGAAATCGCACAAAATAATAAAAAAATTTGATGCAAAAATAGCCTCACGCACATGCAATTACATTAAATGACTGAAATTTAACTTAACATTCACTTAACAAACAAACATTACATAACAATACTAACAACCAAAAACCACAGACTACAAGAAATAAAAATTACTACGAAGCCCAATAAGAAGGAGTACTACGACTACCATACCCAACTAATTCTTTCTTAGATCCAATACTCATCGTCAACCTTGATGCTACCTTCGTTCCGATTTACCCACACATGAAACCTTGCCGAATCTTTTCCACATTTTCCAAACTCCACCGTATCTCCTTGATTCAAACAAGGAGTTGCTGCAACTTTGCCCCAACTCTTGCTCAGTCGGCATATTGGATTACTATCACCGGAAATCTCACAATACTCAAATCGACAAGTGAATGTAACTCCAGAATTCCAAACCTCAATCCTTATTGGTCGGGTTTGTTTACCAATCCAACTAGTCATTCCCACTGGTACACTGAGATGGTGATATGCCTCTCTAGTGCGGCATGAAGCTTTGAAGAATCTTTGGGGTTCATTCTCAGCTGCTTTTCAGGCAGCATTTCTGGTAATGAGGGGCATGGTTTTTTCGAACCCGATCAGATCAATGAAGTTAGACTGGGAGATGATGGAGTGGGGCTTCGTGGAAATGTGTGAGTGTATAAGACGGCCGGTTACACTCAATATAAATAGGGCCCTTTCAGATGCTTGCCCTAGTAGGTTGGAGAACGGACCGGTTAGGTTGGAAGTAAATGAGTAGTGAACAAACACATGGTTGTTTACCCATCTAATCCTGTAGTCCTTTATTTACTTTAAATTTAGAATTGCACGTGCGATGAGTAACAATTTATGTACTACGATTTCTCTCAATTTTGAAATCATATATGTAGATGTTATGATAAATTAGTACGTAACTAAAAATACAATGACAAATGAACAGGTTTCACATGTGTTTAGTGGCTCCATAGATCAAGTATATTGCGGGTGTGTCGTGATATTATTTTTTAAAAACCCCCTAACTATGGGTTTGTTAATAAAATGTGTGGTCAAGTTGTTAATTTATTTTATTACGCAACATCAAATACATTTTAATTTTAGTTGGTCAGCAAGTTGTTAAGTTATTTTAGTTTGCAACGCCAAATATGGTTTAATTTTCATTGTAGTCCTTTCTTCGAGGGAATTACTAATGCAAATGAAAAAACAAAAAAAATGTACTCTATAAAATGTGTTAAATAAAAAATTCCATTATACGTAGTAAGTTTATAGTTGAGATTCTGTTTGTAATTTGTTAAATATATTAGAATTATATATAAAATCAAAAGAAACAGTTCAAATTTATTTAGTTTGATAATAAAATAATAAGTAATAAAAATTAAAGCAATCATTGTAGAACTTAACTTGTTGCTTTGATTTCTTTTAAATTTTAAATGGTACGTTTCTTATTAATTTTATTAAATTTCTGGTAAGTTTAATCTATTAAAAGTAATTTAGTAATTTTATTATAAATTCTTTGGTGACATTAACTACATTGTCCTTCAGCTTTATTTGAGTTCAATAAACAAATCATTAATTTTTAGTGCCTCATTCATACATCAAACCTAATAGTTATGCGAACAGTGGTTTTTAATCTCCTCTTAATTATAACCAAGCAATATGTATATTAGTAGTTCGCCCAACTATAAAATTATTATGAAACATCTGAACAACAATTACCAATTTAGATCATAGATACGACTTGATACTAGGAAATTCTCCATTTATAATCGATAAGTAGTACATAACATTGACCAAAACGATGATTAAACCACAAAGACCCAACTAAGAACAAACTAGAGTACTGCGAAGATCACAAGACATAAGACGGTGTTAAGCGTACAAAAGCGACACCAAGACGTAACGATCCTGCAAATTTCCCATTAGTTGGTGGTTCAACCTACTTTTGGTGAGGCCAAATGCAAACTGTTTTTTGGGGCTCTCCAAGCACTGCCTCATCTTGGCCAGAGAAGAGACGGAATAGCCAAGCAAAGTCTATGGAGTCCATACCCTTCACATGGAAAAGTTGATTGAACGCAAGAAAATATTGCTCACTTGTCCACCTGAACATATGCTCCACCTCCGTCTCCTGTAAAAATGTGCGCTACTATTAAATAATTTGCAAATTTATGCCGAATATTTTAGTGTACAAAGATTAGAAGATGATATTAATTGAACGCTTACTCTAGATACCGCCTGAACAGTTCGATAAAGTGAGAATACTCTGTTGGAATGTATATCATACGCAATTTCTGGCTTGCATATGTAGACAACGAAGTTAATGAAGCGGTTGTCGAAAGCCTGCAGTTTCTTGATAATGTCCACCTCTGTAATATGTACACCAAATAATTCAAACATCATATTAGATAGAGAATGGATGATGCCCTTCATGGCAGTGGTGTCTGAGACTTCGCAGCTTGTAGACTTCACAACTAGCATCGACAGCAGCGCATGCTCCTCAGCCTGGGTCCAATACCTAAGGTCCACCATATCCACCACTGAAATTGCAGGCATTTTGAATGAGATGGAGAGGATAGAGGATAGATATTTTAGATGGAGGAGTAGAGATATAATATAGAAAGTGTAAAAGTGAAAGTGAGGTTCCTACTTGTAGAGTACATAGTATCATTGGAGTGATTAATTTTAATTTAATTTAAAATTAATAAAAGGGATAAAATGTTAGGATGATCTATACGTGTAGAAACCACCACAAATGCTTTCAAGTGATCTTATAAGAAAATATCTGCAAAATTCTTTAAATTTATTTTAGAACATACATTCTACAAAATTATCCGATCATCGTAATTATTACGTTTAATCTGTATAAACCCCATTTAGAGTGTAAGTGTATATTTTAGGGAGATTGAGGGTGGAGATTGTAAGAAAAAATTCTTTTTTAAGGGTGTTCAAAACTGAATGAGATGGACTGAAATGGGAAGTTTGCAAAACTGAGCGGGACTGAGGAAGTATGACATTTAGAACAACTCCATTCACACACAAAAATTCAATTTTTGGGGGGGAATTTACAGCTTATCCCTCCGTCCCCTCCCCCCCCCCCCCCCCCCCCCCACCCCACTACAAATCATCTCTCTATATTAGAGGGATGAATAATGTCTCCCAATAAATAAGGGGACACTGCTCATCCCCACAAAAATTGTATTTGTATATTATATGCTAAAAATACCCCTAAATTCAGTATTAACTACTTAAATGTTATATTTTTTATTATTTGTATTTAAAGTGTTATCTAATACTATTAAAATTAATTAGGAAAAAAAAATTGATTAATTTATTTTATTGATCTTGCATATTTAAAAATAAATAAACAATAATAAGATAAATTACTAGTTACCTCAAACTGCAATGTTTTATCTTTAAGTGTGAAATTATTAATATATGTTCACTAAAATAAATAGTGTTGATTTTTTATAATAAGTAAAACGTAAATAATTATTTATAAAAATAATAAGAAGTAAGTAATTTTTTGTGTAAAATTTAGTGGAATAGAGTTGGGTTAGAGATGATTAATACAAAAATGTAAGCTTATTGAGATATAGTTGGGTTGGAGAGTTACGCAAAACTGTAAATTTAATGTGATAGAGTTGGATTAGAGATAGTGTACATAAGAACTGTATTTTTAGTGCGAAAATCACACTATTAATAGAGGATGGGTTGGAGATGCTCTTACATTATTCATAAGCTTTTAACGATAAATGCTATATTTACTAGTAGGATAATATTTCGGTTAGAGAGTTGTTTTAGAACTGTAAAGGTTTAAATCTAAAACACTAAATTTCCGCCTCCGATGAGTATAATTATAGATAGTTCACCAGAATTGTATTCGTTAGATATCAAAATGTTATAGATTAGGCATGGACAAAATTTTTTTCCTTTACTTTTTTTTTTAGAATAAACTGACCCTACGATATTAGAATCATATTTGTTGCCTTAAAGAATCAAATTAATTATTTAAATATAAAAGGTAAAATACTGTTAGGGATTAATATTGCAACAATTTAATTAATTTAATAGAATACATATTAATATCTCACGTTACATACGAATCAATATTATTAATATGAATATGTTCCACATGAACATTGATATAAAACAAAAACCTAGCGTAATGTGTTTTCTTTTGGTTTCGTGAAATCTTTGAAAATTCCAGTCACAAAATTATCATGCACATTGCATCTCTCCACTAAATATCCAAAATTTTCAAATCAAATAAAGTAACACAAATATACGAAATGGAAATAAACTAACGTTTGAAAATTAACAAGATGAAATTAATGATTAAGCTGAAACATATTATACGACCAGGCAACACATAACCTAGATAACACAAACTACGCGAATATTACAAGACGCATATATCTACAGACTACTAGTTAAGCACCCAAAATGAACCCTTGACTGGATGATCAAAACAATGCACAAGAAGCTTTAGTCTTCATGATGATCTACCACTCCCACTGCCGTAAACCCCAAGTTATAGCATTTTTAAAGAACGACGTGTTGTTCTCAACATTCCAACCTTTTACCCCTGAACATTAATGGATCACGAAGTGGATCACCGATCCAAGGTGTGACTTCACCGTTGCAAGCATTTTACAACCACTGATAATCAAGAGTGTCACACCTTAAGACTCTAAACATATTATTCATCATATCAAAATCCTTCTCACCCTTGAACAGCGGAACAAGACGTTTCGGAACATCGACAAACCATTAATTTTTGTATGACATTATAACCCAAACGAAATTGAGAACAAAATCATATTTCACTCCACTATGTCCCAGGAACCAAACAAAATAAAGAAAACGGTTGCGGAAGTTTTAAATCTTCATGATTATATCTCTTGGAGAGAAGTACCGCAAACTGTTGTTAATGAAAATTTCAGAAAAAACCTTTGCGAATACACACATTGTATGATGATCCACCAGGTCGAATTCGTAAGATGTCTTGCACATAGCAACAAGTAGTAGTTTCTCATCTGCCTCACTCCATCGACAAAGCTTAGACATGACGTATTCAAGGATAGAGGACATTATGGTGAGGCATAATTACTAGAGATTAAATTGTGTTATGAGTCTTATAAACGGTAACGAGGGTTTCTAAAAGAAAAAGTAGTGGGTGGCCAAGGAGTTTACGTGAAGCGTTGTACTGTAGGCTAATAGGATTTACAAATTATGAGAAACTAAATGGTAATAGTTGCATATAAACATTTTGTGTTCTCTAATATTAGTTAGATGTGCCCCTTATATTTTCAATTCAATTAATATTTATTCAAACTCAATTAGAGGTGAAGATTATACAATTAGGACATTAAGAGAATACTTGTGCTGGGATATAGTGGCATGTGCAACATTCCCTGTGGCACATCCTCGAATAGTACAACACGTTAAATATTATTTAGGGGATTTGTAGGGTAGGATGTGTATTGCAAATTGTAAAAGGTGTGTTGAGACTTATAATTAGGATGATGTATGTAATAGGGTATGGATGTGGAGGGATGGGGCATCCGACTGTAAAGCAAATTAGGTTGGAGATAGGTCATCCCTCATCCTAATGGGGACATCTCAAAACAATTAAGACTCCGAAGAGGATACTTGAATTGGCATGTTCCAATTAGACTGGTGCATGATCAATCCCCAACATATTTCACTTTTCGGGGTGGGCATCCTTGTTTTGTTAAAATGCATATTTCGGTAAAACACTCTAGATTATAGTGCATTACTTCAGTTAGCGTGAAAGGAGACATTTTTTCGAAAAATTTCATTTGAAGATTTGTGTGGGTAACATACAATTTTACACCCAATTTAGGACTAATTTATTTATATTGATGCTTAAAAAACACTACGATGCGGATACAGCCCTACCACATTGTTCGATTACTTTGTTTACTACTCATCGTAGTGTTTTTTTTTTTTTGGTTGCCATCACAGATTTAGAAGAATAACGACTAATAAGACACATTTATAAACAACTTTACCTAATTGTAACTATACACCACCCACACCTTTATAATTTTTATTATTAATATTAATATTGTACAAATTACTCACTTCGTCTCACCCCAATTTATTCCATATACTTATTGGTACATCCCGCATTAGTTTACAAAGTCTTAAAAAATATATTTCTCTCACAATCTCCATACTCAAAATCTTCATACTCAATCACCACCTTCAAAAGACAAAACTAAAAAGCAAAAAAGAAAACAAAAACATGATTTCTTTTAATATACGCACCCCTTAAGATGTGCAAGAGAGGTTGAGACGGAGGTTGTATACGTGATCATGATTGATTTAAAAATAAATGAAAAATAATTTGTAATACAAGCGAATTTTATACTCCAAGGGCATGCTTGCTTATGGTTTCACTCATTAGATTTCTTGGATCAAATTTCAATAAAGTACACTCATTAACTCCCTCAGCCAAGTTTGACTCAGCACTCTCCAGCCTTAAGCAAATACACCCCAAATTTATGATAATTTATAATGATGAATGAAAATCTAAAAAAGTATAATACACATTATAATTATTATTATTATTATTATTACCAATAATTATTAAAATACGTAATTCAAAATAGTATACACAGTGAGTTTGCATGTCGACCAATATATTGTCCATATTTTCGTGAACAATAATGGTTGCACTTGGAGTTGATATTTTTAGCTTAGTGAATGTAGGTTTAGTGGATGCCATTTTACCAACCTATAACCTAGTATCACATGCAACAAAAGCTATGGTTTAGATAGGCGTACCAAAGCGGAAAGTGTATCCAAAGATTGGTCTAGGATCTCATAGGGGTACCCTCTCTACCTCAAACCAATGCTCATATGATTCTTGTCCGATTTGGAGTAGTAGGGGTTGCAAAACAGGGGTTAAAGTGGAGGTAAGATTTGTCCACATTATACAAGGGATATCAATTTCAAGTTCCAATGCAAGCCACATCAGGAACAAATCTCACCTTCAAGTTTTTCGATGCCACCTTGGGATTTTATTTCTTTTTTTATGCATACAATTGCGAATGCTACAAGAAACATCCCACTTTAAGATTATTTTTTATAGAACTTACAATATTTATGATACCTATTTTTGGAACCAAACTTTTTCCGCTCAGGTGTATTGGTTAATTAAAATTTAAAAATTTCCTACTTGAGGTTTTTAGGCTATCTTGTCACTCTAATTGTAATATATTAGTATAAATCAAGCTTTTTTTAACAATTTATTATTTTATTGTTAACCGATCATATCGGGCGACCGAACATCGAATATTTTGTCGAGATTTTAGTTTGGCATTCGTAGTTGTTGGGTTTAATTAGGATATTTATTTTTCCCTCAACTTGGAGTATTTGAATATAAATTAAAATTTTCTCTTATAGATTATGTTTTTTCAAAACACGTTCAACACCGTCAATCAAATATCAAATGTGTTGCCGTGATTAGAGGTCGGGACTCGTAGTTGTTGAGTTTAGGGTATCTTGTCACTCTAATTATAATATATTAGTATAAATCAAGCATTTTTTACAATTTATTATTTAATTAGTAACCTATCATATCGGACGACTGAATATCGAATATAGTGCCGGGATTTTAATTTGCCAATCGTAGTTGATGGGTTTAATTAGGAAATTTGTTTATCCCTCAACTTGGAGTATTTTATATAAATTAAAATTTTCTCTTATAGATTATGTTTTTCTAAAACACGTTCAACACTGTCGATCAAATCTCAAATGTATTGTCGTGATTAGAGTAAGGGACTCGTAGTTGTTGAGTTTAGGGTATATTGTTACTCTAATTATAATATATTAGTTTAAATCAAGCCTTTTTTAACAATTATTTATTTTATTAGTAATCTATCATATCGGACGATCGAATATCGAACATAATGCCGGGATTTTAGTTTGGTAATCGTAGTTGTTGGATTTAATTAGGATATTTGTTTATCCCTCAACTTGGAGTATTTGAATATAAATTAAAATTTTCTCTTATGGATTATGTTTTTTTAAAACACGTTCAACATTGTCGATCAAATATCAAATGTGTTGCCGTGATTAGAGGTTCTGACTCGTAGTTGTTGAGTTTGGGGTATCTTGTCACTCTAATTATAATATATCAGTATAAATCAAGCATTTTTTAACAACTTATTATTTTATTAGTAACCTATCATATCGGACGATCGAATATCTAATATAATGGCGGGATTTTAGTTTGACAATCGTAGTTGTTGGATTTAATTAGGATATTTGTTTATCCCTCAACTTGGAGTATTTGAATATAAATTATAATTTTCTCTTATAGATTACGTTTTTTTAAAACACGTTTAACACCGTTGATCAAATATCAAATGTATTGCGGTGATTAGAGTATGGGACTTGTAGTTGTTGAGTTTAGGGTATCTTTAAAGTCTCATTATAGTTTATGACTCTTAAATAATAACAGTAGCTATATTTGTGAAAATTGTCGTGGGAATGTTATTTGGAGACTTAAAACTATAAAATAATAATTACATTGTTTAAATCGTTTTTTCTCCAAAAAAACACTACACATCATCCATGATAATGCATAAAGTTGTGTGATAAGGATATGGGCTTATATCTTACCGTCTATAAAAGGAGGATGGAGATCAAGGATATGAAGCACTTCTGACCATCAAACTTATTTCTCATTACCTTCTCCTACTGCTGAAAATGACGTCCACACCCCCACGTTCCATGATTTTAAAGGAATGGCAGACTCCACCATCGCCACGGAGTCTTGAGGTACTGTACCTAACGACTCGGAAAGAGAGCGATGAACTCAAACTTGAACTCCGCAGCCTCGTCCAGAGGATCGTCAGCGTTTGTCATGAGGTTGAGCTCCGGAGTCTAATCCTTGTAGATGAACCGTTGGTTTTGTGTATGGTATGTTTCTTGAAATTGTTCGTGAAAAAAAGATGAGGGATGTGCCGGTAATTATCATCCCAGACACGAGCTCTTCAGATGCGTAGTTGGTGTGAGGTAGTTGTCTGCATATTTATGGACTCTCCTATTAACTATCTTTAAATTATATCTTGATCTATGTTTCGTGTTTTAATTTTTGTTTAGTTGTAATTGTAGCTTTAACTGACGAGATTTCTATGAATATGATGTAGGCTTTATTTTAAATTTAGCGTTTCGTAATTTCGTTTATTCGAAGCCCCACCAGTCACAATTCTTCAAAATTCATTTGAAAAAAGAAAACTTATTCTGCATGTTTTTATGAATGTTAATTGTGAAACCCCATAAAACATTGTGCTTCTATGACGGTAATTATTGAGCTACCTAGACACCGATATTGATACAACAAAGGCTTGTTCTTAGTTTTTGGGTAAATGATAGCAAACCAAACTAATCCAAAACCCAGCTGATAACTAGTGTGCACGCATAAATTCATGAATTTATATGATAAAATGAAGATGGAATAGATTAATGCATCATGTTATATTAAAAATGCAAAGTTATATAATTTATAATCAGAAATGTTTAACTAGTTTTATTTATTGATAGAATCTTATTCGAGTAGCCAACAAGGAATACTTAGATTCTAACTCAAATATTTCTTTGTATGCATAAACAATAGTACTTTGTTATCATAAATTAAAAACTGAATATACAAATATATATATATATATATATATATATATATTTATAAATATTAAATAACTAACCAAATAAATTAGTAAATATTTAAATAAAAGAGAATACTAGATCTGGGTGTTCTATACTGTTTTTTACTTTTTCTGTGAGAGAACCAAACTTTACTATTTTGTCAATATCTTATCTAATCTAGTCAGATTCATATGTAAATTGGTCGTTATTTCAAATTATCGAATATTTCTAAGAGGGAAAAGATGTTTCAATAAATTTTGTAAGTTTGATTAAGAAATATGTGATGATGGGGGAGTTCACACCCATATTTTTCATAAAAGAGTGTATAATGAGTCCAGTCTGAGTTATTTAAAGAATTACTCCCTCCGTCCCAGCTAATTTTGCACGGTTGACCGGACACGGATGTTAAGAAAAAACAATTTTTTTGGAATCTTTGACTTTTTCAAATGTGAAGATTGAGGGTGGAGATTGTGAGAGAAATTTCCTTTTTAAGGGTGTGCAAAGTTAAGTGGGACGGATCGAAAAGGAAAGTATGCAAATTTAAGTGGGACGGAGGGAGTAATTAGTATATTGATTTACTATTAAGGTAACAAGTACTACAATGTTATAAATCCCCTGTATATCTCTGATTAAATGGGGAACCCAATTACTTAGATAATTTTAAAGGATACAGGTCTCATCCATATTTTTTTAAAGCAAAACGACTTTCATCACCATTACAAATTAAAATTCAACGCAGGTAACATCTTCGCTAATACTATTACGCATGAATAACTAATTGATTACCTCAAACAACACATATTAAGGGAAAAACAGTTCATTAAAATGAACTTCACTAATAATAGATACTTTGATTTTACATCAGTATTGAATATATCTCAAATAGAACTAGTGCCTTGACATAGAATACTTATAACAACTAAGATAAAACGAACTTGCCACCCACACCAAAACAAGGCACAGAAGAAACCCAACCAACATACCCATTGAAAACGAACCACCAACACAAGGATCTTGATACGACCCCGTTGTCACAAGCTCACTACATGCATTTTCCAAACTACCTTTTTTTCCTCATCACCTACAATCTTAGAAGCCTCTGCTTTCCCGTCTTCAACTGTGCGATCGGGGTCGGATTGTAATGGGTTGTCCTCCATGGGTACAATTCGATTGCTCACAGACTGTGAACTGCTAGCCTCCTCCTTGGGAATACATTGATGACAAAGGAAAGTACCGAGACCTTAATGGTCTTCTTCTCTGAGGTGTAAGACCTAAAGACGCAATCCTTGTAACCAAGAACTTCCGAAGCACATTCTTCCCAGCTAGAAAATATACCGATGCGACGTCCCATAAAAACCACATAATACTTGCAATATGCCATTACCAAATACACGAAATGAAAAATAACAGTTTCATGAATGGAGAAAAAAAAAGAGAGGAAGAGATACAAGAGGCAGGAGGAGAGGGAGATATGGAGAAACTATAGTGACAATAATATGGATGAGAGAGAGAACTGATAAAGGAAGAGAGATAAAAAAAAAAAAAAGGTGGAGTTTTATTTCAATTATAAATTAGGAAAAAAAAAGTTAAAGTCTACAGTAAATGAAACTCTATAGTGCATAATTTGAAATTAAACAGTAACTAAAAAAACCTAGAAAAGGGTGTATCAGTCATTTTGCGCATATATTTACATATTCATTTTCTTTTTTCCAAAATGTGGCCAACCACATTGTATCCAACCATCAACTTCCTTTCTTTTATAACTATATTTTCTTTCTAATTATTCCAGGTCCCTAAATTGTTGAAACAACAGTATTTCTGCCCCTACCCTGTGGGACACTATTATCATGACAACTTAATTTGTGAAAACCTACATTTCATAACATTGTGACAAACTACATTTCATGACAAGTTAAATTAGTTGTAAGTTTATATTATGGCACATGTATCATGATAACCTTGAATCGTGGGACATGAAAATTTTGAAGAAGGTTATAGTTATATTAAAAAGGTTTAAGATTGTACTAAAGTTACAAGATGACTAAAAATTATATAAAAAGTTACAATATATACATACACACATATATATACATACATACATACATATGTACATACATACATACATACATACATACATACATACATACATACATAAAATTTTATATATATATATATATATAATTTTCGTCTTTAAAAAAGTGTTACACAAAAATCTTTTTGTGATGAGTAGGTGATTAAGTAATGACTAGAATAGATTTTACCAAAGACTATAATATCTTCGATGTTGATCAAATCAATGATATTAAACGTTTCAAAAGAGTATATCAAATCAATATTTAGTAAAAATATGAATTTTCTATGAAAACATATTGAAAAATCTGGAATTCTCAGTATCTATGTTGATATCAGCGGAATTACAAGTTGATTAGATGAAAAATAAAAAAATATTAGTAAGTGTCTGAAATTGTTGAAAAATATTGGTGAATGTCAAGAAATATCGATGAGTATAGAAAACATCGAGGAGATGTGAACAAATATAAAAAAAAAAAATATCGAGGAAAACATCAACAAATATTTAAAAGAGAGAGAGAGAGGGAGGAAATATTAGAGGATATCGGCAAATATAAAAAAAAAATGAAAACTTTGAATTTTACTATTCAATTCAGTTTGCAAGAAAATAAGAAAAACAAAGAAAATAATAATCACTATAATTACATAGACGTAGAATATGTTAGGTCGAGTAAACTGGCTTTTGTAATTTTGCATCAAGTTCTTTTGATTTTTTTATTGTAATACTAGAGAGTGGTCAGAGTTTGTTACATACATAGATACATACATATGTATATATCTTATATAATATTTTCTGAAAATTTAGTATAAATTTCATAACTTTTTGTTGTTTATTAAATGTATTGTTAATACTTGTATCAATATTGATATATCCTCTGGTACTATGTTAACCATATTTTCATCCTTGTATTACAAGTTGTAAGATGAGTGAGTGAAATAAACTGAAAATATATAGAGTACTAGGGCAAATTTCATAAATGAGGACCAAAGTACACCTATTGCATCCAATTGGATACTTAAACTATAAATTGTATCAAAATGGCTACTAAAATATTCTTTCGTTTCATTTGTTGTTTTAGTTGAGTTATCTTATCAATCTCATCATGCGTGGTAATTAGGAGTCACATACAAAAGATATCCTTGTAATTAAATATTTTTTGTGGACAACTAAATGACGACACTTAAAAATTAATTAAATATCAATAAAAAAATATTATTTATGTCTTAGGAATTTAATCAAAGTAATTCTTAAGTATATTGATATTTAATTTGGACCAAAATAAATTATCTACCAACACTTTGGCAAGAGATCTCAATCAAATCAAGAAAGGCCCGGTCAAGTCAAAAGGACCTAACCAGCAAGACGGCACAACCAAGTCAAAAAGGCCTCTACAAATAAAAAGGCTCAAAAGTCAGTTTGGCCAACCAAATCAGATCAAGTCAAGTCAGGCCCAACCAAATCAGGCCAAGCCTATCAAATAATGATGGCCAATCAAATAGCGCCACATGGCGAAGGAAATAGGAAGAGCTCCTCCCCATACCTATAAAAGGAGACCTCTGTTCATTCTTTGAACACACAAGGTGAGAGCTTCAAGAAGTTGGAAGAACTCCAAGAAATCCAGATAACTCAAAGTTTTTGATGATTTGAAGACGTTCTTGAAGATTCGAAGATATTCTTCAAGATTCTAAGACATTCTTCATCAAAATCATCAAGAATTAGCGTTCCATCTGAAATCAAGTCGTTCGGTCTTCGGACAAAACGTTATTGAATAACAACTTAAGCGGCGGAGGAAATCAAGAAGGAGAATTCACTCCAAAATTTCAAATTCAAATAAAACATTCGAAGAGAAGAATCAGAGGATTGAAGACTAGAAATTGTAACCTACACAATTCTTCATTTAATCCAGTTGGAATTAATTTGTACAAGTATTTTGTGTTTGTTAATTCAATACACAAAATTTATTGTTACAATCCAGTTAAAAAGTATTAATTTTTTTAAAGTTATATTTTCAGAGAGGAAAAAAAAAATTCTTCTGAAATCATGCGTGGTAATCAGGTCTATGTGGACTGTCACACCATCTAAAACTATGATATTTACATCAAATTAGGCATTATACATAAATTTTGTGCACCTCCTGTATGTCTACTCAACTTTCAATATTTTTCTGTTAGAAACTTGAAATACAGTATATTTTTATGGGTTAATTACCAAAAGTAGTCTGTACTATGAACCTTTTTATTTTTGCAGTCTCAACATTTAATTTTTTTCGATTATAACATGTACTAATCGTTTTTTTTTTTCATTTATGCAACCTCCGACAATATTTACGGTTGTATAAACCATGTGATTCGCACATATTTTTTTTACCAATAAGATGGCGACACGTGATGATAAAATTTAGAAATTCGGAAAATTAATTGAAATTAAAAAAATTTAAAAACTTATTTCTGAAATTAATTTTAAAAATTCTAAAAATCATATAGAATTCTAAAAATTCATTTAAAATCTAGAAATTAATTTTAAAATCCTAAAATTTTTATTTGAAATCCAAAAAAATATTTCTAAAATTAATTTTAAATTTCAGAAATTAATTTTAAAATCCTTAAATTATTTAAAATCCAAAAAAAAATTTCTGAAATTAATTTTAAAAATTCTTGAAATACATTTAATATTCAGAAATTCATTTCAAAGTACGAAAGTTTTATTCAAAATCCAAAAAATTATTTCTGAAATTAATTTTAAGATTATAAAAATTCATTTAAAATTCAGAAATTAATTTAAGAATTATTTCAAATTATTTCAAATTAATTTAAAAATTCATTTAAAAATCCAAAAAAATAAATTTTATTTCTGAAATTAATATTAAAATTCTAAAAAAATTCATTTAACATTCAGAAATTCATTTAAAAATCCAGAAAACACATTTAAAATCTAAAAAACAAAAAATTCTAAAATATCAATAAAATCATTTAAAAAAATCATAAAACTGATTTAAAATTCAAAATAAGTAAAAAAAAATATTTCTAAAATTAATTTAAAAATTTTGAAATTCCGGGGACATATATCCATCTATACCTCTGGCAATTTTCCACTGTAAAAAAATATAAATAAATAAAAAAAAAAAGAAAAAAAAAAAAGAACCACGCCGAATCAGGCCTTATTCACCAAGTCTTTCGTGGAGATAAATGTGCCATGAAAACAATAAGGAACTCGAGTCTTAGCTTCACCGAAGATTCTAGCTTCATCATCCTCGCATTCACGATTTTAAGCTCCGATTTTCATTTCATCTCGTCGTGTATAAACGTCATAACATAGTTGTCGTCTTCATCAGTAGCATTAGCATTCGGAAGAAACAACGGCTCCCCTTTGTAAAATAATTTATTTACTTCGCCAATGAATAGGTCTACCTTTGCGAAACTAGAGACTTTCGGCCATGGCTCTGCAATCAGTAAGAATGCGAATTGCGTCTTTCTTCGGAGTTTGTTTCAGTTTACCCCCTTTATTTGTTTGATTCAATTCCTCATCTTCATCGGATGAGTAAAAGCCCAAAAGAAAATAATTTTTAAATTAAATTCAGAAACAATATTTTTTCATTTTCAGGATTTTTATATCAATATTCGGAATTTTAAATGATATTTCTTAGTTTTAAATGAATTTTTAGAAGTTTCAAATTAATTTCAGAAATAAATTTATTCATTTTCAGAATTTATAAATGAATTTTCTGAATATTTAGAATTTATAAACTAATTTCAGAAATAATTTTTTTAATCTTTTGGATTTTGAAATCAACTTACTGATTTTTAAATGATATTTCTGAATTTTAAATGAAATTTTAGATTTTTCAAATTAATTTCAGATTTTTCTAGATTTTAAGGATATTTTCTAGATTTTTCAATGATTTTTCTGAAATTTTAATGAATTATTAGAATTATAAATTTAATTTCAGAAATACTTTTTTAAGTTTTTGGATTTAAAATTATTTTTTCTGAATTTTTAGAATTTTAAAATTAATTTCAGAATTTATTTTTAATTTTTTGGATTTAAAAAAATCAGAATTTTTAAATTAATTTTATATGAATTTCCAGAATTTAAAATTAATTTCGGAATTGAGAAATTATTATCCTGAATCTAAAATTGAGTGAGAACATGAGAAAGGGTTCCAAGGGCACAACAAAATTTATAAAGTTTTGAGGATTAAGGTATGAATAGTTTATTACCCAATTCGATAGTATGTTTCTGGGTGGAGTGAATCGATAAAGCTGCTGAAACAAATGCAAAAGGCTGCCCACTCCTTGCTCTGAACGGACCAACACCACTGCCACTAGCACTGATTATCATAACAATAAATAATTATAGAAAACGTTCTCCTGGGTCCAACAACAAACACAAACAAACACTTCATCTCCCTTATTATCTATAATTTTTCAATAACAAGCACAAACTCTTAAGTTCATCAAACTGAAACAATGATGCTACACTATGTGCCGGGCGTGCTCGAGTATAGAAGGGTGAAGAATAGTTCAACTTCGGGTATGTTTCGAATCATTTCTACATACCTACTTCTATTGGATTCCGTAAGAAGCAGCTGGGCCATGTGAGCTATTCTTGGGACGAGCCTAGCGAGGGGCATCCCCGATATCAAATTATTTTCTCCACATTGGACGCTTAGGTCTTCCAACAATACATCCACCACTGCTCTCAGTGAATTGTCAACAATATTAACAAATTCAGCACTGTGAAACACATAACAAACAACCAAACATTCAGCATCTACCAGAGAGAGAGATAGATGGAGACAGCATTTCAGTTCAATAAGCTGCCTGTAACTGCTGAAGGTGAACAACCTGCATAAAATTATACCTTGATAACACTGCACGTGTTTCCCCCATAAGCAATTCAAACTTTGTAGCGTGTGAGAGATCTGAATCACTACTGCTGGAGGGAGCAACATATTTGTAAGCTCCACCATCTTCGGGCATTAAATAACCCACCCAGTGACTCGGGCTCCGCCTGATCATTAAAGTCTCCAGTATGTGTATAATTGTATCATGAACTACTGAGACATTGAAGAAATCCTTCAGTTGCTTCCTGCAGATGACGAGCTAATAGGTAAGACAATTTTGATGTTCAAATGCATCCACCATAGAGAAACACAAGGCAAAGATCAAGATCTTGTTGCTTAATATGGGACTAGGATCAATAAATAAATAATTATACTGAAGACCGCAGAAATTTGGAAATGCAATTTTCTATTACCGTCTCTTAAGATATGAGATTATATGAAGGTCATCACCCGAATTCATGCCTAAAAATTATTCAACTCCATCAGACAAATGAATATTACGTCCCAAGTTACAAAATCTACTTTCTTACCTTGTCCTAGATGTATAAGGAATCCAATCAGAGGGAGTCATGGTAAGGGCTAAACCAATTACAACAAAGAACAAACCCCATAAAGCGCACAAACAATTAACCCCACTACCCACATCAAGTGTACAAGTTACGGTAGCACCGGCCATTACCACCATATTGTTACAAAATATTTGATGTTGTATCTGCAAATTCCACTAGTACAGGGGGAAAGAGAGAACATTTTCTCTCCCACGACCCACTGAATTGACTATCAACTTGACTTGCTAGCCTCTTTTTTTCCTCCCACTCGATCCTACCATCACACTTGCATTTGAGCATGAACTGTAAAGTGTTTAGAAACATACGAACTTGATTGCAATCGCATCTAAGTCATAATACTTGCTCATCAATAAGCACCATGAGAGCGGAAATCACAACAGAAATGCATTGAGAGCCAAGTATTAATAAAAATAGGTTCTGGCTCTCTTAAGCTGAAACTAAACTACCAGCAGACCTGGTGAAGCGTAATTATTTTGGTACATTAGAGCCACACTATGTGCTTAAACAGAAAATAAGTATGGAATTTCAATATTGTCTTGTATGTAAAAGCTTACCCTGCGAAGGCACATAACTCTTTTTCTAATATATATGTATATATCTTTTATTAAAATAAAAAATAATAATTCAAAATCTACCTCAAGCAGCATTACTGGTGTACAAACATTTTACATTAAGATTTCAATCTTATGTAGATAACAAAAGTACTGATAGAGACCTCTTCAAACTAATTACCACGACCAAGGATCCAACTCATCTTGAGACTTTTTCTCATGAATGTCATTCTGTCTGCCATTCAATTTGATCTAGGAATCTGCCACTAAGCACAAATACCGCTGGGAAAGCATATTTAATGAGCTTTGTGAGCACAGACTAAAAGTAGAAAAAGGCTAGAGGCCTTTGTGGCAGCTAGAGGTGGCAAACTAACCCAGACCCAAACGAGGAAGCAGTTCCCTCCCTGAATCGGCAGGGAATCCCACTGTCTATGTCAACTGGGTGTTTGGGGGGGGGGGTGATGGAACAGGGTCACCCTGCCCTGTACATATATAAATTTGTTATGTTCTAAACTATATACAACTAAACATTGTAATTATCTTCTTATGAAAGTTATCACCCTCTACTCAATTTATTTATTTTAAAGAACATTGGTAAATATGACATATATAACATAAGACAAATATGAATATCTTGTTATAATATATAAATAGAAGATTAAATTTTTTGAAGTATTAACAAAAGAAATGGGGGGTACCTGTCCCTGCCTCGAACTTACCCACTGACCCAACCACACGCCTACTTCATGGGGAGGGGACAGAATGCCAAAGCCCTCCCCGACATTAAATGAGAGAATAAAGAAAACTTTCATGAAGAAAGCAGTAAAATGAAGAAGTGGGGAAACAGCGTTAGTCATGCAGACATTTCAATGGCTGCGGTAAAGAATCTTCTTTTGTGCTCATCTCAATCAGAAAATAACAATTTGCGGGCTGAGATAAGAATGTTTTATAGGAAAGAATTAAGAAGCACTATGGATGAGGAAGAGAAGAGGATCATTTAATTTACTAACCAATGCAAAGTAAGGAAAGTATCCCATAAATTCAGAACATATTATTTCAGACTGCAATATTTGCCGTCCTCCCTAAACTAGAGAATTCAGATGGGACACCAGAAAAATTTATAAATACGGGAAATTCAGGTAGAATCACTTGGGGAGACAAATATAAACTCAGATTTTAAAATTTAGAGTTGCACATAACATGGTGTAGATGCATTTGCAAGATGCCAAAAAAAGTGAAGAATGCAGTATAGCAAGGATGCGGTGGCATTAGAGCTGTTGTAATTTTGAGGGGTAATCAAGATTCAAGGCCGAACGATGCTATATTAGAACACCAACAGTGATGGTTGTGCACAAGAAATGAGAATGAACACAAGTACCTCAGGACCAGTGGGTCCTCAATCTGAGTAGAATAAAGCCGGGAAAATGAGTAACCCCAGGGGGGAGATTGCAAAGTTGGAGAAGTCTTCCAGACTCATTGGATGAAACAAGAGAATTAGCAAACTTGAGAAACTAGTACCCAAGTAAAGAATTTGATGGGAAGAGGTCAAATGAAGCACGATAGAAATTAATAATTGGAGATCTGGAATTCTTCTTTTTTTGGATAGGAAACAATTGGGGATTGGAAATTGACTGTCTCACAGATCAAACGTCAACACAAGGAAATCCGAAAGACCTACTGTCCAATTAGCTGCTTAAGAAGCTCGAGTAAACTCGTACATAGTAAAAAACATTTCATCTGACACTCATGTTCTTTGAATTAAATTGTTGACAAACGTGATAAAGGTTGAGCGGGCAGATGCTGCTTGGTTATTTTAGAGATTCGATGTACGCCCTTGTTATGTGTATAAGAGAGGGAAAATGCACAGGTTTCCCTCTATACAATTTTTCTTTCTTATTCTTGGCCTTGCATTTTAACTTCTACAACGTATCCCCTTGCACTTTAATTTCTATCAACTCGACCCCTTGACTTTCTCTCTTTTTAAACATTTGGCCCCTGTTCTGTCAACAAAGGGCACTAGTCAAACTAAGTTGATCTGCGTTTTAGTCCCCCTGCTCCATCAATGAAGGGACAGAAGTTGATTGGAACGAAATTGGAGGGGCAAAGATGCATTTATCTAAAAGAAACACTAAAAGTAAATCAATTATATTTAGAAAAGCATATAGAATAGAATTTCCCAAAATTCGAAATGATGGGGTGGAAGGGCTAAAAATTAAAAGTCCACAATCGTAATCTTACAAGACTTCAATTATTTGATCCACTCATACAGGACTGTTCGCATGCCAAATGAAGAAGTGACTAAAGAAAGAAGGTTTGCGAGGGTTCTCATCCTTGCAAGGTATCATGTATTGGGATGTTAAAAAGTCATTAATACTGATTATCACCTTCAGCTAGAGAATTATACTCCCAGTGAGTTTGGCAGCAACGATGAGAATCATGCACAGTTGCACACTATGAAGCAGAAAAATCTAAAAATGTAGGGGTAAATTATCTAGTACTATCATATCATATTTATGCATAAACTCTCTTAGGCAAGTTAAATATCTTAATGGCATACCCCTTGAGAACTTCAGATGTTGCCGCCTCTGTATCTGATATTAAAGAAAGCAGACCATAATTGGAAAGGTAATCAGCACAGGCCAAAAACTGCTGTTCATCGTTCTTGTCAATTATTTCAGACTCATCCTGGATCATAGAGATGAAACATTCCTTAGATATATACATACATATATGTCTAATAAAAATAGATCAGCTTTGAAGATAAATAATATTAAAATGAATACTTAGCATCCATTCTACTGCTGATGTATCATTATTATCATCAGATATTAGATTGCCTTCTGAATTCAGCATTCTGGGAGCTGTGTATTCTGATTAGCACTAAATAACCTATGTCAAAAGCACCAGATAAACTAACTTAAACAGAGAATTCAAAATATTACAGTAATCATGTAAAACCATAGGCCCACACCGTAATCCAATTTAAGTTGCAAAGTTACAATTTTACAGAACTGACCCAGGGTCCAAGATTGAAGCTATAACGAGCAGTATTCCTAGGCAAGTAATTTCAAAGTAGCAATAATAACTGTGACACTCTCAGAAAACAACTTCACATAATAGGTAAACCAAGGAACTAGTAGCATATTATTTGAACTGAAAGATGGAAGCAGATCAATTTAGCATATATTACTAAAGGAGCGGAGAATATATAACCCATGAGAAGTGAACAAAAAGATAGCCTTGTAATTTAAATAAACAAGTGACTATTTCCTGGTTAACTCTAACAAGCGGTCATCTTATAGGCATTAATGTTTGGCTTCAAGAAAGTAGTCGATGTTGAGTGAAATTACAGAATTGAACTATTAGCACCAGCAATAACTAGATCAACATGATGGTTACTATTGACAGATGTCACAAAACTGAATTTCCACTTTATAAATAACTGATAACGTCTCTAATAATACATGGCAGCAAGAGAGCGGATTCATCCTAATTTGTCAGGTTATGTTCCATTTGTATACTTGGTGGCATCTGAACAACCCGCAATCTGCCATTTAAAAAGCCGGCAATTTAAAACATAAAAGAACCGGGGGGTGCTGCAATTGAGTATGAGCAGATCTTAGGTACAATCATCCAGCTGAAGTAAGATAAAGGGAAAATTGGTCTGGCAAGCAATCACTTTTGTGTTGGACAGATCTCAACTGCATTAACAAGGAACCTGAAGTAGTCTCACCGAAGAAAAAACTTTAATCTTTTACAATAGATTAGAGATTTGCAATTACCAAACATCAGATACTATAATTTTAAACAGAAATCCAAGTAGATGATTCATTAGAGACCTAGTTTTATTGATAGTCAAGAATATATGCAGAAACTAAATAAAGCATAAAAAGCTATAAGGCATGAGAGATGAATTAAAAATTGTGACAGATAGTTTGATGTTGGCAGGTTCTGTCAGTGCCCTGTGGTTGTCTAACATCAACACAGACAGCCAAGCTCAGCCAATTAAGCATTTACTTTGACATACCAATTATGAAACTTTTCAACGAATTCCTGCTAGTCTAGAACCGACCAAAAAAAGAAAATTTTCCTCTCTATTCCCGCCATACGGTTACATATTTTAGTAAACAGATCTAAACACCTAACTTCCATATATAACGGGAGTCCAGAATATCCAACCAAGCTAACTGTAGTACATACTAAGAGATGAAACCATTTAGATAAAATAAAAAACAAAACCCAATACAACCCTATGAACATCTTATCTCCTGAAGCCATATTTAAAGATAAATATCCTTTTTCTTTCCTTTTTGGAAGGGTAGTCTTTTCTCTCACTTTCAAGTGAATTATCTAGATACAAATCCCAGTTGATAAATTTATATCTTATCTATGCCTTAAGCAGCAAGCATCATCTCTCTACTTTGAATTCCATATCAGTTGACTCAACATATGTTCATGGGGGGAAACCAATATATCAAAAACATCTCTATAATAGAAGTAGCACATAAATCACTAGCATAGATATCAGAAAGGGCACTCTTGTTCTACAGCAAGGTAGCTTGTTTGTCCAGTCTGAATGATTTATTTTAACTTTAATTTGTCTCGTAAGATAAATCATTCAGGTACTTCATGATTACCGTTGCCCATACTCCATTGCCTCTCAGTTTCAACTTCGATACTCGCAAAAGGCAGCCACCAATGTTGTCTGTTTAGTCTTAAACTAACTGGTTTTGACCACTTTCTTTTTTCTATATCATTATGCATAAAGTATATGTGTAAAATGTAAATGCTGAAATGACTTCAGAACGAGATCACAAGCAGTTCGATGGCAGAATTTTATGATTCAGGTTTTCTGTGACTAAACAGTTGGCACTAACCAAGCTGAATAAATTCCATACACTAAAAACGTTAGTCATATGTTGTTAAAACTCATCATGTAAGTCAAAATTAAAAAGATTCCGATGCATATGATTTTTAGCCAAGTAACTTCCACCTATTCAACAAATTAGCACAAAAATAACTTCTATTTCTTAGAATATTCTCTTCGTAAAAGTGAAGCAATTTGACCCTAGTACTAAGATGAACATTTCAGGATCATCTACTGCCAATAAAATGACTATCCAGAGACTTCTTGGAGCAACTTTTGACAACAAGGGGAATCGATCACCGATTTTGCATTCACATTAGAAGTTTATGCCGGAGAATGATCGCTAAGAGGTCACTTGTGGAAATCCACCATTTGATGCAGACTATATTATATATTTAATAGAAACCAGATGAGCTGTTCCCAATTGATATGTGGACTTACAAGACTACCTTCGGGCTTCTGAACACTAGCAGGCTTCAGAAAGTTGACTTGTAAGTTCTAGGATAGGAGCCATTGAATTGTCATTCAGATTTATATCAGCATTAGACAATGAAAAACATGGAGGTAACACAAGAAATTAACTCCAGAACGATTTTTGATGCAGAACATAGAGCCAACGATAATAACACATTTTTCAAAGACATGTCACAAAGAAAAATGTGGATGACCATATAGGCCAGATTGATAATACTCAAGGCAAACCAAATGTAATGACAAATATAAGCAGTCTCGGAGTATTTCACCATAAATAATCATTCTTACAAGCAATTGAGAATCTCCAAGACCTCGTGCTGTGTCAATATAGAGATGTCTCCCTAATATGTTGACTTGAACCCGAATATAGAGGCTCAGCATAGTCATTGCCCAAAGAGATGATACCATTTTTGTAAAACCTGGAAACATCACAGCCAAAAAAGAACAAAAACGATAAAGCAGTCAAGAAAGTGGCAAAAGGGAGTAAAATTATCCAGCATATATCAAGGAAACACAGTTGACCCGTACTCAGAATTTTGAGTCGGTCCCATAATTCAAGTTTCTCTGTCATAGTTAGAGCGGTCAGTTGGTCCTTCCCTTGAATCAGTCTCTCTGTCAAAGGCGTGAGGTCCAAGTTCTCAGCTAATCGCCTATCTAACAATTGCATCACATGAGGGAGAGTTGTTGAATCAGCTATTCTTTGAACGCTCACAAAATGTGCTTCAATTCTATTGATCAACAAGGAAATAAACAACAAAATATGAGCATTGAGTTTCATTTCTAGCAAAAACAAAAGCAGAATATGAGGGTCAGCTAATCGTAACTGGGCTTTAATCAGCTCCTCACTTTCCCTGTCGGCTGCAAGCTGTTTCTCAAGATCCTTAAGACTACACCTCCGAGCATCATAGAGCTTGTACAGTAGATACCCACTGCCGAAAACTCCAAGTGTAACATACACTTTTCTTTTATGCCTTCTCCAAAACTCCCTATCATAATTATTATACCAAAAAAGAAAAATGGAATAACCAAAGCTTACAGTAAAGTAATATAGAATACTAACAATCCCTAGAAGGAAACTCTTGAGGATCAAAAACAGAACTTCCTAGAAAGAAAACCCACTCAGGCAAATCATCAACTAGAACCCATTAGAGAAAACATGGATTCAAGACACTATATAGAGTTAATTCCACGGACGAGGATAATTTCACTATCACACACAGTGAGTACTTCATTACGCATATATATCCCAGAACGTAAAAGACAGAAAAATTATAAAGGAAAAGAAATTGACGAACCACATTCAAAAGCCTTATGTAATCCCTTTTCTCTGGGTGTTGAACTCCCCCAAAAAAATGGCAGGGTCTTTCGCTCTTTCTTCTCGTTAAAGAAAACGAGCAAAGTGGCAGGGTGTCGCTGGGGAGCTAATGGTAATGGTAAAATCGAGCTAATTCCAACTTCACTGTCCTTGGAATCTTGGAGGTCCTTTTCCTCCTTTTTATCTTTCTAAAAAAAAAAATTGAAATCATAAAATAGAAAACCTATAAGATGATATTGTGCGAGTTTGTTTACATCGAGAAGCTATAATTTTTTAACTTTTGTATTATTTTTGGGTGGGGGTGGTCGTGTATCGTTTTTGTACCTAGGTATTTGCGAAGGATAGATAGAAGGATTTTTCCCTTCTACAGAATCTTTTCCTTCTCCCACGAAAACAAAAAGAATCTCCTTGCTATGCCAAAGAAAAAAAAAATTGTGGGATTCTCTTATATTTCTTTTGGAATTGCAATTCAATACATGAAGAATTCAATATTAACAATTTAATAGAAAATAAATTGTTGTGATTTTGATCACGTCACATTCACGACATGATTTATATGAATGATGAAATAACGTCTGAATGGAATTAATTTATGAATAAAATGAAAGATGAGAAAAAAATGATACAATTATAAACATTCTAATAATTGGTATGGTTAAGGAATGATAAGGAATGAAATATTCAATTATCTAAATAAAATATCAAAATAGTAGTATTAATAACATATTATTATTATTATTATTATTATTATTATTGTTGTTGTTGTTGTTGTTATTATTTTATTATTATTATTATCGATAATTGTAGCTAATTTAATAACTTAATTAATTATAAGTTAATAATAATGATGATGATAATCATAATAATCTTAATTACTAATAGTGGTAGTAATAGTAATAATTATTATACTAACAAAAACTACATTTATTATTAACTAATTAGTTAATCGAAAATGATTAATTGAAAGTAATTATAAATTATGAAAATATATTATTAACAATTAAATTAGAAATAATAATGACTAATAGTAATTAGTAAATAAAAAACAACAGCCAAAAGAACAAGAACACTATTATCATCAATTCAATAATTAATTAATTGAGAACAATTAAAAATTAATAAAAATAATTGATAATAATAACAATAATAATAATAATAATTTCATTCTCAATTGTTAGGAATAACTAATACCATATGGGGTGGGAGGAATGACTAATCTCATGGATATAGGACTAACAAATCCTTTTGGAATGACTATTCATATCATAAATTTATATCAATCAAAGGAATAGGAATGAACAGGTTAATGACCATTACATTCCCACCTCATTCCTTCATTTCAGTCATGTCGTTAGAGTTTAACTTACACTACCTTGATAGATATCAAGTTTGTTATTTACTTAAGGAAAGTTCACTCAGTGGTTGAGCGGGTGTTCAAATATTTTTTGGCCTTCAGAAAATTATTGGAAGATCCAAGACTCAGGTATTCAAAACAGTGGTTGACCAGGTCCTTAGTCGCATCAAGCTATGGAAAGAAAAGCCACTGACGAAGGCGGGGCATGAAATTCTAAACATGACGGTTTTACAAGTCATTTCTAAAGCAATGAGTTGCTTCCTTTTCCCATCAATATATGCAAGAAAATTGCAAAGTCCGATCTTCTATTGGGGCTCGACTGAAGAAGATAGAAAATATCACTGGGTTAGTTCGGAGAAGTCGACGATTTGAAGTTAATGGGTGGATTGGGTCTCCGAGAGCTATATTTGTTTTCACCTCGCAATGGTGGCGAAACAATACTGGTGGCTTCTTACTAATACACAGTCTATGGTAACACTGTTGGATTTATAGTTCACCCAACAATGGCTTGCAAGACTTCACTAATCTACTACAACTCTCAAAAGCTACCAAATACAAATTCTAAGATTTAATGTATGAACCGAAACAAAGATTCTAATAACCTTTGTTCGAACAACAAAGAAAGAACAGTCACCAAAGTTTCTGGATAACCGATGTTTGAACAGCATAGGTTCACCAAGGATTCTATACTGATGATGTTCGAACAATACATGAACTTCTTCAAAGATTCTGAACAGAAGATGTTCAAACGATACTAGAATAGCTCACGAACTTCTTCAAGTATTCTGGACAGATTTTGTTCAAGTAACATAGGAACAACTCCAAGATACTAAATAGTTGTTATCTCTGAAACGGATGTTAGAACAATAAAAGAACAGAAGTGAAGTCGAGTCGAGGTTAGACCTCTTTCTGCAAAACGAATAGTCCCGTCTAGTGCTCACGATTTGACATAACGTTCCCAAGGATAAAATAACTTCCGTCTTCTAGACAGTAGCACCACAAACCCAGAAGCACCAACGAACTCGAATGTGTGGTAAGAATTGGAAAGGACTATATGCTAAATGAATTTGGAACGCAAGGATTTTCGAAAATGCAATGATATGCAGATTTTCAGAATTATTTCAAGTGTTTCTCTTTTTCCAAAATATTCATGAAGGAAATCAATGACCTACATATATAGGCACCATTCCACTCAATTGGACATTAAATACACCCATCAATGGGTCTTTAAGGCATTCAAACGAGATTAGTAACCTCCAGGTGTTACACCACCTTAATGCAAGTGTTAAAACCCCATTAACTTCAGGTGTGACACTACCATAATGTCTCATTAATGAAGGGAGTTACACGTCATGTCCCTTGATAGTTTGAACATGAACTTCCAGATCCAGACTTTAGTTTCTTACTCACCGAAATTCGGTTTTGAGAAAATCCAACACACAAAACTCAATTGAATAGTTGTTATCTCTGATACAGATGTTAGAACAACAAAAAAACAAGGATGAAGTTGAGTCGAGGTTAGACCTCTTTTCGCAAAACAACTACTTTTCGGCTAGTGCTCATGTTTTGACGTAACGTTCCCTAAGATAAAACGACTTCCGTATTCTGGATAGTAGCACCACAAATCCAGAAGTACCAGTGAACTAGAATGTGTGATAAGAACTGGAAAAAGACAATATGCAAAATAGATTTGGAATGCAAGGATTTTCGAAAATGCAATGAGATGCAGATTTTCAGAAGTATTTCAAGTGTTTCTAATGTTTTCAAAGTGTTCCATGCAAGAAAACAATGACCTACATATATAGGCACCATCCCACTCAATTGGAGGTTCATTAATGGTACACGTATTTATGCATGCATATTAGGTCGATTTTAAGTGTTCAATTAATAACATTTGCGTGCATAATCGACCGTGAATCGTTTATAATTGTATTATTAGGCTGTTTGACCTTTTCAGACTTGTTTTAAAGATATTCAGGTAATTTGAGGCCATAAAGTTGCATTCGACTAAGGATGGACGAAGAACGAGTCTCGGAGAGTTCAAAACGAGAGCTAAGGGTGAAAAAGTCGACCGCGGCCGCGACAAAAGCATGCCAGAAAGAGCTAGTAGCCCTGTGATATGTCACGACCGCGACAAAACTTGTCGTTTGAAGGTGATTTGCCGTCGACGATGGACGCATCTGCGACACACTCGTATACTGCCGCGACACTGGCTCTGTTTTATTTACTTAAGCGAGAAGTTTTCCCTTCCTAATCAAGCCCAAACGCATTCCTATCTATAATATGACTTTCCAAATCCAAAATTAGCAATTTTCATCATTCATATAGCTTGGATTTGGGGATTCCAGAGAAGAAGAACGATCAAGATTCGGCATTCTCGGTTTCGTCTTTCTAGTTTGTTTTAGTTTTATGTTTTCCATTAGATTCATATTTTTAGTCGTCGCCATGAGTGGCTAATCATTTTATTTCAGTCTTTAATCGATGTTGAACCCTAGTTATATTTTTTTATAATACTTACGGCGATTGTTCAATTGGATTATGTTTTGATACGATTTATGTTATTTTCTTGTATTTGATCTCTTATATGAATTGTTATTTAGATTGATCACGTAAGTAATAATAGCATATTTATCGCTAGACCATTATCGTAATACATAATTATTACGAATTTATGTCCACGAGTAGCAATAGTGAAATCATTAACTAGGATAGCATAAATCGCGGTCACTTGTACCGAGCTTATGAGTCCAACACCATGTTTATCCCGTTGCCCTCGTTTTCTATGCATTCGGTTAATGAGGTCTAGAGAGTTTATTCTAAGATCACTCAATCAAATAGATTAATCGAAGAGCTTGTTTTGGTTGATTAAATTTAAGGGGTAACAAGGTTAGCAGAGCTTGTTGTTAATCCTTAGGACAGGAGTTTCGAAACTAATCTATCGAACAGTTACATTAATTACAAGGATAATCTGGATTAGGGGGATACTAGATTAAAGGTTGGGATATTTATTATAGTTGAAATCAAAATCACTTTTATCGTTCTTGTTTACTTTGTGCTTTTGGATAATCTCATACTTTTAGATTAGTAGGTTACTTGAACCAATTCAAATCCCCCCCTCCCTATCTTTATATATATATATATATATATATATACACGCACACTATTATCATTGTTTAAGTCAATTGGATTAATACGTAAAACACAATCTATCTCCTTGTCCTCTGTGGAATCGACCCTGACTTACCACTTCTATGAGTTAGAAGAGGAAAGCTAGAAAATACTAATTTGATTGCACCTTGACAGTGTTGGTCAAAATATGGCATCGTTGCCGGGGAACGATGTGAGATCAATTGTGTTTTTAGTGTTAACCATATTTTCTGCTATTCTAGTTGCGTATTCCATTATATATTATTTGGAACTCACTTGTTATTTCCTCGCATCTTTATACAGCTGTGAATGATCACTCGTTCTCAAGAGAACAAAGATTTGTTGTTTGACCCCGAGATAACCCGAAAGGGTCGAGTTTTGAGAACGCAAGCAAGGGAAATTCGTGAGGAGCTTGAAGCCTTGCATTTTGATATTGAAGACACTCCCTCCGAACCAGAAAGAGAACAAGAAAACATGACAGCTAAAAGAACCATGAAGGAATTGGCCAATACTAGCGTCACCCATCAACCTCTTTGCATCACCTTCCCTGATTTGGAAGAGGACACCACCTTCGAGCTGAGATTCGGGCTCATTCACCTCTTTCCCTTATTCCATGGACTCTCAAGTGAAGACCCTCACAAAAACTTGAAGGAATTCCACATTGTATGTTCGAGTATGAAACCCACAAAAGTTACTAAATAGCAAATCAAACTGCGAGCCTTTCCCTTCTCCTTGAAGGATTTGACCAAAGATTGGCTCTATTATCATCCTTCGGCATCTTTCACTACATGGGAGCAAATGGAAAGTCAGTTATTGGAAAAGTACTTTCCAGCATCTAGAGCAACGGATATAACGAAAGAGATAAGTGGGGCTAGACAATCACATGGTGAAACTTTGTATGAGTATTTGGAATGGTTCAAGAAATTGGTGGCAAGTTGTCCACAACATCAGATAACTGATCAACTATTGATCCAGTACTTCTATGAAGGACTATCACCGCCGGATCAGAATATGATAGTTTCAGCTAGCGAGGGAGCATTAGTGAATACGACCTCAACTGTAGTTGGGGTACTCATATCAAAGATGGCAGTGAACTCGCAGCAATTCAGGTGTAAGGATTCATTGATGAGGATTGAGAACGGTGAGAGAGGTGAGCGATTCCTCTATTGATGATAAGCTTGAACAGCTAACCAATTTGGTTAAGAAGGTTGCTTCAAGGGGTAATCAATCAGTCGGGCCATGCCGTATTTGTGACATCAAGGATCACACGACAGACACTTGCAAGATTCTGGGGGATGAGCTTGAAGTTCATGCTAATGCAGTTGGCACAGGAATTTTTCAAGGAAGAAGGAATGATTTGTACTCCCAATCATACAACCCGTGGTGGCGGGATCATCCCAACATTAGATATGGGAATCATCAAGCATAGTCAGGAGATCAAACTCGATCTCCACAATAAAGAGGTATGTACTACCCAAAGCAACCGACCAAGCAGACTTCCAGTTCATCTTTGGAAGATATTATGAAAACCTTGGCAAAAAATATTGTCCAATTTTAGAAGGATACATAGTCGAGCATTAAGAATCTCGAGACTCAAGTGAGTCAGTTAGCTATTGTCGTGAGCCGATTGAAGAACGTAAACAGTGGGAAGTTACCAGCTCAACCGAAAATCAATCCGAAGAACATAACGCGACCGCGACACCCCTTTGCGGCCGCGACGAAACTAGCCTAGAAAGCCAAACCAGGCGGGCCACTCATTGCGATCGCGACCTGACTAAACGTGGCCGTGACCCCTGCCTTAAAGGAAAAATCAGCCTTTGGCCCCTGCTTCGACTCATCCACTACCATTCCCAAGTCGAATGGTAAAGACGATAAAGGACAATAAGGAAATGGAGATCTTGGAGGTATTTCGAAAAGTCAAGATCAACATTCCACTAATCGACATAGTCGAGCAAATTCCAAGATATGCCAAATTCTTTAAAGATCTATGCACCAACAAGCGCAAGCTGAAGGGAGACGAGAAAGTGATCATGGGCGAAAACGTATCAGCTATCTTCCAAAAGAAGATCCCTCCAAAGTGTAAGGACCCAGGTATGTTCATTATCCCTTGTAAGATAGATAATCGAAGCATTAAGCGGGCTATGCTAAACTTAGAGCATCTCCAGCCCAGCGTTGGCTAGGCGTGGAGATGCTACTGTGTATGTTTTTCATGGCCCAACCCAGCGCCCATACCTTCGTTGATGAGGCGTGCTTGAACAATTCCGCATTCTTTCGAACGCGGACTGTTCACAGTACGCTAACTCTTTCCTTTTTTTTTTTACTTTTTTTTGTTGAATTAATATTTGTGTATTAATTTAATTTTGTTGTATTATGTTAATTAATGTGTGTACCCATTATATTTTAAAACTAACATAAATTAGTTTTATTAAAATACAAAATTTATTCTTACTAAAATTTAATGTTAGTTAAATTTTTTGTATACTTTTAATTTATTTACTTGAGTTTAGTTTAACAAATCATAAAATTAGAAAATTATTATAAAATAATACGTTAAGACAAAAATTACAGCATAAACAAACACATAAATGTTAATAATCGAAACAAATATCTAAACATTACATAATCGATACAAATACATTAACTAAATTACAAATAGAAAATACACCATGCATCACACATACTACAATTATGGAAATACTACTAATACAAATTTAAAATGGACCAAGATTGCTTCCGGACCCTCCAATATCTGGAAAGTATCCACCGTAAGCATTGAACATATTGTCACTAGGAGCTGGCTGTGATTGCATCTCTCTCTTTTGTATAATTTTCATCTGCTCTTTTCGAAAATACTCACGGCGGACAAGATCTGGGATGGTTTCTAGATCCATCATTAGGATCTTGTTTTCCTCTGTCCAAGTGTTGGTATCAGCTAATTGCTTATGTGCATCTGCCATCTACCTACGTGTTGCAGCCTTTTGTTTTTCTGCCTCACGTTTTTCAAGTAGAAACTCAACGCTTAGATCTCTTTTCAGATTATTCTGCATCATGAGTTCAAAAAGTTTTCATTCTCACTTTTAATCTCATAGAGTGAGGTAGAGACATCATCGCATATTTTTCTCTTCAGTTTGGATTTTTTCATACCTACTGGCCGTCCGGCACCCGATGACGAACCACCGCTTGCGTTATCGTCACTCAGATTAATTGAAAATGTAGGTGCGTCTGGGGTAGGTGAGAGTGGTGAGTCTGGCATCTCATCAGATTGTGAGATGTTAACTTCACGACGAGGCTTTTGAGACACTATTTCGAACTTTTCTATGTGTCTCATCAGTTCCTATAAATGCTCCAGCTTGAACGCTCCCTTGTTTTTTAGATCTTTTTTGTACAGAATCCTTGCTTGTTTTAACTATATAATGTGTTGGAAACTACGAGTTAAAAAAAAAACGGAATAGCGATATACATTGGAAATTTAATCAAGCTCAGAGACTACTTACAATGTCGCTTTCATTTGCCCCGCTAGGGTGTAGCAGTTCTTCTTGTTCGTAACTAGATTTGAATTTGGTAATACTAGTCAGGATGGTGCCCAAGCGACACTCCACGGATCTCTGGTTACGAACTGGCCATCCCATTTCAACAGCCTTCGAGTTGTATAGGGTATGGACACGACTCCAAAATGTCTTTTGGGGTTGATATCTCCCTACTTCTGCATCCTCGGAGTTTTGGATCCAACTCTCACATAGGAGGGTATCTTCTGGGGCAGTGTACTTACCTTGGTTAGCCATTTGTAAGTGAAAAGCATAAAATTAGATATTTGAAGTGTGGATGTTTGTGAAAATATGTGATGAGGTGAATGATATTTATAGAAGAATGCATATCTTGAGGTAGGTGAGAATAGTAGGTGGTAAACGGTAGGTGGGAAAGGTAGCTGAGAAAGTTAGTGGGAATGGTAGGTCAGTAGTTGAGAAGGTTAGGTGAGAAAGTTAGGTGGGAACGGTGGGTGAGGACATGTGAATGAGGGTAACCATGGTTTGTTAGCTTACTTAACTGGGTTGGAGACATTTTATTATAAAAAGAGGACCATCATAGGATATTTTTTGCAACCCTCTTATTTCTGTTTCAATCCCTACAAACAACACCACAAATATGGATCCAAATCACAGTGGCCCTTCTTATTTATTTTCTTCTTCAAGCTCATCCGATGATGAACTAGAAGAGCTCATAAATAGTTACGATTTAGATAACCAAATCATAGCCCAACAGATTTACAATAATAACCTCATCATCGCCTCATATCTTACTCAGATTGATTCATCCTCCCACGGTGGATCGATTCCTGGTCGTAGAATGGTTAACCATGACCGTGAAATAGCAGCACGAAGGCTATTCAACGACTACTTTGCTGAAAGTCCAACGTACGATGAAGTTCAATGTCTTAGGCGTTTTCGAATGTCTCGGAATTTGTTCATTCACATTGTAGATGCTGTCAAAGCCCACGATGAATATTTTCTACAGAGAAGAGATGCAACCGGGAGGCTTGGGCTATCCACTTCAAAAGACAACAGCTACGATACAGATATTAGCATATGCATTACCAGCTGATGCAATAGACGAGTACATCAACATTGGTGAGTGTACTGCAATTGAATGCTTAAAGAGATTTTTTCGTGCTGTTGTGGAGATATTTGGTGACCAATATCTTAGGTCGCCTAATACAAATGACATTGCTAGACTACTCCATATTGGTAAACAATGTGGATTCCCCGGAATGTTGGGTAGTCTAGATTGTATGCATTGGTGTTGGAAAAATTGTCCAGCAGGTTGGGCAGTATGCAGGTCGAAGTGGTCATCCGACTATTATTCTTGAAGCAGTAGCTGATTATGATCTATGGATATGGCATGCTTATTTCGGCATGCCCGGAACTAATAATGATATTAATGTGTTGGAAATATCTCATCTTTCTCTAATCTTGCTAGAGGTATTGCTCCCCCAGCAAATTACGTTCTTCGGGGGGGGGGGGGGGGGGGAGGGAGGGGTAGAGCACACTATGAGATATTATTTAGCCGACAATATATACCCCAAATGGTCGACACTTGTACAAACAATTCGAGAGCCAGTCAATCGAAAAAGAGAGTATTTTGCACAGAGACAAGAAGCGTGTAGAAAAGATGTGGAACGTGCATTTAGAGTTCTCAAAAGTCGTTTTGCTATTGTAGCAAATCCTTCTCACTTTTGGAGCAAATACGACCTTCACGATATCATGACTGCATGCATAATTATGCATAACATGATAATTGAGGATCAACGAGATCTTGAGGCACCTATTGTATTTGCACCTGTGGTACCAGAACTGGTAGACATTTTAGACAAAGACAACGAGCAGGTTTTTGAAGCATTTCTATCCCGATTCCGCCTAATTAAAGACAAAGATGCTTATTACATGCTCCGTAATGACCTGATCGATCATATGTGGGAAGAGTATTCGAATAATTTAGTCAATTGACTACGATTACTACCAGGTATCTGTAGTATTATTGCTATCCCTCTATTTGTGTAATTTTGTTGTATTTTGTAATTTTTTTTAAATTTTATGTAATATTTGCTTTTAATTATAATATGAAATTTTTTATCTCGAAATCCTGAAAATACCAAAATCGTATAAGTATATTAGCAAATTATAATTACTTAAGAAAAATAATACATAAAAGAAATTATTTAAAAGGAATATTTTATGTGGCGCGAAATGCAGCGCAGACGGCTGGGGCTCTACGCTGCATTTCGCGCTGGACTAGAGTATCTCCAGCGCTGGACCAGCGCCAACGACTGCAGATGCTCTTAGGTGTATCCATAAATGTCATGCCCCATTCTATTTTTCATTACTTGAATTTAGGGCCATTAAAAGAAACAAAGGTAGTTATACAGTTAGCTGACCGTAGTAACTAATACCCTGATGGAGTCATAGAAGATGTTCTAGTTGAGGTAGATGAATTGGTGTTTCCCGCATATTTCTATGTGCTTGATATGCATGGTGACTTGTCCATTTCTACACCTATTTTGTTAGTGAGGCCGTTCTTGAACATCTCTCAAATAAAGATAGATATTCGTGAGGTACTCTCACGATGGAGTTCGATGGACACACCGTCAAATTTAACATTTATGATGCTATGAGATTCCCTGAGAATGTGCATTATGTTTTCTCTATTAGTGTCATTGACCCTCTTGTAAAGGAAGTGTTTCAGTTGAACTCCAGGGACCCTTTGGAAATAGTGCTCACCAAGAGTTTAGAGAAGGGACAAGATGAGATTTGGGAGAGCAACAAAGACTTGGTTGAACAAGTGGCAAATCTGCAGCTTCTAAAGCTTGCTAAACCAAGGTATGAGCATAAATTCATTGCATTGCCTGATTCTCACCAAAAGATGCTCCCATCCACAGTCCAGGCACCCACTCTTGAGCTTATATCCCTTCCGGATCACTTAAAGTATGCCTATTTGGTGTATCCATAAATGTCATGCCCCATTCTATTTTTCATTACTTGAATTTAGGGCCATTAAAAGAAACAAAGGTAGTTATACAGTTAGCTGACCGTAGTAACTAATACCCTGATGGAGTCATAGAAGATGTTCTAGTTGAGGTAGATGAATTGGTGTTTCCCGCATATTTCTATGTGCTTGATATGCATGGTGACTTGTCCATTTCTACACCTATTTTGTTAGTGAGGCCGTTCTTGAACATCTCTCAAATAAAGATAGATATTCGTGAGGTACTCTCACGATGGAGTTCGATGGACACACCGTCAAATTTAACATTTATGATGCTATGAGATTCCCTGAGAATGTGCATTATGTTTTCTCTATTAGTGTCATTGACCCTCTTGTAAAGGAAGTGTTTCAGTTGAACTCCAGGGACCCTTTGGAAATAGTGCTCACCAAGAGTTTAGAGAAGGGACAAGATGAGATTTGGGAGAGCAACAAAGACTTGGTTGAACAAGTGGCAAATCTGCAGCTTCTAAAGCTTGCTAAACCAAGGTATGAGCATAAATTCATTGCATTGCCTGATTCTCACCAAAAGATGCTCCCATCCACAGTCCAGGCACCCACTCTTGAGCTTATATCCCTTCCGGATCACTTAAAGTATGCCTATTTGGGGACAAACGAAACATTACCAGTGATAATTTCAGCAAAGTTGTCCCTACGCCAAGAGCTCTCATTGATTGAAGTACTAAAAAAACACAAGAAAGCAATCGGGTGGACGATAGCCGACATTAAGGGAATCAGCCCCTCAATATGCATGCATTGGATTCTTCTTGAAGATGACTCTAAACCCAATCGAGAACCTCAAAGGTGATTGGACCCGCCAATGATGGAGGTAGTAAAAAAATAGGTGATCAAACTGCTTGATGTCGGCATCATCTATCCAATCTCCGACAGTAAGTATACCAGACCCACTCAAGTTGTTCCAAAGAAATCAGGGGTCACAGTCGTGGAGAACCAAGAGGGTGAGTTGGTCCCTACTCGCTTACAAATCAGGTGGCGAGTCTGTATCGATTACCGGAAATTGAATGCTATGACTCACAAGGACCATTTTTCATTACCATTTATTGATCAAATGCTAAGTGGGGCATTCCTTCTATTGCTTTTTAGATGGGTTTTCAGGATATTTTCAAATTGCCATAGCACCGAAGGACTAGGAGAAGACGACACTTACATGTCCTTTTGGGACGTTCGCTTGGAGAAGGATGCCATTTGGACTATCCAATACCCTAGCGACCTTCCAACGGTGTATGGTAAGCATTTTCTCCGAATACGTGGGTCATAACATAGAAGTATTCATGGATGACTTTAGTGTTTATGGAGAATCTTCTAAAAATGACTTGAATTTTTTTCTAAATTTTGAAAAGATGTGTCGAAACCAACCTTGTACTTAATTGGGAAAAATACCACTTCATGGTAGAACAAGGGATAATTTTAGGCCATATTGTCTCTTCTAAGGGAATAGAGATAGACAAATCAAAAGTGGACATCATTACTGCTTTGCCTTACCCTGCAAGTGTGCGGGAAGTTCATTTTTTTCTTGGTCATGCATGTTTTTACCGGAGATTCATCAAGGACTTTTCCAAGATATCAGCCCCATTGTGCAAATTGTTGCAAAAAGATGTGGACTTCAATATGACTACCGAGTGCAAAGCTGCATTTGAAATCATAAGGACCAACACCACCCATCATCCAACCACCGAATTAGGATTTGCCATTTGAAATCATGTGTGGTGCAAGCGATTACGCTGTGGGGACCGTGTTAGGGCAAGGAATGGGAAAAGTAACTCATGTCATATATTATGCCTCAAGAACCTTGAACCTAGCTCAAGCAAATTACACCGCGATTGAAAAAGAGCTTTTAGCTATTCTATTTGCTTTAGAAAAATTTCGACTTGTTAGGTACTAAAATCATTGTTTATTCTGACCATGCAACTCTTCGGTTCTTGTTATCAAAGAAGGAGGCAAAGCCGAGGTTAATATGGTGGATCCTCCTACTCCAAGAGTTCGATTTGAAAATACGGGACAAGAAAGGAGTTGAAAATTCCGTCGCCGACCACTTGAGTCGGTTGACCCAAGATGAAAGCGATACACCGCTGTTGGAGAGTTTTCTCGACGAGCAACTACTTGAGATTTCACAACAACAAAACCCAATGCAAAGCTCCAACGTACCATGGTATGCCGATTTGGTTAACTTTCTTATTGCATGTGTTTTCCCTCTAGGGATGTCAAAAGCAAAGAGAGATAAACTAAAAAGTGATGCTAAATATTACGTTTGGAACGACCTCTATCTATGAAAACATGTACGGATCAGGTAATTTGAAGGTGTGTTTCGGATTCGAAATTTTATTCTATATTATCCTTCTGTCATTCATATGCATGGAGGGGGCATTTTGGGTAAAAAAGAACTGCACATAAAGTTTTGGAAAAAGGATTTACTGGCTTTCTTTATTTAGAGATGCATACATATTTTGCAAAACTTGGGATAACTGCCAAAGAACCGGTAATAATTCCCAAAGGAACGAAATGCCTCAAAACCCGATCATGATTTGCGAAGTTTTTTTTATACTTGGGGCATGGATTTCATGGGTCATTTTCCTTCATCCTATGGAAACCTCTATAATCTTCTTGTTGTTGATTATGTTTCTAAATAGGTGGAGGCAAAGGCCACTTGGACTAATGATTCTAAAGTTGTTGCAGATTTTGTGAAGTCTAACATCTTTGCTAGGTTCAGGATTCCAAAGGCCATAATCAGCGATAGGGGGACGATTTTTTTGCAATAGGACCATAGAAGCCTTGTTGAGGAAGTATTGTGTCGTACACAAGGCTTCCACAACATATCATCCCCAGATGAATGGCCAAGCCGAGATTTCCAATCAGGAGATCAAGTCCACCTTGGAGAAGACTGTTTAGCCTAACCGGAAAGATTGGAGTTTAAGGCTTGAGGATGCACTATAGGCGTACCGAACTGCGTACAAGATACCCATTGGCATGTCTCCATATACATTAGTCCATGGGAAACCATGTCATCTACCAGTCGAGCTTGACCATCGTGATTAATGGGCAATCAAATGGTACAACATAGATTATGATGCAGCCAACACGCACCAAAAACTGCAGCTCCAAGAACTCGAGGAACTTTGGAATGAAGAATTTGAGAATGCACTGATTTATAAAGAAAAGACAAAAGCTTTCCATGATTCCCGAATCACTCAAAAGACTTTTGTGATTGGTGAAAAAATGCTAATCTACCATTCCTACCTCAAATTATTTCCTGGTAAGTTGCGTTCCCATTGGATAGGGCCATTTGTTGTTTTTAATGTGTTTCATCATGGCACGGTTGAAATCAAAAGCGAAAAGATGGGGAAAATATTCAAGTTGAATGGACACCTCCTCAAACCTTACTTTGAGAACTTCCAATGATCTCACGAGGAACATGAGCAAGTCAATGACCCTCCAACCAATTGAGCATTGGATTGGTCGAGCCAACAACGTAAAACAAAGGCGCTTGTTGGGGTGCAACCCGGCGTTTATCGTATTTTGCATTAAATTTTTTATTTAATTGTTATTTTATGTTTTATGTGTTTTCTTATCATTTTTTATTAGCATGTAGGAACTAACATGACCCGAAATCAACGTAGCAGTGGAGCATGATGGATATAGCACGAAACGGGGATAGAGAAGTGGAAAAATAGGCAAAGGAATGAAATAGTTGAACACGACCGCACCCAAGAGTCGTGGCCACGTTAAAAGTGCCTTTGAAAAGCCTAATAGCCGTGTGCAATCATCGCGGCCGTGACCGTCGAACTTCCAGATTTTATAACCTGGCCGCGAGGTCAGTTTTTCTTTCACTTTCTTCTTCGAATTCACGAACACACACATCACACCACCAAACTCACGATTTTCTCCACAAAATCACCAAAATTCATGCACCAATTCACACACACACGTCTACACACACTATCCCTCCTATTAATTTCGAATTTACATTCGATTTTGGGGAGAATCCCAAAGAGGCACGAACCGGTCGAAATTTAAATTTTCTCGTCTGAAATCCACGGTAAGTGAAGCTAACCCTTCACCTTAGTCTATCGTTGTTTAATTTTGATTATATGATGCGTTTTAGGGGATAATTTTGCATTGGAATGGATGATTGTAGTTTTTAGTTTTACAAACACTTGAAGTGTTGATTTTTCTTTTTTGCTAAAATGTTATGATTAATGCATTCTAAATACGAATTTGATAGGGTTAATTGTGAAATTGTTGTGTTTTTTTATATGGGTTGTTTGATTTTGGCATGAATTTTGAGTTTAGAAACATTAATTCATTGAGGCAAACTATTGAACTCCTTATATGCCCTAAATTTGAATAGCTAGTTTTGAATTCTTGTTCCAATTTTTTAGTAAATTCGGTACTTCTATTAATGATGCATTGTTTTGGGCCATGCTTGTTTACGATTGTTTTACGAATTGCACAATTGTGCTTGATTGATTGGTCGAAATTAGTTTCTCATAGGTATTATATGTATTACATTGGATGTTCTAGACTTTGAACTTGCAAAATTCTTGGGATTTATGTGTAGGCTATCACAATGCCTCCGCGAACGAGTAGAGGAAAGGACAAGGACAACCAACCTATAGTTGAGGAAAATCCTATCTCAGTTCTGGTACTTGTCCCATCTAACAGCCGCCACTATGATATTATTTCGGAGAAGGCTTCTCATCGGGAAAGATTTCGTAAGTTATACACCCGCACTATCATGCCAACTCGGTACGGCCGGGACCAACTACTCAAAGACATGGGCATATTTGACAATGTCTATTCCTTATTGGATGGAGCAGGGTTGCGCGGGTGATGCAGCCTCAAATGACATATCATCGCCTCACTCTAGAGTTCTTGAGCACTCTAGAAATTATGATGGATATGAAACACTGGGGAAATAAACCGTCGAGTATCACCTTCCAGCTTATAGGCTAGTCTCACACATTAGTTATGGAAGCCTTAACAAAATCTTTGACTTGCCTTACACAGATATCTACCACATCTATGAGTTATTTGATGTCAACTCCTTTTGGGGACAGCTCACAGTTGCTCCCCAACTCATAGATCCCCAAATTTATTCGGCCAAAACTCAAAGATGTCTTGGATTTGGAATCTGGTGGTGAGATACACCCAAAAGCTCCTCGCCTTCACACTATTTGCGAGGAAGGAAACCGAAGCCGCTCGGTACAATGAGTTGCAAATGTTGTGGCATATCATGAATGGCCACAAGGTGAATGTAGCCGAGATACTAGTCGAGCAATTCGATAATCTGGTCCTCTGACAAAAGGACCACATATATATTGAAGGGCTCATTACCCTGATTGCTTCTCATTTCGGGGTCTCTTTGCTGGATATGGAGCCGGTGGTCGCCCAATTTCAACTCACTTGGGATGATTTGGAGAGGATGCGCATAGTGCAATTGGGCTACAAGGAGGGGGTACCTCGGACTTCGGCAACCAAGTCCCCTAGATAATCCAGAATGTGGACCCTTCCTTAGGTTACCCAACCCTCAGCTGACTCAGCTGAAAAGACTTTGAGATACTCAGAATTTAGCCCTAGCCTCACCCGATCATATCATAGCATCACGAGATTCGGATACCGGCGAACTTCAGAAGTACCAAATCGGGCCAGCTCAAGCTGTAATTCAGCCGGACGAAGAGGTCGAAGAAGGAGATGGGGGGAAAGCTGGGGGAAGCAGCCGACCTATCCGGCCAAAGAAGAAGAGGGCTACTATTTCTATTCAGTCGCAGTCGGAGTTTAATGAGCATGTGGAAGGGCTCATCATTTCTCTACAGGACAATATCGACTTATATAGAGGAGAGTTCCAATCTGACTAGCAGCGAATTCTAATGGCCCTAACTGATAGGAACTAGCGGGAGGATGCATGGCATCACAATGTTGAGCACTGTTGGCAGCTAGAGTACACCCGATGGAACCAGTTTGAAGCTTGGCAAAGGCAGCAGAACAAATAGCAGCAGCAACAAGAGAAGAGGTGGCAACAAATGTAGCACTATTGGGGCCAAGGGAGTCACCAGCCTCCACCACCGCCTCAATAGTAGCATTGTAAGTAAGCACCAAGGCGTACGACTCTTTTTCTCACAAACTTTGATTTCCAACCAAGTTTGGGGGAGGGGGTATAAGTGGGACGTATTGGTTGCTTTTGAGCTTTCTGAGCTTTATTTTCTATATCTATAATATTTGCTAGCTACTAGTTGTTTCTTTTTGTCTACTCTTGTCTATTTAGCTGTGTGAAGGGCATGTGGGTCACTGCATTAGTTGTTCTTGTCATGGTTAGTTAATTTGAGTGTTTACTGCTTTTACATATTATCTTTTGTTTGGAATGAGTCTAGGATTGAGTCAATAAAAGGAAACCGAGTTGTGGTCTTGATTGGGATAATAAAATAGAGAATGATAAGATGGCGAAGAGTTAATGATGAGATGATTTTTGTTAAACTTTTGAAAAATGGCACATGATAGGGCATGATAAGTGATTGAGATGAAATTGAGCTTGTGCTTAAAACGTTTGATCATATATTGCCTTGTGAGGTTTTTGAGCCTATTCTTATACTCCTATTTTTGGAGTAATACGTATATTCTTTCGGTGTGAATTTCATTGGCTATATATATAATTGTTTCTAGAACTTGTCTTGAATCTTTATTGTGAATATGCCAGTACACGTTGTGACTTAGAAGATGATCTTAGGCAATTCTTGATTTTTAGCTTATTTTTTAGCTTAAACAATGTTATCCTTTTTTACCAAAATTTGAAAAAATTGTTCTTAGTTAGCCCACTTGAGCTTTTAACTTTTCATTTGATAGCCCTTCATTACAAGCCGAATACCCTTCGATTTAGCCTTTGGCCTTATTTGGACTAATTGAGTAAGAGGGAGGAGGATTGGAAGGTAGTTCGGGTAAAAATTTTGGGAATAAAGTGGGTAAATTAATGAGAATATTGACAAGTTGATAAATAAAGGAATTGAGAAATACTAACCTCTCCTAGTGTGTAATGTTGTTTCTATAGCTATTTACGTTATTTAAAAAAAAGAGTCGGATGTACATATGTATTTTATTATGTTTAAGGAGAGGTTAGAAATAGATTCCTTAACTATTTCGAAAAATTGGGTAGTCCCAAGGATGTGGTACCCAAGTAAAAGCATGAAAAGCACTTAGGTTGTAAGTACGTTTGCGGGGGTGAAGATATCATTTTACGGGATGATTTACTGAAAATTGGAGAGTGGGGATTGAGTGATTGTATTGAGAGGCAGTTGAGTTAGGAATAACTTGATTAGTCCAATTATCAGTCACTTTTACCCAAATTTACCCACCTGACCTTAAGCCTACATTACAACCGAAAATAAAGACCTTTTTGGTTCTTTGTCACACATGTCGAGCACGATGTCTAATTTAGATGATTGACAAGCATATGGTAGTCGTTGCATATAATTCAATTCGAGTGAAAATATAGCCTACTTTACACTTGAGAGATGAGTGATACACTTACCCGGTGTGGATCAATTGTTTGAAAGTTTCAAGTCTCGAGAGTAGTTGATGTTGCTATGTCATATGTGCTCAGCTTATCATGTTGCCTTGCTTTTGTGAAAATCTGTCTGAAACTAGAATCGCCACCTAAATCGCCCTTAACACGTGTCCTCTTATTTTTCTTTGCGTTGATTTGATCGGGACAAACAAAGGTTCAAGTTTGGGCAATTTTGGTACACGTATTTATGCATGCGTATTAGGTCGATTTAAGTGTTCTACTAATAACCTTTGCGTTCATAATCTACCGTGAATCGCTTATAATTATATTATTGGGCTATTTGACCTTTTTGGACTTATTTTAGAGATATCAGGTGATTTAAGGCCATAAAGTTGCATTCGATTAAGGATGGACCAAGAAACGAGTCTCGGAGAGTTCAAAACGAAGAAAAATCAAGCCAAGGGTGAAAAATCCAATCGCGGCTGCGACGAGCAAGCACGACTGACACGTCGGTTTCTAACCTAGTGTTCCGCAAGTGTACGGATGTAGGTGTAGTACGATTATCAAGGTCGATCCCACAAGGAATAGTTTAGGTAGTTTGATACCTCAATACTCTAGGAATGTCCTAACTAGATACTAAGTTGTAAAAGGTTGATTTTAACAAGACTAAGGACTTTAACTAATAACTGGCAAACAAAGAGAACTAACAATCGATGAGAAATGGTATCCTAGGGCTTCGATTTCAGGATATTAATTCAATGTTGAATATAATTAACCTATAAATTTACCAATTCTAATGTTTATTAGGCGGCACGACAATAATCTAATCCTTCTCTCGAAGCGATTAAACCGTTGATTAATTAAGCTAATTACCCTCTCGAGTCAATTAAACCTAATAACTCCCAAACGATCCTAAGCCACGGCCTACACAGTCATAGACAACTGCGCTCTATGTTCTAAGTCCAATAACGATTCCCTCCTCTCGAAGTGGAATTGTTAAACTAAATTACTAAATCTAGGTGATCAAGCCAAATTCAGTTTTAAGCACAAACATAGAGATAAACACATAAAGAAAGGAATAAATAGATTAAATCATAATCAAACCATTGTCATAAAAAAATCCCTACTTTCTAATCCTAGGACCCGAATAGCTTAGCTACTCATGCCTAGTAATAATCCAATACAAAATTCTAATAAAAACATTGTAAGAATTAAAACTAAGAAAAGAATAATTAAACCCGGATGACTCCGTCTCGATGATCTTCGTCTTCTTTGTCTTCCAAGATGTCTTCTAGGTGGAATGATGTAATTGATGTTCTTCCGTGATTGATTCATTCCTTCCTCTAGAGCTTGAGGTCCTTTTTATAGAGTTGGGGACGAATCTTGGGGAAGATAGGCTCAAAATCCTATTAGGAAATCAAATCCCCTATTAAACAGGATTTCTCTTATCGGCAACCTTTTTGACACGGCCGTGTTGCAATTGTGACGCGGCCGTGTTCTGTTCCAGAGCCGTTTTGAACCTTGTGCACCTCTTTTGACACGGCCGTGTTGAAGGTTTGACGCGGCCGTGTCGGTTCTTGCGTTGTTTTGCTACTGAACCGGTTCAGGCCGGTTCGGACCGGTTTGGACCGGTTCTTGGACGGTTTTCACTCTTTTGGGCCGATTTTCACTCTATTTGACTTGTTTCTTCTTCGAACTTCATCCAAATGGAATAAAAATACCTAATTAACTTCAAAACAAGTCGAAACACGTCAAATGACCCAAATATTATTAATATAAATAAATGCCGGTCAAATATGCACGTAAATGATATAAAATATGATCCTAAATCGACCTAAATACATACATAAGTAACGTGTTATCAAAATCCCCCAAACTTAAACTGTTGTTCGTCCCGAACAACATAACAAAAGACACAAAGAAGACAAGTGATTATGCATTTTGTTTAGGGCGACTAGATGATGAATTCAGTTTCAGTCTGATTTTTCTTAACACAACTAGGCAACACAATTTACTTGAGCATATGCGATAACGCGAAAATCAACTAATCTCAAGACTTTGAACTTTCGAATTATTCAACCCTCACCGGCTAAGTGTTTCACTCCTCTCTCCAGTGTTTAGGCTAAAATAATTTCCACTCATATTGAATTATATGCAAAGTTTACCATATGCTTGCCAATCATCTAAACTAGACCTCGTACTCGATGCGTGTGACAAAGGATAAAAAAGGTCTTTCTTTTGGTTATAATGTGGGCTTAACGTAAGGTGGGATACATTTGGATATAAGTGACTATTCATTGGACTAATCAAGTTACGTCTAACCCGACTACCCCTCAATACAATCACTCAGCCTCACTCTTCAAATTTCAGCAAATCACCCCGCAAAGTGACTTCTTCACCTTCAAAAGTCCGTACAACTTAAGTGCTTTTCATTTCTATGGGTACCACATCTTTGGGACTACCCGACTGTTCTAATCAAATTCACAATTTAAGCACTTTATTTCCTAGCCTCTCCTCTATAATACTAATAATAACAACTTTTCTCTTTTTTTTTTCTTCTTTTTTTCTTTTTGTTTTCTTTTTCTTTTTCTTTTTCTTTTTTTTTTCTCTTCTTTTTTCTAGGAGAGGCCATTCTTCGTTTTTCACCTATCACTTTTCTCTTATTTCCTTTATCTTTTGAAAATATCCCTACTTCCCATTCCTTCCCACAATTTGTTCACCCAAAAATTCCTTCCAATTCTCCTCCCTCTAACTTGATTAATCCAATTAGGGCTAAAAGAGATAAATCAAAAGGTTTCGGCTTACATTGTTAGGTTATGAATAAATACGGCTATAAGACTCAAGTGGGCTAACTAGAGACAATTTTTTCCATTATGGTTCAAAGGCAATTTTCATGGTTCGAACAAATAGGCTTAAACAAAAAGTTGCCTAAGATCATTTCCTAAATCACAACATATACTTGACACATTCTTAGTAAAGACTCAAGGCAAGTTCTAGAGACTAGTACACATATTCAATCAAATTCACACCGAAAGAAAGTATATTACTCCGAAAATTGGTGTATAATCAGGCTCAAATTCTCACAAGGTTAATTTTGATTGAATATTCTAAGTTCAAGCTCAATTTCGTCTCAAAACACCTCTCATGCTCTATTATGTGCCATTTTTCATCTACTTCTCAAAATCATCTCATCATTTACTATTCATCATCCATCTTTCCCTATTGTTCTTTTTTTTTTCTTTTCACTTGTTACCTATTTCCGGGTTGTATCCTTCTTATGACTCTAAAACTAAAATACTACTCAGACTCTAAACTCTAAACTCCTAAAACTCAACATGAGAACAATATGCAATCAAACTCGGGCTCACAGACCCAACAACACCGATAAATCAGATAACTGGGCTCACTGACCCGATAACACCAATCAAAACAATAAAAATCAGCACAATGGGCACACGGACCCACAATCAGCAAAACTCGAACGATCAACTAAAATGTAAATCAAAACTAGAAATATAGCTGCCAAGACGTCCCACGGTCTACCCCCTCCCCCAAACTTGGCTGAAAGCCAATGTTTGGAGGAAAAACGTGGTACGCCTTGGTGCTAACTTACAAATCGTTGTTATGACGGCGGCGTTTTGAAACCCCTACGAGCTCCGAAATCGTGCCATTTTGATCCTACTGAATCTTGGTTCGGCCGTCTCCGCATCACGCTCTGAATTTTTGCATCTTTCTGCTGAGGTACTGACACGGCGGTGTTGAAGGTTGTGTCACGGCCGTGTTACATTTGAGCCAAAGTTGATGTTTCCGGGCCGATTTTGACACGGCCGTGTCGTTTGTGTGACACGGCCGTGTTGCATTCCAGTGTGGATACGTGGTTGGAAAGGGATTTTGATCGGCCATGTTATTAGGCTGACGCGGCCGTGTTGCTGTTGAACCAAAAATTGGTTTCTAGGCGTGATTTTGACGCGGCCGTGTCGTTTTTGTGACACGGCCGTGTTGCTTTCCAGAATATCCCACACGTTTGACGCCAGTTTTGACACGGCCGTGTTGCATTTTGACACGGCCGTGTTACTCTGATTTCCATCTTCATGCGATTTTTCGTCTTTTCGACCCCCCGTTTCTTGCACACTTGTCCATGTTGATTCCTAAAAACATAAACCACTAAAATACAACGTAAAAACATAAAATTAACGAAATACTAAAAATAAAACGATAAACATCGGGTTGCCTCCCGACAAGCGCTTTGTTTTACGTCATCAGCCGGACGTCCTTTTCCTATCAACCATTTTCTAGCCACCCCGAGTTGGATGTTTTCTGACCAATTAAAGAGCTATTTGGGTCATGAGGATTTTCTACAGCAGCTTGGGTAGTGTAAACAATGCTACAATTGTGCCTACCCCTTAGACCCGACTTATGTATTTTGAGTGTGATTGTTTCGTTTTGAACCCGAAAAATCAACTCCCCTTTAGGTACATCTATTAGTGCTTGGCTAGTCGCCAAGAAGGGTCTTCCTAAGATAAAAGGAAATTCATCATTCCCTTTCATGTCGACAACTAAAAAATCACTAGGGAATTCAAAATTTAACACTTTTACCACTACATCCTCTGCTACTCCCAGCGGCGTTAGTGAAGATCCATCCGCCAATTTGATAGTAGTAAAGGACCTTTAAATTTCCCTTAATCCTAATTGTCTATACTGCTTAAGAGACATCAAATTTATGCTAGACCCTAAATCACACATGACATTATGAAACTCATGACTACCAATTGAGCAAGAAATAGTAAAACTCCCTGGATCTTTTGCTTTTGTTGCTCTTCTCGGTTTCATGCTTGTGGTTGCGTTCTTTTTGGGCCTGCTCGGTTTCTTCTTCGTCGTCTCTTTTCCATCCTTCCACTTCTTTGTTTCCTCTTTATCTTGGATTCTCTCCTTTAGTGGTTCCTGTTTCAAAACAACAGCTCTAGATTGCTCTAAAGGGTCAAGGTTAGCAAAGAACGAATTTTTAAAACAAAAGTCAAAAGACTCATAAAAAATAGGAGATGAACTTTTCTTATCTATGATTGAATTGACCTCCTCCTTCTCGATGTTTTTGACTTCCTCGCTTGATTCCTTCGCTCCATGGTCCTTCATGCTTTCCTCATGCTCCTCTAGCTTCACAATATTGCAGTGCTCCTTCGGATTAACCACTGTATCACTCGGATATTGGCCTTGCTTGTGTTGAGCTCCTAATATCTTTATCAGTTGACTCATGTTTGATGACAATTCTCCAATGCTAGCTTGAGTCTGCACCAATGTGTTCTCGAGCCTCTTGATGTCTGCCCCTTGCCCAGTGATATGCTTGTTTAGCTCCATGAATTTCCCATCTACTCTCTTCTCCAACTGAGCTAACTTTTCATCATACTTTTCAAATTGTGACTGCGCGATCTCTTCTTGTGATGGCTTTTTACCGTCATGGATCATGCCATTTGTAACAGCAAATCCGGGTGGTGGATTAAGTGTATTTTGCGCGTTCCCATATGAAAAGTTCTGATGGTTCTGATTCTGAGGGTACTGATTGTACCGAGGCTGATTATTCTGGAAATTGTTGAAGTTTCGTTGATTCACAAATTTTACCTCTTCAACTTCTTCTGGACCCCCTGGCTGTTGTGCTAACATCAGATTAGTTAGCAAACTCACCTGGCTCGTCAATGCTGTTACTTGCACTGTGAGCTTTTCAAGTGGCTCATTATTAATGGGCTCGACTTTCTGGAGACTTGCTACCCTCTTTGGCATGTTTCTCTCATTTGACCATTGGTAGCTCGTTCTGGCCATAGCGTCCAGGATTGAGAATGCCATCCTTACTGACTTCTCCATCAAACTTCCACCCGCAGCTACATCCACTTGGTTTCTAGTCGGAGCAAGTAGCCCATTGTAGAACTTGCACACTTGCTGCTTCTTGGTGAACCCATGTTGAGGGCAACTCCGGATAAGATCCCGGAATCGCTCCCAAGCCTCTCCGAATGGCTCCTGGTCCAATTGCTTGAACTGCTTGATCTGGTTCTGCAGGTCGAGCATTTTGCTTGGTGGAAAGTACTTCAACAGAAAAGAAATACTTAAGTCTTCCCAATCTCTGATATCTTCCAGCGAATTGAACCATTGTAGTGCTCTGTCCTTCAGTGAGAAAGGGAACAATCTCATCTTGACCTGCTCGTGCGGCACATGATTGATCTTGATTGTGTCGGCCAGTCTGCGAAACTTGATCAGATGCGCATTCGGATCCTCCAAAGCACTTCCCCCATACTGGTTTTGCTGCACTATATTGATTAGTGCAGGCTTCAGCTCGAAATTGTTGGCATTGAGTGGTGGAGGTTGTACTCCTCCTGCCTGCTGATTTGGACTGGGCTTCAAGCAGTCGCTAATAGGAGTGTCATCTTCATCGCCTGCAGCTGGGTCTATCTGAATTGGGCCGTACTGCTGTTGTAGCTGTGGCCCTTGCGGAGGTAGCTGCTGCTGTATATTCGTGACTCGATCATCCAAACGTGCCAGAGCTGTCAGTACTCTGTTAAGTGCGTCATCCTGATTCGGATGCTGTGGTGGGTTCTCCATCTCCGATGCGAAGTTTCTTCTAGTTCGGTGTCTGCGAGCTGTCGCTTCAATTTCTGGATCGAAAGGAAGAAGGGTTTCTTTCCCTTTTGATCTGGTGAGCATACGAAGCCTGAAAACACCAAAAACAAGAACTACCACATAATACAAAAATTAACCCAAAAATAAAAACGAAAATTAAAATTAAAATTACGAAAAAAAATAAAATCTAGTCTAGTTTCCTCCTATTTTTCAAGATAAAAACTAAGCGCTAAATCCTATTCCCCGGCAACGGCGCCAAAAACTTGACACGTCGGTTTCTAACCTAGTGTTCCGCAAGTGTACGGATGTAGGTGTAGTACGATTATCAAGGTCGATCCCACAAGGAATAGTTTAGGTAGTTTGATACCTCAATACTCTAGGAATGTCCTAACTAGATACTAAGTTGTAAAAGGTTGATTTTAACAAGACTAAGGACTTTAACTAATAACTGGCAAACAAAGAGAACTAACAATCGATGAGAAAGGGTATCCTAGGGCTTCGATTTCAGGATATTAATTCAATGTTGAATATAATTAACCTATAAATTTACCAATTCTAATGTTTATTAGGCGGCACGACAATAATCTAATCCTTCTCTCGAAGCGATTAAACCGTTGATTAATTAAGCTAATTACCTTCTCGAGTCAATTAAACCTAATAACTCCCAAACGATCCTAAGCCACGGCCTACACAGTCATAGACAACTGCGCTCTATGTTCTAAGTCCGATAACGATTCCCTCCTCTCGAAGTGGAATTGTTAAACTAAATTACTAAATCTAGGTGATCAAGCTAAATTCAGTTTTAAGCACAAACATAAAGATAAACACATAAAGAAAGGAATAAATAGATTAAATCATAATCAAACCATTGTCATAAAAAAATCCCTACTTTCTAATCTCAGGACACGAATAGCTTAGCTACTCATGCCTAGTAATAATCCAATACAAAATTCTAATAAAAACATTGTAAGAATTAAAACTAAGAAAAGAATAATTAAACCCGGATGACTCCGTCTCGATGATCTTCATCTTCTTTGTCTTCCAAGATGTCTTCTAGGTGGAATGATGTAATTGATGTTCTTCCGTGATTGATTCATTCCTTCCTCTAGAGCTTGAGGTCCTTTTTATAGAGTTGGGGACGAATCTTGGGGAAGATAGGCTCAAAATCCTATTAGGAAATCAAATCCCCTATTAAACAGGATTTCTCTTATCGGCAGCCTTTTTGACACGGCCGTGTTGCTTTACAATTCTTCCTTTTCCAGCAACAATTTGACACGGCCGTGTTGCAATTGTGACGCGGCCGTGTTCTGTTCCAGAGCCGTTTTAAACCTTGTGCACCACTTTTGACACGGCCGTGTTGAAGGTTTGACACAGCCGTGTCGGTTCTTGCGTTGTTTTGCTGCTGAACCGGTTCAGGCCGGTTCGGACCGGTTTGGACCGGCTCTTGGACGGTTTTCACTCTTTTGGGCCGATTTTCACTCTATTTGACTTGTTTCTTCTTCGAACTTCATCCAAATGGAATAAAAATACCTAATTAACTTCAAAACAAGTCGAAACACGTCAAATGACCCAAATATTATTAATATAAATAAATGCCGATCAAATATGCACGTAAATGATATAAAATATGATCCTGAATCGACCTAAATACATGCATAAGTAACGTGTTATCAACGACCGCGACAAAAGCATGCCAGAAAAAGTTAGTAGCCCTGTGTATCCGAAGCAACCTCAACAAAACGTGCCATTTGAAGGTAATTTACCATCGACGGACGTGGCCGTGCCACACTAGTTCGCGGCCGCGACACAAGATCTGTTTTATTTACTTGAGCGAGAAGTATTCCCTTTTTAGGCATAATCCAGACCAAACTCATTCATATCTATATATATGACTTCCCAAATCCGAAATTGGAACTTTTCATCATTCATATAGCTTGGATTTGGGGATTCTGGAGAAGAAGAACGATCATGATTCGGCATTCTCGGTCTCGTCTTTCTAGTTTGTTTTAGTTTTATGCTTTCCATTAGATTCATGTTTTTAGTCGCCGCCATGAGCGGCTAATCATTTTATTTCAGTCTTTAATCGATGTTGAACCCTAGTTGGATGTTTTTGTGATTCTTACGATGATTGTTCGATTAAATTATGTTTTGAGACGATTTATGCTATTTTCTTGCATTTGATCTTATGTGAATTGTTATTTGGATTGATCACCTAAGTATTAATCACATATTTATCACTAAGTCGTTGTCATAATACGTAATCGTTATGAATTTATGTCAAAGAGTAGCAAATAGTGAAATCATTCACTAGAATAACATAAATCGCGGTCACTCGTACCGAGCTTGTGAGTCCAACACCAAATTTATCCCGTTGCCCTCGTTCTCTGTGCATTCAGTTAATGAGGTCTAGAGAGCTTATTCTTAGATCACTCAATCGAATAGATTAATCGAAGTGCATGTTTTTGTTGATTAAACTTAAGGATCAACAAGGTTAGCAGAGCTTGTTGTTAATCCTTGGGATAGGAGTTTTGGAACTAATATGTCGAATAATTACATTATACAAGAATAATCTGGATTAGGGAGATACTAGATTAAAGGTTGGGATCTTTATTATAGTTGAATTCAAAATCACTTTTATTGTTCTTGTTTACTTTGTGCTTTTGGATAATCTCGCGCGTTTAGATTAATAGGTTGCTTGAATCTATTCAAAAAACCCCTATCTTTATATTTATATATATACTATGATCATTGTTTAAGTCAATTGGTAATACGTAAAACACATTCTATGTCCTTATTCTCTGTAGGATCGACCCTGACTTACCACTTCTATGAGTTAGAAGAGGAAAGCTAGGAAATACCACCTCGACAGTGTCGGTCAATTACACCCATTAATGGGTTTTTAAGGCATTCAAATATGCCATTTAAGATCTTTAAACGAGGCTAGTAACCTCCAAGTGTCACACCACCTTAATGCAGGTGTTAAACCTCTTTAACTTCAGGTGTTACACCACTATAACGTCCCATTAATGGTGGGAGTTACACTTCATGTCCCTTGACAGTTCGAACACGAACTTCTAGGTTTAGATTCAAATGCCTTAGCACGTGGCTATCTTCGTACATTAATTTCCCATCCACAAAAAAATAGTTTTGAGAAATTCAACTCACCATGATTATCTACTCAAAATGTAGAATGATCACACACAACTCAATTACATTAGAGTTGAATATTTTGCCAATTCGAATTGTTCGAAGTTGGGTACTCACCCATTTCCTTAACCAAATTCCAACAATCCCCCACATGAGTGAAAATTAATGCATATGCGTATGCAACATGCAACCCAGTTCTTGAGAGACTTTATTGCATAAGGATAGGTAGTTTGTGGCTTTAAACCTTCCATAATACCATCGGGCATACCGGCGACTTAGTGGACGCAATGCCTTGAACTACTCCCCCTTGGTGTATAACGAGATAATGATATTAACACAATAAGGCCTCACCACCTTCTATTCTCACGTTTTTGTCTGATTCGGCCATGGACATATATTTGGATTCATAAGTATTTACAATTGAAGCGGCCCTCACTTCACACTTATATAAGTGATTTCCTATCCAGAGTACTCTGCCATACTCTACCGCCAAGGGTTTAGGAATCATTAAAAGTCAAATGACTTAACCTCACCACATATTGCAGGTTTCAACACTTGAATGTTGCTCTCTAGGGATGAGTTGGAATATTTCCAAGTGTTCCAACTGAACTTTCATAGCTTAGTTTTCCCATTGAACCAAGTTCTTGGGATCTCCAGTCATCATGGTTGGGTTACCGCTATGTCATTTCTTTGCTATGTGGATTTTAAACCCATTCCCTCTAGCAACTTACACTTTTAATCTTGACCTAACCCTTTGGTTAGTGGATCCACCAAATTGTCTTTCGACTTCACGTAATCCATCTATATTACACCACTTGAGATCAAATATCTCACGGTATTATGTCTACGAGATATGTGTCTAGACTTGTCGTTATACATATCACTGTGTACCCTACCAATGGTAGCTTGACAATCACAGTGAATCATCACTGATGGCACAGGCTTGTTCCAACATTAAATCTTCAAGGAAGTTATGAAGTCATTCTGCTTCTTCCCAAATTTATCCAAAGCTATAAACTCAGATTTCATGGTGGACTAGGCTATACACATTTGCTTTGTGAACTTCCATGACACCGCTCCTCCACCAATAGTGAAGATGTATCTACTTGTGGAAAAGGAGTCTTTTGTATCTGATATCCAATTAGCATCCCAGTACCCTTCAAGTACATCTAGACATCTCGTGTAATGCGGCCCATTGTAAGGGTATACTTTAAGTATCTTAGCACCGTTACAAGCACTTTCCAATGATCATTGCTTGGATTTCTTGTGAATCTACTTTACTTCTTCACCTAACATACATGATCAGGACGCGTACAATTCGTTAAGTACATTAAACTCTCTATGATCCTTGCATATTCCAACTCAGCCACTGGCTCTCCTTTGTTCTTACTCAAATGAATATTGAGTTCCATGGGTGTCTTGGCCGGTGGATCATCATAAGCGTTGAATTTCTTAAGCACTTTCTCAATAGTGAGATTGTGTCAAGACGATTCCCTCAAACGTCTGTACGATCTTGATTCCAAGAACCACATCAGCCACTCCCATTTCTTGTATGTCGAAGTTACGTTTCAACATGCATTTCGTATCAATGATAACATCATGGCTACTTCCCATGATCAACATATCGCCCATGTATAGACACACTATGACAAATGCATCCGATGTACCTTTCAGGTACACACATTTGTCATACTTATTGATCTTGAAACCATTAAACAACATTGTGTTATCAAATTTAACATGCCACTGCTTCAGCGCTTGTTTAAGCCTATACAGTGACCGAATGAGCTTGCACACCTTTTTCTCTTGACCAGGTGCCACAAACCCTTCTGGTTGATCCATGTATGTTTCTTATTCCAACTCACCATTCAAGAACACGGTCTTCACATCCATTTGGTGAATCTCAAGATTTTGCAAAGCAGCAATCGCGAGAAGCACACGAATAGAAGTGATCCTCATCACAGGTGAATATGGGTCGAAGAAATCATACCCTTCTTTTTGTTTAAACCCTTTAGCAACCAAATAGGCTTTAAACTTATCTATTAATCCATTAGTCTTGCCCTTTCTTTCTAGGAACCACTTACATCCTAAAGGCTTGCAATCTTATGGGAGATCAACCAACTCCCAAGTATAGTTTTGCATGATGGATTCAATCTCGCTATTAATAGCTTCCTTCCAGAATGGAACATCTAGACTAGATAGAGCTTCTTTGATAGACTTTGGTTTATCCTCTAACACGTATGTTATGAAGTCAAGACCGAATGCCTTAGCAATTCTAGCTCTCTTTCCATGTCTCAGTTCTTCACTCTCTTGAGCAGAACTACTGGCAACATCACGAGTTCTCTTGTTTGAACTCACCTCTGCCCTCGCTTCCTAAGGATAGATATCTTCAAAGAATATAGCATTCCTTGACTCAATCAACATGCCTTCATTTATATCGGGTACATCTAATTTGTGAATCAGCAACCGATAGCCACTATTGTTGAGCGCATATCCTATAAATACACAATCGACCGTCTTTGGGCCGATTCTTACTTGTTTTTTATTAGGCACTTAAACCTTTGCCAAACATCCCCACCTTTTGAGGTATTTGTATGATGGTTTACGTCCCTTCCACAACTCATAAGGAGTTTCATCCTTACCTTTTAGTGGAATTTTATTAAGTATGTGATTAGCTGTTAGAACAGCTTTCCACCACAAGTTTTGTGATAGTACGTAATAACACAACACACAGTTCAAGGCCATTGCTCATAACTTAGCCTCTGAGGCTCATTATAGCACTAGACTTTCTTTTAAGTCTTTAGTATAAACAACTTATTGTTTATACGACATCACGCTCACACACCTTAGCTTCAAGCTATCTTTCAAGCTCAAGTGTTGTTCACATGTTGAAAAATTGAACTAACAACCAAGCTATCTGTCAAGCTTAACACTTGAGTCCTCTTTCAAACTCAACAACTTAGCTTTCTTTCATGCTAAGCTAGTCTAAAGTACCAAGTACTAGATCAACACTATTGTTGAAACACTTGTTCCAGCACTCAACATGTTTGAAGTTAAGACCATCAACCGGTCACCAAAACTATTTTGGTTTCAACATGTTCCCAGTCATAACCAATTAAGCTTGATTACATTGGGCACCATATTAAACCTTAATATAACATAGTTTTATCCCATGATTGGATCAACGCACGAACCACTTCAGATATTCTGGACAGATTACGTTCGAGTAATGCAAGAACTACTCCGAGATTTAGAATAGTTGCTATCTTTGAAACAAATATTAGAACAACAAAAGAACAAGGGTGAAGACGAGTCGAGGTTAGACCTCTTTCCGCAAAATGAATACGTCCCGGCTAGTACTCATAGTTTAACGTAACATTCCCAAAGATAAAACAACTTTCGTCTTCTGGATAGTAGCACGAAAAATCTAGAAGCACCAGCGAACTAGAATGTGAGGTAAGAACTGGGAAAGAACTTTATGCCAAATGAATTTGGAATGAAAGGATTTTCGAAAATGCAATGAGATGGAGATTTTTAGAAGTATTTCAACTGTTTCTAATGGTTTCAAAGTGTTCCATGCAAGAAAACAATGATCTACATATATAGGCACCATCCCGCTCAATTGGAGATTAATTACACCCATTAATGGGTCTTTAAGGCCTTCAAATATGTCATTTAAGTCATTCAAATGAGGTTAGTAACCTCCAGGTGTTACACCACCTTAATGCACATGTTAAACCTCATTAACTTTAGGTGTTACACCCCCATAACTTCCCATTAATGATTGGAGTTACACTTCATGTCCCTTGATAGTTCGAACATGAACTTCCAGGCCTAGATTCAAATGCCTTAGCAAGTGGCTATCTTCGTGCATTAATTTGTCACTCACTGAAATTCAGTTTTGAGAAATTCAATACCTAACGATCATCCATTCAGAATGTAGAACGATCACACACAACTCAATTATATTAGAGTTGAATATTTCGCCACTTCCAATTGGTCAAAGTTGGGTACTCACCCATTTCCCTAACCAATTTCCAACACATCATAAAAAGGAAGTAACAACAGTGGCCACTTGGGATTGACTTTAGTCTAGAAATTTGTGGATGATCTGATTTTCGGACTAAAAATTTGAGGGAAAAGAGAGATGAGTTTGTGCAGAATATGTGAAAATTGCAGGAAAAACACAAAGCAAAGTTGTGATTCCTTTATACATTGTATTGCTCTGAATCTGCTGTTTGATTTTGATTATTAAGGATTTATTTATAGGGGTGAAATTCAAGTGTATTTTTTTTTTTTTTTTTATGTAAGATTGGATTTTGATCTCTTGAATTTTTTTCCTTAAGAGGCTTTAGTCGGGAATATAAGAAAGTGGAAGAGATCTCATGGTGATACATATATATGGGAAAGAAATCTATTTTCTGTGGTACAGATATAAGACTTACTACCAAGCCTTAGTTTTTTATAGACTTGGATGATTGTTGGGCTGGCGTTATTTAATATCATATCAGTGGTTGGGCTTCTCACAAATATATATATATATATATATATGGCTCTTATTAAAAGAAAATGTTAACGGACCTTTATTGAACTATTTATATAATTAAGTTTTATTGGGTAAACTATGAATTGTGCTTTCAAACTACGCATCCTGACCCAAAATTAATTAGGTCCCTAAAATGCATTAAAGTGGATGAATACCTAATAAAATAATCTATAAAAATGTCAGGTGTTACACCCTACCCCTGTTAGAAAAAAATTATTCCTCGAAATTTCATATCGTACTGTGAGTAATAAAATCCGGATATTTGGCTCGTAGGCCGTCTTCGTGTTCCCACATAGCTCCTCGTTACCGTGACGGCTCCATTTTGTCTTAACTAGTGTGATGTTTGAGTTCCTGAGTTGGTGCACCTTCCGATCCAAGATGGCTTCAGGTCCTTCCTCGTACGATAAGTCTTTGCTCACTTCCAAGTTTGAGTAGTTGATGACGTGGCTAGGATCGTGAACATACTTTCTCAACATAGACATATGGAACACGTTATGTACTAAGGATAACTTTGGTGGCAGAGCAAGCCGATAGGCTAAATCTCCGACTTGAGCGAGAATTTCGAATGGTCGCACGTATCTCAGTCTCAACTTACCTCTTTTTCCGAAGCAAAAAACACCTCTTTTCGATGATACCTTTAGAAATCTCTCTAACTTTGAATTCCAAGTCCTTACACTTATTGGCATAAGATTTTTTATGATTTTGGGCCACCTTCATCCTTTCTCGAACTATCTCAACTACTTCCACAACCTCCTTCACCTTATCTAGCCCTACTAACCTCATCCCGACATAAGGTGATCGAAATTCCTCCCATACAACACCTCGTGAGGTGCCATGTCGATGGTAGACTGGAAACGAACCCTTTTTCCGTGTAGTAAGACGCAATGCGACCATTCTAAAAGCACCATGGTCATAAGTAGAAAGTAAAATCGAAACTTGTAGTAAATAATATGCATGTTCGTGCCCATGTGTGTGCCATATCTTTCATAATCATTCATACATGAATTGTACATGATCTTGATCATACCACTGGAGTCGAGCGGTGGAGCTTAGATGGATAGTGTGACATACACGATGAACGTGAAAAATATCATTTTTCTTGCATATTTCATGTTCATATTTTTAGGAGAATTGCGAGTATTTATCATGTTTAAGTGTATTTTCACGTTGATTTTCCTTTTTGAAATGATTTGATGCGCTTTTAGGTGTTTTTGAGTCATGTGTTGAATGTTAGGAAAATCCGGGAGATCAAGGAGGCCCATTGCGCAAATTTTCTCACTCCGACCGGCAACTTAGGGCCCAAATGGGCCCTAACTAGGTTAGAGTTAGGGCTGAATTAAAATTTTCCAAGTCACAAATAAAAGTCGTGAAGGATTTGAGCCGAGAAAATGGATGGAAAAGCCTCAAAATGACGAAAAATGGAAAAAGAGGTTAATTGCACGTGTTTCCCCATTCTAGCTCGCAAATCAAGGCCCAAATGAGCCCAAATTAGACCCTATAAAAGCCCAACTCAAAATTCGTGGAGTCACGAACAAAAGTCATGAAGATGTCGAATTGAGAAGACGAGAGGAAGAGGCCCAAAATGACGACGGAAGAAGATGACACACAAAAGGGGGCATGAAAAGAGGCCCACCCAAACCACTGTCGAACCGGTATCGGAGCGACACCCGACTAGCGGTTAGTCCAGCATGTTGCGCGCGCCCGGTTTCGTCGTTTTAGGGCATCTTCTCCATATTTCGGCTGTAAGTTTCTCATACAAACTCGAATTCGAGCAATTTAAGATACTATGTGATCGCGAGATGAAGATCTACAACTTTTATGTTCGGGCAGGGAGCTAATTCCACACCAATATTTCTAGGAAATCACGAGAAGATTGAGTCGAGCGCATACGAGGGGCTCGACTGAACAACTTATGACCCCAAGCACTCTCTTTTGTTATTTTACCTTCTTACCCGTACTTAAGAGATATTTTCAGTAGATTTTGATCTTTTTGGATGTGTAGGGTTGGGGTATTATAAATACCCCTTCCCGTTTTATTTCAACAACAAGCCTCTATTTGTAAAAATTCTCCAACGCTCTTCCATCTCTTCTCTTTACATTTTTCAGCAGATTTTTAGCTTTTAGGTTAGGGTTTTCTTCCTCCTCTTTAAAGAGGAAACCCTATTTGAAGGAGAACTCGGAGATTACTCGTGGGCTAGTGACACCCCTCAAGTTTATTAAAGTCATACGAGGATTCTTCAATCTATTGAGTATTTTCTTATCTCTTCTCTTTATTTTCAGGTTTTATTGTTTTTATTGCTTGATTGTTGAAGATTCTTGTTATTGCTTTGATGAGTCGTGAGTAATTTCCTTGTTTCCCAAAGCTCGGAATTAGTCCAAGCTTCGGGGTTGATGATTACTAGATTGATTATTAGATTTGTTGTGGGTTTTGGTAACCTAGGTTTAGGATTTAGTTAATTTTTAATGATGATCAACTGAAAATTAAACTTCGACCACATGCTTGCATCACATTCGCTCGACTTTTGGTGGCTGAGAATCATTTTGATTAATTGTACATTTGGGAGATAATAGTTGGCCCCTAGGTTAGAGATTGCTACCCTTTCCATGCTTGCCAACTAGATCTTAAATGAAAATAGGGGTTAATTGCTACACCTTAGTTTGGTTGGGTGGGGGGTTAATAAAAAAAAAAATTAGATTAACCAAGACCCAATCGGTAGGAGGGAGACCTATGGAGAAGAAGCCCTACTAAGAGGAGGAGTAGAGTCCAGGGGCACACCCTTATGCCGATCTTTAGCGTAGGAGATTTCGGGCTATCCTCTTCTAGTCTTACGTAACCAGAATCCTGGGGCCCAGTGTTGGATTATAATTTCTTATCTGTGTAGGTAGTCTGTAGAGAACCCCATTTACTTACCAAACCTAGGGAATACGACACCTCCACTGTATTTCGGAATTGTCACCCAATTAGGAATTCGGTTGGGTTGAGAATTCAATTAACTCACACTAATTTTCTTTAATCGTCTTTAAATTGTTAATTCCATCTTGCTTGCGTGAAACCGAGCCTCGGGAATATCTCCCAATCGACCGTTTCCCTCCTTATTTACTTTTGTTGCTTTATGTTGTCTAGATTAGTCCCCACTCTCAATTTGCATTTGACCTAATTAATTCAAAAGTGCTTAAGCCGATTCTCACGGATAATCATTCCTATGGATTTGATATCTTATATACTACCTCTGTCACAAATCGTACGCTAGTGATTTGAGAAGGTTGTTCCAATCCTAGCGATTCGAGGGACTTTCAAGACAAGTTCATGGATGACGAATGTGAAAAATATCATTTTTCTTGCATATTTTACGTTCATATTTGTATGAGAATTGCGAGTATTATCATGTCTAAGTGCAATTTTGTGTTTAAGTGTATTTCAGGGTTGCTTTTCCTTTTTGATATGATTTAATGCGCTTTTGGGTGTTTTTTAGTCATGTTTTGAAGGTTAGGAAAATCCGGGAGATCAAGAAAACTGATTGCACACATTTTCTCACTACGGCCCGCATCCCCAGTTTTGGGTTTTGGGTTCAAACTGGGCTGCGGTCAGACCTGAATCAAAGTTCGCCAAGTCACGAACATAAGTCATGAAGAGTCGAGCCAAAAAAAATGGTGGAAAGGCCTAAAAACGATAAAAACCATAAAAAGAGGTCAATCGCATGTGTTTTCCCATTCCGGCTCACAAATTGAGGCCCAAATAGGCTCAAATCAAACCTTACAAAAGCTTAACTCGAAGTTTGTCTAGTTGCGAACAAAAGTCGTGAAAGGTCGGTTCGAGAAGACGAGAGGAAGAGGCCCAAAACAGTGACGTAAGAAGATGCCACATAAAAAGGGAGGCACGAAAAGAGGCCCAGCGTGTTGCGCGCACCCGATTTTGTCGTTTTAGTGCGTCTTCTCCATATTTTGGCCATAACTTTCACATTCAAACTCGGATTGGAGCAATTGAAGATGTTATGCGACTGCAAGATGAAGATCTACAACTTTTATGTTCGGACCGATAGCTGATTCCGCACCAATATTTCCAACAAATTGGGAGAAGTTCAAGTCAAGCCCTGCGCATACGAGGGGCTCGACTCAAAAATTTAGGACCCCAAGCACCCCATTTAGTAATTTTACCTTCTTACCCATATTTAAGAGATATTTTCAGGAGATTTTGATCTTTTTGGATGCGTAGGGTTGGGGTATTATAAATACTCCTTCCACTTTCATTTTAATCAACTCTTGCCTTGTTTTGTAATCTTCTCCACACTCTTCTTCTCTTTCTATCTAGCATTTTCAGATTTTTTAGACTTTGATTAGGGTTTTCCTCATCCTCTTCAAGGAGAACTCCATCTTTGGAGGAGAACTCGGAGATTATTCACGGCGTGTGATACCAGTCAAAATTGTCGGAGTTCTACAAGGATTCTTTAACATATTAAGCATTTCTCCCTGTCTCTTTTATTTTTTATTTTCTTAACTTTGTTGCTTGATGTTGTTGGTTCTTGTTTATGGTTTGATGATTTGTCAGTAGTTTCCTTGTTTTCCGGGTTAGGGAGTAGTCCAATCCTAGGGTTGTGAATTTTCGTATAATATGTGTTGATGTGGGTTTGTTTGAGATTTGGAATTGACAATGTGGGATTGTATGGCTTATACCATAGGCGTCGCGAACCTATGGTATATTGGTTCTCCTCGAGGGTCCATCAGGAAGACGACAGAAACCGAATCACATATGTCGATCTCGATGGATGTCTTAGGGCCTCGATCCCTAAGCAATATTCACATGGGGTGGAGAGTTAAGGGTTAATTTGATTGCATATATAATTAGATTGTCTTGGCTTTGTAATTCCGTTGCCGGTCGTTAGTAATTGGGATTAGGACTAATTGTTGTGTAATCGGTTGATTTGTCTATCCCTCTTGTATGGCCACTTGGACTTCTAATTTGGTAACTTGAGCTTCCTTCATCTTAGGCCCCACTATTATCTCTTAATACCACCCACTGTAAGTATACCCTCTCTTTATTAAATAAAATCGATTAAATTAAAATATTATAATCAAGGTTGTCAAAATCGCGACTCAGTGCGTATAATTTTACGATATTACGAGTCCACCAGCACCAAATGAGTAAATGTGTTTATAAAATCAAGGTTTTACAAAATCGTGATAAAATCGCGATTCCAATCGATAAAATCGTTAAACTCGCGATGGTGTGTCAAAATCGTACGACTTTAGTATTGATGTGGAATTCTGATTTTCAGCTTATAAAAACTAATGGCCCAACATATTTAAGTAAATTGGGCCATCCATTATTAATTTAAAGTCTAATTTTTGAGAACCCATCAATCAATATAATTTTAACTTAGTTCAAAAGAAGAAAAAAAGAAGCTTGGACTGAAGAACAAATTAGGGCTATCAGACGTGACTTGCCACCTCCTTTAGCCCTTCATTCATCGCTAAATCAACTTAGAATAGTTGCTTGCATGAATTTGTTCGTCCGTCAGTTTCGGTGTATCAGAAATTCGGGTTATTTTTTCTTTTCTAGTTTTCTTATTTTTTTTCCCAAATTTTCCTAGTTCCTACTGTACTGATTTATGATTTATGTGTTTCAATTTTTTTTGTATATTTCGAGCTTTTTTATTTTGTATGTGAAAATCTATTTTTCTTTAGAAAATTGTTGCTAAAATTTAATTAGTTTTTTTACATTGTCCATTTTATTTTATCTTTTCTAAGGGAATGTGTTTCAGAATGAAAATTAATTTGAAGTAGCTAAGTAAGCAAAAAATGGTAGAATTTTGTTTTCTAGACCCTATTATGATTTTTTTTTGTTTCTGTTGTGTGTACTTGTAGATCTTTTGGTTTTAATTGGTTTTGCGAAGCTTTTTTTAAAGAAAATATATGTACTTAAATTACTGTTAGATAACTTAATTACACTTAGTTAGCCCTCACACATGATACATGCTTTACAATACAAAGCATAATGATACAAAAAAGGAGTAATTGGTATGAGATTAATTAAATTGCATTCTTCTTTGACAAAGACTTGTGTGCACCCAACAAACAATAAGCCTTGTTGTACACTTGGGGGATTTTAGGGGTTTTTAGGTTTTACAGTTTAGGGGTTTAGAAATTTTAGGGGTTTTTAGGGTTTAGGGTTTTAGAATTCAAGATTTTAGGGTTTTTACGGCGCAGTCGGGGGGGGAGGGTTAGGGGTTTTTCGAGTTTTTTAGGGTTTGGGATTTTCAGGGATTACGATTTTTAGGGTTTAGTATTTTTAGAATTTCAGGATTTAGGGTTTAATTCGGGTTTTTTAGTGATTTTAGGTTTTAGGGTTTGTGGTGCACAATAAGCTTATTGTGTGTTGGGTGCAAGTCAGACCCACTCTTCTTCTTTATCTTGGTATAGTTAATTTTAAATTAGTTTTCTTTCTTCTTGTCAATTAATTACTTTTTTCTTCCTTGTTATGCTTTAGAATGACCCAGTCAAGTTCACCAAAATTGAAGCCTTCCAAAAAAAAGTGCACCTAGAAGTAGGACTAATATTGGATGGAAGTATGGGATCGAGATTGTTGTCATGTTAATGTTATATTACTTGCAAGTTGCAACTTTGATAGTTTTTTTGTTTATTGGGACTAAACCGTTGAGACTTTTGTGATGTAGTTTTCATCTATTTTAATATTTCTAATTTTAGTTTGATTAACGTTTTGGATCATGCTTCAAATACAAATGAATTAACATAGCTTTTGGATATTATTTTCAATACATATGTATGCGTGAATATTTTTTATATATATATATTATAATGTATGATATTTGTGTAATTGTGTAAACATGTGAATTATATATGTGCATATATGAACTTGTATGGGTATTTTGAATGAGTTGTAAAATCTTACGATTTTACTATCCGATTTTACAGATAGTCTACCGATTCTATGTAAAATCGCGAGTTTAACAACCTTGATATAAATAAATAAATAAACCATAAAGAAAACAAAATGAATAACTATGGATATCTGTTGATATGAACGGAGGATGAAATTTTGTCACCTCGAAGTCATCAATCTAGATATTTTTTGCTTAGATCATTGCCCTATTTATCAAATTTACATGGATAAAAGGACAATCCGAAGATGATTCATAAATGGTTCTCGAAGCCGACTGCATGGAATTTTTCGAACAAATGTGATAGAGTTGAAATAAAGAATGAGATTTCATATCTGAACTCCAGTATTCAATCAATTATTCTTTGGGCCAACAGAAAATTTAATGGGTTTAATAAGAAAATAAAAAAATGAGGAAGGAGATAAATGATCATATTGTTTCCCATGCTTGGAAAAATAATTCTTCAAGGATTTACGATCTTGAGCAGGAATTGGAGATACTTTAGCTTCAAAAAGAAATAATAACAACAGATTCCATCGTCTACTTTAGCTGTAAATAGGGTGCTTCTTGTTGGTGAACTTTATCCCGTGGAAACTGTTTGTGTGCTTCACGGGTAACTCCCTGATACAGCATGTGTTTCTTTGGTATGATTTTCCGTTATTATTTATGTTTTACGTTGATGAAATTTTGAAGAAACTAGGGTTTATGAAATCCTAGAAAAAAAAATGACACACCCTGATTCAAGATGATACAAAAGAAAGAAAGTTATATTTTTTTATGCTTCTTATTTTTTCGAACTCTATATATATGTATATATTGTTTTTAATTGATTGTGCTAATTTTATATTAAGGCCTTGTAGTTCTTTATTAATACTAATAGAATTTTAATTTATTAAATTAATGGATTGTGAATAGTTACTTTCCTGAATCAGTGTGTAGATACATATCAAAATAATATTAATCTTTAATTGTGAGAAATAAATTGTCTCACCGTAATTGGTGATTTTCTGATTTCCACTATTTATAAGTACTTTTACAATAGATATCCTAGAGATATTAGGAAAGGATTACAACAGATAATATAAATCTATATCTACAAGATTACAACAACTATTCTAGAATAATCTACTTATCACCAGCCCTCAAGCGAAGTGTGGGATTTTGTGAAACACTAAGCTTGGAGCGAAACAGTTCGAAAAATGTTCGAGATAAACTCTTAGTAAAATGTCAGCCAACTGTAGATGAAATGATACAAACATCGTATCAAGGCGTTGGTTAGTAACCAGTTCACAAACAAAATGACAGTCAATATCAATACGCTTGGCGCGTTTATGAGCAATTAGATTCTGACTCAAGAAAAAGTGCACTTTTGTTGTCACAGAAGAGAAGTGGGCGAGAAGCGGGCAAGGCATTCAATTCTTTAAGAAGCTGGGTTAGCCAAATCATTCCCTGAGCAGCATGAGCAAGAGCACAATATTTGGATTCACAACTGGATATAGCAACAGTTTGTTGCTTCTTAGCACTCCATGAGACAAGATTATCTCCGAGAAAAATAGCATAACCATAAGTTGAACGCGAGTTTCCACACAATGGGCCCAATCAGCACCAGAGTAACCAAGAATGTTGGGTTCCGGGGTGTGGACAAAAGAAAGGCCATAGTAAACGGTACCCTTAACATAGCGAAGAATTCGTTTGACCGCAAGAAAATGGTCGTCCGTAGGATTATGTAGAAACTGGTTAACATGATGATTGACAATAAATGAGAGATTCAGACGAGTAATGGTGAGGTACTGAAGAGCACCGACAATAGACCGGTATAAAGTGGGGTCCTTAAAGGGATTGCCAACACTAACGAGAGATTCATCAGCTACCATAGGAGTAGAGACAAGTTTAGAATCAAGGAGAGAAGCGCGAAACAAAATGTCATGTGCATATTTAGCTTGACCGAGAAACAAACCAGAGCCGGAGGGAGTAATCTCGAGACCCATGAAATAATTGAGCTGGCCTAGGTCCTTCACAGAAAACTCATCTTTAATGCGAGAGATGAATTTCTGTAGAACATCCACATTGCTACAAGTAACAATAATATCATCGACATAGAGAAGAAGATAAAGAGTGCAGTCAGATCGGTGAATAAAAAATAAAAAAGTATCAGAACGACTGCGAGAAAAAATCCAATGACGGTAAAAAAGAACTAAAGCGATCAAACCATGCGCGGGGAGCCTAACGAAGCCCATAGAGAGCTTTCTTTAGCTTACACACGTGATTGGGAAAATGGGAATCGACAAAACCTGGGGGTTGAGTCATGAAGACGGGTTTAGTGAGAAAGCCATGGAAGAAGGCGTTTTTGACATCCAGTTGATGCAAAGGCCATTGTCGTTGAACAGCAAGAGACAAGATTACATGAACAGTGGCAGCTCGCACCATAGGACTGAATGCATGAGAAAAATCAAACCCGGAATTTGAGAGAAACCTTGAGCAATAAGACGGGCCTTGTATCGATCAATAGTACCATCAGCATGATATTTGGTACGGAAAACCCATTTCGAACCAACAATGTTTTTATTCAGAGGTCGTGGGACCAAATCCCATGTGCCATTAGAGTGGAGAGCGGCCATTTCATCACGCATAGCCGAAAGCAATGTGAAGACTTTAATGCAGATTTAAAACCTTTAGGTTCTGCAGAAGTAGACAAGGAAGACAATAAACGAGTACAAGCAATATCCACAAAATATGTGGGTTTAGAAATACCAGACTTAGAGCGTGTTTGCATTGAATGACGAGACGGGGATGTAGACAATCCTGGAGTAGAAACATCGGAAGAGATAGAAACGACATCGTCGAAAATGGAGGCATAGGGCTTGAGCAGCGTGTGGGAAGTATTGGGGTGGGTGGCGACATTGGGTTTATTAAGCGGTTGGGAGGGATTGGGCTTTGTGGCAGTAGGGTGAAGGGATTGTTGGAGGTAGTGGCTTCGGCAGTGTGGGAAAGGTATTGGGCTGGGTGGTAACATTGCGCTGGTTCAGCGTTGAGAAAGGATTGGGTTAAGTGGCAGAATTGGGTAAGTGATGATCATGGGAATTATAAGCTGAGGAAAGAGGGGAATTGTGGGCCTCGGAAGAGGGGCAAATGGCGCAAGGGAGATGGACCAATTTGGCAGGCCCAACAGAATCTGATTTATGAAGAGATGAGCCTGTTGGACAGAATTAGTGATACCACTACATAAAGGAAAAAGAACTTGTGGTTCCAAAAATTGAGATAATACCAAATTATTAACAGAAGAAATTTGATTATTAGCAAAAGGAAAAATAGTTTCGTCAAATTGAGCATGACGAGTAATGTAAAAACGAGACGCAACGGGATCGTAACACCTAAACCCTTTATAAATAGCACTATAACCAAGAAAAATGCAGGCTGACTACGAGGGGCCAATTTATGGGGAGCATAATCCCGAATATAGGGAAAAACACGACAACCAAAAATTTTGAAATTAGAATAATTTGGAGAAGTATTAAGCACTAACTGAAATGGTGATTTATTGTTTAAAAGAGGAGAGGGAAGCCTATTTATTATATAAACAACAATTGAAAAAGCGTCAAACCAAAAATGAGTCGGGACATGCGCATGAAATAAAAGGGACAAGCTGGTTTCAGTAATGTGCCTATGTTTGCTCTCGGCGCGCCCGTTTTGCTGTGGAGTGTAAGGACAAGACATACGATGCTGAATACCACGAGAGTGAAAAAATTCTTGAACACGTTTATTGGTAAATTCAGTTCCACCATCACTTTGAAATGTTTTAATTGAAGTAGAAAACATGTTTCTAACAAGATTATAAAAATAGGACATCAAAAAATTGAGACTTGGTATGAAGAGGATAAAACCATGAAAAACGAGAAAATCATCAACAAATATAACATAATAGCGAAAACCATCATACGAATCAATGGGAGCAGGTCCCCATAAATCACAATGAATTAAATCTAAGATATGAGAAGCACATTTATCATTCAACGAAAAGGGAAGTTTCCTACTTTTAGCTAATTAACAAGTAGAGCAAATGAGAGGTTTCGGTAAAACAAAAGTAATAGATAAAAGACCAAAAGAGTGCAACAATTTAATAATGGAAAAAAAAAGTATGGCCTAAACGAGAATGCCATAACTTAAAAGAAGATTTACTAACGGAACTATTCAAAGCAGCAACAAAAGCAGGAGTCGCAATACTTAAAGTATATAAGCCATCCTTACATGTTCCCCGAGCGAGAGTTTCATGTGTCTGTCGATTCTAAATCACAAAAGAGGAGTGAGAAAATACAACATCAACAGACATATCAGAGGTTAGTTTACTAATAGAAAGTAATTTTTTTGTAATGGATGGGACAACAAGAACGTCATGTAACTCAATATTATTCAAAAAATGTTTAGAACCAGAGTGAGTGATAGAAAGAGAATTACCATTACCGACGACGACAGTACCATTACTAGAGATGGAAAAACTGGCCCGGCCCGATGGGCCGGCCCGTTGAGCCCGAAATATAGAGCGGGCTGGGCCGGAATATTAGAGGCCCGAAAAAAATCGGGCTTTTTTGGCCCGGCCCGAACGGGCTTTTTTTTTGGCGGGCCAAGCCCGGCCCGGCCCGAAGGCCCGCGGGCCGGCCCGATGAAATTGAATTTTTTTCCCCTCACTAATCGAATAAGAAAAATTTAGGAATTAAGTAATATCTTGTGTACTATTTGAAACATGTTTTTTTTTTTTCTCTTTCTAACAGAGCATAAATGTATCTATTTACCGAGAAATTAAAACATTTGACTAATTTAATACTCTATTTCTTCAGTTTTATTAGCAGAAGATGGAAAATGAATTGGATCCAAGCATGCTCATTAATTATTATGTGTCGAAAAATGAAAAATTAATTAACATGTAGTATAGTACGTACACAAAAATTAAATAACTTATGAGACATAGTATATAATTATATATCATCATCCATTCCTTCTTTATTATTATTATTATTATTATTATTATTATTATTATTATTATTATTATTATTATTATTATTATTATTATTATTATTATTATTATTATTATTATTATTATTATTATTATTATTATTATTATTATTATTATTATTATTATTATTATTATTATTATTATTATTATTATTATATCTGGGGTTTAAGACATGCCTATAGATTAACAGATATCATTTCATATTGCAACGAATAGTAATATATTATCTTCCGATCAAGTTTTTTCTTAAGAGAATTAAACTGAAGTTTGCCTCAATATATAATTTTACTTCATGGTTAAAGTAATTAAAAAAAAAAAAAAAAAACTCATCAGTGGGCTTTTTTGGCCCGACGGCCCGAGGTCCTCCGGGCCGGGCCTAGCATTTCGAGGCCCGAAATAAATCGGGCCCGGCCCGAACTTTTCCTTGGCCCGACTGGGCCCGGCCCGGGCCCGCCGGGCCGCCCGAATTGCCACCTCTAACCATTACCAGTATAAGGGGAGACGGTGTCCAAGTTTGCCGGAGAAGAAGTAATGTGAGCGGAGGCCCCATTATCAACAAACTAATTCGAATAGGTGAAAGGATTCATGAAGGCTTGCGCAATGTGAGCGGATTGCAGAGCTGGCAAACCGGAGTAACGATCGGGACATGTTGGAGCATAGTGAGGACCAGCGCATATATGACATCGAGGATTAAAAGGGCGAGAAGAGCCAGAGCGAGATGACGAACGAGACTGAGAGGCAGACTACATGGAAGAAAAATAAGGGGTAGAAGGCAACACTTGGGGATAGGCATGTCAAAATTGATCCGCCCCGCCCCGATCCGAGGCCTTTGGGGCAGGGCAAGATCCGCCCCGATGAAGAATGGGGCACGGCCCACCCCGCCCCGTCCACGGGGCGGGTCAGATGCGGGTCAGGGATCCCGCCCCGCCTTGACCCGCCCCGCCCCGCCCCGTCCCTATGTATGTATAATTTTTTTAATATATATTATGTATTATCATATAGATATGTATATATATGCAAAGAAATATAAAATATATATATGTATTTATAATATAAAATTTTATATATAATATGTTATATATATGTCTAGCTAATATATTAGATTATTAAATTCTATTTTTTAATAATTAAATTAAAAAAAATTAAAAATATTGAAACAAAGTTAATGTAAACCTAAAAATTAAAATCCTATTGACTTCAACAAAAAAAATCAAGTTTTTTAACAAAAAAAAAAACTAATTTTTTTTATAAAATATATATATATATATATATATATATATATAGGGGCGGGGCAGATCACGGGGCAAATTTTTTTTGCCCCGTGGCGGGTCACGGGGCAGGGCGGGGCAGGTCAGAAAATCCAGAAATCCGACATGACCCGCCCCGTTGACATGCCTACTTGGGGACGTTGAACAGCAGCAGCAGAGAAATGATGACTTGGGCCATGCTGGAAAGGAGGGTTGGGCTGGAAGTCCCGTCCAACAGGCCTAGCAGAAGATGGGCCTTAGCCCAAAATAGAGGGAGAATTGTGATTTGCGTAAAAGGTTGTTGTCGGCATTAGTGAAGAGTCGGCGGCTACAAGAGCAGATTCGCGTAATTCATGATCTCGGGCCTGACTAACCGGATCCCGAAACAAGAGCTGAGGAGTGAGAGCGAGAAGAGCATCAGTAAATGTGCAGAATTGAAGATCCAAACCACAAAGGAACCTGCGAGTTTATCACTCTCGGAAACGGTTTTCCCGATAACAGCCAATTTGTGACATAATGTGTTGAAACGACGAGTAAAATCCATTACAGAAGCATTACCTCGTTTCAAGAATTGGAGTTCGTCCCGGAGTTGTTGAGCATGAGAGGAAGATGAATAACTAAAGGCATTTTCCAAGGCTAGCCAAGCGCCACGGGCAGTCGTGAGACCAACTACTTCGGCCATAGCCTCTTCGGTAAGAGACGAGAGCAATAGACTGAGAACTCGGTCATTGTTTTTACACCAGAGTTTATAGGCAGGATTAGTAACATCTTCATTGGACGAGTTTTTTATGAGGGAGTCCGGAACAGGATTAGAGCCGTCAACGTAGGAATCCAAGTCGGCTAATTTCAACATGGGCAGATTTTGGCTCTTCCAAAGGAGATAATTGGAAGAAGTAAGAGGTATCTTGGCCATATTGATGAGGGTGGTGAGAGGGACGGAGTCAGCGACAGAATCGGTGGCGGCCATAAGCACTGTGAAGAACAGAAAGAAGTTGCGAGAGGTAGAAGACGGTGGCGAGAGGGAAAAAAAGTGATTTGGACTGAAGGAAAAGTGATTTTAGAAATATCAGGATTTTCCTGCTGATACCATGCGAGAAATAAATTGTGTCACCGTAATTGGTGATTTTCTGATTTTCACTATTTATAAGTACTTTTACAACAAGTATCCTAGAGATATTAGGATTACAACAAATAAGATAAATCTACATCTACAAGATTACAACAACTATTCTAGAATATTCTCCTTATCATTAATTAACATCTATAAATCGATTTATTATTATATAACTCATTCTGATATTACTCATGGAGTACGATATAACCATGAAGACGAATCACGTAAGTCTGAATCTGGAGCAGCTAGCAAATAACGAGATTAAAGAAAGGGGGGAGAGGAGGAATAACAAATATACATATGTCTAGGCACGTTGAGGTCCGCAGCTTCTTAGGTAGTAAAAGATAAGCATTAGTTAATTGATTGCTTTAATTCTCTAATCGTGGTTAATTGGAAATCAGCGACCTCTATTAGTATGCCTTTCTGGAAGAAAAGTTGACCACAAAAGAGGGATTATGAAGGGTATCTTGGACAATTATTTATAAGAAAAAGGAGTTGGGGTGAATTGAGGAAAAAAAAACATCAATTGACATATTAGTCTGACGCCTAATTATTATTTAGAAAAATTGGTAAAAATACATTTTAATTTTGACATAATTAAAAAAAAATATCATTTTTAAGCTTGGCACTTTCAAAATTATCCTGTCATTTAAAAAAATTGATGGAAATACTCCGTTACCGACAATTACATGTTACCCAGCCCGTGATGGGTTGATGTGGCACGAGAAAGCTGATCCAGTTTTAAACATGCGTTACACCATAAAATTATAGTAATTTGATTAAAAAACACAAAAATGCCTCATTATCATCTTCCTCCCCCTTCCCCACCATTTTCACTCTACCTGCATTTGCCACACCCCTCCCCACTCCATCTTTTTGGTGTTACCACTGGACAAGAATCGTCAATCTCCTCTCTCAAGACGTCGTCGTCTGTCCACAGTGCCATGGCAGATTCGTACAATTGGTCGACCCCACCGATTTCTCTCTCGATCCCCCACGTCGCTCCACTCGTCACCGCCGTAATGGTTCCTCCTTCAATCCTCTCATAGTCCTTCGAAACAATTCGGAGCCGGAGTCGCCCACCATCGGCGGCCGACGGAGTTACCAGTTGTACTACGACGATGGATCCGGCCTAGGTTTTCGATCGTTGCCCTCTTCCATGTCTGAGTTGTTACTTGGATCCAGATTTGAATCGATGCTCGACCGCGTCACACAGATCGAATTCAGCCTATGGTCACGGTCGGAAAAACCTCCGACCAACAAAAAGAAGTCGTCGAATTGTTACCCACAACAGAAATTCTGGCCAGTCACGTGGAGTACGAGTTGCACTGCGCGCATGTGTATGGATGCTTTTATCCTTGGATCTGAAGCGCGCGAATTGCCCTGCAAACATATATCACTCGAATTGCATTTCCCTTGGAGAGAGGGGGGGGGGGGGGGAGGAGGGGGGAGATGTTGATGTTTCAGGTGGATTAAAAATGGTGGTGGGAAGGGATGGAGGGGTGTGGCAGTTGCAGCCTTACAGGTGGAGTGAAAATGGTGGAGGAAGGGAAAGGAAAATGAAGTCGCATTTTTTTTTTAAAATTAAATTAATATAACTTTATGATGTAACAAGTATTTAAAAACGAATCTAAATCAACTTTCTTGTGTCATGTCAACTCATCACCGGCTCGGTGACAAGACATTTTAATCAATTTTTTCAAAATTATGGGATAATTTTTTAAAGTGCCAAACTTAAAGAACGATTTTTTAATTATGACAAACTTAAAGGATCTTTTACCAATTTTCCTTTATTATTATGTTTGATCGAACTGTGACACCGTAAGTGGACTTTTGTGAAAGAAAATTAGCAAATAGTCCTAAGTAGTATCTTTTTCCATCTGACATTTTCACAGATATTTGGAAATTTGGACGTGTATTAGTGTAATCTATGGCAGGACCCAACTTTAAGAGACGCAGTCGCTGTTGAAGACGACGGGAATCAAGAAAACTGCTCGCACAAACAATGCCTTTTTTCAGGGTGACAAAGAATGCGTTGGTCCGGTGGACGCACCCAAAATTATTAAACAATATCGTAACACAGGATTGTTGTCAAAAGACTTGGATGATATCCAAAATCATGGGCATAGATATCTGGACGATGATATTCATCAAGTAGTAGAGCTTCTAAGTCGAACCTAGAATGGTGCCCAAAGTCGAAGCGATAGGAGAAGTTTAGAGGATAATGCCCAGTATTTGGATAAAGCCGCCGAAATGCAACATTTGCTGATTTGCTTGGCTTAGTGATAGTGCATTAACAGATTAACAGTCCAGATGTTGGGTAGCAACTAATGTCTTCATGGGACTTCATCTCCCTGTTCTCAGCCTTAGCGTAAATGTTCCACCAAGTGTCAATTTCTTTATTCTAGTTAAAAGGATTCCACATTATCAAATAAAACCTAAATGCCGCAGTTTAATCTAAATACACAATTAGCACGAAAGACAATGTGGGTAGATTGCTACGCATTAACAGAACACCTCAATTTTAAATTTCTAATAATCTTCCAACATCTGAGAAATACACAATGATGTGCAATGCAATCCGCAGGATCTACTTTCGGCACCCGCCTAAATATAGATCAAAATATTCAGGACAAAATTTTACAAAGGTATTTGAATCCTTATTATTTATTTGCTATAGTCACCTGTCAAACCATACAAATTACTACTATACATAAATAAAGTGAGTGTGCAGATCAAACCACATAAATGACTCAAAACTGCTGCTGCTCATCCTATTTTCTACTCTCTGCATCCCTTTAAAAGGAAAGGAAGTAAACTTCTCAGTTCTTGCAGGTAAAAAGACACAAAAACACTCCTCTGGAAACATAATCAGCTGAATGCTATAAATACTTTAAACTTAAGCAAAGCAACAGATTAACAATAGTAGAAACATAAAATTGTACTTGATTCGAAGTACTCAAAATTTAAATAGACACCTCAAAACCAAAAAAAAGAACACATAATCTCCGAATGACATCACATCTTTTTCTTCAATTCTAAAAGTAAATTAAACTCACTGTAAACAGCTGGGGATAAACGTGCTCGATCAGTAGCGTCCAATACCCCAGACTCGGACAACACCATCTGTATAACCACTGAACAGGGTGCTCCCATCGGCGCTCCAGTTGAGACTGGTGCAGTAAATGACCTACACCAAACCAATTTAAATCACATACTATCCACGGCATAGAAGAAAAAAATCCAAAGAAGCATAATCCCAATTATCATCAGAGTGATACTAATCAATGAATACCTATATAAGCATTTAGCACTGCTTGTCTAATCTCGATTATCACACCAGTCGACAAGCATGAAACAATAAAAAGTGTAATCTTGAAGCAATTTTGTCTACTACTAAACTAAGGAACATAACAAAGAAAAATGACTTCCTGATTATCTGAAATTTCTCTTTAGTTTTTCTGAAGGCATTATCAATGAGAAAAGCTTCCTATTATGTTAGTAACCAATTACCCTTGTCCTAAGTGTCAACAAAGATCAACCAAAAGCTAAAAACCTGATCTTGTTCATGAAATAGGAATTGATTAAATCACAATTTATGAATATGCGAAATTATTAGCTACAGATCACAAATGGCAGAGAGATGCACAACTCGAATATCACAGAACAAAAGGACAATGCAACTGTAAAAAAGCTAAACATTAAAGAAAAGAGCAAGAGTACTTTATAGTAAAAATAAAGTCCAAAGGTATTTTATAAATACCTTAGTTTTTCCGGCAGCGGTTTGGGTGCCTTCAGCTCCCATCTCACTCTCGTGCTTCAAATCCACCTTGAGGTCAACAACCACACTCTTGCTCTCCAAATCCCAAATCTTAATGCTCGCCTCCGTGGCAGCGCAGAGCCAGTACCTATTCGGACTGAAGCATAGCGAGTGGATAATTGAACCAGCGTCCAGCGAGTACAATCTCTTACCTTCGGCCAAATCCCAAAGCAAAATGACTCCGTCTTTCCCACCACTGGCGCACAGCGAACCATCAGGCGACACTGCGGCAGTGTTGACATAGCCGGTGTGGCCGGCCAATGTCGAGCGCAGCTTGCAATTCGTCAAATTCCAAATCTTGACGGTCCTATCCCACGATCCGGAAACAATGGTAGGCTGCAAATTGTTGGGGGAGAATCTCACGCAAGAGACCCAATCGGTATGGGCGTCCTGGTCCTGAATCGTGTACTTGCATTCTCCGAGGGTGTTCCACAATTTGATTGTTTTGTCGCGCGACGCCGACACGATCTGGCGATTGTCGACGGAGAATGCGACCGAGAGAACGTCCTTAGTGTGGCCAACAAAACGACGGGCGGTGGTGCCGGCCTGCAAGTCCCAAAGGCGGAGCTCGCCGTCCCAGGATCCAGAGAGGGCGAACTGGCCGTCGGATGAGAGGACGACGTCCTGAACGAAGTGCGAGTGGCCGGTCAAGCGGCGGCGGGCGACACCGTAGTTCCTGTCTTCCTTGGTGAGGGCCCACAAAATTATGGATTTGTCGCGGGAAGCGGTGACGATCATGTCGGAGTTGTCAATTGGGGTGGCAATGGCGGTGACCCAGTCAGTGTGGGCACGCATGGTGCCACGGAGGACGAGCTGTTCTTGCGACATGGCGGTTGAGTACGGCGTGGATGCAGTGGGTTGCAGAGAGGCGGAGAGATAGCAATGGCAAACCCTAGTTCTTGTTAACGAAAATATATAGGGGGTGGGAATTTAGGGTTTTGGAGGGGTCAGAGTGTGATTTTATTTTTATTATTATTTTTTTTAATTTTTTTAATCTTATCTGCTTTTCTGGTTAGGCTTATTTTTTTTTTTTAAAAAAAAAAAAAAAGGAGGAAGGAAAGAAAGAAAGAATCCGGTATCATTGCTTATGATTTTTTTTTTTTTTTATTTCTTTTCTTTCTCTCTTTTTTTTTAAAAAAAATTCTGGTGGCTTTTTAGGGGAAAATAGTACTCTTAAGTAGAAATAAGAGTGTGATTGTATATGAGAAAAATATAATAATGTTGTAGGGAAATAAAAAAGAAGTGCAACAAAGACGCGTAGAATAATTATGATTATTTCATTCACCAAATATTTCTACATATAAGATGTCATATATAAGGGTTTCATGAATACATTAATATGTCATCTTACATTAGTTATTTTTTACGAACCCACACTAGTTGTCTTGTTAAAATTCTTGTCACGTAATAAAAACCCTGTGGAAAAAATAAACATTGATCGAAGTGAAATTGAGACCCCCCCCCCCCCCTCTGAAGTCTACACCTCTCCTTTGACGTGTACATCTATCAAGAGAGTTTCGAAAGTCTCTGCATCCTCAATTTTAGATAAACCATGACGATATTATGTGGTTACTGATTATAGAAAAACGTTGGTGGTCCATGCTTCATGTTTCGTCTTGTCACCTTTAATGACGTAGTATAATTAATCTCTTTGTTGCAAATAACTTCATCTTTATAACTTCGGGTAGACTTTTTCATGGTATAGTTCAAGTCACTAATACTTTGACCTTAGATGTTCACAAACTTCTTGAGGTAATCATCCCTGAGTGATTTGATGATGTAGCTAGAGGAGTTGAGTTTGGTTGATCTTCAAAATTTTATCATGTTCTCCATGGTAACATCATTATAAGTTTCACTTTCTTTGTGTAAAAAGGTAATTAATATTAGCAAAACTAGCCAAAACAATATTTGGTGTAGAGAATAGCTTCAACATTTCTTTGAGAGTTACATATTCTTTTGTACTCCTTTTATCTTTCTATAGGAGAACATTTGATATTTCCTTGTCTTTAATATGAGAAGAAATAAGTTATGCCAATGGTTCCATTAGATATCAAATTACATTTTAACGTCATTCCAATGACACTGCGTTATCCTGAGTAATAATATAACTTACAAGTTCTTTGAGAAAGTAATCTCCAGTCGAGTGCATTGAGTATAGTACAATTTTCACTTAAGTAGGAAATTTCAACTCTAAATAGCTTTTTGTCATTTTTTTTAGACGAAAGTAGAGCTTTCCTTATGTCTACACTCAACTAATTATAGGAGTACTAACATACTTCACTTTATCCATGTTAAATCGCTTAATAATCTTTTGGATAGATGCAATAAGGAATTAATATTACACAAACTCGGTCACCTAGTTCAAGAGACAATATCGAGTATTTCGATGATTCTTTATCTCAAATTTGGATATCAAATATCTCATGGTTTCTCTTATTTCTTTAAGAGTGCCTATTATGTCTGTAACATCGATATACATTGTTATAATTGAGAATTCGGAAAATGGAAAGGTAATTGTTCTTATGCACAACTGCAAAATTAATTGTTCTTTTCCTTCCCAATTAAGTAGTCACTTAGACGGTTATACCACTTTCGTTCGGATTATTTCAATAAAAAAGTGTGCATTTCAACCTAATATTGTAAATGCACTATGTTGTCTAGAATCACTTGAGTTGGGGAATGTAAGTCCACCAGACTCTTTCATATATCTTCAAAACAAGATCCCCATAGAGATTTATTGTAAACACATTACTATGATGCATTTCTAATCCTTTGGAATCTTATTCATTGTAGCATCCACTATGAGAGAGCATAACTCCTCATAGTCAATTCCAAGTGGTGTGTGAGACCTTGTGCTTCAGGGTAAGTTTTATATTTTAGGACTTTATTATTCTAACTACGGTTACTGACAAACTATATTTTGTGTCATATAGACTTTACATTTGGTGAAACTAGCACTACCAAATACCTGTTGTTTTGTACATAATCAAGTTTTATCTAGATTGATTCTATCAATTTAGATAAATATGTTTTTTTTTTACATTTTGCAATAAAGTGTGAGTCGATATCGTCGGGTTATATATATATATATATATATATATATATATATATATATATATATATATATATATATAATCAATGTGTGAAAAATCTTTTCATCAACTCATACGCACTCTCGTAATCTATTCAGATTTCTTTATTTTTTGGAATCATCTTAAAATTCAGAGCGTCCTCTAGTAGTGATTCATGAACATAATTGATTAGAGATAATTTCATGAGGGCAATTCTTGTCATTGATGATTAAATCAAGTTGTGTCATACCTGCTATCTTCTTCCTTGGGTAGACATTTATTGAACTAGGTGTTGTCCCTTATTTCCTTTTGGGAGCCACCACCCCAACCACACATCCATTAAGCTTGGTTGCAACACATTTATCTGCGGTGTTGTGCCCCTTAACAGAGACTTTTAACCTTACATGCACATTTTCAGCTGGCTGTATGATCTTGTCACTGTAGGTATTAACAAATGCATCGGTGATCATCTATGCTTAAATGGACAATCCACGAATCTAACAGTAAATAGATTTTGCCAGAAAAATGTTTCAAATAGCAGGCAATAATTAGAAAATTATATCCAACGAAGTACTTAGTCGTCTTTAAAGACCTATTTTGCGTGTTGTGGGGCGTGAATATATACACATTCTATGTAACTAAATATGTGTAAATGTAAAAATATCAGGTTAAATCCAGTTACCAATGGGTATGCATAAATTATTGATTACCAGTGGGTTTGAAACAAATAAGTAAAGTTGTAGTGATATTGCGTAACTCCATGTCTGATTGACATTTTAGTGCACATTTCCGATGCCTCCTTTTGATGGTGGCTTATATGAGACCTTTTCCGAGAATATGACATGGGCTACAGAATTCTTTATATCGATCCCGATGAACATGCAATAATCATTAGATTTCCTTGATGTAGTCTCTAGCGTTATCAAGTCTTATGGACATTATGGAGAGAGGGTGGTGAGCTTTTCTATGTATAATCTTTTCTGGGAGCTTTTGAAGTGCAACATTTCTAGTGGACAATAACACGACATTCAGTTAGTGTGCCAAAATATTTACCGAAATCATAAATAATTCAATGACCCGCGTTCTGGTTTGATAGGTCCATGTATATCATATTGTGTCCCTTGTGAGAATGGAAGGTTTTACTTATATATTTGGCATAAGAAGGCCATGATCCTATTCTTTTCTAAATAATAGGCTTTACAGAATGTGTAACGTGCCTTTAAGATAGATAATGAGGTAGAGTGCATTTTGGTCATGCTTATAGTACTTTAGAAAACATTTATTGTATTATAATATAATTAGAACTGACCTTGTATGATGTATCAAATTTTCATCTCATTTTGTGTTCCACTCTAAGGAAAAAAAACCAATATAATTTCTTAAATACAGGTTATCATGTCATGACCAAGATAACTATCCTAGTCGTTTCAAAGTTTATACACAGTGTCCCAAAGTTCTTTATTGACTACACCATATGAGTTGTGTTCCAAAGTCCATTGCAGATAACAAAATATAAGTCATGTGCCCAAAAGTTTGTTGTGTTGTGGGCGACAACCTTTGATTGAAGAATCAGAATAGTAGTGGAGTACATGCCACTAGATTGACTCATCAAATTCTCTAAGATGTGTTTTCTTCCACATTCATTAGAAATATCATAATGTATTTGATTTCATTCTCACACTTAGTTTCTAATTGATCATATTTAACACAAATACTTTTATTTAAGAATATTTAGGTAGCTCTTGGTGCCTAAAAAACTCTTGTGACTTTTATTAATATGCCAGTAGGCATCCAGAATTTTACAGTTTTTGCCTTTTTAGTTCTTGTGATGCAGTGAGTGATGATACAGATGAATTTATTAATGAATAAAAGACTAAAACCAGTAGTTCACAACTTTCTTGAAACATAAAGAAACGAACTTTCATTAATTAAGCAAAGTCCTTATTGTCATTTAAAACTACATCATGTAGTAGACATAATGACTTTTCACTTTTGACGCGAGTCTATGTTCTTTGGACTTTCTATGTTTCTTGTAATTAACTACTCTAGCAGTTTTTTTTTTTTTTTTTTTTTTTTTTTTTTTTTTGTTAAAAATATGTAGTATATTCACATTATAGCAAATTTCATGAGCAACTCTTCCCCTTTTGTTCATAGGGTTCCAAGGTATCTTTTGTACCTTATTATCATGACCACCATGTCCATTTAGGTTAGACTCATTGGAAGGCATCTATGGCTCCCACATCTCTTACCTTGTGATGTCTGTGACGAATGACACATCTCGTTCTCTTTAAGTTTTATTAAATTCATTGACCATTTGTAGTCTTGCAAGTGGATTTCATTCCACTAAAGAGTTAGTTCTGGAATTTTCGTGCCATTTGCATTTTCAAAATGTCCCTTTATGGCATCAGACATTCTTTGGGTGTCTTTTAATTAAAGAATGTGCCCAACATAAGTAAGGATTAATGTGACGCCTCAAGTTCAATAGGGCATTGAGTTTGACTTTTGTTAAACATTTTTTGTCATTAGGGATGATGAATGGTATGATAGTGGAACTGTATCATTTTCAAATGTGGTACTAAATTTTCCTTATGAGTATAATATTTAAATTTCGGATGAGTTGGTTCAATCATTTTCTTATGAATTAGGTTTTGAGACAACATGTCAAGTATTTTTTTTCGATGCTATGTGAAAATATTTTGTCACAAGGTTGATTTGCATTGATATTGTCCATGATCTTCATTCATCGCGAAATAGTTATCATGCTTAACTAAAATGCACAGGCAAAGCAACAATCAAGTACCAAATAATCATACTAAGAATCTTATTTACGTGTTTTATTATAAAATCCAATGCTATAGGAACACAAGATATTCATGTGAAAGTATTATCAAACAAGACACAAAGGCCATGAGTATCATTAGATTCATGCAAAGTTCACATACCGTGCTTGATACACTTTGATGTCATATATCAAATTTTCTTCTAATACTTTGTGAAAGTACTTTGTCATAGGTAGGTCTTTAATAATTTGATATTGTCCATAGATTTTCATTACCATGTAAACATCCAATTTATTGAGCTTAACTAAATCATAGGCTAGTGATCACTCCATATTTTATGTAATTTTAGTCATATATTCATAGCTAAAACAGTGCAAAAATACGTGAAACAGTTTCATAACCCTCATTTTCATATGTTCGGCGGATTTAATTTTTTTGTTGATTTTGTAGTGTTTACAGTGCAAAACAATGCTTATTTTGAGTAATGGTGAAATCTCGATGTCAGACAAGTAAAAGGAAGGCTTGAAAAGAAGGAAGCAAATAATTAGGCTTAAAAGAGACATTGGATCATCCCAAGATGGAGTTGGATAGGTCCAGAAGGAAGAGCTAAGAATGGATCAAACACAGCCAACATTTTCTCGATTGAGCAGAAATATTGCTCGATCGTGCAAACGTAATAGGGTCAAACTCATACTTGCCATGAAGCACTTGCCAAACCGAGTAGAAATGGTGCTCGGTCATGCAAAATGTTGTCAATCATAACAAGAGACACATGGACAGGGCTATCCGATTTTATCCCTACTCTAACTAGGCATCATCATTATTATTATGATAGAGTTTTATAGAGTTTTTCTAGAGCAGTAGTTAGGGAGTCGAGGAAGGAGAAGGAGATTCAACATGTCGTCTTCATCACTGAATTGTAGTATCTCCCCATTTGATTTTGTTCATTTTTATGATAACGTTTTATTTTATAATAGTGATTTTTTTTTTAATTTGCATATGGAGTATTCGTATTATATCTTAGTGTTTAAAAAGTATGTTTCAATTACAATGTAGACGTTTATATGTTTCCATAATTTGCATGTGTTATATTGTTATTTGTTGTGTTGCGATATGATTGTTGTTAGGTCAGCCTGATCACCTAGTCTAGCACGCACGAATCATATACCCAATATACTAACTAGAGGATATTGATGGCCAAAATATAACATAATATGTCTGAGAAATCGAAAGAGTTAGACAATATTATAGGGGTAATTTAGGCACTTTCAAGACTCATAGGCATTCCTTCCAAGAGGTTGGTCTATTGTGCATGATTCAAACCTCAAGCACTCAGAAAGGGGATTTGAGATACCAAATCGCGAATCCTCATAATAATAGGAACTTTTGAATCATGGATAGATGGACGTGATGAACGTGAAAAATACTGTTTTCTTGCATATTTCACATTCATATTTGTATGAGAATTGCGAGTATTTATCATATTTAAGTGTGATTTCATGTTTAAGTGTATTTCTTGGTTGATTTTTTTATTTTGATATGATTTTATGCGCTTTTGGGTATTTTTGAGTCATGTTTTGAAGGTTAGGAAGATCCGGGAGATCAAGAAGGCCGATCGCGCATATTTTCTCACTCTGGTCTGCATCCCGATGCACAAATAGGCTCAAAATGAGCCGGGTTCAGGCCCAAATTTTATTTCACCAAGTCAAAAATAAAATTCATGAAGGAGTCGGGCCAAGAAAATAGGTGGAAAGGCTTCAAAATAACGAAAAACGAAAGAAGAGATCACTTGCATGTGTTTCCCCATTATGACCCGTAAATCGAGGCCCAAATGAGCCTGAGTCAGACCCTACAAAAGACTGACTTGAATATCTTCGAGTCATCAACAAACATTCGTGAAAGGGGCGGGTCGAGAAGACGAGAGGAAGGCATCCAAAACGGCGACAAAAGATGAAGACGCGTGAAGAAGGGATAAAAGCAAGCCGCACCGGGCCGGTATCGGAGCCTGCCGCCGGCTCTCGATCCAGAAAGACAAGTAGATCCGCCTCATTTTTGCTTGTTAACCCAGTATCAGGCACTACCGCCGGCTGCCGGTCCGACGGTAGGGTAGTTTGTGTCGTTGACCTCGTTTTTAGCATAGTGTCTCCATTTTTTGCCTGTAATTTTTTCATAAGGACACGAAATCAAGGGATTCAAGAGGCTACACAACCGAAAGACAAAGACCTACAACTTTCTTATTCGGGCTAAGAGCTGATTCGCATTGATTTTTCCCAGAATTTGCGAGAAGACCCAGTTGAGAAATATCGAGGGGCTCGACTCAACATTTTAAAGGGCCAAGCACTCCCTTTTGCATTTTTTTCCCTTTTAACCTTACTAAAGGCCCTTTTCAGCAGATTTTAGGGTTGGGGGTCTATATATACTCCTCCCCCCCCCCCCCTCCCCATTTCATTTGTAACAATTGACAATTGCCTCCTTTTGTAATCTTCCCTCGTACTCTTCTCTCTTTTTCTTCTTAGAATTTCAGATTTTATAATTCATAGTTAGGGTTTTTCTTCCTCATCTTCAAGGAGGAAGCCATCTTTGGAGGAGAAGTCGAGAATTACTCACGAGTTTGTGACACCCGTCAAGAATTACGAGGATTCTTCAATACATTAAACATTTTCTTATGCCTTCTCTTTATTTTCAGTTTTTATTGTTGTTATTATTTGATGTTGATAATTCTTGTTATTTGTTTTGATAATTTTTGAGTAGTTTCCTTGTTTCCCAGGGTTGAGGAGTAGCCTAAACCCTAGGATTATGAATGTAGTGTAATATGTGTTGATGTGGTTTGTTTGATGTTCGGAATTGATAATGTGGGATTGTATGGCTTATATCGTAGGCGTCGCGAACCTAGGGTAAATTGGTTCTCCTCGAGGGCCCATGGGGGGCAACGGGAGAACCCGAATCATATATGTCGATCTCGATGGATGACCTAGGGCCTCGCTTCCTAGGCAATATTGACTTGGGGCGGGGATTTAAGGTTTAATTTGATTGCATAATTAATTAACTTGCCTTAGCTTTGTATTCCGTTGTCGGCCGTTAGTAATTAGAATTAGGACTAATCATTGTGTAATCGGTTGATTTGTTGATCCCCTTGTTTTGACCATTTGGACTTCAAATTTGGTAACACGACTTTCCTTTATCTTAGACCCCACTATTAGCTCGTATTTGCTAGATTTGTCTTCCTAAATTGAGTGAAATCGACCCTCGAGAATATCTCCCCATTGATTGATTCCCTCTTTGCCTTTATTTATTTTCATTTATGTGGTGTAGCTTAGGCCTCACTTTTAATTAGCACTTGGCCAAATTAATTCGAAAGTGCTAAAGTCGATTCTTACGGATAATCCTCCTTGTGGATTCGATATCTTATATACTACCTTTATCACAAATAGTACGCTTGCGGTTTGAGAGGATCGTTCTAAACTTAGCAATTTAGAGCGACTTTCCCAACAAGTTCAATACGTGTTTGCATGTGCGGTTGTCTATGGCCGCTCAGTAGGTTAATCTGAAATCGAACATCCTAAGATACCTTTTATATTATTAAATTTTGTGTTAGTTAATTATCTGCAATTAATTATTCATTTGTTTTTATGTTACCATTGTTTTAGGGGGTATTTGGTTTAAGCTTAAGTGGGTTGGGGGAAATCCTGACTTTTAAAATTCTAGAATTGAGAAATAAAGGTGAATAGTTAAATAGTATGTTTATTTTGAAATTGTATATGGTAGGACTGTATTGTAGATGTCAAATCAATGATGGCAAATGTGGGTGGATGTAGTATTATATCATAGGTAGCGGGTTGAGGGATGATATGTCTTATAGGAGACACATACATACATATATATATATATATATATATATATATATATATATATATATTTGTTTTATAGGATATGATTGTGTTGGATGAAAAATTTGAATTTAAATCTCAAAACAAATAGGAATTGAGTATTTTAACATTCAAAATATGTCCGTCATAAGTTGGAAACAAACACCCCCTTAGGGTCTTGACATCAGTAAGTAGGATAACTACCCAACAATATAGTATTCGATCCACTTATATATTTTAGTATTAACACATCTGTAGTAACCCGATTAGGTATATAATTTCATTACGCTCTTGAAATCATGCAAAGTTACACAATTGCCAAAACTGTATATAATTTCACATAAACATGAATCTATCTCTATTTGTCCAAAACCTATAATCGTGTCTCATAGGAGAATCATATATATGCATGTTGTTCTTCTGCTAAATTTATCTTGACCAAAATATATAAATCATGAAGCCTAGAATAACTTGTGTCGCAGGAAACACATCATGTCACTATAAGCAATATTATTCATTTTATAAAATATAGTGGTTCGAATTACTTTATAGTAAAGACATTATTCTTGTTGAGAAATAGACCAACATATTTGTCCAATTCATCTCCACCGAACCGGAATGAGTAGGAATTTGCAAATTCTAATAAAAGTCATACCAAGAAATTGTTAAATATTAATATGTTCAATATACACCATATAAAACTATGAATAAAATGTGAAGTGTAATCACAACTTAATAACAATATAAAAATGAAAATAATATCAAGGTTATGCATAATTTCTTTATAAAATTAGAGTAAGCCCAGTACAGGAGTATATTTATAATTGAGTCCCAACTTATATTTAATTCAGATAAAATATAAATAAATCACATAACATAGAAACGAAATGAATGAATTAATATATCGTGCATATTTCGGCAATACATGTGTCAACAACCAGAATAAAATGAATTAGGCTAAACTATACATAAATTTTTATGAAGAGTGAAAATCTATTCGAATCTCGGGCTGGATCCGTTATACTTTCTCAGGTGTGAAGTTTTAGCTCTTTAATTATGATCGTATAATTATTCAGTTGACTCATATGATACTATTTCTTATCCAAAATGTGTTATCTAGTTGGATTTTTGTTTTTTGCTTATACATTTTGCTTCACTAACCTTCAATTACACATAGTGCATCTGGTTATATTGTTAGTTTTATCTTTTGGTTTCATTATTCTATAGCTTTATTTGTCATCTTACTTGCATGTTGCTAGTTTGATGCGCCCGGGTTAAAGAAGCAATGAAAAAGTTTCAAAGAGAATGAAGGTAATAATTGTTGAAGATCAAGTCTCAATATTCTATATCTATCTTTTTGACCTTCTATTTTTATTTTTATTTTTATTTTTTGGTCATGGACTATCAAATGCCCCCAAAAGAAACTAATTAAGTAATTATTTTTATTTTATTTTACACAGGAACTTTGAAGGTGATTGATGAAAAAAGGAAACATTGGAATTGTTATTATCTTAAATTAGTAGTTTATTTTCATATCGAGAGCAATTTTTTTTTTTTTTTTTTGTTAGATTGAAGATCTTAGTTATTAAAATAAATTTCAGTCATAATGATGAGTAATTGGATTTGGAATTTATGGTCGAACAATTTCATATATATTGAAGTATTTTATTATAATTTTCATGTATTCTTTATTTTATTATTTTTAGTTATTATAAAAATGTCGCAAATTTGATGACACTATTTCTAAGGTATGTTGCAAATCTAATGACAATAATTGTAATGAATGTTGATAATTTGTGGCGTGCAATTTTACTAGGGTCACTTATTTAACGAAGCCTGTTATTGAAAGCATTGGTAATTTCATGACGCAAACAATAATTAGCGTTAGGAATATATTGCATAGTGACTATGGATCTTTATCATGGTGATAGAAACTAGCGTCACCATATTTGAATATTAACAAAGCATTGAAAAAAGCATCACCAAAATTAAGTTTACCCATGCATAGCTTTGCGCCGTGAAAAAAATCGTGACTTCAAATTTAACGAGCAACTCGCTACGCTTTTACATGCATATGTACTTTTGTCGTGACGCTAATTAGCATCACAAAACAACAAAAAATAGCGTCGCTAGAAACTGTTTTACTTGTAGTGATTGAAGAGTAGTCAATTATTTGTATTTCCTCCCTTTAAAAATCCTCTCTGTAAAAGTAGTATACTCTAACAAAAAATCCTTCCCTTCCCCCTTCTCCCATGGATCGTCACCCACCCTCCCCCCTGCATATGTCTGTGACGTTAAGTCGTTGGCAACCTCTTATGTTTCCTGTTCATGCTGCATGGCCCAATTTTGTAGCGGAGAGGTCTTTTTGTTCATCTTAATTTTGCCCCCTCTTGTCATTTATGGTAGAAGAACGCGGATTTGTGGTTTTCGAAGGCTATGAGGATGCACAACAACTATAGGCTTTGGGCAACATTAGTGAATCTAAAGTTCCGGCACAAGCGATGATAATATTCGATTGTGCCATTTTCCTGTCCCACGATGGAAGAAGAGGTGGCAACCGGTGGAGGGGTTGAGATTATTTGGATGAATGTATTTAATTTATTATTCTTTGTATTCATCTATCCCACATCGAGTTAAAGAATTGTATAGGGCTTGTTGTATTTATATTTATTTTCTCAATCACTTTTTGAATAAATATCTTCTTCCATAATATCTCCCCATATGGTAACAAAGCCATTTTTTTGCTAACAACCTATTCCCAATTGGTAGACACAGGTCGTTGACCGTTACCAAATTAATTATATTTATATAATGTTTCCGAACTTCTCACCTTACAAGGTAAAGTGGTAAGTGCGGGTCAAACCCACAGGGAACGGAGGAAAAGTATTAAATACGTATCAAGCACTAAGGACCTCGAAATAGGAAAAGTAAATAAGTAACCAAAATAATAGAAAAGGGAGGGGGGGGGGGGGTTGATTGTGATTATCCAACTATAAACTACTAGCGATTACCAAGAACAACTATTAAACTAATGATTAAACAAACTCTAATATTCAATTAACAAAAGATGACAAGATAAGTAGATTGATTTTCGGGTTTTTAAAATATGATTAAGGTACCTACCCTTGATCTAGAGTCCCTTTAGTTCCAATTAATTACACAACTATTGTTGATGCCCAGTTGAAAGCATTTCAAGTTCCTATTTCACGACTACTAACAAGCTCTAGCAACCGTGTTATCTCTTAATTCTAGCTAATCGAAATAGGCTCTTCGACTAACCCTATCCAATTAAACCAAAATGTCGAATAAGCTCTCTTCAATTTGGCAATCGAATGATAAAAGCTCCAAGATAACGAAATAGATTCGACATAAACCTTGAAAGCTCGGGTTTAGAGGTCGAACTCTACACTATCACCAATGACATCACTCGTTGTTTGCTACTAGGAGAATCGAAAATCCTACAATTACGGACAGTAATGTCCAATTCTAGCAACACATTCATACACTTCCTAGAGGGTGATCAAACTAAGAAAAAGCATACAAATATGAGTCAATAACGGCAAATAGTGTAGAACACTTGAAATTTCAATCAAAAGGTAACATCAACTACCAATAATCATGTAAACATTGTCAATTAAAGTTTTACATTTGATCAAGGGTAGAAACAAGGGTGCTACTCACCTATGGAAGCTAAAACAAACAAAAAGTAAGTAGAAAAGCAAGAAAATATGATACTAAGATGGATGAAACCAAAGATGTCAATTGGAGAAGATGATCCTTCAATCTCTTGCCCAATATCCCTCCTTGGTGGCTTTAGTAGCTAGAAAATGGCTGGAATATGTCCCAAGATAGGTCAAATTCGAAATGGAACTAATATATATAAGGGAAGAGTTGTCACTTGAGTTTTAGGCAAAATCGCATTCACAATTTTAAAACAGGGTAACTAATCTCGGCCGAGATTCAAGTGTATCTCGGCTGAGATGAAGCAACAAGGGTTTTATGTTTTGTGGCTCGAAGGCTGATCTTGGCCAAGATGCAATTGTGTCTCGGCCGAGACGTGAAAAGGGGAATTCAAGGCTCTGTTAGGGTTTGGCTCATCTCGGCCGAGATTTGGGTTTCATCTCGACCGAGATCTTAATCTCTTGAAGATTTTGCTTTTCCCTGGAAAGTCATCTCGATCGAGATGCATTACCTGTCTCGGTCGAGATCTTTAACTCTTCAATTCTTGGCTTTTCCCTGGAAAGTCATCTTGGCCAAGATTTGTAACCTGCCTCGGCCGAGATCTTCTTTTAGCCTTGTCCTTTGTTGCTTCGATCGATCCATCGACTCTGGGATTTTTTGGTGCTCTTTTTCTATCCATTTGCACCTGTTTTAACACAAAAATGAACCAAACACATTATTTTGCCCAATGAGAATTAAATGCACGAAGTACACGTGAAATTGCACAAAAAACATCACTAAATTGACACTTAAAGCGTCCTAAAGTGTGTGCACGAACACGTGTACCACCGATCCTCACGAAATTCTCATGATTTGACTGCATCAATTTCTCAATTTTCTTTTCTCGTTGCCATATTCATTAATTAATCTTTCCAAATCAATCAATTCCATCCTTTATACAGTGGCCATACCCACTAGACGGGCCTTCTCAATTAATTGATTTTGCCAAATCAATCAATTCCATTATTTATATACTTTCCATGTCCACTAACCAGGGCTTCTTAATTAATTTATTTTATCAAATCAATTCGTTCAATTTTTCATGCAGTAGCTACATTAGTCCACCTTTGTAGTCTTTTTCTTTTGCGCGGCAACACCAATTCTCCGCACCTTTCTCTCTCGCTGATTTGACTCACTATGTCTATTGACTCAATGACCACCACAAGCTCCGGCGGAAACAATACTTCATCTCTTCCACCATTCGTTGGATTTAACACCAATGATTAGCTACCGTTGAAACTGACCGCCACGAATTACATTGCATGGCCATTCCAACTGTGAACCTTTTTTCCTTTGCTATGATCTCTACATATTTCTTGATGGTCCTCGTCCATGTTTCACTGCTATTGTGAATGTTGATGCTTCTTAGACACTGAACCCGGGTCATGCATACTGGCTTCGGTAGGATGACCTCTATCTAAGTGCTATTATCGGATCGATCAACCCAGAAATAATACCATTCATTACCTCCGCTGAAATGTCCCAACAGGCCTGTGACATATAACATAATACGTATGATAGGGCTTCGAAAGGCAGAATCTTTAAATTTAAGAATCGGCTCCAGAATCATATTAAAGGCACTCGACTATTACCAAATTTATGCATGAAATTAAAAGTGTAGTTGATGAATTATCTTTTCTAGGAGTTACTATGGATAATGAGGACTTGGTGTTGAATGTACTGAATAGTCTAGATGATACGTATAAGGATCTTAGTCGTGCAATTTAGGCTCGTCATTCCACCATCTCATTTGATGAATTGCATGAGAAATCGTTGAGCACTGTGGCTCAAGTTGCCTCTCAACCAGCTCTGACCTTGGTGTCCCCCACCACTGCCTTCTTCTCGGGTCATCGACCCAGTCGTGTGTCTGCCACTTTCAGCAAGCCCAAGTTCGCGGCTGTAGCAACACTATACTCCACATATTGCTCGGTCTCATTAATCGGACTCACATCCTGTTCGGTCCAATGCTCCTTCCCGACAGCAGGATCATTGTTCCTATCTAGGGAAATTCCAACTCTGTGGTGAGCCGGGTCATTTCGCCCATCATGTGCCTCTTTTCGCTATACCCTAGTCAACACAGCACCACAATTGGATCATCTGGCTTATGCTTCTGCTCACATCATAATATCTCCCTATAGAGATGCTTGGGGAATTTCGGTGGTCCGATGACCTTATGATAGGGAGAGACCCTGGACATTTTTATGCACTTAGTTTAATTTCTTTGTATTTTTTATCTTTTTTGTAAGACAAATACGTAGAGGATGATGGCTTCTGGATGTGCAAAAGAAATGGAATCGAGGCATATACAAGAACAATGTCCTTAAGACTAATTATGTCTCTCTTTCACTGGTGCTAAGAGAATTTTGGACGTTACTTTTCCAGGTTACAATAGTTGAAAGTAGAGATTCTAGCACAAAATCACTACTTCACAACGAACTAAATTTTTTGCTCAATAAATACAACCAAGGCTGGAGGGCCAAGAAAGATAATAGCAAAAAGAGAACAAGAAAATGAAGCAAATTGCTGGAAGAATTTTCTGTGTTTTTTTCGAATTCAGTGTACCGAAACTAGGATAAGGAAGCCATTATTTATAGGGTCTGCATGGTTGTTGGTGAACCCACTACTTCAGAAGTTAATCTCACTAGCTTTTGAAGTTACAAAAAATAATAATGGCCACTAAAGCCACAAAACATGGAGAAGTTTTGAAGTCAGAAAAGTCACAATGTTTAGAAAAAAAAAAAAAAACATTAAAAGTTCACTTGAAAGATCCCCCCAGATTATTTCGACATTGCGCTCACACACAAGTCCCTTGGTTCGAGACTCAAAATAGCCCTTGATTTGCACCCCCTGTGATGGCATGCGCGCGTGAGAGCCCTATGCTACACATTCTTACACTTCTTAAGATGAGAATCATCTATATACAAGCCACATATGTTCCACTTTTTCAATGTGGGACAGAGTCCCAAACTAACTTTCAATGCTGTACTTTGAGCTTCAATATCCCATGCACTCAACCACCGTTTTGGACAAATAAATCAGAAGAATTACAAATTTCCAAAATAATAGATAGAAATACCGTAAATAGGGCCCTTAAACTTGCACGTTTCGTTACCAGGTCCCATATAAAGTTTGCCCAAAATTGGGCTGCCCTAAAGGATATTTTCCAACAATACAGAATTATAGTGCTCAATGATACAAATCAACAGTTGGATCTTGCATAGGATAGGTAGGTGTTACCCTTTGAACCTTCCATTGTAAAAAACACATTTACTTTACTAACTAACAATAAACATGATGTCCTTAAACTGATTTACCATTTGTGTAAATGATGATGGGCTTCACACTATATTCTCCCTTATACATTTCAGTTCTCTGGTTTTGTTCATTTAAGCCATGAACATCTTCCTGGTTCTGCAAGATTCTTTTAGGAATTGAGCCTTTTTCACAAATTCCTTTGAAGTGCTCCACTTCTCTCTCACTTAGGTGATTCTTAAGTAAGAGTAACCCACATTACTCCGCTTAAATTTACGCTTAAGAATCATTAAAAGCTTCAATTAACCTTATCTTCACGGGCATCACTGTTTCATCACAAGAATGGGCTTGGGATTGACCCCCATAGTGATCTTAGAGTTTAACAATCAAGTTATCCTTTGAACCTATATATTTGGATCTCCAGTCAACTAGGTTGGGTTTCCATTGCCTCAATTCTTTCTTCGAAGGCTTAAGACTCATTCCCCTAGAAGATTTTGCAACCAACTCTCTATTTAACCCTTTGGTTAGAGGAACTGCTAGGTTATCTTTAGACTTTAGATAATCAATAAAGATTACACCAATCAAGAGTAGTTGTCTAATGGTATTGTGTTTACGACCTATATGCCTAGACTTACCATTTTACATGTTGCTATGTGCTCTCTCCATAGCCGATTGACTATCGCAATGTATGCAGGCCGTGGTCACATGCTTAGGCTACATTGGAATATCTTCTAAGAAATTTCAAAGCCATTCAAATTATTCTCCGTATTTGTAGAGAGCAATAAACACCGACTCCATCTTATACGTTGCAATTATCATTTTCTTAGAAGACTTCCATAATGTTGTTGCACCACCTAAAGTGAACACGTATCCACTTCTGGACTTTGAGTCCTTCATATCAGATATCCAATTTGCATCACTATAGCCTTCAGCTACAATAGGATACCTAATGTAGTGCAGTCCAAAAACCACAAGTATATCTCAAGTATCTGAGCACTCTCACAATTCCTTTCTAGTGATCATCACCTAAATTGCTTGTGTATCTACTCAACTTGCTCATAGCGAATGTTATGTCAGGTCTTATACAACTTATTAAGTACATTAAACCCTCCATTATTCTCGAGTACTTAGGCTTGAGAAACATTTTCTCCTCTATTTCCCGATAGATGTTGACTCGTATTTATCGGGGTTCTAGCGTATGATGTATCATCCTTATTGACTTCTCAAGGATTTTATCAATGTGATATGGATTTTGATTCCAAGAATCACATCAACTAGACCCATATATATGAACTATCGAGTCTTGAAATTCAACATATCTTTTGGGATTTGATTCTTGGCATTTCTATGGTGCTACTAATTATAAGCAAGTCATCTACATAAAAACATAGAATGACATATCTATTTTTCGTGTTCTTTACGTAAACACACTTATTGATCTTAAACTCATAATTTCTCATGGTATTGTCGATTTTTGTAAGCCATTGTTTCGGTGCTTGTTTTAAACTGTATAATGACTTCACCAATTTACAAGTGTTGTAAGCAGAAATAATCCTCTGCTTGTTTCCATGTAAATCTCTTCCTCCAAATCTCTATTAAGAAACTCAGTCTTGACATCCATTTAATGCACTTCAACTTTTCAAGATTTCTTAAAGATGAAATGGCCAAAGCCATTTTATGGTGGTTAATCTCGTGACAGGAGAATAAGTGTCAAAGTAATCAAGACCTTCTCTTTGCTTGTGACCTTTGCTCACAAGTCTTACCTTATTCATATCGATTAATCCATCTGCTTCCAATTTCCTTTTGAAATTCATTTATATCCCGGTGATTTACTTCCTGGAGAAAGACCCATTAGCTCCCATGTGTGATTTTGCAAAATGGAGGCAATCTCACTTTGAATTGCCTCTTTCCAAGGAGGTCCTTCTCACGAATTTATGACTTACGAAAACCTTTAAGGTTCGCTTTCAAGCATATAGCTAACAAAATATGGACGAAATGTTTTTTTTGAACCGTGCCTTTTTGCTTTGTCAAAGCTCAACCTCAATCTCTTTGCCTTGCTCTTCATCCACTGTTTCTACAATTTTATTAGTAGAAGCAACTTTCACTTGAGTTTTATAAGAACACATGTTTAAAGAACGATGCATTTCGAGACTGCATCATCATGTTGTTATGTATATCTCCAATCTAGATTCATGCACAAGAATCGATAAGCACTACTTCTATGTGCATATCCAATGAATACACAGTCAACAGTTTCTGGTCTGACTTTCACCTTCTTGGGTAAAGGTATTGCTACCTTTGCAAGACAAGAATTTATGGATGGTGATCTCTCGTGCCATAGCTCATATGAGCTTTTATTCAAATTTTCCGATGGACCTCATTTAAAAGTGTTACAAAATATATTTTGTATATTTTCGTTAATTATTATTTGTCATTTTATAAAAAGTATTCTTGACGTAAAGTGAAGATTTAATTGTATAATATTTAATTAGATTATTTAGGTTAGATATTTTGTTTAAATACTAACATTAACTAATGAAATCTCTTTTAGATATGTTTTGATTTGTTTCCATATTTTGCAAATTCTAAAAAAGGAAAGGTAAAGTCAAACATGAGCTTGAACAAGGAAACATGATCTAAGTATTATGGGTTGAAGATCAACGACCAATTTGTTGAAGGGAAACAACTGGATCTTGCCTTAATTATAAGATCATTACCGAGTGAAGAAGATTTCACAGCTGGAATAAAATCTTTCAAGAAATCTTTGAAGATCTTGCAAAGATATACTTTCCATAGAGGGATATTTGAACGTCCAACAAGACGTGTTGATGAAGGAATCAAGATTCACAAGGATCTACTACAAGATACTTATGGGATCACTTTCCATATTCATTGGTGAATGGCTGAAACTTGAAGGAGGAATAAGGAAAGTGCATATGATCCAGATTCGTATTAGATTCACTCTGGATTCGAACATACTTGGCCCTCAATTATTTATGCTCGACATATCAGAGAGAGCACTGTACGTTAGAGTCAAAATACTCAAAGTTTTCGTTTATTTTATTGACATACACTTTGTTGCAACTGTTGTTCTATTGGGAGGTACGAACATAGTCACGAGTCATGAGACTTGGTGAGCACAGGGAGAGATTCCAATTGCAAAACCTATTCAAGGATTGAGTGATCTAGTGAGTCAGTAGAAGGGTGAGGTAGAGTTTGATCAATAGATAGGAGGGAATCCTAGTATCTGTAATTCACGTCATCGAGTCCAAACGTGTACCGTTATAAGGGATTGCAACACTTTTTTTAGTAATGAGATTGAGGGAAGAAGGGATTCTTCTCCTTAAACTTTTAAACAACATTGCTCTCGTTGTCTATGCTGTTTATTTTATCTATTTCAATACCTTCATATTATATTATTTTTCATGTTCTCACATCTTATCTAGAACATCTCGCACTATGCACTCTGATATTTTGTATCATCGTGTTGTTTATGTTCGAACATCTTGTACGAACATCGAGTAAGAAGTACCCCACCATATTCTGGGGTAACCCAGAACACAACATTGCACTCATCTTTTCTTTAAGTTCGATTCTTACGTGCGAAAATGTCATTTTGTTTAGGTGAATAAGGTGTTTTAGTTTCATGCTTTATTCTTTTTTCAGAACAATGTTATAACAAAATGCGGAGATACAAAAAAAAAAAAAAAAGAATAAATGAACACAAAATTTACGTGGTTCACTAATAATGTGTTAGCAACATCCACCGGCAGAAAAGTGGAAATTTATATTATGTGATCAGGATGTTTATAGAGTATAGAATGTATCAGATGAACCATAAAAGCACCCAGATGTACGAGTGATGAACGTAAAAATTGTCGTTTTTCTTGCACTTTTCACGTTCATATTTTGTAAAGAATTACGTGTAATTTCTATGTTCATGTGTGATTTTGTGTTTTATTGTATTTTCAGGTTTATTTTTCTTTTTAATATGATTTGATGCGCTTTTGGGTGTCTTTTAGTCATATTTTGAAGGTTAGGAAAATCGAAAGAATTTAGAAGATCATTCGAGTCCATTTTCATACTCCGACCCACGTCTCGAGGCCTAAACGGGTTGAAATTAGGTCGGGGTCAAGCCCGAACTAAAGATTATCAAGTCACGAGTAAAATTCGTGAAGGAGTCGGGCTGAGAAAATGGATGAAAAGGCCTACAAATTGGAGAAAAAAGAAGAAGAGGTCAATCGCACATGCTTCATGTTCTAGCCTGCAAACTGAGGCCCAAATGAACCCGAATCAGACCCAACAAGAGCTCAAATTAAAATTTTTCGAGTCATGAACAAAAGCCATGAAGAGGTCGGGTCAAGAAGACGAGAGGAAGGGCTCTGAAATGGCGATGGAAGACTGAGATGCAAAGCAAGGGTTGAACCGGACCAATAGCCGCAACACCTACTGGACCGGCAGGCTGCCCGGCTACCGGCTATGTGGCGGTTCTGGCAGCGGTCCGGCGGTTTGCGCGCGCCCAATTTTTCAACATGCTATTTTCGTATTTCGGTCGTAACTTCCTCGTCTTCTACACTTTTTTTCTCTCTTCTACACTTTTCTTCTCTCTTCTCTTTACATTTTCAGATTTTTAGCTTAGAAAAGTTAAGGTTTCTTCCTCCTTTTCAAGGAGGAAGCCGTCTTTGGAGGAGAACTCGGGGATTACTCATGGGCTTATGACACCCGTCAAGTTTATCAAAGGATTTCGAGGATTCTTCAATCGATTGAGCATTTGCTTATCCCTTCTCTTTGTTTTTGGTTTTTATTGTTTTTATTACTTGATTGTTGATGATGCTTGTTATTTCTTTGATGGATTGTGAGTAATTTCCTTCTTTCCCGAAGCCCAGAAGTAGCCCAAGCATCGGGGTTGATGCTTTGTTAATTGATTAGAGGATTCGTTGTGGATTTTGGTAACCTAGGGTTTGGATTTGGTTGATTTGTTATGATTATCATATGAAACTAGGGCTTTGATTATAGGCTTGCTTTGGTCACTCGGGGCTTTCGATAACCTAGCCTTATTTTTTATGATTATGCATTTGAGATGGGATAATCGAAACCTAGATTAGGGATTGCAACCCTTTCGAGGAGATTCGATTTGATCTTAAATGAGTTTAGGATTGGATTTCTACGCCTTAGATTAGTCGGAAAGGAAATTCGATCTGGAACCTAAATCAATCTAAACCCAGTTGGTAGGACAGAGACCTATGGAGGAGAAGACCTACAAAACGGGAAAGTAGAGTCTAGGGGGTCTTGGCTAGGATGGACGAAATTAGGTTTAGTCGTGTGTATAGAAACTACACCCCTACATCGGTCTTTAGCATAGGAGAAGTCGGGCAAACCTCTTCTAGTCTTTCGTAGTTGGCAACCCAGGGCCCATGGTTGAGTTTGTATATCTCATTCGTGTAGGTAGTCTACATCAAACCCCGATTACTTACCTATCTTAGGGAAATACGGCACCTCAACCGTATTCCGGAATTATCACCCAATTAGGATATCAATTGGGTTGAGAATTCAATCACATAGAGCTTATACTAGTTTCCTTTAATCGTCTTTGAATTGTTAATTCTATTTTGCTTGTATGAAACCGAGCTTTGTGAATATTTCCCCATCAATCAGTTCTCTCCTTGCTTTATTTATTTGCTTTATGTTATTAGATTGCATTTGACCTAACTTACTCGAACGTGCTTAAGCCGATTCTCACGGAAAATCCTCCCTGTGGTTATGATATCTTTTATACTACCTCTATCACAAACCGTACGCTTGCGATTTGAGAAGGTCATTCTAATCACATCGATTTGGAGCGAATTTCGCGACAAGTTCAACGAGCAACTCCTCGTACACAGATTTGTCCCGAAAGATGGGACAACTAACAGCTTGTAACATTTAACAAGTCCAAACAATGTTGGAACTTGTTACTAAGAACCAACTTGGTGAACATATAAGCAAGGTTATCAGCAGTCCCAACTTTCTTCAGCTTAGTCCTCCTCTCGCTTCTCAAAAAATGATACATGACATCAATATGCGTCCTCTCATGATGAACTTGATCCTTGACCAAACATATTGCACTAAGACTCTCACTGAACACAGATGCATAGTCATCATGTAGACCAAGATCACTAACCAATCCTCTCAACCAGATACCCTCTTTGGCTGCTTCTGTCAAAGCCATATACTGGAACACCCCGAACCCAGAATCATGGTTCAGAGTCGTTACTGATACTCTCTATTGCTTGACGAAAGATTTTAGCTGAAGAGTTGCAACGGAAGAATAACTTTGATACAAAACGCGAGTTATAAATTTTTCTCCTTTTTCAAAATTACGTACCGTATGGGGAAATTACTCGCGTTCCACCCACATCTCTGAATCAAAAGCTTTCAAAAATAAAAACGTATTATAATATTTACTAGAATGCAAAGCAATTCAACTCACATTTATTTATTTACATATTCTGGTCAATTTCCAACATAGCCTGCATGATTTGAGAGTTTCGAAATGAACTTAAACACCCTTAAATATTTACATATGCATCTACTGGGAAACCTGTCTTCCAGTTAGCTATACATCCTCATCTCCCGCCGCACCTGAAATCGTTTACACATATCATCATGAGTTATGTGACCCAGTGGATAATGTTTATTCAAAATTCCACGAAACTGTATATTGACGTGTAAGACTATAATCAGTTGACCCGTCGACCAACTAACTATCGACCCGAAGGTCTGTGACCCGAAGGTCCTGTATAACAGAATGACACTAAAGGCAAGCCGTTAATGTGGCACTCCTCGGGTTAGTGCACGCGTTGGCTCTATGACCTGGCTGGTAGCATCGGTAACATATATCCTTTCCGAACAGACAGTCTCCCCAATGGGGTTTATTACATTTTGAGCAGGGTGGCGGCCCTGCTGGTCTTGGAGCCATCCCTGATATGGGGCGGACGTTTCTTGTCGTATTCCCTTTCTGTGCTGGTAGTGGTATTCCCTTCTTTTTGGCAATGCCCATCACTGGTCTTTGTTCATTCTCCAATGCCAAACTCATGGAAACTATACGAGCCCTCTCAAACACATCCCTAAAATGTGGTAAGTTTAGCCCAGAAATGATTCCCCCAACTTCTGGTTGCAACCCTCTCTCAAATCGTCGAGCTTTTCTATCGTCTGTATTTACGAGATGCGGTGCATATCGTGATAATAAGTTGAACCTGCGCTCATATTCTGTTACCGTATTAGTTCCTTGGCGGAGATTCATGAACTCAACCTCTTTTTCATCTCTCAAAGCTTGAGGAAAATAGCGGTCCAAAACGATCCCTTTGAAGCCCTCCCACTCTAGGGTTTGTCGTGCTTCAGCGGTCATTATTCTTTCGTACGATTGCCACCACTGCCCTGCATCCTCGGCCAGCTGAAATTTTGCACCCGAAACTTTTTGAGTTTCTGATATCTCCATATACTCAAAAATTCGTTCCAACTCGGCGATCCACTCTTCAGTACCTACGGGTCCTTCTCTTCCATTAAACCGTGGTGGCTGGAAGCGTCGAAATTGTTCTATTACATGATTAACCCTTGGTATGCGCTGCTCTTGATTAACAGGAGAGGGCACAACTTGGTGTTGCATAAAGTCCCTAAGTTGGACAAAGAAATCTCGTGCTACATTAGCATTTTGGCCATCCATTGCATCATCACGGCATTCATTAGCTGCTCGTCTATCTTCCTGCTGTCTAGTTGGAGAAGCCATAGTACACAAAGTTCTAAAGTTTCTGAAAAGTATAAATCGTTAGTGTTTCAATCTTCCTAAAGCAAGTAGTTCACATATAGAAAGTATAACGTGAATACTACGAGTTCGAAATATAATAAAGTAGCAAAAAGTCAGGACTATTTTTCAAGGTATTATACATCACGCATTACTTATCATATACACATCAAAAGATATTAGCGTGTAAATTATTTATTTATCCGGGGTGGCCTACTATGCCATCCTACTGGTAACATAGAGACAAAACTATACACGTGCGTCTGACATGGTCATCACTCCTCATCTATCAACACCTCATCGATCCACTCATAACGTGTGCGCTTCAGTTCGGGCCCCTCGTCTACTGGTGGCCTACTTGGTCCTGTCTGATCTCGTGCGGGCAACACTCCTGCTTGTGACAATGACATCCGCACCCGTGGTCGCACACCTGGCAAATACATGGTCGATCCAGCAGTCATCTCTTCGTTCGGTCTTACGATATGATCGTCCTGAATTCCGGTTAGGAACCTACAACTTTCGGCCTCTTGCCGAAGATTGTATGCTCGCTCGCTCAACCTTCCATCTCAGCAGACACTTCGGTCAGTGTTTCTTGAAGAGTCTGAATAAGGACCTCCCTGTTCAACACCTTCAAGTCTAAACGATAGGCTTCATCTTCCAGCTCACGTGCCTCCCTAATTCGATCTTCAAATTGCTCAACTGCTTCTTCTAGTGCCTTACAGTATGTGTGGTATTCTATCTGGGCACCGTTCCTACTGTCGATGACGAGCAAACGATCGTAGACCGTCTGGGCACAGTTGCGATAGGCAGGGTGTACACATGATTTTAGGTGAACTACTGCTTCTATGTCTGAATCCTCTATACCTGCTACTCGGGCTGTTCTACGGGCACGACGGATCCGGGTGATGAATTCCCGAATATTTTCCCATCCTGCTTGGTAACATTCCTTGTACTCGGTCTCCTCCTGGGATCTAGGTTGGTCTAACTGCTCCATTTCTAGTTACAACATCATCAACACATCCGCCCGTGTCAGTTACTAGTAAATAAAATAAAAAGTATGCATGCAATATTCTTAAAAGAAAATATTAATACCTAGCAGTATTAAAAGTAAACTATTTCAATTAACATACGTAATTAACAAAGTATTTCAAAAACCTGGTTATACGTACTTACCTCGGGTTGATGTAGATGCTTAGCTAAACTGGAGACCATTCCTTTTCTTACAGTTTTCAAAACATTCTATTATATCCGGAAAAGAATTTTCAACTCAGAGTCCGAGGAAAAGAGAAAAAAAAAAAAAATCCTAACCTCGGCTCTGATACCACGCTGGAACGCCCCGAACCCAGAATCATGGTTCAGAGTCGTTACTGATACTCTCTATTGCTTGACGAAAGATTTTAGCTGAAGAGTTGCAACGGAAGAATAACTTTGATACAAAACGCGAGTTATAAATTTTTCTCCTTTTTCAAAATTACGTGCCGTATGGGGAAATTACTCGCGTTCCACCCACATCTCTGAATCAAAAGCTTTCAAAAATAAAAACGTATTATAATATTTACTAGAATGCAAAGCAATTCAACTCACATTTATTTATTTACATATTCTGGTCAATTTCCAACATAGCCTGCATGATTTGAGAGTTTCAAAATGAACTTAAACACCCTTAAATATTTACATATGCATCTACTGGGAAACCTGTCTTCCAGTTAGCTATACATCCTCATCTCCCGCCGTACCTGAAATCGTTTACACATATCATCATGAGTTATGTGACCCAGTGGATAATGTTTATTCAAAATTCCACGAAACTGTATATTGACGTGTAAGAGTATAATCAGTTGACCCGTCGACCAACTAACTATCAACCCGAAGGTCTGTGACCCGAAGGTCCTGTATAACGGAATGACACTGAAGTCAAGCCGGTGACCCAAAGGTCCTATATAACGGAATGACACTGAAGCCAAGCCAGCATACACAAGAATACACAAAATTTGAAGAACATTAAATAAATGTTACCCGCTCTTGTCGTTTGATTGTAGGGGTAAGCTCCAGGAAGATCTTGATCTAGCTCGTACTACACTTGTGACGGTTTTTGCTTTGTAAGTCTTATTTTGTAGTACTCTCATATGTTAAGAATTCGATATTTCACAAAAAACTCCTGAGGAATAAATTTATGCAAAACAGGTTTTTTTTTTCAAGGTCTAAACTATCCCATTTTGGACCTAAAATCAGCCTTAATTTGTTAAATCCTCTAAAAATCATATACTCATCGAAATATTCTTAAATTTTCACCATAGGTTCCTAACATCATATAGTTAATTGTAGTAAAACTGTTTTGAATAATATTCAGTAGATATTTTTATTTAATTTTCGTAAGTTTCCAAGTTTTGACCTTCAATCAGCTTAACTTTTAAAATTCGCCAAAAATCACAAACTTGACGAAATATTCTCAATTTTTTACCATAGACTCCTAACATCATATAGTTAATCATAGTAAAACAGTTTTTAATAATATTTAGTAGATAGTTTTATTTAATTTTCGTAAGTTACCAAGTTTGGACCTTGTATCAGCTTAACTTGTAAAATTCGCCAAAAATCACAAACTTGACGAAATATTCTCAAATTTTTACCATAGACTCCTAACATCATATAGTTAATCATAGTAAAAAATTTTTGAATAATATTTAGTAGATATTTTTATTTAATTTTCGTAAGTTACCAAGTTTGGACCTTGAATCAGCTTAACTTGTAAAATTCGCCAAAAATCACAAACTTGACGAAATATTCTCAAATTTTTACCTTGTATCTTGACAATTAAGGAGACTATCCTTTGCCTCGTTAGTCCTTCGTAGTGTAGTAGTTCGTCAGGAGGCACCCTTCGTCGGTTTTGAGAGGTTAGTGGCTTTCATTATTTTTATTTTTTTCCTTTTCCTAAGTGTGAGGTTGTCTTCTCTTATTTCTCATGTTACATATATATATAGGGCTGCATGCATGTAATTAGTTAGTTCATGAAAACGTGGCATTATGGAAACATTAGTAGTCTAGGTTAGTCATAGTATAGCTTTGCTTAGTCATTTAGTCTATTTTGCTTAGTCATGCTTAATCTTGATAAACATGTAGGGATACTTTGCTTAGTCATGCTTTAACTTGGTAAACATGCAGGGATACTTTGCTTAGTCATGCTTTAACTTGATAAACATGTAGGGAGCTCATCCCTTGATAACCATTATCCATTCATTTACACTATTTGTTCATAATTATTGTGGTGTGGGAAGGTAAGGGTGGTATATTTGATGATTTATAATGTTTAACATGGTGTACCACTTAGGAGGTAATAATTGCAAGGCCTTACATAACTTATCTTATAACATCGTCTTCTTGTGCCGGTCAAGTGAAATACGAGCAAGCTCAGTTTCCTTTGGTAGCTTTTCCTGCATTGTGCAAAGAACTTTGTTTCCCCTTTTTAGATGTTAGCTTATCAATGTCTAGTAAAAATATATGTGCGTATAATTAAAGAGGTCTGAAAAAATCAATTTAAACATAATATGTAAGGTTTTACGAAAATCCGGGTGTTACATATACTCTGCTTTTGTGGTAGACAAAACTGTAGGCTGAAAAGTAGCATTCCAACTAACAATATAACCACCAAGAGTGAAACATATCCGATCATGAACCTCCTATTGTCCACATCTCCTGGATAATCATAGTCACAATATCTAGGTTGAGTCATGAGCCTACTAACCACATTGACAACATGTGAAAGATTGCTTCTAGTGTAGACCATAACATACATCAAACTCCCCACGGCACTAGCATAGGGAACTCATGACATGTACTCCTTCTTCTCAGTAGATTTGGGTGCAAAGGAATAGACAAATGAATATTCGCAGGACTAGGAGTCTCAATAGCTTTAGCTATAGACATTCCAAACCTTGATAATATCTTTTGAAAATATTCGTTTTGAGAAAGGAAAAGCTTCTTCGAACTTCTATCCCTATGAATCTCCATACCCAATATCTTCTGAGCAGTACTCAAATCTTTCATTTCAAACTCAGCACTGAGAAGATCCTTTAACTTCTGAATATCTGACTTGCCCTTAGCATCTATCAACATATCATATACATACAGAACCAAGTAGATGTACGAAATCTTCCAGCTTTTTGTTATACACACAACTATCATATTGACTCATGTTGTAGCCTAGATGTGTCATGTGACTATCAAACCTTTTGTATCACTGCCTTGGAGACTACTTTAGCTCATATAAGGACTTATTCAACTTGCAAACGTAATCTTCTTTCCCTGGAATTTGGAGACCATATGGCTGAGTCATGTATATCTCCTTATCTAAATCTCCATGTAGGAAAATTGTCTTTGCATCGAGCTGTTCAAGCTCCAGATACTGATGGGCAACCATTTGTAACAGTACCATGATGGAAGTATGTCTGACCACAGGTGAAAATATCTCATCATAGTCTACTTCCTCTCTCAGCGTGAACCCTCTAGCAACGACTCTGGCCTTATACCTGACACCCTCAGTGGATGATATCCCTTCCTTCTTCTTGAAAACCCATTTAAAAGTAATTATCTTTTTCTCTGGAGGTCGTTTGACTAATTCACAAGTCATATTTTTGTGAGGTGACTCCATCTCATCTCCCATGGCAACAAGCCATTGGATGGACTCAGTACATGTAACAGCTTCTTTGTATCTCCCCATAACCTAAAACCCATATCTCTTTGGAGCTTCAACTTCAATTCTTCTAGCTCGATCAAGAGCTATACTGTATGGTCTAGCTTCAGATGGTTGAGTTTCTGGTGGTAAAATACTTTTTAGCATGGTGTCAGAATGTGAGTGTTCTTCTCCATCACCTTTCTGCGACTCACTCTGCTCCACCTATTTGTCAACACTATCATTTCCTGACACAATAATAGACTTCACAGTGGGGTTAAACATAGAATTCTCATAAAAAAATAACATTTCTCCTGAGTATAACTTTATTTTCATATGGAGACCAGATTCTATACTCCTTAACACCATCTTCACAGCCCACAAAACTTCCCGTCTTCACTCCTGGCTCTAATTTACCCTCATTTACATGGTAATAAACAGTACAACCAAAAGCTCTCAAATTAGAGTAATCTGTAAACTTACCAGACCGCACCTCATAGGGTGTTTTGAGATTGATACTTGTGTGAGGTCCACGGTGTATCAGGTAACCTGATGTGCTCACCGCTTCAGCCCAAAATCTTTGAGCTAATCCAACATTAGAGAGCATGCATCGAGCTCTCTCCAGAAGCTTCTGGTTCATGCGTTCTGCCACAAAATTCTGTTGTGGTGTATGCCTTACAGTATGATGTCTTGTGATCCCTTCATTCTTGCAGAATTCATCAAAATTCTAGACCATTATCAGTTCGCAGCCTTTTGATTTTCCTCCAAGTTTGATTTTCCACCAAAGCTTTTCACTTCTTAAAACTCTTGAAAGCTTCGCTCTTATGCTTCATCATAATCACCCAAGTCATTCTTGAGTAGTCATCAATCATAGACACGAAATGTCTATGGCCTCCTAGAGATTCAACACGTGAAGGACCCCAACAATCGGAATGGATGTAATCACGCGTGTCTTTCGTTCTATGAACTGCCTTGGGAAACTTGCTGCAATTTAGCTTCTCAAAAACATTGTGTTCCCAAAAACACCAGTACTGAACCGATCATTCATTCTTCATCAAGTTCAAACACTGACTGCCCAGATCACTATCCTCACGAAGCTTCGTGATGATTTACTTGCCTCCATTTCTACACAAAATAGGGAGGTAGTACAACTAATGCTACTGTTGAAGGTGTCGAGGTCCAGGGTGGTGCGAATCCTGAAGTCAACCCCAGTTAGATAATAACGATTTAGGGGGAGTCTAGTCAGTTTAATGACGTTGTCCGCCGGGGTGAGGTTGGTGATATTGACTTTGTTTTTTAGACCTATTTCCCTGATGATGAAGAAGATGAAGAGGAGGGGGAGGAAGAAGAGTCGGGAGAAGACGAGGAAGAAGAAGATGGAGTTTGATATATTTTTTGGTATTTTGATTGCAGGGTTAATGTTTAAAAAAGTTTTTGCTCCTGATATTTTAGTCCTCAGTTTGTTTTTTTCCCAGATTATATCGTTTTTTTTTAGTTTTCAATGATAATTTCCCTTTTGACTTATTCTTTTTTCTTGTGCATATTGCTCTTTTTGGGAAAATTTTGTGGGATTAATTTGAGATATCTAATTTAGGGGGAGCTTCTAAGTTTTAAATCATTTTTTCGGCTGTATGTTTGTTTTGTGTAGAAAAGGCAAAAAGGGGGAGATTGTTAGAGTTTATGTCTCAAACTCTTATCTTCTACTTATTTTTGTTTTGCCTTTTATACACATTTTATGTTTTAATCAAGGCCGAAATTATGAATGTTTTGAATGTCAATTTACTAACAAGTAAGCAGGGACATAAGTCCAAATATGAAGAGTTGAAGACCTGGTTTAAAAGTTGTTGAGAAAGTTGGGCTAAGGACTTGGTCTCCAACAAGGAAGACCAAGTCTACCTCGCTCCAACAAGGCTCTTATTCGGACGGGTAGCAGCAACCAACTAATAGCCCCCACTATAGGGAGTGGTGGTTAGTGGAGAGTGTTCTCCAAGCTACAAGTTACCTATAAATAGGACTTCAACTACCAGCAAAAGACAAGAGTTTCATACAAGCAAATACACCAGTCTGTCTGTTGAGTTGTGTTTTTTAGAGGGTTTAGTCAACTGCCTATCAAACCTAAAGTGTTATGTTTTTATAACATTCAGATTCCTCACGAATCTGAATAACTTTTCATAGAATACTTGTTAGGATAGTTTTTAGTAGGTTATTTGGTACTCTAGATATTGTTTAATCGTCCATTGAGACGTTAGGATTCGTGTGGTGTAAATCGAAGTCTATCTCGATTTACCTTTAGAATCTTTTTGTAATTCACAAGTATATAGTGAGTTGTTTCATCCTGAAGGCACCTCACAAGTGATTTAAGGCTTGTAGAATTTTTTTACTGTATTTGTCATATTTATTTCCACTGTGTTATACTCTAGGTAGGGTAAACCTCGTACCTAACCTCTGGTTGTTTTGGACAATGTACACTTTCAGAAGATGAAAAGCTCCTTGTTTGAACAAACATAACGGGTAGCACCCGTATCAATCCACCATCTGCATGGATTTGAATCTACCAAATTCACCTCTGAGACCACTACAACAAGATGCATGTCGTCAACATCTTTAGTGATCCCATCCACCATATTAACATGTTGTTTCTTCTTAGGCTTGCTACGTTCTGAGGCTCTATGACCTAGTTTGTCACAATGGAAGCGATTTCGCATGAACTTGCTCTTAAAAGTTTATTTCCTCGACCCTAAGGTTCCATTACCAACTAGGCCAAATTTCGATGTGAAGCCTAACAACGAGTTCTTCAATGTTCATCTCCTTTCGTTTGTGTTTCAAGTAATTCTTCAAATGTTTCCATGCAGATGGTAGCTTCTCGATTACAACAACCACTCGTGCAAGATAACTTGAAGCTCTTGCATTTGACTTATCACCGTCCTCGAATCTACCAACTTGTAGTCAAGAAAGTGTCTAACAATGACTTTTTTAACACCCGACATCCTCAGCCTTATATTTCTTATCTAGGGATCCGAAATTCCTTAACCATTTTCTTCGAGCTATACACATGTACAACAAATTGGTCAAACCGTTCATTACATAATTCCTACCTGGGAAATCCGAAAGGTTCCAAGCATCAAGCGTGTCAACAACTTGAACATCCGTACCTTCACCCAACTTAGGTGGATCTTCAGTCAAGAATTTCACTAGGTTCAACGTGGTCAAGCAGAACACCATCTTTTGCTGCCATCTTTTGAAGTTCACACCATTGAACTTCTCCTACTTATCTGCACAGTTCACTAGAACGTAGCATGAGTCATGTTCACAAGAGGCAGAACAACAGTAGGATATATGACATTCGCAGCATCATTGGGAGTATTTGAAGCTATCCAAACGCTCAATTTTAAGTTTGTAAGTCAAATACATAGAGGATGATGGCTTCTGGATTATGGAACCGAGGCTTGTGCGAACACAATGTCCTTAAAACTAATTCGTCCTCTGTTTCGTTGGTGCTAAGAGAATCTTTGAACGTTAATTTCCCAGGATATAACGATTGGCAATAGAGATCATAGCACAAAATCACTACTTTACGACGAATTAAAATATATGTTCGATAAGTACCACCAAGGCTAGAGGGCCAGGGAAGATAATAGCAAAGAGAGAGCAAGAACACAAAGCAAATTGCATGAAGAATTTTACATGTCTTTTCCGAATTTGATGTATCTCGATTGGGCTAAGAAATATATTATTTATAGGTCTGGTGACCCCACTACTTTAGAAGTTAATGCCACTAGCTTCAAAAGTTACAAAACATAATTATGGCCATTAAAGCCACAAAAACGTGGAGAACTTTTGAAGTCAAAAGGCTAAAAAGTCATAGAGCAAACAGTAAAAGTAGGCTTGCGCGGCCCCCTCGGACCAGGCCAACATCCTCCCACACAAGTCATTGGGCCGAGTCTAAAATCGGCCCTTGCAACCCCACCTCCTCCCCCTGTGCCGGCGGGTACGAGAGAGAGCCTCGATGCTTCATATTCTTACACTCCTTAGGAGGAGAATCATCTATATACAAGTCACACTTTTTCCACTTTTCAATGCGTGACAAAGTCCAAAACTAACTTCTAATTCTCCTCTTTGAGCTTCAATTTCTCATTCCCCTAACCTCCATTTTGGGCGAATCATATATTATCTCGAATCTCTTTCAGAGGAGAGCACGATACCACCTTAAACTTTCACGTTTCATCATCGGGTCCCACAGAAAGTTTGCCTAAAATTGAGTTGGCCCGAAAACTATTTTCCAACAATTTCTCTCTTTTGTTGTGTGTCTAGATTAATCCTTGGCGAAGCCTCTCATACGCAGTCTTCTCTTTTCGTTAGGTTTTGGATTGTGCTTCATCTTTTGGATTTTCACGACTTTTGTGTTTTAGTTCCTTTTGGGGAGTTTTAATTTTCTACGATAAGGTTCTACGTAGTCCGGCTAATGTTCTTTCACTGGCAATCGAGGCCCTTCTGTCCTTTTGAGTCCGTCCTATAGGGATTCGGGCTCATAGTTTTAGGTTGGTTAACTCCGGCTACCAAGTTTGAAATTTAACTCTTAGCTACGATTGTATGTTTTTTGTTTGAGTTTTAATACAAGTTTTCTCATTTTGTAAAGAAAAGAAAAAGAGTATTCGACATACAGTGTTGCTGAGACGCTAAAGCATTTCCATCATTTGTTGCTGCTTAATGGTCTTGAACATGTTCGAGACACGAATCATACTGAATAATATTCTTTTTATTTTTTTAGAAAATGGGGTTACTGCAAAAAAAAGTTACTTTACAAATTGAAAATGTATGAAGATCCTGATATGTGATAGAGAGAAACCATACTAATACTAATGTGAATGTGTTGTTTACATGAAAAGTTTTTTCACAATATATGATGGAATATATACCTTTTTATTTATTTAAGGCTTAATTGCAAAATAAAACATGAACTTTTACCAGATTGCAAATTTAACATAACATTTCATATTTTGTAAAATAAATCACGAACTTAGCAAACTTTTGCAATTTTAATCATCAACAAATTTCTAGTGATAAATTCTCATTATATTTATTATTTATGCCGTGTAGGGTGTTTATGTTGGTTAAAAATAAAAATAATAAGAATCCAAATCAAGTGGTACATATATTGAACAAGTCGTAATAGACGTTTCTTCTCAACTCGAATTATTTTTTCTCTTTACCAATGCAATGAGTATTATCCAATTATATGAACTGAAAATTGTTTTGTGTGTCATAAAATTAATTTTCATTTTATCACAAACATGGCACAAATTTTTTATCTGTGATTCTTTTCTCTAAGATAAGTGATTTTTTGTATCAAATAATCAATAAGGTATGAGAAATTAGGTATATCAGGTTGAGAATACAAGTTCGTCGCGATTCCGGTCTAATAAAAAACAACTTGATCCGTAATTTCATTAATTTTTTTTTATGGTTTTATTTGTAGCTCAGCGTTACATCTTGTATCGCATTACATGGCTTAAATAGCTATACACATTGACAATTTATCTTTGAAAAATGAGTGATGATTGAAATTGCAAAATTATGTTAAGTTCGTGGTTTATTTTGCAAAATTTGAAAAGTTGTGTTAAATTTGCAATTTAATGAAAGTTCGTATTTGTTTTCGCAATTAAGCCTTTATTTAATTACTTTGTACTTTACCTAGATCATCCATGTTACATTGTTATACTACTAATTTAATGTTTTATATTGTTTATTAATTATTTAGAAGAAAATTCTACTCGTGCATTGCATGTGAGGATATCTAGCTGAAATAATTACCTTGAACGTCTGAGTGCCTGAGCCTGGACTCCCTCGGCGTATTCTTGCAGGTTTTCACTTCTTCTGGTGTGGCTCTCGAGGAATCAACGTTGCACCTACCGAAATCCTCATCCAAGTAGTGTTTATCATATTTTCTTCGTTCTCGGTAGGAAGTGATATTTTCTGACACAACAATAACAATCAAAGTGTTCTTAGAAATATTTCGAACAAAAAATATGTGGGCCGTGTGGAGTTTTTCATAAAAACATATTATTGTGTTACACTGAAATGTATTTTTTTTTTTTTTTTTTTGCTTTTTAAGAAATGTTTCGATGAAATATGTTAATATTTGCATTGAAAGACATTACTTTACATCTTGTTGGCTATTAGTGTTTACAATGCATTAGTCGATGACAAAAGGAACAAGTTGCCCTCTAGAGTATGTCCTAAAAAATCAATTAAGCACAACTTTTTTTATTAGGTCAATTACCTCCCCATCCTTTTATTGTTTTTATCAATTACGCTCTTATGTACTAATAATTAAACTTCTTTTAACAATGACACATGACATGCCATGAAAGTTGCTTTGGTGGAAAATAAGAGATTGGTAAAAGAAGCAATTTGCCCCGTAACCTCTACTCTAAAATGGAATTGCACAAATGACCTTCGGTTTTGAGTAAATTACAGCCATAATCTTTTTGGAACAAAAGTTTATCAGAGTTCATAACCACATGTAAGAAATTTAATTAGTTCATTAAGAAATAGTAGTTCTTGAAGGACTGTGTAATTAACCCAAATAAAAATTGGTCCAAACTAAGTAAATCAACCGAATTAAACTGAAATACAATTTTTGGTTCAGTTTTCTAAAATAATGGTTCGGTGTACGACTTCTTGTTTTAGAAATTTCAGTTTAATTGGATCAATCTGTTTTAGGGAAACATCACCAACATGACCAGAGAAAATAAAATTTGAATTCTTTATTATACATGTATACACATAAGCAACTCTAATTTTAGTCGACTATTTTGTGCACATATTGTCAGATCTTAGTATATTACTCTGGATCAAATGATTTTTTGTATTTTTTTATAGCATTTATATGTATTAGTTGTATATCTGACTATAGTTAATATTTAGAATGAGAATTATTCTGGCCAGCGGAATTTCAAACCAAACAGAACCGATAGAATTTGGTTCAATTGAAAATTGGTCTAATGAAATTTTAGAGGAATTTTTTTTTTTTTTTTTTTTTAGAAAAACGAGTTTCATTAAAAACAGCTGGAATCAGCCAGCGCTGAGTGACAAAGGAAAGATGGGGGTTGATCCCAGGAAATACAATCATTTTCCAAAGACTTAGCAAAACTAGCTAGGGAATGAGCAACATAATTCTCGTCCCTCCTAATTCAATAGATACTTCTAAAAGACAACGACGATAATACATGCTGAATATCAATAAGAAACGGCAAGCAAACTGCCGCACAATCCGCTTCTCCGAGGGAGGCAAACACAGCCGTACTAGAGTCTCCCAAAATGGAGAAGTCCCGCAAATTCAATTTTTTGGCTATAATGAGTGCCTCCCGAAGAGCCAAAAATTCCGCAAGTTCCGGGTGAGGATTCCCGGAGAAGGATTTAGCTAGAGCATGTATAAACGCACCTGAACTTAAGCAAACATAAATACCAACATATGCAAAGTTGTGCGAATAAGAGCAAGCTCCATCAAAATAGACACGATCATGATGTTCAGGCGGGGACGCGACTGAAGAAATAAGAGAGGAGCAAGGAGCAAGATTTCCAACAACACGCTGAAAATTTAAAAGAGACCTTGAAGCACTAGACACAATAATAGAGGAATCCCGGAAATTGCCGCAAAAAATAAGACTCTTGCGATGATACCACAAATGGTTAGCGATACAAGCCATGAATTCTACCACAGATTTATCCGAGGCCATGACCAAGTCTTTGAACCATAAATCTGCACAAGGCTGCGCAAAGCTAAATACAAATTCACGGAGCCCCGCAGCACTCCAAACAGCTAATACAATCAGGCAATGAAAGAATAAGTGAGAAGTAGAGTAGTTTGGAGACTTACATAAAATGCAAGAGGGTGTAAACTCAAGATGGCGTCGTTCCAAATTTTCACATGTCGGAAGAGAGTTTGTACAACACCGCCATAAAAAATGTAAAATTCGATTAGGGAGATGAAGACTCCATAGTCGCTTCCAGATGCGATCCGAGCTTGCACTAGAGGATATATCAACTTGAAGTCCAAAAACATCAGCGCATGAATGCATCACGAAATGATAAGCAGACTTCACTGAATAACGACCCGATTCATGGGGATGCCAGACCCATTTATCAGCACAAAATATGTTGCTAAGGGGAAGGCTCAAAATAGCAGCTGCCTCTAAAGGGGAAAAAATCTGCTTCACCAGATTTTCATTCCATGAAGAGCTACCGAGCAGTAGCAAATTTGAGACAGTAGCATCAGATTGAAGGATTGATATTGGACTACGAACACGAAAAGAGAACCAAGGGGCAACCATGGATCCCTCCAGATCCGGGTTTGAGCACCCGAGCAGATAAGTTTCCGACAACCTAATTGGATAACCTTACGACCCTCAAGAATACTCTGCCAAGTGAAAGAAGGGGCGTGTCCCAACGTGGCCTCCAAGAAAGTAGATGAAGGATGATATTTAGCACGGAGAATCTGAGCTAGGAGAGAATTCGGGCTGTGGAGAAGCCGCCAGGCTTGTTTACTAAGCATGGCAAGGTTGAACGCCTTAAGTGACCGAAATCCCAAACCTCCATCTAATTTGTTTCGCTGCAAAGAAGACCATGTAGACCATCTAGTTTTGCGAGATCCGTCTCCGTCACCCCCACCAAAACCTTCGAGCTTGAAGCTCAATATCGTCAATCACACTATTGGGGAGCCAAAAACACGACATGGCATAAACAGGAATAGCTTGGATTACCGATTTGATTAGAATTTCCTTACCCCCGCGACTCAAGCACTTTTTCTTCCACCCCGCAATTCTTTGCCATACTCGATCCTTGATGCTCGCAAAAATTTCAGCTTTGTTCCTACCAACCACCAATGGGAGCCCCAAATACTTCCCATGAGAATCTACCTTCTTAATCCCGAAAACATCACAAATCGAGGAAGCCACAAGAGGATGCGTATTTGGGCTAAAGAGGATGCCCGATTTCTCCAAGTTAATTTGTTGACCGCATACGGAAGAGTAAAGATCAATTGCATGTTTCAAGAATTGGGCTTCCGGAATAGTTGTTGTGGCAAATAGCAATGTGTCGTCTGCGAAAAAAAGATGTGAAACAGCAGGGGCTTGGCGGGAGATTTTGATCCCATTGATATTACAACGTGCTTGGAGATCCTGTAAAAAGAAAGAGAACACCTCTGCACAGATAATAAAAAGGTAAGGAGACAGGGGGTCGCCCTGTCTGATACCCCGAGAGGGAATAACGGAACCAAAACGTCTGCCATTAAGAAGGAAACTGAATTGGACCGTAGAAATACAAGTATAAATACGGTCACATAAAACTCTCGGAAATCCCATCCTGATCAAAATACAATAGACAAAGTTCCATTCAACCCGGTCGAAAGCTTTACTCATATCAAGTTTTATGGACATGTAACCTTTATTTCCCACACGCTTATTTTTCATAAAATGATAAAGCTCATAGGCCACAAGTATATTATTTGTGATCAAACGACCAGGAATGAATGCGGATTGAGATTCAGAGATGATCATGGGGAGGCAAGGTCTAATTCTGTTAGCAAGAACTTTAGCAGCCAATTTATAAATGACATTACAAAGGCTAATAGGCCGAAATTGTGAAACAAGTTCCGGCTTATTAACCTTTGGTATGAGCACAAAGGTAGAAGTAACAGAATGGGCTAAAGAATTAAATTTAAGGAAATGCAACACAAAACTAGAAACATCCTTCCCAACAATCGACCAAAATTTTTGAAAGAAAATTGGACACATACCGTCCGGACCAGGAGACTTAAAAGGATTCATAGATTTCAGTGCTTTTACTATTTCACCCTCTGTGAAAGGCTCCTACAGATCATGTAGCAACTCGGGAGTGATTCGGTTTCGAACTCGGTCAAGGACTGTAGATATGGCAGAAGGATCAGGCTGGGTAGAGGAAAAGATATCTCCAAAATAGGAGGTGATGATATGCTCAATGTCATTCTTTTCATGACATAAAACCCCCTGGTCATCTTTAAGAGCCTTAATTTGGTTCAATTCACGACGTTCATTAGCGTAAGCATGAAAAAACGAGGTATTGCGATCCCCGGATTGGTACCAGTGTTGTTTAGCTCTTTGGCGCCATAGTAGATTTTCCTTATCCAGGAGAATATCCAGTCTAGATTGAAGATCAGCCATAAGATGCCATGAAGCCGAAGACGAAGCGTGAGAGCGCATTCTTGAAATTTCAGATTTGAGCAATTTGATATCCTTGGCGATAGAATTTTTTGAGTCCTTGCCCCATGACATTAATCTGATGGAACAATCACGAATTTTAGTAGGTAGGTCATCAAGGGAAGATTGCCACGATTGCTCAACTATATCAGCACATTCACTTGATTTAAGCCAGATTGCTTCAAACTTGAAAGGGCGAGCAAAAGGAGGGTGTTGCTGGGAGGGAACGTGGCGAGAAGTATCAACAAGGAGGACGGAGTGGTCTGATGTGAAGGAGTGAATGTGTGTAACAGACGTGTGAGGGAAAAGAGTGTACCACCCTGGGTTTCTGCAAGCTCGATCTAGCCTGACACGTTGAGCCATCTGACTTCGGAAGAATCTAAACCAAGTGAAAGGATTGCCCGAGAATCCCAAATCAAAAAGATCACAATAAGAAAGAGCCTCCCTGAAGGCGGCAAGTTGCCAATTAGCCCGCAAAGATGAGCCATCAAATTCATCCACCGTAAGAACTTCATTGAAGTCACCCGTGCAAAGCCAAGGCAGGGATGGGGAAGCATGAAGCGACTTGAGAACGCCAAGATAACCGGCGGCGAGCAATGTCTGGTTCACCATAGTATCATGTAAAGTGGCATAATTGGCCTTCAATATTTACCAAAGCATCTATATGTCTTATTGAGAAGGAGGAGATGGTAACAGAGAGATTAGGGATGTAAATGGGTCGGGTAGGGTACGGGTATGCTTCCCCCATACCCTACCCTATTTGATTCGGGTACGTGTACGGGTAATATCCGTCGGGTAATCGGGTTACCCGCGGGTAACCGGGTTACCCGATTGATATATAAAAATATTATAAATAATATGTAATATGTATATATACCATATATAATGTGATACAATAAATCAAATATAACATATATAATATGTAAATGTTACATTATATATTATTTTATATATTAAATCATATATTATAAACATAATATATTAAATATAATGATAATTATATAACATATAACATGTAAAATAATACATAAGTATGTAATCGGGTAGGCGGGTAGGGTAATCGGGTAGGGTAAACGGGTAATATGCTAAACCCGTACCCTACCCTACCCGATGGCAAAAATATCGGGTTCGGGAGATACCCGACCCTATTACCCGTTTACCCGTCGGGTAGGGTTACCCGCGGGTAAAATTGACATCCCTAAGAGAGATCCTTCTTCCAAAGCAAAGCTAGCCCCCCGGACAGGCCATTAGAGGGGACCGAGAAGCCGAACCAACGAAGCTGGGATTTTAAATTATCAATATATAAAGAAGAACTCTTGGTTTCCATAAGAAAAATAAGAGCAGGAGACTTGGCGCGAATTAGCTCGCGAAGTTCTTGAACTGTTCGAGGGTTCCCAAGCCCCCGACAGTTCCAACTTAAGCAAATCATTGCGAGCGGCGGGACTGGTCCACATTGCCAATCGCCGCCGATGATACAAGACGAACAAGATCAGCAGTTGGAGTAAGGTGGAAGGTGTTGTGAACATCTGAAAAATTGGATTTTTATTGGCAGATTTAGGGGCGTGTCGTGAGGCTTCAGAAGAGAATTTGCGTTTAGTAGTGATAGAAGGTTGTGGTGAGACATCAGTAGGGAGTTGGGGTATGGTGGTGATAGAAGAATTTTCAGGATTAAGAGGGATTGGTAGGATTCTGCTTTGGGTTTTTTTGAATTTGCGGATTACATTCTGAGATGAGGGGCAGACAGAAATAGGAACTTGGAAGAGGAACGGACTAGATGGGGGAGCTTTGGATATAGGTGCATGGGAAGGAGACAGAGGAGACAATTCCTGTTTGATGGATAAAGGAGGATTAGAGGGGTGGAGAGGCTGATCAGGGGCCGAGTAGGGAACAACGGAATTTATTGTGGGAGTAATCTCGACAATATCCATGGGGGAGTGAGAAGGAGGATAATGAGTAAGAGTAGAGAGAGCAGAAGTCGGTCGGGAAGATGGGTTTGGAGGAGATGTAGTGTTTAGGGTGGGTTTTTTGGAGTGATAATGGCATTCTGAGAAGGAGTTTCAGATTTCTCATATTCTGTTGAATCGAAGGGAGTTCGGGATTTGGGGGCAGCAACCATAAGAGTTGTGTCTGTATTGGTGACAATTTGAGATATAACAGTTACATGGTGGGTGAGGAGATGATTTTTGTTGGTAGGAGGAGGACGAGGGGGAGATTTTTTGCGCGATGAGGGAGGATATGGAGCGTGAGATGAAAAAGGATTGGCATTAGGGGTTGCTTTCATCCGAGGGCCATACTGTTGAGGCCCTGGAGGAGCAGAGAGAACCATGGATTTCTTCGGACAATCCCGATCAACGTGGCTAATGATACCACAATGATAGCAGTAAACCGGAAGACGTTCATATTGCAAAAAACAGCGAAGTGGGCTGCCATTGTACATGACTGTGACTGCTCTTAGGAGAGGAATCGAAGTATCAAGATCCACCCGGATTCGTAGGAATTTTCCCAATAAGGAGCCTTCGTTGCCTGAGTCAACACTGAGGAAAGATCCAAGTCGATTCCCAATTAATTTTGCGAAGTTGAAGGTCATAAGGCCAAGAGGAATACCCGTAATATGCACCCAAAACGGAGAGGATTTGAATTCCATACCAGAAATTGCCATGATGGAATCTGCTGATCGGAGGATAAGCAGGTACCGTTCATAAGACCAGGAAGCACTTGCTAAAACTCTAGACAAGTCTTCAAGATATTTTCGCCAATTGATTTGATCGAGAGCGAACTTGGATTCCACAGAGGTCGAAACAGTTCGTCAATTTGTTTGACTAAAAAAATTCGAGGCGCCAATAGTTTACCAATAACTGATGTATGTCGATCAAGAATCATCGGAATTGAAGGGTCCAGAGTGAGACATTCAGTTTCGGATGAAGTAAGTGTGAGTGAGGAGTAAAGGTCAGCTAAGGAATCTGCCATGACAAGAACAGAGGGGCTGGGGAGGAAAGAGCAGGGAGAATGGAGAAAACCGCATGCAAAAACCGAACCACACCAGAGAATACTAGACGTAAATCAATCGGAAGCATTACCCGGAGAGATCCACAAGAAAAGTCGTTGACGGAGAGAAGACACAATTCGAATTTGTTCACTCTATACCGATCCGATTTTGTTCACCTATAGGTATAATTGACTCAAAGAATGGCAAGTTATCCATATATATTTGTGACCCTTATTTATGGGGTAAATTGCTTATTTTACCAACTTGTTATTTTCCAACAAAGGAGCTTACATGCCATGTGACATTGTTAACAGAGGTTTACGGTGTTAGTACTTCAGGGTGTAATTAATTATTTATAAAAGAAAACGTTAGGGGGGAAACCGGCCTGAATAAAAAGTTAGGGGATAATAGATCTTTAAGACAGACGATAGGGTGCAACTTGTAACTTTAATTAGTCATTAGCGAATGTATTACTATTTGTATTGTAGTATATTATTATTTATATTTAAAGGTATCACATATTTTAACGAAATGTATTAGTATTTTCTATGTTGAAAGGTAATATTTTTCTTGATTAAATGTATTGTTGTTTATGCTGTAAGTACTAATACTTTTATGCAGAGTGGATAATACATGTAGCATAAACATTGTTTTATTTTCATGAAAAACCCCACACAAAACTCGCAAATCCACTTGCAGCCCTAATTATACAAATCTAACTAGTATAAAAGAGAACTAGTCTACTTTATGTATCAAGAATTTCCATAATACGTGTTCTCTCTCTCTCTCTCTCTCACGCACACACAACTAGGGTTTTCACTATTTAGTTTGGTCAATTTTGACTAAGCCCAACAGCCAAACCAATAAAGTCGGTTTTAATATCTCAAACTTTAACCAAACCAATTAAAACTTAAAATATTCAAATCAAAGCTCACTTATGTCGATTTGAATTGGTCAGTTTGATCGGCTTAACTAATAAGCAAAAAATAGATAATTTATACTACGAAAAATAACGCTAATAACCCTCAATCAGTTAATTGGAATCAAAATAAAAATATAAAACTCATTTAAAACATAGTAAACCTTCCATAAGCTTGAATAAAATGAAAAGGGCCTTAATCAATTTTGAATTTGTTATATAAAGATCTCATTGTGATGGAAAGATATTAGAATTCAACATTGAATAATAAATATTCATTTAATCTTTGGAATTGGATAAAGAAAAAGAATAATAGTGTAATAAAAGTCTATATCTTTTCTTTGGAATTAAAGAAAGTAGTACTAGTATCCTTTATATTTATTTATAATTACTCCCCCGTCCCAGCTTAATCGATCTACTTATCATTTCGGTCCGTTCCACCTTAATCTGCCACTTATCATTTCGGTATGTTCCACCTTAATCTGTCAGCCCATAAATGACAAATTTCTCACACAATCTCCACCCTCAAAATCTTCACCCTCAATCTCCACCTTTGAAAAAGTCAAAGATTCCACAAAATCTAATTTGTTTAAAAAATCAAAGATTCCACAAAATCTGTTTTTTCTTAACCTCTGTGCCCGATCAACCTAGGTAGGTTAAGCGAGACGGAGGGAGTATAATTTAAGACTAAAATGATATCTCTAATTATAATTTATATATATATATATATGTACTCCCTTCGTCCCGGCCCAATTTGCCTATGTTGGCCGGGCACGGAACTTAAGATAAAACAAATTTTGTGGAATCTTTGACTTTTTTAAAGGTGGAGATTGAATGTGGAGATTTTGAGGGTGGAGATTTTGAGAGAAATTTGTCATTTATGGGTTGGCAAATTAGATTGGGACAAACCAAAAAGGAAAGTAGACAAATTAGAGCGGGCCGGAGGGAGTAATTTGTATCAGTTTGAACAGATTTAATTGAATTTTTATTTTCTAAATCCATAAACTAATAGGTATCACGAGTCTGGGATTGGATTAAATTGATTCAATTTGATTTGGATGGTTTGTTAATTTTCTGTAGGCCCTGCACACCACACGAATTCAGTGGCACGTGCCGTTGCTCGATTTCATTGATCAGTTTCAGGATAAGGACAGCTTTAACCTAAATTACGAGACTACAATACATCTTAACGTTTAAAAGAAAAGTCACCCATTAAATTGATCTGGAAATTATAATTTATAAATATTTTCATCCTTAAAGCAAACTTTTGGAACATTCAGTAAAATTTCACAGCCTAATTGAAAATATCATTCAACTCCCTCAAATCCCAATGCACCCTTTGACGCAATTTAAAAACACCAATTTAATGACTATCCAAACCCCATTCATAGCCAAAAATAATTATATGCAATAGCAAGTCAAAAATCAGTCCAGCATACTTACAGTAACATGTAAGGTGTACCCGAACCCGTTTCATACATTTGACTCGCAAAAGAATCTAAAAAACACTACATTGCTTCTTTTGAAGAAATTGCACTTCGTTATCTAGCGAGGCCTCTCATTTCCTCCCAAGTTTAATTTGTTGTAAAAACTGTGCAAGAGTCATATCATCTCCAGCCTCTACTTCCATCGTCTGATTCAAACGAGTATCGCCTCTAATCCTTTGCTTCTTTGGCCGATTAGAGACGTACACACCATCACTAGTACTGGAGCCGGTACATACCTGAGAACATTTCTTGATCTCCCTCTGAGAGCTCCCAAATTTCACTGAGGCCAAATGCGCCTTTTTAGCCCCCAATTTTCGCAGGTACGCAGCACAGGTCATGTTATCCTCATCTGTTTCGGGTTGAGGCGTCACAATTTCATTAATTTTCCTCTTCCTTTTCATTGTTTTAATTTTAGGAGAACATTCTGTTGACTCCACCACCAATTGTAATTTAGTTTGTTTCTTCTCCAGTTTTTCTTGGGTTACCGCTATCATATCCACTTCAGACACAGCCTCTTCCATTTCCTCGGGTGTTCTGCACCTCCTCCTTGGTTGCAGCTTAGTAGCCTTTCTACTTCGGGTGGCATCTAACCCACCATGCGCCGGTCCTGGAGGCACCTCCTCCAAATTTGGATATGCTTGAATTGATAAACATTCTACGATTGGATCAGAATGTTCATATTCCCTTGAGTGTGGTTCAATCGCTATAACTGCACCAGATGTATTGGTAGTATCCGAAAATCCTGATTTTGGACTGCAGCAGGAGATGATGCACTCAGCCAATCTGAAGGTAATATATAATGGGATAACTAATAAAACTACCCTTATATTAAGCCTAATACCAAAGAACCCAGACAAAGTTTGTAGTCTTGCATGTACCCCTTTAGAATATATAAACAGCCCTTGTTTATATTTCCTTAAAACATGCACTTTAATTTCAGCAATTTGTTTAAGATAGAATTTTATAATTATCCCTATACAATGAGATGTATTATGACAGCAACAGTGAGACATATACTGACCTCTTCCTTTTCGACCGGGACTTTCTCTTAATATTACCATCATTGTCAAGAGATCTCCAGATATCTTCGCCATTGGACGTCTCAGTCAACAAAGACTCTGGACAAGCTGATGCATGACTGTCTGACGAAGTATCAGCACTGCTCTTAACTGAACGTAAATTCTTACCCTTCCCTCTACTACGCATGGATCTACGTTTCAATTTCTCAGGCTCACTGCCACTTGTTAGTCTTGGAACTTCTGAAGAAATTTCACTGCCAGAAAAGAGGGAGAGAAGATAAGAGATGGAAACGTATGATAGCATGAAAGAAAACAAGGGGATAATGCTTTTACCTTAAATGAGCATCTTCCTCATTACATCCACGTGCTTTCCTCTTCCTGCATGTAAGCAATGGAACAATATCAGTATCAAAATCAAGTAAAATATGAACGAGAACAATCACTCAACTATCATACCCTGATCTTGTATTTTTTCTATTAGAAGGGCTAACACTTCCAGATCCAGTAATATGATATGTATCTGGCACTCGAAAGTCATTTGGTCCAAGAGCAGGTCTTTCTGACTCCCGATCGACAAAGTTTGAAATCAATGCAGCCTTTTGTATCTTTCTAGCGGTTTGGAACACAGGCACCTCAGATGGAAATAACGCCTTCCATCTCCTAATATTACATATGAAGTTGAGTCGAAGGAGACAAAATTACACATCAACACATACACAAAATTTCATTGCTCATAGAATTGTCATACCTCCAACACTGATTATCAGTGCGGTGAGGAATACAAGCAGCAACCTTGGACCAGCAATAACCATGATCAGCAATAGCCTCTTCCAGTTTTAAATCTTCTTCTTCAGTCCATTCAGCCATATTCAATGAAGGATCTAAACAATTGACCCATCTGCACCACCCAATGCACATGATTATAGTAATTTTATACCTTCTGCATATATAGTAGAGAATCTAGAGGTGAGAACTTAAATTACAAAGATTTAATAGAATGAATACCTCTCCCTGCATTGCACCTGTGTACGACCAGGCACACAGCCAGCAATCTTTTTCCATGTTTTTGGCCCAAAAAGTGTTACAGCAACTTTCAAACGTTTGTCTTCATCTGAAGTCCACTTTCCGACCCTTTTCCTGGTTGGATGAAGTGTCTTTAACCATCTGCATTTTCATCATGAGAAAAACTTAGTAAGATGAAAGCGGTAGTAAACTGAAACTAAAAATTTGACAAATTTTCCAATTTTTTCCTTTCATATAGTGGAGTATTGGAACACAGGCCCAAACAAAGTCTCAATAAATCTCATATTAAAGAAAAACAACTATTTGTACAGTATTCATATTTTTCTACGAAAATGAATTATGAGCATGTGTATCTTTTTTTTTATGAGAAACTTGAGTAAATTTATTAATGAAAGGGATGAGAGGTCCCCATCAGAAGCGTACACTCCAAAAAGCAGAAAAAAATTAAACCAAATGAGCATGTGTATTCTAAGTCCATTGCTAAACAAAAAAGTCAAATCATTCCAAATTCTCGTGAACTGAAAATTCAAATTGGTCCAAAAGATCCACAAATTGTATTAGGTTGTGTTTGTGCTAGGGGATTTGAAATGTCATCAGATTGATGGATTTCAAAACCACTCAAATTTGAGTGGATTTGAAATCACTTCAAATCCTTCAACAATTAGTTCAACTGAAATTGATGGATTTAAATCCAAAACATTCACCCATGCGCTGCAACAGATTTCAAACCCATCCTAAAATCCTTCAATCTGAATGCAATCTTAATAGACTTCCTATGTGATTTGAGTGGATTTGAAATCCCTTCAAATCCTTCAACAATTAGTTCAAAATGAAATTGATGGATTTCAAATCGAAAACATTCACCCATGCACTGCAATAAATTTCAAAGAAACCCATCCTAAAATCCTTCAATCTGAATGCAATCTCAGTAGCCTTCTTATGGTAATGGTGTATTACTGAAAACAAGCCTAGAGAAAGCCAGTTGAACTATATTCATTTCTTACCTAAGTTGTCCGAATGAGGGTATCAAAATTACCCACGAAAGCTCCACAAACAAAAAGAACTCAGAATGTTGCTAAGCATTTATAAAAATCCTGCAAATTATTAATTTGTCTAACAGCATGGGCTTCAGTAAGAATTTAAATATACTCCATCCCAAAAAAAGTTTTGTTTCTATAACTAAAAGTAGTTACAGAAACATGACACTTTTTTCGGGGACAAAGGGAGTATTGGCGAGAAAGCAAACAATAACAACAAAAAACCAAGCCTTTATACCATTATGTTGGTGGAGACATTAAAATGAATTTAGGAACTCTAGACACACTAAAGTCAAGCCATGGAGTGTAAGAGCCTAATTTACAGGGCAAATGGATAGGGATTTCTCTCAGGTTTGATGTAACTTTTCAAGCTCAAGCTAGAGCACAAACTATTGCTGATATTAAGCACTAAACAAGGAATAAGGGCAAACCCCTGATGTTGCTTTCATACCAGCTTATTAATTTCCTTATTGTATGTAAATCTTTTATAACCTAAACATTGGAATGGATGAATGGATACATGTCAACATAGTTTGCATGACAACATGCTGCCCTAGGTCCAACTCTTAAGTTACTGGAAGATCAAAAGTTCTGTAAACCAAACAAGAGTATTTTTCTATTCACTTGATCTAATGAGTAAATAAAGGGAAACAGAGATAACCCTCTTAAACTTGGATCCCCATAACCATGCAAATGCTTACTCTTTAGTGCAAGTACTAAGTCACTACATAGTCATAATACATGCATATGCAACCCAGCTAGTCATATTCTAAAATTTCCCAGCATATAGAAATAGTATTTGAGAGGAGTGCTGTCCTGAACCAAGTTTGGAAGACTTATTTCCGTCTAGGAAAGGGTAAATTGCATGGTTGATTTTTATTACAATGTGATAGCCTGGTTATAATTTAGTTTAAACATTTTTTTGGCATTTTAGAAGATAAGGATGATCAATACAACAATTGACGGATATTCAATTAAGAAACTAAGACAACAATCCAAAGGCAAGACGTGCAATATTAAGGCACTCAGTCTACAGAGCATAAAATTAAGACAAAGTTCAGCATGTCAACTGACCTATTAGAGCATTGGGTACCTGTTCTTCCTTCCATCATAGAAGCGACGACCTGCCAATTACTCTCGCCAAAAGTCTCTACAGCAGACCGGAGTTGGTTATCCTCCTCCTTGGTCCACTCTCTTTTGAGTATTGAAGCATTAAGGCTCCTCTGGTAGCGTGCTAAGCACTGAAAGGGGGTCCTATTCGTTCCCAGTGATGCAGCTATATCTATCCAGTCACTCAGCCCCTTTTGTTGTACAATATGCAAAAGATTCTTGTCCTCCACTGCAGTCCATTGTTTGTGATTGATTAAGGGGTCTTCATAGTTTAGAAACCTGCAAGTGTACAAAATGAACCAAAGATGAATCACACAATGGTCACATGCTTTAGTTTGGACACAATGAAACTAAGTTTACACGGCATGGTTTAGCTACTTTCACAGTTAAAACAATCATCCAAGAAGGCCACTCTGATTTTCTTTAGTTGATGCATGCCTGATGTTATATAAACAGGTTGGTATCTTAAAACTTGACCGTCTCCACAATATACTATCACCCACCAATATCATCATATACAAATGCCAACACATATATGGCACTAGCTTAAACTTTGGTACGTTGAATATTACTTTAATTCCCACAATGATTCTGTGATGCACACACAAAAGATATATTTAGGAGTTCCATTGATCAGAACAGATTAAAAAAAATTATGTATGTTTTCCCCCCAACCAATTGTCACTTGAAAAAAAGGGTATAACATGTTCACAGGAGAACCATTAATTAAAGAAACTATCCCAACTTACCTTGCTTCACATTCTGCTCCAGAACGTCCAGGAACATACATGGCAGTGAGCTGTTCCCAATTAACCTTGGGCAAGAATAATCTCATTTTTTCAGGTGTGATGTCGATATCTTTTATTGATTCAATAATGCAGACAACATTACCAGAGCCACAAGATCCACCTGCCTCGCTGCAAATTAACAACACACTGTATAAGACAATAATTAAATTTATCCACAGAAACTGCAACTTTACTTTCTTTTCTTTTTCCAAAAAGAGAGAGAGAGAGAGAAAGAAGGAAAGGGAGAAGGAATTTAGAGCTATGGACGGAAAAGATGGGCAACACAGAGCCTGATCGTCACTATATTAATTCCATACTCCACAACAGTTTCAGAATATGCGTTATCTTGGGAATATCACTTTCTTCAACCTTCAATTTTTGGTAATGCATATTTATTCTTGATAGTTAATCGTTTCACTCTTGATAATTAATGCATGTCATGAGTGATCCATCCTTTCTTCTTCTTGTCCAGTTTAAGTTGTCACAGAACATCAAGAAATATACGTCTAGGGTTGTGAGCGACCAAAGCAGAGCCAAGCTTGCAGGTGTTCAGGGTTGGTTCGTTTATTTTATGAAACTGGAGCTGAGCCCACCAATGCTTGGGAGTATTGGTATGTTCGTGTACGTTTTTTACCACGTCCGCGAACATTTGTCCTCGTGAACAACTAATTACTTTGTTCACGAACATCAAAGAAGCAAACATTTCCTATATCTCCAAACAAATAAACGAATTTAACCAAATATCCACTAGAATAATGGGTGATATAAGAATATTAGGTTACACGTTATATGAATATTGTTGTTTCGTTGTTTCATTATCATCATTACTATTATTATTAACCAAGTCTTGAACAAGCTTGTTCGCGAGCTATTAATAAACGAGTCAATCAATGTTCAAGCTCTATTGTTTAAAAAACGAGCTCAAGAATTTGTTTAAACCAAATAAACGACCTTGTTCACGAGTTGTTCACCGAAAGATGTGTTCATTTACAGCCTTACATACATTACCTCTAGCTACTCCCAATTGTCTCAAAGAACTTCATGTAGCTAAATGGTCCTGAACCATTAGTGAGGCAGCATATATGTTTTACACTCATTCAATTCAATGTAGGAACCCACTCCTCCAGTTCGCTATTAGGAATGTAATTAACCACTTGGCGGTTTTTTGTATCTCCTTGGTGCTCAAGAAAATGGAGATGATATCTACCTGAGCAATAACCAAATCCATATGCATACTATCAAATTTTATTCCTTTTATTGTTTACTAGAATACTTTGATTGGCGATCGTTTATCCTTAACTGTAATAAACACTTACATACATTAAGGAAGTAGGCAATTAGTCTTAATGGCGGAACATGAAATAAAATCACCAAGATAACAAAGAGAAAGTGTGGACAAGATTTATAAAACCCAATGCACATCCTATTGTGAACACAGATGTTAGTCTAACATTTAAGTACTTTTATGTTTCAACTGAAAACGATGGCAAATTTGAAGCATATTGATATAGCTTAACAGGAAAATAAGCAAAAAATGTTTTCAGTTGTGAATATCAAACAGTCCGGAGAGAAAATTATACCTGAGTAAATCAACAGATCGCTGAAGCAACATTTCCTGAAACTGTTGTTTAACACCCTTTACAAGATTTTCCCTCTCTTCCTTTGACCAATTCTCTCTATTAGGAGGGACAGCTAATGTTGCCATTGCCTCCTTATAATTCGCAACTTGCAAATTCTCTGGAGGCCCCTTATACAAAGCAGAAATTTTCTTTTCATTCAACTGCAGAAGTCAATATTATCATTTGAGCATCTTGATAATGGAATCATAATTATCTCTCTCTCTCTCTCTCTCTCTCTCTCTCTCTATATATATATATATATATATGTATCTAGTAACGTATCATATATACAAATATTATCCAAGTCCAAGCCACGGTACAATCAGCTGTTAACACCTATCCACTTCATAACACCACATGCAGATTATTCAAATCTTTTCTTTTTTTTTTTTTTTTTTTTTTTTTGATAAGAAACAAAAATTATATTACTAAAAACTGGAGGGATGAGGAATCCCTCCGAGGTTACAACAAGAACCGACAATCAACAATACCACTCTACAAGGCATAAGTCCAGTCCCTAGTCAAGTCAGACACCGAGAGACCCTTAAACATTTGATGACTCGAAGACCATAAGGCTACCCTAAATTTCACTCTAAACAAAATTTCCTCCAAAGATTCCTCCTTATTATCAAAAATCCTCGCATTCCTCTCTAACCATACAGACCAAAGTACCACCGATACATGCAGATTATTAAAATCAGCAATGACAGTCAAACATAAACTACTCTCTGATAACCAACTAATATCATAAAAAGCCACGGCACCCTGCCTAACACCCCCCCACCCCCACCCCGACAACCTAATGAACAAATAAGAGAAAAAAATAATGATAACAATAAGTAGTACTATTTCCCTAAATAAGATTATACAGACAACCAACAATAGTTAGTGACAGTAAGGCTGAAAGTACCTTCATGTTTGCCCTTAGCTTTGGCACTGAAATTAACTGAACACGAGCATCCTTTTTCAGTGACAAAGCTCTGCCAGTTCTCTTCTTGCAAGCAACCTGAAAGTCTTTCAGGATTTTGACACGTTCAACGAGTTTATTGACTTCTTCAATGCTGGCTTCCATTTGCATCATTTTACTTCTTAGAAATTTCTGGCAAGATCTGTTCTTCTTGATAGCATCAACAAAGGCCAGAGCTGACTTAGGGAAGTGAGAAGTTTTGAGTGGCAATCCAGCCACATCATCACCCCATTCGACTAAATCACAAGGCTCTCTTCCACCATCTGCATCATCACAAGCTTCTGGTACCGTTCCAGGCTCACTTGTATCTACACAATTGAGAAATCCTTCTCGAGCATTAGTTCTCTCAACAAAGTTATTGGAAGTTTCCTTTTCCGAGTCTATGATAGTAGGACCCACCTGCAAAGGTTTATGCAAAGAATCCTCCCCATTTTCTTTCAAGCCACCTGTATCCAGATATGCAAAATGAAGGTGTTACAACATACAACGGATCTACATCAGCAAAAGATGTAAAAAAGATAAAAGAATAATAATATTCTGAATTTACAAACATAAATATGATTATGCACGAGTTCCCTATTTGGCAATATAGAGCAAACATTCGGCACGGTAGAAACTATTGGAGCCATAGGTTCTAACCTAGTATAGATACTGAAAAACAATTCACAGTTTCATTCCCGGAATAATAGAAATAAGGAACTGTTGGAGCCATATGTTCTAACCTAATATAGATACTGAAAAACAATTCACAGTTTCAGAATAACAGAAATTAAATTAATCACCATGATTCATTGACGGGAAACAGAGGATAGCGTATACCGTCATTATAGGCAGAAAATCGCCGCTGAATAGCTCGAAGGGTCTCATAATCACCCTCACAATCATCGCTATCTGACCAATCAGGCGGCAGCGTACACAAAGGCTTCATATTTAGAGGCTCATCCTCCATATCAGTCGGAGCTGCGAAGCGTTTCTGAATGCACCGAAGCAACTGAAGGTCATTCTCTCCCTCTCCATCAGAATCCGACTCTGACGAGGCACCACCATTGGCGGCCGGGGTTTTGGAGGACAACTGAAGCTGGAGGTGGGTAGGAGATTTCCCGGTCAATTGGCAAGCTCTTGCTAGCGCTTCCATATCTTCGTTGAATCCATCGTCCGATTCGGAATCGGAGATTTCTTTATTTGAGGAAACCATTAGGAGGATTCGTAGAAGAGAGGCGTTTGGGGGTGAAAAGGGGTTAGGCTGTTAGGGTTTTGTTAATAGTGAGACAAAAGTGTAAATTGAACTGACAATTGAAGACACAGAATTGGCGGTAACTCGGATGCTGCGTGCTAAAACCAATTTATATTCATATCATGAAACCTTTAAATATGGTAGGTTGGAAAAAATACCTTTAAATATTCAAATTCGGGAAAAAGAAAAAGAAGTCATGAAGAATCCTGTCCAGAGAATTGGTGAACTTAACGAAAAATGTGAAAGGGCATGTTTGTTTATGAATTGAGTGTCATGCAACAAATTTAGACGTGTAAATTATAAGAAGCGTAAATTTATATGAGGGTATAATTTTATGATGGAATAAGGTATAATTTTTTAAAAGGTGCAACGGATGGGAAAATAATTAAAAAGTTCTTTGGGATTTAAGTAGCTTAAGATATCCTATTTATAAGTCCCAGCGCAACAAATTTGGATTGGCTCGTTCTTCATCCGGGCGGAAAAACCTATAAACAAACTAAAGTATCTTTTTTTTAAACGGTAAATTTATTAAATTAGTTGAAAACAGTTAGCATTGATTGACAAAGAAAAGTTGGAATGCCACATAACCTTATCAATAGGACTAGACTTAGCAAATTACACTAATTCACGAGCAACAAAATTACTATTACGACTAATCTAATAAATATTCCGAGAACCGCTTAAGGCAAGCATGTCTTGGATATCGAGCAGCACCAGTGCACATGAGATGGAACAGTCAGCCTTTCCAAGCGAAGCAAGGACGACAACACTTGAGTCCCTTAAGAGAAGAAAATTAGTCAGACCAAGAGATCGAGCAATCAAAAAAAGCTTCTTGTAAAGCCAGAAATTCTAACCATTCTGAATCCGACGACCCTCTAAAATTCTTAAATCCAACGCAAGAAAAAAATGCCCATCTTGTCCTATATATAAGTAGACACCAATGAAGCGAGAATTTTGAGTATGGGAGATACCTCCATCAAACTAGACGTGAACACCCGAAGATGGAGAAGACCAAGCAAGATTAGGAAGGGCAAATGATTGTCTCTCATGCTAGGATCGAGCATTCTGAAAAGAGACAGGCAGCTGACGGGATAAGAAAAGACGGGTATATGTTGACCCCCTTAAAAAGTCGACGACTTCTATGGTGCCACAAGAGGTTCTCCAAGACTACAAAGCACTCTACCACAGCTGAGTCCGAGGAAAATAAAATATTCCTGAATATCAAATATCGATTTTTTTTTTATCTACAATTTATCATAAACTTTCTTTTTATGTTTACTGTACTCAATATAATAAAACACTAATAAATCTATTGATGTGTTGTTATATTTACTTCTTGTTTTAATAAATCAATTAATTGTAAATGTTTCCCTATAAAAAAATTCATTATCATTGTAATTGTAGTAGTAAACTTAATTAATTGCATAGTAATACCATAAATTATTCATTTTGTTATTTGTGACTTCATTGGGATTATTATTTTGTTTGAGGAAAAACTAAATCCATTTACGAATAATGAAAGGAAATAGTGAACCTTGATCCCCTTATAGGAGATGTTAAACACAAACCTTTTTTGGTGCTTCGTGATCAGAAGAATTGCTAAACTCGTAATATAGTTATGGATGGTCCTAAAATTAAATATTTATCGTAATTTCATTCTTTAACTTTTCACTAATCAAGTTTAATGTTTAAATAACAAAAGTTCACCTCCCCAAATTTCTGCCAAGACGGGCAATTAATTCCCAAAGGGAGATACGGAAAACCAAAACAACAACTTGTAACATGTATATGAATTACTCGCCATCTCCACCCCATTGTGGGTGGTCCCTCTCAACAAGGTTTTCCTAGTGTGAGATTTTCGCCTCGTTGTAGATGATCCCTCTCCGTGAGGTTTTATTCGTTGAGTTTTTCTTGTTAGTTTCATTCTTTTGGTTCTTGATTTTATTAGTTTTCTTTGTTGCAGTGAAGATTGTTGTTGTTTCAGATGGGGTGGAGTATGCAGAAAGAGGCAGAAGAGTATACTGAAGGAGGTTGACAACTTTAATGGTACACTTCTATATCTATGGTGGCGGCTGGTCAAGACCAGTCTGCGCTATTATTATGAGTTGCATCGTTTGGAATGCACGCGGGCTTGAAAACCAATGTGTTTGAAATCTCAAGCGTTTGGTCGCTGACAAGAATATGTTCAGATTTTTTAGAACCAATGTTCACATTTTTTTGGTTCTAGATGGAGGTTTTTTTTGGGGATTTTTTATTTATTTATTGTGGAGCCTTGTGGTTAAAGTGGATGTTTACTTTTATATTGCCAAGAGTCTATTACTCTAGATGTAAAATATAATATACATAAATTAGGATAAAGCCTTTGAAGAACATAAGTTGAGAGGCTAGAAAAATCAGAATTAGGTAGTGTTTGCAAATAATTGTGCTTTTAAAGAAGTGATAAACATGGATTTTTGTGGAAAAAATAGAAGTAGGTAGTGTTTGGAAATAACGTAATTTTGGGCCAATCTACTTGAATTTGGGTGATACCAAATTCACAAAATCATTTTCAAGTAATTCTAGAAAGTAAAGAAATGAGTGTGCGCACACAAAATCAATTTTACTTGTAAAAAGTGATTTTGGCATGACATAATTGTTTGCAAACCTCCTCGTAGTGTGTAGATTTATGCAAATATTAATGCCTAGGTGGATAGGAATTTATTATAGTCATTTTGGTCATAAGTCTCTTTTGCTGAGAAGGATTGGACATAAATGCAGATGGAAGTGATATCATTAACTCTAGCTGTGGAAGTAAGTTTAGGTTTATGATCTATGATTTCCTTTGCCAACCTCATATCTATACATTTTCATTTGACCTCTATTTACCATGTGAACTATTGTCGAATTGCATTGTATACAATGGCTGATTCTCTTGTTTTTAGCAGAGAGTTTTGAGTTCATAACTTGAAAAAGTTTGTAATAAACATAAAATTATTAGGAATCGCTTTGAGAACACACGTTGAGACAAGTCTAATCACTGTTAAATGTGGATGGGCAGAATATGATTATTGTGTGTGTGTGGGTGCATGGGCATGATTTGTTTATTTTGTTTATTCCTGAAATAAAAACTATAAGTCCCTCGATCATGTTATATATGAAATACATGCTAATCTATGCTACGAGTTGAAAATGCACCATACATTTTCCATGGGTATTATCGAATGAGCCATCAAGACATGGAATTAATTTTAGTTCTAGCCATCTTTCGTAGCAGTTCAGATTGAGAAAATTCCTATAGTGACTGAATTTGCCGTGTTATTATATATATATGCAGGTTGAGTTGAATCTATTGAACATTAACATTTCCTTTTCATATCAAAATCTATGATCTTCTCTTTCCACAGGGGTACATATCTTAAAAACAACGTACAAGTTAGGAGCGAGAATAAACAGAAGTTAACCTTACATACAAATTACTCAGCTAAAAGAGGTTACCTCATTCGTGTTAGTTCATCTACCTCCTCTAAATTGCAGCCCTATGTACAACCAGAAAATGCTAGCATGTCCATTTTATATCTAAGATGAGGTACTAAGAATGGACCATTGTGCTAAACCGACGACCTTACGTAACCCTTAAGTAGCTAAACCTGTGTCTCTTGTTCAGGTTCAATCATGGTTTTTTGTGGTTGTATTGTGTTTTGATACAGAGAGTAATTGATTTAGTTCATATAACTAATTATGCATTGTGTGTCATGAAGAAAAGAATTTTATTTTGCTGCTTGATCCCCGATCGAAATTCAGATTATATGGTAAATGAGAATGGGAATAATTGGAAGTGTATAACAAACTACGTTTATATTGGAGTGTGCATCCTATCCATAAGCAATTTGTATGTCTAAAATGGCATAATGGGTTAATTCACTTGTTGGGGGTGCATTTGACATGTACCTTTCAGTTATTATGCCAATAGCCAATTTAAGCCTTCATGTATTTTCTTAATTTTCACTTGAGGTGTTGCTTGTTTCCATGTTATAAATTTTGTTGATGAGAGGGGATGAGGCTTTACTTGGTATGTTGATGAGGACCAGACGCCCACAGGCTGTTTTACTGTGCCCAATAAGGGAGCTCTGTGAGCAAGTTAGTTTCTCCTAACATTGCTTTAGTGACTTAGCTATGATCAACATCACTCGATCAATAAACTTTAGGCGTGTGTATAGGTGTTTCGAGTGGCCAAGTCTATCAGCCACCATGCACGATTCATATCAACCATGGTGAGTGGTGGTGGGAGTTTACAGCCTCATGAAGACTCACTGAATATCCCATTGACATGATTGTGGGGACTCCTGGCCGGGTTCTTGATAAACATCGAGTAAACATGCATTTTAGATCGATTTAGGAGTACATTTAGTATCATTTGCATGTGTACTTGGCCGGAATGTGCTTAATTTCGCTATATTGAGCTAGATGGTGTGTTTGTGCTTGTTTAGTGTTAATTTGATATTTATATGCCAAAAAGTTCGTTTGGACGAAGTTTGGATGAGAAACGAGCAAGAAGATTGGAAAAAATAAAGAAAATACGAAGTTAGGCAGAATAGGCCAACTCGGTCGAGGTCGGGTAGGAAGAATAGAGTCTTTGGGCTGAACACCCCGACTTGGGTGAGGCCATTTGTGTGACTCAGTCAAGGCAAAATAGAGCCCCGATCAAGGCGATAAGACGGTCATTATTTTCTTCACGTGTTTTGGCTTATTTCAAGCCCGTTTCAACCCTAATCTCCTCCAAATTATAAATACAAGCTTCCTAGTCCGAAATTAACATACAACCATCATCGGAGAGCATATTGGAGGCAAGATCGAAGAGCAAGGAACGACGAGACAAAGATCAAGGTCAAGATCAAGAATCAGGTTTTGTTACTTTTTTTTCTTGTAGTTATTTGCCAATTATGTTTGTTTATGAATTAAATTGGTTTTTAACTTTAGATATGTGTAGCTAAACACCATTGTGTTCTAGGGTTAGAGAGTAGGCTATGTATCGACTATGTTTTGAGTAATTCTGTTTAATTCTGGACGCTATTCCTTATTTGATTATCTATATGCTTTGTTTTTATTTCATGAATTAGTTAATCTGTCCAATTGGTTAATTCTAACTGCTTAACAATTCGATGTCCGAGAGGAGAAGGTTGTTAATAGGTATACGAGTATATAACGTAGGCACCAATAATCGTTCGAGATGAGTGAGGTCTTGCATAAGCATCAATTTAGGGAACCCTTAGGAGTCTTTTATGTGATAAATAACCCGAGAGGGTGTTTGTCCTTAATTAATCTACATGTTAGCATCATCTGAGATGAGGGTTAATTAAGAGTAGCACTGCGTAATAACGATAGAATTGGTCTGAAAGTCTAGAATAATAGAGTAATCAAACATATGAGATAATAACTTAAATCAAATCTCTAGAATATGTCTCAATCTCATCGAATTTCTCTTATTATTTGATTCCTTATCTCCCAAGTAATTCTTAAGTAATTAGTTGATTTATGCAATTAAGGTTTTAGAAAATACTAAATAAAACCATTTATTTGAGAGTCTAGATAAGGTAGAAGTATTAAAATTAGGGTACTAAGCTATACATATGATACAGTCTTTGTGGGATCGACCTTCTTTGCCACTAGCTACACTAGCATCGTATACTTGTAGTTTACTAGGTTAGCAAATAGTGCAGCAGTTCTGCAACATATAGAAGATAGCAATTTGGTTTACGGTGACATCAGATATTTGGTAGTCGTCTCCTACTTTAATTGTGCTTTTGAATCGAGTCATGGAAATTTAGGACTATTTACATGCTACTTGAGGATGACGAGAATTTATTAATATGTGTTGGATGAGGCGGACACAATATTTGATCATGGATTCGGCCTTGATATCCGTAATATTTCTTGTGCCATTGAGAAACCATGCATCTAAACCTGATGGTTTAGGATTTGAACCTATATTAGTTACTGCAACAATGACAAAGATATGCTTGATTGAGCTGAAACTTAATTTGAAATGTTAAATGCATGTGTATTGGTGTCTGATCAGATAATTTGATCTTTCCAAATGAATATCCGTTGGATCTGCTGCAATCCGAAGGAAACAAGAAATATCTTTGTTTTTGGTTCCTCATTGTGATTCATAGTATTATTCTTTTGTAGCATTGAAAATTTAATGCTTATCTTAATGATTTTGCAAATGGTCACCTCTTTTATCTCGTCCTTTGGTGGTTGATTCTTGTAGTCCTGATGCATCTTCATGTTCATGGACCACTAATAAACATTTTGTAGGCAGTACAAAATCTAGTTGATGAGGAATTGCAACGAATTATCATATACGTACTTCTACACGCCATAAGAAGATTGTTTTCGCTCGCCATGATTTTATCAAACTCTCGAGTTCATAAAATAAGCTAGAAGCCTTATTACTGTGGATATATTTTGTTCTCATTACTAACATTTTATTAGGAATATGGATACTCTACTACTTTGGGGATTACTGTTTATATGAATGGTTTTTTACTTTTTGACTATATATTCACGTTTATATATGTTGTTCTACTATTTATGGAACTATTTTTATGTTTATAAAATAACATTAATTGGTCTTGGATTGATTACAAGTATTCTGAAAAAATTGGAACTAATAAATATGATATATATATATATATATATATAACAAAAAAAGAAAAAAAAAAAGAAATTACCTTCAAAATTTCCTAGTGACAGGTTCTTACAATTTCTTTAATATTTTCAACAGAATTTGTTTTGTAGGCAAATAACAGAAAATAGATTTATTAATTGAATTTTCGAATAAAAAATTTTCCTACCAAAATTTTCGTTGCCAAATTTACCTGCGGAATTACCCACGAAATATTCCAAAGTTGATATTTTGCCTATGAATTTTTATCTAATTTGATAACCAAGAAGCCTACGGATTTGCGACCGAATATCGGTAGGTATTCACTTAAGGATTTATATTTTCCTAGACAAACAAATTACCTACGAGCAAAGTCCCTTCAAGTGCTTCTCGTTGGTATTCCGTAGGTAAATATCAATACCTATGAAATTGGGATTATTGCCTACAAAATATTCCATAGCCAATAAATTATTTTCTTGTAGTGTTACTAGGCAATGGGCTCAAAATGGGATCCACGTGCACACTGAACATTCATAGCTTAGTTGTTCCATTGAATCAAGTTTACCGCTATGATTGTTCTTTATTGTATGGACTTTCAGACCCATTCCTCTAGACATGCAGTTTCAATGACCTCAAACTCTTAGTTCATGGTACCATTTCAACACTTGGAATTCATCCACTTGTGAGGTCTACTGCAATTTTGTGCATTTTATCACTTGAGATACATGCACACACAAACTTACATTAACACGAAAATTCCTTTATAGAAAACTTGAAGCATTTTACTTCTTCATAAGCGAGCCACTATTTCTATATATATCGAAACATGTTATAGGCTCATAACTCACATTTTCCATGTTAACCAATACCCGTTTGTGTGGATTATCTTTTAGGTATAACCTAAGCTATCCACCCCCACAATTCACCACTTTGGTGGAAATATAAGATCCCCACAAAAGGCGTGCCTTTGTTCATCAACTATTGGAACGTGACTAGACATTATGTTTGACATGACAAGATCAGATCTACACATTGATCATGTTTGAACATACTCCCGTCTTTCAGGACAAAGCCAATATAACCATGTATACTGACAACATTATCACAGAGCAACCTTAGGAAACTTCTTAACCAAATAAGTAATACTTGCCTAAACATTGGGTGAACTGTGAAAGTTTCCCTTGGCTTTTCCAAGTGTTCCCCAAAGGTTAACGCTTTGACATGTTGTTCTCAGTCTTCAAAGAGACTTTTCTGAATGCAGACCATGATTTCATAGTCCACTCCTTATCTTATGCTTGAGCATAAATCACAACGTTCAAACATGTCATGGAATTAACATTTCATTTACGTATGTTCCAACAAGGCTCGATGCCATAGCTTATAATTTTGCCTTTCAAGACGCGTTACAACATTAGACTATCTTTCAAGTCTTGAGTATAAACTATTTGTTGTTGATACGTCGCTTTACTCACAAAACTGAGCTTCGAGCTCTCTTTTCAAATGTTGTTCACATGTTGAGACATTGAACCAAACTTCAACAACACACCAAGCTATATTTCAAGCTTTAAGCCATATTTCAATCCCAATAACTAAGCTATGTTTCAAGCTTAACAGGTCTAAAGTACCAAGTAGTAGACCAAATATGTTTGAAGTTAAGACCATTAATGGGTCACCAAAACGAATTGGTTTTAGCATGTTCATGTTCACAACCACAACCAATTAGGTTGTATCACATTAGGCACCATTTTGAATCTCGTTAAAAAATGGTCTTATCCGACTTTTGTTAGGCAAAACATTGTAAGGTTACCAAAACCCCACAAGTTTAGTGTGTTCCATCAAGCATAAATGCTCAACACATATGTTTGTGCCATAATCAATTGCACCTTTATATCGTCCATACCAACCAAGAGTTGGTGTCGCGATACTAGATGCCAATAGTATCACTTATTGTGATTTCTTATATTTAGCATGTTTCATCATGGTTATCATTATCGATATATGTTCTCTTCTATCATCTTTTGGATATGGAAGATGAACGTGAAATAATTTAAGGTCAACCTTGTATGTCCCAACATACTTTGCTACAAGGAGAAACAATAATATATTAGCTATTACATGATAACAAAATCATTAATAGCCAAAATCAATATTCAAATGTAGATCTTCCCCTGATCTTGACAAAATTTTCACTGAGGAAATAGTGAGATGGTGTTGTCACTTCTCAAGTTGTAACATCATAGTAGATGAGGTTGATATTTGTCTAGTGATTATTTGGAAATATTGGGCTACAATGATGTTACAACTGATATCGTGTAAATTAACACTACTTGTGCAACAACTTGTTCCAATACGATCAAGTGATTGGAACGTAAATTTATCAAGAGAGCATAAATTTTTCATCCACGGCTGGATTAGGACAGCTACATATGTTGTAGCTATTGTTGTATCCACATAACGACATAATAGGATCTCCGGGACCTTTGTCATCAACCTACAAAACGCAAGTTAGTATTAGGGGCAACCAAGACGAGTCCATGGCTCTTTCCGCTAGATAAATATACATGTCCAAGTGCTCACGGTTACTCATGTAATGTCCCCCAGATACAACAACTGATGTGTCAAAGATAATAACACTGGTTTGAGCTTCGTCGAACTAAAAAATGTTTGAGAAACTGTGCATGTATGATGTTATGTATATATCTCGTATTTTCAAGATTCTATCTTCTACCTTATGCAATACAAATGTCTATCCTATTTATAGTTATTTCCAATTAGTGGGTTACTAATTGCAACATAATGACCATAATTAATGAAAAAGTAACATCCAAGTGTCTTTGGGCTTTTCATCCTACCACAATAAATGTGGTTTTAATACATGACTATTATTTTGCATTAATTGCAGCCCTTAATGCTGGCTTTATGACATTAATTCATAATGTCCATTAACTCCAAGAAGTTACACCTCTTGAAGGTTAGAAGCGGGGGTACTCAAGCGGTCACTTGAGACCGGTCAATCGGGTCGGATTTGAGTGACAAAACTTAACCTTTATTGAGCTTAGCCGAGCACACGCACTTACCCGTGTGATGCTCATTGCCCCACCCACAAGTGTAATCATTAAACTCTATAGTGTTCTAACTTAGAAGTTAGAATTCACATCATAAGTTTTACTCTTTCAATAACGTGGCAAGATAATCATCCACACCCGCTTCATATTTTAAGTGGTGTATGCATTAGTTTATCACTCATCCCGATTTGGATTTGAGAAAGTTATTACACGACATTTTGATAAACAAAATAATATTTTCAATCCACAAATTGATTTATACTAAATCAAGTATATATACCACCGCTTAAAACTTAAACAAAGGTAAGCCAACACTTAACTTCTCAAAGGCCAAATTCCAACAATTGACCAACATAATTTTATGGTTCATTGGTTATTCATCTTCTTTAAAGAAAATTGAAAGAAAAAACATGACATAAACTAAGTGAAATTAAAAGAAAGAGGTATGAAAATAAACACTTACCACTGGTAGGTCTCTCTCTTACTCACTCAGTCAATCACCAGTCTTCCTCCACGAACAATGAAAAAGGAAGGGAATACACGGGAGTGTAAATTAACCAACATAAAATTGGTGTACCCCTGCTGAATAAAGAAACAAATAAAATATATCGACTTTTGTTAAGAGAATATCACGCTATGAAAGATTTAATATGAATGACCACTCCAACAAATTTACTCTATATCTAAAGAAAAATTCATTCAATCACTCAAAGCAACAAATCATTGAAAATCAAAAGAGAACATATTAGAAATGAAAGAAAAATAATTGGGTAATTACATGTAGAGGATTTGAACATTTTAAGAGGAGGAGTAGGTTGATCTTGATTGGAGGATCTGAACGAAAAAATTCGCTGCCACATTTTTGTTGCTATGGGTCATACCTAGGCAATATACTGGCAAACAAATAATCAATCATAATGAAATATACAACTACCGGTGGAAAATAGGGTTAATTACGTAAAAATTCATGACCTTTTGGTCAATTATCATTTACAACATGACTTTTCAAACATAACATAGAAATATACCACCTTTATGATTTATTCAATTTAATATACCTGAATAGATGTTTTACTCCAATTGCTGATGTGGAGCCTGGAATCAGGATTTTATCTATCTCAGCTATAGATGTATAATCATACAATGTTTATAAACCTCTAATTAAATGAAAGCGATAACGTTTTATGATTAGGTTTAGCCATAAAACAATAATTATTTTTTTCAATACAATTAAGGGTTAAAAGAATTCGAACAACTACAGTATGCTATTAGGCTGGTTAAAATCTCAATTTTGGGCTCCACATCAGCAATTGAAGAAAAAAACCTAATTGGGTGTATTGAATTGAAAAAATCATAAAGGTGATGTAATTTTATGTTATATTTGAAAAGTCATGTTGTAAATGGTAATTGACTAAAAGGTCGTGAATTTTTATGTAGTTAATCTTGAAAAATATTAATGTGTAGAGTATGAAGTATATATAAAACTTTATGTATATATAAAACTTCACATTAGTAATATAACGCAAGGAGAGGATTTTCAAAGAACTTGAAAAGATCAGATGATGAGAATAAGCATTGCCAGGAGTACCTGTTGCGACTCAACAAATTTTGGAGAGGCACGAAGAATAATTTCAGATCAAGTGGATTTATATGGCATCTTTGAATGATTGGAACAACGAAAAATCTTTCTAAAAACTGGTAAAGATAAATTAAGTATCGCTCCAATATATATGTATATCCCTCTAATATTAGGGTCTTACGTAACAACTCACGTGAATATCATGAGTGTTTTGATTCGACAAGGAAAATATTAAATTCTCATTCAAATATATCTTATTTTAACTGTAAAATTTGATCAAATAAGATACAATCAATATATTTTAATCCAAAAACTATCATATGTGGTTTTTAAAAAAAATATGAAGTATATATTTTTTTGGAAAGAAAATTACGATAAATATAGTGGCCGTAAATATTTAAATAATTGAAAAATGTGGATTTGAATTACCTCATTTTTTCTCAGCAATGACCAAATATTAGTTAACTACTATCGTAATTATCGCATGTTTGAGATTTTATTTTCAAATTTATAATCCACCTCCTTAAAATAAGGAATATGAGATAGGGGTTTGCGAAATAAGTGTTACACATATGTATCTGGTGGTTTATCCATCTTTTTAAATTATTAATTCTTGACAGGTTGAATTGAGCCCAACTTTTTCGAGAAATAATTACATGCTAAAAGATATTATATGCTAACAAATGTCTTTTTTACTAAATATGGTTACCATTTAGATATTTGTATTAGTTTTGTTTGAATTTAAAAGTAAGCATGAATAAGAAGAAAGTTACTTTAATCAATTCTGAATTTTCTAAATTAGGACACAGTTATGATAGAAAGAAATTAGGGTTCAACATTTAGTCTTTTTGAATTGGATAACGAAAAAGAATCATAGCCTAATCAAAGTCTATATCTTTTCTTTTGCATTAAGAAAAGTAGTATCATTCGTATACATGCATTTATAATTATGATTTATAACTAAAATTGTATCTACAGTTATATAATATATATGTATATAAACATATTGTATCGGTTTGAATTTATTTTAATGGATAATTACATAAGTTTTACTAAATAAATTAAAGCAAAAACAAATCTAATGTAAATATATCGAATCCCACATTAGGTCCCTACATATTAGGAATTTAGAATATTAAAAACTAAACTTTCAAAATAACTCTATGGGTGTGTTTGTTTATGATTGGAGGTGGCTGGAGTACTGTAAGCTGAAGGGAATAAAGTGGATTAGTAGGTTGGAGTACATAAATGAGTGTTTGTTTATGTTGGTTGGAGATTGAGTAGAAGTTTTTCTATATTATAAAAGGTGAGAAAAGTGATGTGATGTGTATAAGAGTTAGTTAGTGAATGAGTGATTGGTTATTGATTATTATATATGGGTTGAAATTATGTTTGAATTATGTTAGGTTTTTTTATTAGATGATGTTTTATTGTATATGAGTTGATTTAATGTTTATTAATTATTATTTTTGAAATAATATTTTTTAATTCTACAATTATATAAGACAATTTATTAAAATGATATATTATGTTAAAACAATCTAACCCCTCATGAGGTGCTAGGGCTACAGGTAATTTTTGCTAATTATGACATCATAATTAGCAATAAAAAATAATGAGAAAAGGAAAAATAGAAAGGAGTGGGATGGCTGCTCTACAACATTGCTGGCAAATAAATTGGTTCTCCAACCATAATTCATTCACTCTTATGGTACATTTCAGTTCCACCTTCATTTCCTTTCTCATTTAATCTGATTATTAAAGCCCAATTCTAACCCATCCCACATCCTCTTATTCAGAACAATGACGCTGAATTACTTTGCGATTTTTGTGATATTTATAGTGGCGAAGGAGGCCGAGTCGTCGAAGGAGATTATAGTGAAACGGTGAAGGGGCAGAAGGTGAACGTTTAGAGGGTTGTCTAAGTACTACTGCAATCAGATGATTTCACATTTTTTTTCCAGACTAATCAGTTTGAGCAGCTCTTTCAGAAGAGGAATTCTCAGGTAGCCCACGTCGTCGGCTTCTGGGACTACAAGTCATTCATCACCTCGGCCCCTTCACCACCTCCTCTTTCTCTCTCATAATCTATCTCTCCACCGCCATCAACGCCCCCTCAGTCGCCTGCTTCAGCCATAGTCGAAGGGGAGAGAAAAAAAATAATAAGAGAAGAGAGAGGAAATTTGTTGTGATTGATAAATTTGAAGAGAGAATAGATGTGAGAGAGAGGAGAGAGGCGTGAGGACAGAGAGACAGAGACAAGTGATTGATTAGAGATAGGAGAGAGAAAAAGGCAGTACGAAGAAAAGGGATTGGGTATATTGAACCCAAGTTGTAACCAAACACGTAGAGATTGGGGAGAACCCTAACATATTGCTAGGAACCATAAACAAACACCGTCTATATTTAGTAACCATAGATTTTGGAGGAAAAAATTCACTTACTAAAGTAGAGTACTTCACTTATTATATATATAGATTATAGGGTTAAAAAGTAAATTGTGTAGAACTATTGATTTTATTAATTAAATGAATCTTGTGTAATGTTTTTATTTACATGTTCTTGCTTAGATTGTATGTTTGATAATCTAATCAATTATAGAATCTTAGGATTAATAAATTGATATATAAGAGAAGAAATCTATTAATAGGCCTATAACACGTGACATCAATACCTAATAGAACTGAGAATTTGAGATATTTATGAGGACATTGATCTTAGAAACTTTTAGGAGTTGTATACATAGCAGTGAATCAGAGATGACGACTCTTTTATAATCAATGGTTTATTCACTCCACGAGGGAGTTTAAATCAGAATTGTGATCCTCGTATAAGCACTAGAATTTGGTCTAAATATTTGATCATATAAATCATATGTGAAACATTTTTTAACCCGGTCCCTATAATAGTCCTACTATTTGATTTATCCATGTTTGTCTGCACGATACTTAATTTAGATTTTCAGTTTTATTATTTTAGTTTAATTATTAGAAACCAATTTAATTACTATTCAAGTGTTCAGATAAACTAGGTTATTAGGATCATAACACTTAATAGGCTTGGAACCTTTAATGTATGTGGGATCGATCTTACTCATGTTATCTACTGCTACACCGTACACATGTGGTATAACGAGGATTGAAATTTAGCGGATGTTGGGAAGCTGGGTAGTTCACCTCGTATTGCTTCTTGGGTGGATGAGTTTCAGGGGTGATCAATGATTTGAGTTTACAAGATCTACATGTTATGGGTCCTGTATATATTGGATGAATATAAGGCATGGTAGTGATTTGATTCCAAAGAGGTTAGATTAATTTGTGTCCTTTGTTAATTGGCGTATTTTATTTCTTGAAATTTACATTTTGTGGCTCAGAAAATTGACATGTGCGTATTTACGTTGAAATCTTTCTTGGATGTGGGACGACAGATTTCATGACCGCGTTTATCTTTTGAGAATAAAGGATTTATGGGATGATTATTTTTTGCCTAGAGTTAATTAATTTCGGGTAGACTATCTGAATGTTACTAATCTCCCCTCCAAATTGCAACACGTTTCTCCTTATTTGTAGGCTTCGGTTGCAGCGCGATTTGGAGGTTTTTGTAAGGTCACTGCCACTCGTGTTGAGCTACATATATAGGCTATTGAACTTTGATCTAGAGTTTATTGATATTAATTGGGTTTATCTTTTAGAATCTAATCTTGACAAGTTGCTCTCTCAAGAAGAACTTCATTGCAGCAACAATCATCAGTATATTGGCTTACCCATAGGTATCACAACTCGGCATACTTCTATCACTCTGCTTCTGAAAGTATGAGGAAGATTTCAATTACTAATTTGGTCTTTGCCTATGTTGATTGGTGCATTGATAGTGGTGGATTGCAAATATCATTATTAGTTCCTATGCTGGTCTTTTTTCTTTGAATGCTCATACTTTGGATAATATTGATGAGGTTCTATAGTATTCTCAATGATGGAGGGGATATTACTTCCTCGAATTCTACGCTTGTCGCTCTAATCCTGAAGGTATCAAACCCACTGACTTGTAGGGAATATCGAACTATTAGTTTATGCACATGTTACAAATTGTCTGGGCTATTATAAATAAGTTTCTAGCAGTCTTGGCTCAAATCGTTGATCTGCAACAAAGTGCATTTGATTCCATTCTATTATGTTTATTTTGGTTGATCTCATTAAGGAATAAGGTTGGACCAGTGAAAATTGACTTGTTAAATTACACTGACTGTAATTTCCATACTACACTCCGTGATTGATCTGTTGCCAGTTATTTTGGAATATGTTATTATTGAATTGGGTTTAATCACACTTAAAGTAGTAAAAGCCTCTTCAGTACTATATCAATATGAACAATGACAAGATTGTTTGAGGAATACCTTAAAAGTGATAGTAAGGTTTGAGCTCATTAGGTAATACAAAGTTCTTTGACAACATGTATAGCACAAGCGGGAGATTGTTGGAAATATCCAATATATTGGGCCAATACATGTCAATGTGGATTGTCTTATAGTGACCCAATTAATATGGTCTATTAAGGATTTAATTTATAGGCCTTAATAGGTATAATAAGAGCTTTATGTGTAGATACATAAGGGATTTCAATTTGTTTGGAGACCATATTGAAAATAAAAGAAACTTAATACTATAAGCTAGAGTTATGGTCACAAACGTCAATTGTTTTATTCCATATTCTGTAATCTCTTTGCAGAAAGTGATTATGGGTGAGAATGATCGTCTGGAAGACCATATCGGATCTCAAATGAGATTAGATATGGATTCAGGTGAGCTTCCGCTTTCCATATATTATTCTTCATATCTCGAATTAACATGGTAGAAGATATTAATTTTGTTTTTTATGAAGCTTGATTATTTGGTTAAATTTTGGTGATTACTTGGTTAAAACTTGTTTTTCATGATTTATATATCTAACAAGAAAATACAAATCTCTAATCTTGTATATATAATATGCCTCCTTTAATTGAGGAAGAAAAGAGACCAATCCAATTCGCCCAAATTAAAAAATATAAACATGTGTTATAAAATATTCATAACAGAACTAGAACATAAGGGAAAAGTAGAGATTCCAGAGGAAATTGTGGTATTTTTATCAACATATGAGCTCTATTAACAGAAAAAATAATCAAAGCATCGTCGGGCTTGCACTGTCGTGCTTCCGCATTGTCGTGATTCTTGCACTATTGTACTTGCATTGTCGTGCTTCTTGGATTATCATGCTTCCGCGCTATTATGCTTCTTCAACTATCGTGCTTGCATTATCGTGCTTCTTGCACTATCGTGCTTGCATTGTCATGCTTCTTGCACTCCCGTGCTCCCGCATTGTCATGCTTATTGGATTGTCGTACTTGTCACACTATCGTGCTTCTTGGATTGTCGTGCTTTTTGGATTGCGTGCTTCCGACTCACTTTTAGGTAATGGGCTAAAGTGTGCACAAAATATATGGACCATTCTTGTGATTTATAACACTCCCCCTTTTACACATTATCATTATTTATTTTTATCAATTGGATGAGTATATAAATTGTTCGTAAAAATTACAAGCACTACTACAAAAAACGTTTAAGACTACGGTAAAAAACCGTAGTTAAAGACATTCAGCGACCGTAGTAGTAGATACCGTAGTCGTAGACCCTCTATCAATAACCACGGTTCATAACCGTAGTGGTTAATTCTAAAGACCACGGTTGGAAATCGTAGTCGTATACTTAATATCTACTACCACGGTATGTATGACCACGGTTAGGAACTTCATTTGACTACGGTCGCAACCGTAGTAATATATATTAACGACTACGGTTGAGAACCGTAGTCATAGATTTAAATTACTGCAGTTGCTAGTTATTTATTGACAATGGTTTTGAACCGTTGTCGTAGATGTTTCTCAATTTAAAAGAAAAATGGTTGTTGATGCTATTTGAAAATTGTAATCTACATTTTCTATTATATTATTAAAATTAATGTACAATTGAACATACGATCAACATTTTGCGTACTTAAAAAAGATAATGAATAGATAAATGAATTATAACTCCTTCTCTCAAGTATCTCCAATCATTTACAATCAACAATTACTAGAATAATGAAATATAAACATTATTTCTAAATTAAGGAATCAACATTGGACTCAAAGCAGCTCCCACTCGAAATGCCAGTGGTGTTCGTCTTCCTTGAATAGTCTTTTCCGAAAATTAGCTTCATTTAGAACCTGATCCAAAGTCCAGCAGAATCAAGGAAAACGATACATGATTAGGTGATCCTATTTCATTTCTGCATAATAATTGCAATAGCTGGAATATGAAATGGGAAAAATGGAAATACAACAGAAGAAGATCATTAAACACCAACGATCTACAATTATAAAGTCAACAATCAATTTTAAATAAAAGAAATCACATATTGTTGAAATTCTTTTGGGAAATAGTCGCCAAAACTCTGGCATTACATATTCCATTAAGATTATGGCTTTGCAAAAACTGAATAATCTTGATAATTCTCGAACAAAATAAAGGAGCAGGCTGGAGAACTCTTACCTTTTGATTTTGCATCTCCTTTCAGACAAGCCCTCCTCTGTTAATTTATACAAGACTTAGCCTCCATGATACAGCTAGTCACAGATGGCAACAATGATTACAAATTAAAATGATTAAGGTAAAGTCAATTGTAAATCAAGCTAGTAAAAAAATATATGTCTATTAAGCAGATAATAAGTTTATGTTGAAAGTTCTGAAACAGAGATACTACAAAGGCACTGGAATAAAATAAAATAAACTAAAATTTACAAGGAAATGTTTAAATCAAACTAACAGGGGGATGGGGGTTTAATGTGGGATGGGTAAAGTGGAAAAAAGCCTTACCTATTACTACTGAACCAACAATTATGGTGGGTAGACAAAGCGGGACAACAACAAAGACCAATCTGAATTTAAACCTCAAGTTACCTATTGGTAGGTGTTTGACAAGGTTGTGTTGTGAATGGTCAAACCTTAAGAAGAAAGATACTACAGATTCCGTCTAGGACACATTCTCTATATTTATAAAAGAACAAATTTTATCATAAATCAACACAAAAATTGCATCACAATCTCACTAAAGGGAAAAATGTCACTTCACTTCACAAGAAAAAATATATAACTCCAGCTAGTGACAAAAAGAACCAAGAGTTACCAAAAGAACAGAGGTTTTACTGCTTGTTAAATAAGTAAGGATGCAACAAAAAGTATGCAGGATTGAAAAAAGAGATAAAAATAAGTTTTTTGTAGACATGACTATTCAAGCAATAAAGTTAAATATCCCAATCCAAATATCCCCTAAATGTTTTTGAGGAGCATTGATATGAGAAAAAAATAGCTGCTTATATTTACAAATAGAAACGTCAAATCCTATGTCATGATGATCAAATAGAAGCATAATTTGAATTATTAATTTTATGGGTAGCATCACAATGTTTTTGTATGGATTATTAATTTGTACTCCTTCCGTTCACAAATAAGTGTCGTTTTAGAGTTTCAGGTAGGATTTAAGAGATTTAAAAATGGACAACATTACCCCTCCATTTTTCTCTCCATTAATTTTTTTATTACCATAAATTTCTCAATCTTTCTTATTTAATATAATATTGTAAGATTTGTATGGAATTTTCCTTAAATTTAGGCAAGGACAATGTTGGAAGAAATAGGAGAAAAATGCTAAAATGACACTCTTTTGTGAAAAAATAATCTATCCTAAAACGACACTTATTTGTGAATGGAGGGAGTATGTTTTTATTGCATGTTTATGTGTAAGCTTGGTCGAAACTAATGATGTACCAAGAAGGTGACTGAGATAAGATATATAAGTGGTGTTTGATCTCTTGTGCTTTTACTTCATCAAAATATACTTTTGCAATGTCAGCCACCAAATGCCAAGAAAAGCCATGAATAATAATTACGGTAACATCATCCATAATCTATAGCACATCAAGTAGAGTGCCTCCACTCACAAGAAGGAACAGTGGTACTAATTAAGACAATTAATGTTGATCACAGTCAATATTAGAATTAGAATGTTATTACTATTATAACAATGGACGAAGTCACGTGAAAGGATAACTAAATTTTAGGGAGAAAGTAGGATTATTCACGTGATTAGTGGCTCATTGTTATAGGTAGATCCAGCATAAGATGACAGATATTTCCCAAAGTAATTTGCAGACACTATTTTATGACTCAGCAAGAAAGAAATCACAAGTACTAATTGCCATTCATCACAGCAGAAACGGGCAACAATGCTCTAACTATGTTCTAACATTACATCTAACACCAAAGATAGATTTTTTCAAGACTACCAGCAATTGCAAAAAGATATTCAGAGATTTAGTTTCTAGAAAGAAATACATGTTCTATGTGTTAAAATAGGACATTATTTCAAAATTAGCATACCGTGTCCTCAAAGGAGAAAGAATAAATTATAATTGCCAGGCTCATGGGATATAACAAATAGGACATTATTTCAAAATTAGCATACCCTGTCTCCAACGGAAGAAACGAAATCAAAATATAACAAATTTCCAAAGAAAATAAACTGAACTGCTAAGATATTTTGCTTCTTTTCAACCATTACTTACCATTTCTTCAAAATCTTAGGCATGCTTTTGGAATATGGATTAGAATCACAATGTACAATAGTCACTCCAAACCTCATTAGAAATTGGAAAATCCCAGCACCAATACTATTTCCCTTATGAGTGAAACATTGATCACTTGTGTTTCCCATATTTGTCAAATAATGAAAAAAGAGAATAGAGTGGCAATTGCATTTTGCACAAGATTGAAATAGCTTATCGCTTATGCACTGAAACAAACATAGCATCTAAATATAATTTGGCACAACTATAGAACACGTCAACCACTAAATCATAAGAACAAGCTCAATTTTAGAAATGCTAATTTTATTAAATGGGAGCTTTCAAGCACCTGAAATATTGAAGATAGTACTCTGTAGGCCCTTTTTTGGATCATGCCATCAGCATCATGGAACACCGAAAACATATACGTGAATTTAGCTGAAGATTTCTTACAGTAATTCACAAGAAATTAAATTATCTTCCTTCACATGAAAACATAGACTAGTAACTAAGAAGAAAGTGGGGGAACCTTGAGGGCAGGTTGCGCAACCCCAAATAGAAGATCAATCTCCTTGGAATCTAAGCCAGATAAAAGGGAAAATGCAAAGTCGAATAATTGTGCCCTGTACAGAAGACAAGACTGTATTAACACCATCCATGTACACTGTAATTTCTAATTTCTTCATTATGCCTAAACCTGCGGATAACTGTATCAGAAAGAAGAATAAATCTTAAAACACGATTAAATAAAATTCAAAAAAATGGAAGAGTCAAGAAAACTCAGAGAAGAGTTTCAACTTTTCGCAACAAAAAGCAACGGTGTACTAGTATAGTGTTATCGATTTAAATGAAAATACCTGGACATCCCCAGATCCAGCACTTAGAGGAGCGTAAGATCGGTTGGGGTTGAGCAACAACGTGGGCGAGAGCTCGATCACAGGACCTCCTCTGCCGCCGGAGCTCGTCGACTGCGCGTTTGCCGGAACCCTAACGCTCTTCAAGACTTCAACGCATCCCTATACCTTCTGTAGAAAATTGTTATATTCCTCGTCGCCATTAAATTAAAAGAAGAAACACTATCTTCAGAGAATTTACCAACAGACAAACATAAGTATAAAGATCAAATCATGAAATTGTTGCAGTTGATAATAGATCTGGAATGTAAATAGTGGAACCGGTGATGAGTCAGCCGAACTCCAAGCAGATCGGATTATAGGTCAATCGAAATCGGGAAAATTTTCGGGCTGAGATTGGGGGTGTTTTCGATTGGCGATTTTTTTTGGTATGGGAGTCTCCCCAAAGGAAGAAGAATTGCAATGCATCTATGGTAGGTTGGGTTTACGTGGGGCCACTACATAGTTATTTAGAGGGTGGGTCTCATATGCAAAATACAACGGTCTTTTAACAACGGAAGTACTGACCGTGGTCTTTAAGCGGAAAATAAGAATTCGACTACAGCTAAACGACAACGGTTTTTAAAAACCGTTGTCTTTTAGCGAAAAAAAATTGAGTTTCACTACGGTTTCTACAAAGACAACGGTTGAGCGCAAAAAGACAACGGTTTATGCGTACAACCGTTGTCGTTTGGGCGTTGTGATTGACAATTTTTGTAGTAGTGAAGCCCGAAAATTATATTGGTAGAAAGTGATCCAAAGTAAGAGTAGAACATTTGTCTTTAAAATAAATATGCATCATCTAAAATGTTTGTCGGAAAAACCCTGTGGGAAAAAATCGATCATAAGAAAAGTATATTCATTAGCCTTTATTCCCAACCTTTATGATTGTTTTAATTCTAAGCATTTCACGTTCAGGCTCAGTCTTCGGGATTGCTTTGAGTATTAATATGCCTCGTTAAAAACCTCAAGTCGGAAAATTCAGTGGGACAAAACCGATCAAAAGGGAAAATAGTGCATAACTCTAATTCATGTTAGATACATATAGATGTCTCATTAAAAACCTCAAGCTAGAAAAACCCTAATGGGATAAAACCAGACATAAGGAAAAAATAGTACAACACACCAAATTTTGCTCCCCTGATTCATACAATATTATCAATCTTGCTAGTTCTTATCTGTTCTCCCTCAATTGTAATGTATAAATTTATCAAAGTTACTTGTTGACAAGGATTTTGTAAATATATCTACAAGATCTTGACAATAGAGAATTGTTGAAAATTTCAGTCTCCATTTTCTGGAGTTCATGTGGCAAGCAATGTGGCATATTCTCATCATTATTGATGCATGCAGAACTACACAATTTCATGTTATACTATTGAGATTAGATCTTATATCAACTAGAATTTCTCCACCGTGCGATGCAAAATTTGAAATATATTTATTTTATTAGAAAATATATTTAATTTATTTTTATTTACAACTGCAATTTAATAAATAAATATCAACCCATAATAAATATTCAATTTCAAGCCCCAATAAAAGAGCAATAAAACTATTTTTTTTTATTTAATATTTTATATCAAAATATTCAATATTGGTATCAGATTAAATGTTGAGAAAGGACGTTTTGATTTCCAATCGTAAGTAAAAAATAACAGTAAAAATTTTATTCGTGCCTGGATGTTGGATAAATATTATAAACAAATTGAAGAGAGAAAAAGAGAGAGATGAAAAAATCGAATCAAATATTTTTTTTTTGTTTGTTTCATACATTACGCGAGCGCATGTTGTTCATCCACTATTTTTTTTATTCTTCATAAAAAAATAACCTCTAATATTAGAAACTGAAAAATTGTTGATTTTATAAAATTAGTAAATTAAATTACTATCGATAAAATTATATGAGTTTTTTATAGAGTGAAATTAAGATTTTCAAAAATAAATTTAAATTGAGTATTTTTCTTGAAAATATGTAATAAATATTAATTAAAATATATTTTTAAATGTTTAATTAATTTTTATATGTAACTCAAAACCAATACTGATAATCGAACTCATACTACATACACAAATTTAACCAAATGATAGGCAAACAATTGTATTTTTGTAAGGTTACTTATTTTAAAATATGCGAGATAGATATCAAATTAAAGACCAAAAAAAAAAAAAGAATCTGATATATTTTACTTTCAAGAAAATGTAACCGAATATTATTTGTGTTTTAACTTTTGTAAAAAGAATTATGTATACAAAGTTAACCATAAGTAAACTGGCAAAAAAAATCTAAAATCAAAACTTATTTTTTACTATATATGCACACATATATATTACTATATTAGTACTTGTTAAATCATTTATTTTTAGTAGGTAAAATAGGCGGGAAAATGTTCTAGCTTCCTCTTATAGAGGGTTCCCTTTTATTATATAGTAAGATAGTATCAAGCACCAAAATTTAACTCATTATTGAATCGGTATATTTTGGATCATCTGCAGGATGTGTCTACAAGGACCATAAAATATTCGAATAGCCCACCTGCTGGGTGTATTGGTCTACAAATATGATAGTTGAGTTAAAAATTATTTCATGTTTGATTTTGATAAAATACTTAAGTTCAAAAAGTATCTACACTTAAGAGAATATTTGAGAATAAAAATTCTATTAAAGATAAAAAGGAATCCGATATGTGACAAAGGATATTCAATAGGTATGCGGACTGAGTTTAGGAGCACACGAAGAGCACTTCCCCGACTCTGCTTTCTTAAATGCAAACAGGTGGGTAATGATGATTGCAAGTTAGCTATCAGTTATAATGTGGACAAGATTTATATTGTTATAACTTGATTTTTGCCTTCGGGTATGAGACAAAAAAGTTATAATGTAATGCATATTGATTTCAATTGATATTGCATTCCTATACATATTTTGAAGGTACAGAACCCCGTGAAAGTTGGGGCCACAGAAATTAACCCCGTATGAGTTGAGTTTGGTATTGGACCCCGTAAAAGTTGGGCATTACCTATATATGAATGTTTATGTGATTGACTTTATCTATCCTACATAATATAACTGCTTGCAGATTTATCCACGGGTTCTTTGAAACTCATACTCCTACAAATATTTCAGGATGATGGAGACGTGTAGCGGGTTGTTGCGGATCTCGTGGGCTCCGTTCAACTCCACTTAGGGCCCGTGATACTTATAAACTATTTTGATGACGATCATAAATAAATTATATTTGAAGTCTGTAATAATTATACGCTTCCTCATATATCTATACATTTCGGAATTTTATTTTCCGTATTTCTGGAATAAAGACTATTTTCAGAATCACAAATGCTTCCGCTTATACAGTTTTAAAGTTTAAAGAGAAGAATGTATGAATTTGTCCCACTATGGCACCTCGATCTTGAAATGTGAAATTGGAGCACTACAACACAGTACACTAGATGCTGGTTGTAAAATCTAGCTAGATGTGCTTCATCGATGACGACGTGATACTCCGGATTTTCTATCACATCTGGTTTCTTAACCTTCGATGGACATTTTTTTGTGTTAGAGAGATAGAATGGATGTCCAAAATATAGCTGTTGATTTTATAGAGCAAGTGAAATGACGGTGGAACTTCTTGGCGTTTATGGTATACTGACCTTGGGAAAGCTTAAGATAATGCTTCCCCTTTTCTTTTTTTAGTGTATGTTTCCTTTTGTTTTGTTTTTGTTTTTGTTTTCTATTCGAAGAGTTAATGGTTAATGTTGGTATAGTTATAAAATGTGGATTCAAATTAAAAATATTTAAACTTTATATAAAATAATTTTATACTACACTGATGTTATAAATTAATATATTGTGTGCAATTACTTTGATTTGAAATGTAGAATGAGCATAATTAGTTTTTAGTACAAAAATGAAAAATGCTTTCAAAATCGACCATTAAAAAATAAAAGTTTTAGCCGACAAACGAAATTTTGAGAAATGAAAATAATTAGTTTACACATAATTTTTTTAATTAGACATTAAAAAGAATTATTGCAAATTGTTAAGAGGTTTTTGAATCAACCCCGTCAATAGCCCGACATGTTATGGACTGACCCAAAAATAACAGTATATTATACAGGTTGTGATGGTCTGACTAATTTTTTGCCCGATAAAATTTTGAGCCGGCTAACACACACAGAGGTATATCATTAGCTCGATGGTGTAGGCCGGCCCGGTTTGGGTGGACCACCCCAATTGATCTCATATATCAAACTTACTTTATGAGCGCTTTTATATGAAAAAAAGAAAGAAAGAAAAACAAACTTAGCAACCTATTATAACAAATAATTATTAATTTTCATTGTTTGGTAACCCTATTCATTTTTTATGTATAACAGATCAAAGTAATATTTTTCGGTATTTAATTTGACATCTATATCACGTATTTTAAAATAAGTTACTCTTAAAAAAATATGTATAATTGTTTGTCGATTGTTCAGGTTTGATTTGTAAATGTAGTATGTGTCCGATTATCTATATTGGGTCTGATTGTAGACAAAAAATAATTAAATATTTTTAAATTACTATTTATTACATATTTTGTAGAAAAATACTCAATATAATATATTTTTGAAAACTTTAATTTTATACTATAAAAAGTCCATATAATTTTATTTTTACTAATATAGTATTTTAGAAATTGTAAAAATCAATTATTGTTAATTTTCAAAATTAGAGATAATAATATTTTATGAAGAACAAAAAATTTAGTGGTGCACAGATTTGTTTTTTAAAGTTTCACTCCCCCCTCTCTCTCTCTCAATTTCTTTTTTTAAATTTGAGTTGTAAATAAAAATAAATCAAATAATTTTTACAATAATATAAATATACCAGTGTCCGTATTGCAGCGGATCATTTCTTCAATGCGGCGGGCGCCAGTACCTTGGCTAAGTGCTTCCTTTTTTGCAAGGAAGGGGGGTTCCAGATGCAATGGTTTGGTTGATAAGCTAGCCCACTTTGTTGATAGCTTCGGTAATCTGCTATCAAGCGACGCGCAGGTGTGGCAGCAGAGAAATCCATCCCGAGAATGAGTCTGCAGGTTTGGTACGAGTGAGTCAATTTTGGAGCGTAGAGCTTAGTGAGCGAGATGTAGCTTGGTCCTACATTGCTCCGTTCCTTAACTAGAGTACTCTAGAACGCCACGAGCCCCTTATTGGCTCGATCTGCACTTGGCCACTGTTCTATTTAAATTAAGAAATAAAAGAAGGTGTCAGTCAAACAAATCTTCCAGAAAAGGTGGCCTTGTGGTACTTCTTTCTTAGATTTGATCTATTTTTCCCATGGATCAAAACTGAATGCAGTTTCAATCACGGTGTAGAATCAAACAAAAAGGGAAGTCATCAGATGAGCTTTTTATTTTTCATGATATACAATTGCCACGATAATCTGAAAGGATAAAATTATACAGATTCGTGGAAAATGTGTCGTGACAAATGTGACAAGATTTGTGGAAATAGTTCTACGACAGTTTGGAAGGCTAAAACAATACAAATTCGTGGCAAGTGCATATTGTTGTAAATGCGCCACAATTTGTGGTAAGTATGTTTCGTGACAAGTGCATGTCGTGATACGATTTGTGCAAGTGTCTGTCGTGGGTGGGGGGAAGGGGAGGGAGGGTTGGTGGTGGAAGCATTTTAAAAAAAAAATATTTAAAAAAAATAAAATTATTTAAATTTTTTTTTTCTTTTGGCTTGGGGTGGGGAGGGGCAGTTAGGGCGTGGATAGGTGGTAAAATAATAAAAATTAAAACAAAAAAACTAAATTTCCTTTTGTTTAGCTTGGGGATAGTGTGGGGTGGGGGCTGAGGGTGGATGGGGGCTTGGGGGTGGGGATTTAATTTGGATGAAGCACCAATAATGCACATACATTGTTTTGAAGCACTTGGCGAATCATTGAAGGATATCATTTAATTGAAGGATCCACATAACAAGTTAACACCTTTTGGTGGATTGTGGTTCTTTTTGGTGATTTTAGACAAATATTACTAGTTATTCCCAAAGGCACCAGACAGGACAGCGTTCAATTAATTCTTATGAAATATGGGACCATTGTACTATCTTGAGATTAACAAAAAATATGAGGCTTATGAGGTATGCATCAAGTTGTGACACTGATGAACTTAAAGAATTTTCAGATTGGGTTGCAAGTGTAGGTGACGATACAATAGGCGGCTCAAATTATGGAAATGCAGAGATTGAGATTCCCAGTGATCTTTTGTTGAATTTCATGATTACCCAGTCGAAACTATTTTTCATAGCACATTTCCTAACTTTTGCAATAGATTGGATTATACTAAATGAATGAAACATTATAGATAAAATGCAAATGATGCAAGGATGTATTGTGGCCCTGACAGTGCTTGCAAATCTGACTCTAATGGAGATCTGATAGGTGAGGTTCACACACCCGAATTCTTGAAAAAAAAATCGATGTTCTAGAACTCCAAACCATAAATTGACTTTGAAGGTTGGGACATCAGTCATGCTGTTGAGAAATACAGATCCTTCCGTCGGTTTGTGCAATGGCACTAGATTGGTCATTACAAAATTTGGTTTTCATATTCTAGAAGGAAGAGTTTTGACTGGGAGTAATGTTGGCCGTTTGGTTTTGATTCTAGATATGGCTTGGACACCATCCGATGCCACACTGCCTTTAATTAAATCCAACAGATACAGTTTCCTATAATTGTTTCATATGTCATAATAGCAAACAAAAGTCAAGGCCATTCGCTGTCTCCCGTTAGTTTGTACTTGAAAAAGTCAGTCTTCAGCCATGACCATCTTTATGTTGCAGTTTCAAGGATCACAAACAGAGAAGGGCTAAAGATATTGATCTGTGATCAAGAAATTAAAAGTTCTAACAAAACAAGGAATGTTGTTTATAAGAAAGTGTTTAGGAATTTGTAAATTTTTCATTATTCCAGTATAAGTGTATGCAGAGTGTAAAAGTTCTAACAAAACAACGAATTTTGTTTATAAGGAAGTGTTTAGGAACTTGAAAATTTTCTATTATTCCAGTATAAATATATGCAATGTAAAGATGCAATTTTTTTTTCTAATTACATTTTACATTTTACTTATTTAAAAACTTTCAATTTTTGTTTTTCTACTTGGATCGATTAATGTAGTCTATGAACATTAGATTATATCCTTTTTTTGTGTTTTATGAAATACAAAATTATCCACTAACTTATTTGAATATACATATAAATATTGTTATATCATTATATATATAAAATAGTAAAAACTGACAATTTTTCAGTGTAAAAAATTATAGATAATATTTTTTTTTATAAAGAACAAAAAAACTAAAAACACTCGTGTGAGGGATAAAAAAATCTAGAGATATATATATTTTCTTTTTCTTTTTTATAGCGCTCTTTCTCAGTCTTTTATAAAGTATTTCTCCAATATCCTAAAGACACGAATAATTTTTTTAATGTTGATTTATTTTTTATTTACATTAGATAAAAATTAGTCATCCTTTCCTCAATATTTATTCTAATACTCATATTGAATGTTTTGATATAAAATATCAAATTTAAGTAAGCAACGGTTTTGTTGGTTCATTATTGAGTTTAAAATAAAATACTTATTGTGGATTGAATTATTTGTATTAAATTTGAGTTGTAAATAGAAAAACTGAAAAAAGTTTTGTAATGAAATAAATATATTTGAAAGAGGTTAAAGCCGCTTTGCATGGTAAAACAGACATTTGTTTTCCGGCAGAAGACCATAATCTCGGTATATAAATAGTGATTATATGTATCTTAATATATAAATTCTCCTGGTATTGGGCATTTTTTGGGTTGTCATAATTCCCTTATTGAAAAGCTAAAAAAGAAAACAAGATGAGTGTTTTCCATTGTGTAGGTAGCTAGCTTATTGATTCTTTATTAATGGATGAAAATAGAACTAATGGGCGTCTTTTTGTTGAAGCCTCTTGAACCAGTAAGCAGACATCTTAGGGTACCTCTTGAGGGTTTTGAAATCCACATAGACGATGCCAAACCTCGACGTATACCCTAACCGCCATTCGAAGTTGTCGACGAATGTCCATTGGAAGTACCCTATCACGTTTGCTCCTTCTTTTATCGCTTTCTTTAGCTCAATTAAATAGCTTTTGTAGTAATTGATTCGTATTGTGTCGTGCAACACTTCTGGGAGGCTCATGTTTCCTGGTTGATCCATTCCTGCGTGGTTATAAATTAGCTAGCTAGCTAGCTTAATGGAGCTAATTGAATATGATGGTATGGTAATGGTACCATTCTCTGCCAAAATCATGGTGGGATTTCCATAATGTTCTTTGATGTAGTTTACAGCTTTGTATAGACCCCATGGCACAATGTAAAGCCAGTAGGAGTGTGCCTGCACACATGATTAAAACTTTGATTTTTGAGTGGGAAAAAAATAAGACATGAGTTGAGATTCATGACTCACCCTTGGGCCAATAGGCACTCCATGACGATCATCTGTAAAAAGATTTAGGCAGATTTAGAAGTGAAGGTCAAAGATTATGAGCAGAAATGGAAAATGAATCTTCTTACAAGCAAATCCAGTATTCCAATCTTGCTGGTAGCCCAAGTGCTTTGGTTTTGGGCGGTGTGGGTCATACATATAGTATGCTGTGTATTGATTTATGCCCACGAAATCGAAGGATCCTTTCACCATCTTCACCTCCTTTTTGCTGAACTGCGGTAGCCTTTTCCCAACTATATTCTGCATCGTTTTCGGATACTCTCCGTACACCAGAGGATGCATGAACCTGCATATACATGTACAATATATACAATTCATTTCTTAAAAACAGTCGATATCTTACTTTGATTTCAACATTACCATCCGATATGAAAGTCTCGTGCCCTTTGAGCCGCGTAATTGTCTGCTTTTGATCTTGTTAGAGGCTCATACCAAACAAAATCTAATAGAATTCCAATCCTGCCCTTCTGTTTTTCCTGAAATCGTGACGAATTTAGTGAGCTAACCAATGTGCAAATTATGATTGACCCCACTAGTTTTGTACTTGTCAATAACTCGTCGTAGCTAAAGTGAACATAATAATCAAGTCTAGTGACAGTATCAATCATATTGTAGCTACTATGTAAATGTATTTGTTCTCAATACATGAAAAGTAAATGATACCTGATATTTGTTACGGTACCTCTGAACAGCGGCGGCATGGCTCAGTATGAGATTATGAGCAACGATGTAGGGCTCGGTGGCGGAGTTCCCCTGGGTGCAATTGCCGAATGGTTTAGAGCATCGTCCGGGCGCAAAGAAACCGTTGTCATATCCAAGTGCAGCCACCACTCTAGGCTCGTTGAACGTTTGCCAGTTCTTTACTCTGTCCCCAAATGTCTTGAAACAGAATTCAGCATAGTCTGCAAAGTCTTTCCTGCATCACAACTACATTCATTAGCTACTCACTACATAAGTAAGCTTGTAATCGATACTGATGAAACTAAATCAGGCTGCTCGATTTGAAAAAAAAAGCTTGTTTAAGTAAACATATCAAATTATAGTTTAACAATATTTGATTCGCTAGTAGGCCTGTGAACTACTTCGTAAAAATTAACAAATAATTTATAATTTATTACAATTCTACTTATCATTATTGAAAAGATAAATTCTGTGTAGTGCCCTATTATTAGAAATGTACATTTGAGAAAAAATGACTAAAAATATAGATACTTTAGAGAGCGAGTAAAAATATATTTAGTGTTACAAAAGTGGGTAAAATTAAATTTATATTTATTGAAGTTGTTTTGGGTCAATTAGATTTGATTAAGGTGATGAGCATTAATTAAGTGGAGATGTAGTTAACAATAAAAGTGAAGGTTGTGAATGAATCAGTAACAGTGATTGTAATGAATAAATAAAGGATGATACTTACACGACTTGACGACCCAACCACCCATTATACCTATCTTCTAGTGCTTGAGGAAGATCGTAGTGATTTAGATTAGGATATGGTGTGATACCTGCAATAATGACAGAATGTGTTTCAAAACTCAAAATTATTAAAAATAAAGAGTGGCGTTCATTTTTAAAGTTGCTTTTCTATAAATATGACTTATTTAAAGATTTATACTCCCTACGATTTAAGATAAATGTTGATTTAGAGAACATTGGAAATTTTAATATAAGTGTTGCTTTAGCAAAAATGCTACTATAAGATTTCTAATTTTATCCTAAACAATCTACTTTATTTAGTTGAGTATTTTCTTATTCCACATTAAATGGATACGAGTGTTAGTTTGTGTTTAAGAGTAATGCAATTAAATACCTTTTTTGAGCATGTAGTTGATTAACTTATTATAGTAAGCAACTCCCTTCCAATTCACTTTTCCTGTTCCATCTGCAGATTTTTCAAAAAAAAAAAAAAAAATTAGTCATGACATGTAAATATGGAAATTAGAAACTAGAAATAAGTTAATAAAAATTACTTGGAAAAATTCTGGGCCATGAAATTGAAAACCTGTAGGCGTCAAAGTTAAGTTTTGCCATAAGATCAATATCGTCCTGTAGTACAACACATCCGTTAATAGTTAATATTTACGTGGATCAAACTTTAAACCAAATGCTCCATAACTTCAAAAAAATTAACAAAATAGCCACTTTACGAAAAAATAGTGAAATCGCTTGCGACCAGCAGTCCATGTCATGGTGACACAAATGATATGGCATCCATTTTATTACGTGTCATTAATATTTTTTTTAAAACTTATTATTTGGACTAAGAAAATCTAAATATTAGCTTATAATATCTTAAATTAGCTGAAAAATTTTATAATTTTTTTAGAAATTTGTTAATTGTTTTTTAAAGAATCTAAAATATTTAAAAAATCTGACTAATCTACAAAACTCTAAAGCTATTTTTAGATGTCAAATTTATTTGAAAATCTGAAAATATTTTTAGGAAATATGAAATAATAAGATAAGAAAATATATGGCACACATTAGGTTAGCTACGTACTGTAGTGGGTGTGTTATTTGTTACAAGTTAGAAGTTGGAAGAGATGGCATGGTTGTATCACCAGATTTTGAAAAGCTACTTTCATAATTCATAAAAAGTTGCAGGAGATTTTTCCAACTCACCCATTTGTTTATATTTTAAAGGAACCTTGTTTTTACTTGGTCCCTAAACTATAGTTGCAGACTCCGTGAATAAAAAAAACAAAGCAACTAGTTTTTCGGGATTTGTGACCACATGCTTCGGTTGTCCAAACAGAAATAAATTTACTTAAACATAAATGGTCGTTGGAGTATCATTAGTCAGTGGGCCCTTCTCAAATAAACAAGACCAACTCTATTGCATACGTCTATCACGTTTAATAATTAAATATTACCTTTCTCAAAACACTAATATAAAATACTTTCTTTATCCCAAAAATATTCTTACTAAATTGGTTATTTTCATGAATATACTATCCTTTTAAAAATTATAAATTAGAGACTTCTTAACTTATTTAAACATAGATAATTATTCGTAAGATAAAAAAAAGTTAAAACATCTATTTAAAACTTACTCCTTTTTTATGGAAAAAAAATAATTTTTATAGAAGTGATGGGGGTAATAGTTTGCAGGTAAGGTAATGAACAATATTTTACATAAAATAAGTAATACTTTAAAGTTAACAAAAGTATAATTTTTGTCAAAAACTTGGGTGCATGTGATGCACCATAACTTATTGTACACCACCATATTTCTATAATAACATTTCGCGCGCACTTTTTTTTATAAATAAGGGTCTGTTTATTGAACACTAAAAGCAAATGGTTTTGTGATATTTGTTGTAGCCTTAAATATCTCACCCTTGAGGTTAGGAATTCAATTCTAGGTGTTGCTTCTAGTTGCTTTATATTTTTTTTTTCTTTTTTCTACGTCTTTTTTCCTTTTTTTTTTGCCCTTTAATTTTTTTATTTTTTAGTGTGTGAGACTGAAAAAAATCATAAATTGTACTATTAAATTTTTTTATAATGCAATTTGTATTGTAAGTTCGAAACATAAATATTGTACAATATACAAGAAAAATCAATCTAGCCAAACCTATATTGTCATACATCATAACATATACTAGATCCAAATATTAAATATATTGTGTGGTTAAAAACTAATTTGCAAAATATAAATATTTCGCAGTTTACAAGGAAGTTAGTTAAAGAAAACGTATACTGTCAGACATCACAACATATACTATATCGAAATATTAAATATACTGTGAGTATTGTAAGTTGGAAAAAATTAATATTCCGCAGCACGAAATTAAAATGCACTAAAACAATGTATATTGTCATGCATCATAACGTATACTATATCGAAATATTAAAAAAAACTATCATGCATCATAAGTTGGAAAAACTAAAAATTTCGCAGTATGAAACAAAAATTAACTAAAACAACGTATATTGTTGGACATCATAACGTATACTGAAATATCAAATATACTGTGAGTATTGAAAACTAATTAATGTGTAAAATATGAATAATTTTTTTCATGGCATAATAGAAAAATTAATCAAAACAAACATATACTTTCAGGCTTAATAACATATACTTTACTCGAAATTTGAATATACAATTGGTGAAAAATAAAAAAGATGTTATTAGGATTCGAATTTACGCCCAAAAGAGTGATATCTCGCACTCTTACAAACTAAGCTAGTACTTATTTTGTGATTTCAAACACACCTTAATATATATGAATCGCACGCATAAAAATAGAAGATGATGTACAATAAATCTAATGTGCATCTTATGCACATGAATATCACCCATAATTTTTAGGTTCCGGATTTAATAGTTGAAATTGAAAGGGACACAGCAAGTTTAGAATTTTGGTAGACATGGATTTGAGGTACCAGAGATGGACCATATTAGATAATAATAATGTAAAAATAAAACAATATTTGTAATTCACCTCAACCACATATAACATGCAACTTGTTACTATGGGTCACTGCAGAATCCGTCAAAGACTATTTTACCCCTGCGCCGCGGTGGAGTACAAGTTTTGCTTCATGTGTAGCACACTGTTTCCAAAACCTTATTCTAAGAGCATCCCAGTGGTAATACTCGAAAAGCAGGAATATATTTGCCACATCAACGCCACCTCAAAAGTTAAAATACCTATACCTCAAAACAAAACTCCTCCCCAACAATATACCCAAAAAGCAGGAATATGTGGGGGCCCCACTTAAATATCCTATTTATCTTTTTATTTATTAATTTATCAACTAAATTAATTATTTAATTTTTGGATAAATAATAATTTATTAATATTCCGATTATTGATTTTTTTTTATTTAATTATATTTCGGAAAAAAAAAATTCCCAAAAAATGAGTAATAAATTTGCATTTCATATAAAACGTAAAAATACTAATAGAAGGCAAACACGGTACATTAAAAAATTCGAATACAACAAAGTAAATTTCGAGGGCTAACTTAATATTTTGCTAATTATTGCCGGCTATATTGTCTCCTAAAGTATATCACAAAATTCAAAGGAATAAATGAAAAGCAAAAAAGACGAAAAAAAAATAAAGTAAAAAGGGGGGGGACAGCTTGCAGGGCGGGCCCCACACTGCGCGCCGCCCACGCGCGCGTGGGGCGACGCGCCCTGCAGCGCCAATGGAAAAGGCGCGTCCCCTTCCCCCGCGCTCTCTCCCACTCTCGCCAACAGCACCTCTCTCTCAAATTCCTGGGTATTGAAATCAATACCTAGGAATAATTCCTATACCCACAATTCTCTTTCCCATTGGGTAAATACCCAACTTCAGGAATATCTCCATTGCCATGTCAACAAATTCCACTCCAATGGGGATGCTCTAACCACATATGCACTTTTGTCTTAAACAAATAAGTAAATTTAAGTATTTTTAAATACCTAACAATACTTTAAAATAATTTATTATTAGTAGAATTTGAAAGCATATCATCACATCTTTTTTTTCCGCTTTTACATACAATTTCTATTTAAAATTATATTTTTCAAATAATACAACTTTTACTTTGTATATAAATCTTATTTTGCAAACATTTTTTATTTTTTCTTAAAAATAATTTTATATAATCTCTAAATTTAATCAATTATTTTAAAGTAGGGGTCCGTTTGCTTAAGATTGAACTTAATAAATTTAGAGGATCGAATCTCAAAAAAATATACTCATTAACTCTCTCGGCCAAATTTGATCCAGCACTCTCCAATTTTAAACATACTAGCCCTATTAAGTAATTGCAAATTGCAATGGTAAAAGACAGTGCAACTTACTTTGTACTTGTGATACTGGTCCACTGACACCTCCCCAGAGGCATTGTTTGGTTCACGCCCTGTTTCCAATTTCACAATAATTCACCACGTTAAAATAACATTATATTACTTTTTTAAATTTTAGAATAACTACATCATTAGGGGATAATTAAAATGGATTGTAGTGACATATACCACGTCTGATGGAGCACATTCATGGATGGAACATCCAAAAAGGTATTTTAGTTTAAGGGTATAATAGGTTAGGATGTGTATTGAAAATTGTAAAAGATGTGTTGAAATTTGTAAAAGGTGTGTTGAAAATTGTAAAATGTGATGTAGGTAATATGGCGTGGATGTGAAGGGATGGACCATCCAGTGTAAAATGAAATACGTTGAGGATAACACATGCCACATCCGAATAGGAACATCCCAATCCAATTATACCCTTAACAATTTAGCACTATTAGAAGGACTCATGAATCGGACATATTTCTTAAAAGTTATTTACTCTTTTTCATAATCGTTTTTAGTTTCGAGACCTATTTAAACTGGATCATTTCAGAAAAAGATAGTCACTTTTTAAATTTATTATAGATTAGGAAATTCATCCATCCTACATTTAAATTACTATTTTACTCTTATTTAATATTACTTAAAATGAATAAAAAAATAGTAATTTCAGTAAATTATTTAGTAGAGCATATTGAAAAAAATAAGCATTTAATACATTGTTGAAAATGAAAGGATAATTATCTTTTCGGCATAAAAAAAAAGAACATCTCTATGTGATATAAGGAGTAACATAAGTTATTTTGAAAAATTAAAAAATTTTACGTCTTAAATCTTTAAAACAACAACTATTTTATAATAATTTTTGTACTAAAGCATATTTATTTTGATAACGTAAAATTTCTTATAAAATCATACGGTCAAATAAAATCATTTAGATTATATTTGGATGGATGAATTTAAAAATAAATTTTAAATTCACTTAAATCTTTCAAAAAAATGACTTAAAGTGAAAATGGTAGATTTCCAAAGTGATGATAATCCAAACAATATGAATAGATTTAAGACTATAAACTTGAAAGTCGCAACTATAATAAGTGAAAAAGACGAAGAAAATGGGACAGTGAGTCTTGAAATTAGAGGTATAATAAAAAAAGCATAACCTGGTAGTTTGATGAAGGTGTCCCAAATGCTGGGCCCTCGGCCGTCCTTGGTGGCCATTCCTTCAACTTGGTAGGCGGACGCCGCCGTCCCAAACACAAAATCCTTGGGAAAGCTGCCTCTGGTCAGCCCACCCATGTCCAAGTCGTGAGTGGTGGCGAAGCATTGTAGTAAGGATATTGTGGAAAGAAGAAAGATGAGCAATGGGGGTTTGCTCCTCATTGTTTGCAGAGTGTGAAAGAAGCAGAACGATAAAACTTATCTATTTATAGACAATTAGACGGGTACAGTAATATCTCTGCCTATATTTCCAAAATAAATTAATTTAATTATTCTTCTACAGCCGTGGTCCAGATACCAATATTTTTTACATGCTTCCTGTGTATAAAATGTTCTTCTCGCCTCTTGTCTTATTATCCTATTATCTTTTATCTTCGCTAGGTATGAATAGTACTCGATCAATATACAGATATAAATGCGTTACCCTAGTATATTTTTTTCTACTTAGAAGTAAAAATTAATTAAATGATGTCACAACTAATAACAATTTAACAAAGAAAAAGCTAATTTATTTTTTCTTTCATATTTAAATATATTTTACTAAAAATAATATATATGTATATACACTGACTAGGCTGATAGATCAGGCGAACGTAACACTAAATTCATACCTTACTCTTAATATAGTTATGCCCTATCCAATTGTCCTAAACGTAAATAGTGTCTTTATCCATTTATCATGCTACCATGTAGGTAAAAATGATTCATGCATGTATCTCCGTAAAATAAAATTGTATTTTATCACACGTAAGACTGTCACACATAAGACTTCCTCTAGATGTTTAGGCATACTGCATAATTTATTTAAACGTTTTGTAAAATTTCACAATATTTGCATAACCCAAACCGTTTAGAATGAAGTTTATCAAGTTCTCTTTCTATTTCGATTTAACTACGTTTATAAATGGGATTGTTTTAACAAATTGGTATATGTAGCAAACGGGTCAAGGGCGCTATTGGGCTAGGAACAACACTTTTTACAAGTGGAAAGCCCAATCGACTTTAACGTCTCCTGAACCATAAAAAATTGTAATATCAAAATCTTAGCAAAGAGATGATATTTATACACACTTTAAAGTGATTTTTAGTAAATGATAAAAAAACACATATTATTACTTTTATCACGCTTGTCACAAATAGAAAGATAAATATTTATAGTTAGTGAATTTTTTAAAGTACAATTCTGATTGAGGAGGGGTTCAATAGAATTTGATTCCTGATCTATAACCTAGATTACAAAATACTTTACCAACTGAGGTATAATCAAATCCCCGATTAGTGACTCCTGAGATACTAATATATAATAGTCATTATAGAGATATTTCTTCTTCATAAATAATCAAAATAGAGATTTATCTTCTTCATAATAGCTCAATGTGAGACAACAATTATCCAAACAATTAATAGATATATAATAAATCGATGATTAATTGCTAAAAAATCATGAACTATGCATTGGTTTACAATTGCAACATAATTTTCAGAGTTGACAATTTCATTCGCAAACTTTACTTTTTTTGTCATTTTAATCACCGATGCAAATTCGGTAATTTTACCCTGATGTGGTCCACCGGTAAACGTCACATCAGCCCGCAAGTGATGAGTTTGAATTCTCTTTTCTTTTATGATAGGTTTAGAATACTTAACCAAATCCATGTGACGTGACATACCTTATCTAGTTAAGTTTTAGACTAAAGTTATCATTTTTACTCGTTTTATTTGATTCTTTTCATTTTTTTTCTAATAAAATAAGTCTAAAACTTAACTAAAGAATCTCTATAACATAGGGAACCAAGTAAGTGTTCTAAACATTTCATAAAAGAAAAGAAAATTTCAACTTACCACTTGCCGGATGAATGAACTTTCACTGATGGCCACATTCACATAAAACTGATGGAATTTGCATTGGTGATTAAAATCACAAAAAAAGTAAAACTTTGATTAAAATTGCAAAAACACTAAAGCTTGTGAATGAAATCACTTGTAGTTTAATTAAAACTTAACTAAATAATCTATATCAAGTCATAGGGATTTGGATAAGTGTACTAAACATATCATTAAAGAAAGAAAATTTCACTTTACCACTTACGGGCTGATTGGACACTGATGGCCACATCATCATAAGATTTTTGGAATTTGCATTGGTGATTAAAAAATTAAGAAAAAAAGCAAAGTTTGTAAATGAAATTATCAATGATACACATAGTGTATGCATGCATTAAGACCGATTTATACAAGTATTTTGATAATGTTTGCTTATAAAATCAGTGGTTTTATGTTCTAATTTATTATCTTGAGCTGAACGTGTTCACTTGTTTTGTAGTAAAAATCATATGTATTAGGACTAAGATCCATTGGAATAAGGTCCGGGAGAAAACAACAAGTCAACTAGGGGTGTAAACGGAAAGAATAAGAGTTCGAAGGTGGACTGGGCGAGCCAAAATGGCTCAAATTCGGTCTTAAACTAGAGAAAGCTCAATCTGGCCACGCAAGACCAACTCGGCCGTGCAAAAAGTGGCCTAGAAATACAAAAACACGCTGATGAACAAGCTTTTCCACTCCCGTTAAACTCGGCCACACTGGAACTCGGCCAACTTGAAAGACCTCTACTATTGTGCTCATATATTGATAACTACAAGTCCAAATAAGTGCAATTGGTACTGTTAGAAAGCTAATTCAAATAGCTACAACATTACTTGAAATAGCCAACTCCAAATTATGACCGAAAGACCCTAAAACCGGCTTCAAAGACGGACCTGAAACTCGCCAAGCCAAACTTGGCCACGTTCGAAAGAACGGCTAGGCCTAATGGAGGTTCGTACGCCTTTTGCACGCATTTTGGCCTATTTTCGGCCAATTTCAACCTCAATATTTCCCAACTTACATATAGAGTCTCTCTAAGTCTGAAAATCATCATCAAATATTATAATAAACACATTGGAGGCTTGAATCGAAGAGCAAGAAGCGCGAAGCGGAGAAGGTCAAGATTGAACACTTCGGATTTAGTCGTTCTTGTTTATTTTATTGCTCTTATAATGTTTGTTTATGAAGGTTTTTTGGTTTTAATTATAGACATGAGTAGTTACACACGTTTATGTTTTCAGGCTAGAAAGTAGGTTGACGTTTGAATATGTTTTGATTACTATTTTATTCTAGACTCCGTTCAATATTCTTATCGTATGTGGTGGCTCTTATTTTATGAATTGATTGATTTTACCATAGTCTGTTCTACTAGCTTAATAACTCGACGCTCGAGAGGGGAGGGTTGTTAATAGCTATAAAACACATAGCGTAGGTATCAATAGTCGTCCGAGATGAGTGAGATACTTGTGTGGGCATTAGTTTTAGGAGCCTTTTGGAGTTACATACGTGATAGTTAGCCCGAGAGGATAATTATTCGTACGTAATCAACACGTTAACATCGTCCGAGAGGAGCTTTAACTAGAGTAGTGCCGCCTAATAAGAATTTGAATTCGGTTGAAAAGTCTAGAATATTAGGGTATTCGAACATAGAAATCGTAACTGAAATCGAACCCTCTAATACGTTATTCTATCTGATATATTCCTTCGTAATTTCTTGTTATCTGATTTATTCCTTTGTGACTTAGTGTTATCTGATTTATCCCTTCGTGACTTCTTGTCGCTTCTTTGAGAGTTTTACATATTTTATTTACTATTTTTATGCACTTTTAGTTTAATAGTTAAAATACTCATCTTTATTCGAGAGTCTAGATAGGGTTGGCCTAATATGATGAGGGCATCAAATTAACATAGGTAAATAGTCTATGCGGGATCGACCTTGCTCATTGCTAGCTATAATTACACCGTTCACTTGCGGTACACTAGGTTAGGAAATAGTGTGTCAGCTAACTTTAAAAGTTTATGTTGTAATTGCAAATTAATGCATGATTGGTAGTTTTTTTAGGAATTGACCCTAAATCAAGTAATTATTATGGGAAATTTTCTTTAAGCTAATTTTAGGAAGGAGAAAAATGCATAAGATAAGAATGTTCTATTTATTTGAGAAGTATGTTTTTTTAGGGTGCAAATTAATTCATAAATTACCAACGAAAAGCCTCCACCAAAACTAAATGTTCAAGTGAATCTAGCACAACACCGACCACTTTCATAGGTCTATCAAAAGTAAAAGCAAACTAGGCTAAATGATGTGCAACATCATTAGCCGTACGCCTAACCAAACTAAATCTAACTGAAAGAAAACGATGCAATGAAGACAACACCACATGATAAATTAACCCACATACGATATATCACCTTGCCTTAGCTTTAATTTATGGAACACATTTGCATTGCCCATCTCTATCTCTAATTCTTGCACTCCCAATTCTGCCGCCATTTTGTGCTCCCTCAAGACATGAAGCCACCTCGGCTATATCAACCTCCAACTTCTCCTCCAGCAGCACAGTAACACTGCTAATTACTTCCTGATCTTCATCCCTGAGAACGCACCTGAGGCCTGTCCCTTGATCATGTACGCATGACGTATCTGAGTTGAGTTTCAAAGTTTCACTCAATTGCGGATGCCATACTTTCGGGCTACATCAACATAAACTAGGAGAGGTAGCTTCCCTGCTCGGTAGTCTAGCAGGGTCCTTTTGCTAAGTTATAACATCAATTTTGCTCCATCTCCTCATCGTCAAAATATTTAACATTTTTAGCCCGCCAAACCATCCACATAGCATGCAAAAATGATAATGCGTTTCCTTTATCCGGGAACGAAGATATTTTTTCCAATATATCCACAATAGAAGCCTCTTGCACTAACACATCATCGTCTAACCGAAGTGGTGAGCCTCTCCAAAAGACATCATTCCACACACAGTACCGTACATCATGTTCACCCGTCTCCATTGCTCCCCCACGTCTCTTACAGTCCGGATCCATCTCCATTCCTTGTCTAACTAGCCCTTTCGACACCGACAGTATACCCAATACGAACTTTCACACAAATACCAGCACTTTTGGTGGATATCCAATTTCCAAATCCAATGCCACATCCTTTCGGCCCCCCTCCTGAAGATGAACCCGATTGGTTCAATGTCTTGTCTGCCCGTGCTAGATGATATCCCAACATAACTTAATATTTACCATTTTTGGAGTACTTCCAAATTAGTTTATCTGGCCCCAAGTTTGCATGAACCGGAATGGTTCTCATTTGCATGGCCTCTTCTTCATCGAACGCACTAGTTATCAAGTCTTTGTTCCACGCATTTTGGCCGATCATGAACAACTCCTGCACAAACGTAATCCCACAGATCTCGTGTCGTCCACTCTTCAGCCCCAAATTGGAGTTATTTGGTAACCATGGGGCTTCCCACACCTTTATTTTTGAATTGGATCCAACATGCCATATTAATCCTTTCCCGTTAACTTCTCTCCCTGCCAGTAATATGCTTCTCCATGTATAACTTGGATTATAGCTTATACCAGCATCAAGAAATGATCGATTCGGGTAACACCTTGTCTTTGGAAGTTTGTCCTCCACTACATAAAATGTACTAGAACATTCTAGAGGAATTAGTTTATCAGAGATATTATCATGTAAACCACATTCAGATGAATCATTAAAAGAAGAAAGTAGTATTTTCTTATCTTTGTCACCGTTGCCTTCTTTCTTTTGATGTTCTGTTTTCTCTCTTGCTAATCTTTTCCTCTTGGCCCATTCCTCCTTTGCTAACTTCTTCCTAGCTTCACATTGTTCCAAACGCTTAGCATGTTCAATGCAGAGTTACTTATTACTCTTTTTAATGACTGCTAAAGGGAATGGAATAGGAGGTATGTATTTGGGGATTTCTTTTCTCTTCGGTGGTGGAACCTCAGATTCGACCACTTCCTCTTGGTTTTGTTCAATCCCCTTTTAAGCTTCTTTCGGTTCTTGACTCTCTTTTTCAGTATCGCCCCCTGAGTGGATGGCCCTAATTCTAACCCCTAATTACCGAAAATGTATGGGTGTAGATGTATATAGTGGAAGTCAAGGTCGATCCACAGGAAATACGGTTAGGTAGTTCAATACCCTAATTATCTAGGATTATCCTAACTAGAAACTCGAATTGAGAAAGATTGTTTATAACTAAACTATATTGCATATATTCTATTAAACGAATTAATTAACAAGAATTAATTTTCAATTGAAGAGAATGTATTCTAGGATGTTGATTTTAGATATTATTTTAATGAATGATTAACGTAAAAACTATAGACTTTTAAACCAGTTTTATATTTATTGGATAACACTAATTTAACCTAATCCTTCTCTCGAAGCGACTAAATTATAGACTGATTAGAATAATTACTCTCTTGAGTCAATTGATCCTAACAACTCCTAACAGCCCCTAAACCTTTGCCCACACGATTATAGACAATCGTGCTATGTGTTATCGTCTATTAACAATTCCCTTCTCTCGAAGCGCAATTGTTAAACAAGTAAATTAAACCTAATTGGCCAGATTAAATTCAATCATAAGGATGAAATAAAACACATAGATAAATATATTAAACTGGAGTCTATGATTTAAAAGTAAGACCAAAACATCATTGTAAAATCCTACTTACTATCCCCTAGAACACAATGGTGTTTAGCTACTCATGTTTATAATCAAAGAAACAATAATTCATAGACAAACATTGTTCAACGATAAAATAAACAAAGAAAGAATAAACCCAAATCTTGAGTCGCCGATGTTGATGGCGTCTTGCTCGTTGATCCTCGCTCCCAAGGGTCGTACTTGAAAGTATGTAAAATTATGAGTTTCTCTGATGTTCTCCCCTAAAATCTTGAGCTTGGGCCTCTTTTTATAAATTGGGGACGAATCTTGGGAGATATCGGGCTACAATCCTCTTTAGAGTGGATTTGGACATCAAAACCGACAAGGAAACGTGGCCGAGCTCATGTATGACTTGTTCGCCTTGAACCTAAACCAAAAAATGCTTAAAATGAGTGATTTTGGCACAATCGTGCAGATTTTGATGCGACCGCGCCCAAGATGTCCAGGTGAGTTTTCAGGTCTGACTTCCAAGCAATTTTTTAGGGTCTTCCGGTTATTTTTGGGCTTTGTCTCTTTCAGGCAAAGTTGTAGCCCTTTGAATTAGCTTTCTAACGCCACCAGTTGCACCTAAATCGGAGTTATAGATCAGATTTGGCCAAAATACTAGAGGTGTGTCAAGCTGACAGAAAACTTCACTTTCGGGGAACTTTCTGGCGCGACCGTGTCGAGATGCGATGTGACCGCGCCTAGCTTTCTGCTGCACACTCTTGAATCCATCCACATTTGGAGCAACTTGGCCCATCTTGTCCCTTCTTCAACTTGTTTCTTCATGTAATCTCATAAAGTCTTCGTTTTAGCCTAAAAAAACATTAAAACACTACAAAACAAGTCAATACACGTCAAATGATCCAAGATATCAAATATGAACGATTGTCGACCAATTATACATGCAACTGTTACAAAATACATACGTAAATAGACCTAAATGGGAGTCTTACTGATCGCCTGTCATAATTCCATTTTAGCACTAAGGAACAAGAAAATAAACTTCTTCATACTTTTTCTCGTACGTTGATGATGACAATGAAAAGAAATTGGTAACACATGTAGTTGAATTTAAAGATTAAAATTAAATCTCTTAGAACTAAATGGTTGGATTGCAACATGTTGTGGATTAGAAAGATCAGAAGATAAGTACACTGACAGGTGAACTTACTCGTCTTATGTTAGATCACACTGCCTTGATAAATGAACTTACTCAATCACAACAAGAGGTTAGAAATCAAAATATTGATGTTGGAAAAGTAAATGATATGCAGCAAAAATTCAATACTGGTAAAGGGAAGGCAGATGGGTTGTTTGAATTTAGTGAAGGTTATGATGACAAAAAGGTTTAGGTACTAAGGGTAAGAATCCTAATTCGAATTCTAAGGCTAAAGCTCCATTTGTTCAACCTTCAATTTATACTTCTACATCTAATGCTAAATCTCATGTACATGATCTCATGTTGAGTCACATGTTCATACACAAATTGTTAAGGCTAAGAATTGTAAAAATCAGCAAATGACATGAAAGAACAAATGAATGCTATGGTGAATATAGATACTAAATCCATTCCTACATGTCATTATTATGGTATATTAGGTCATATATGTCCTTGGTGTTAGAGGATGCAATATGATTTTTGTACTGTCAATGTGTCTGATTGAAGTTTTGATAGTACTGCATTGAAAGGTTCAAACATGAGCCAATTTTCTACTAAAAATGAAATATATACATGTTAGGACATAGACGGGCATCGGGATACGAAATCAAGCTAGTTTTTTTAGCCAATGATAAAAAATAGTCGTGAGATTTGAGCCATAATTGAACTCCGAATTTTGGAGCGTGTATGTGTTTCATTGATCATGTCATATTGTATCTCTAGAACTTGACTTGCATCTGTTCTAATTTGTCTTGTGCAATAAGCTTGGAAGATGATCTTAGGCATTCTTTGTATAATATTCTAGCCTACTTTAGCCAAAATTTCCTGACCAAAAGTAATATTCTTCCCTAGTTAGCCGTTTTGAGCCTTAGCTTTTCTTGATGGCTTTAATTCGAGCTCATAACCTATTTTAGTATTTTTCCTGAATACTTAGACTATTTGAGTATAGGATAGAGGAAAATAAAAGTGAGCGAGAGAGGTAGTGGGGACTAGAGATAGATGATATGGTTTGAAAAATATTTGACAATTCTTTTATTTGGAAGGGTTAGAATATAGACTAGATAATATTGATTACCTTGAAAAAACAAGATATTTTTGTGTAGGTAGGGGTATAAAACAATGCACTTATGCTCCATACACTGTAAATTTTTTCTAGAAAAATGAAAATTCTATGGCAAATAAAAGAGTCTATTGAGGGATTTGTATACATTAGAAAATGGTTAGCAAAATTTGTTAGCAAGACTAGACTAACATTAGTGTAGTATATAATGGGGTGAAGAAAGCTATAATTACTTAGCTTTACTAAGAGACGTATGGTGAGGAGATGTGGGTGCGTTGAGAATAGTTGAGAATGGCCATCTCAATTAGCCTAAGACAAGTCACTTTATTCATATGTTATCCGACCTTTACCAAAGAGCCTACATTACAACCAAATAAAAGACTTCTTTGATTCCAAGCTATATACATTTAAGTGCGATGGAAGACTAAACCATATGCAAGCGTATGGTAGATCTTATGCATGATACACCTCGATGAACGAATTTATCCCATACTATACACTTGAGTGAAGAGTGATACACACACCTAGTGAGGATCATTGTTTAGAGGGATTTAGCTCTTAAGAGTAGTTGTATTGTTCTTATCACTACATGTCCATATTGTTGTGTTGTATATGTTTTGTAAAATAAGGCCTGAAGCAATGTACTTTTCCATTGATCCATAATAAAAGTTGTGTCTGTTCTAGTTTTCATTGTTTTCTTTTATTATTTGTTCGGGACGCACAATATATAAGTTTGAGAATGATCACTCCATATTTTACGTGAATTTTAGGCACTTATTTATAGTTAAACAATGCAATATTGTGTGAATTCGTACATCCTAACTAATGTTTTTGCATTTTTGGCAGATTTCGCTTGTTTGTTGGTTTTGTAGTGTTTTCAGTACAAAATAACGCATTTTTGGAGTTAATGGTGAAGTCGCAAGTCCAAACGGATAAAAGGAAGGCTTGGAGGAAGAAAATAAAGAATTAAGCTCAAAAGAGACTTTGATAGGTCCAAGATAGAGTGGAAAAGCCCAAAAGACGAACTAAAAAGAAAACAACGGTGATCAATATTTGCACGACCGAGCAACCTTCATAGACAGAAAAGTGGTGTGAAAGAAAAGCATTTGCTTAACCGAGTAGCCATGTAACTAGGTCATGCATCCTGCAAAAGTGAAGAATGTTTGTAGATGAAGAGGATTTGCTCGACCGAGTAGTTATGCAGCTCGGTCGTGCAAAGTGTCGTCTTTTCTGATGTTTGGAAGCATTTTGAAGGGCTTATCCAATTTGATCCATACTTTTAACATACTGTTGTATACTCCTATAAATACTCAAGGCTATTATCAGTCTAAAAACATCAGTTAATTATCTGTTATCAAATAGCTTAGCAAATAGAATAGTTTTATTAGCTTTTAGCCTAGATTAGCAGTAGTTTAGAGTATTTTGCCTAGGAGCCGAGAAGAAGGAGATTCATTTGTCGTCTTAGATCGGTGACTATAGTACTCTGACTCTATTTTATTTTCTATTTTATTTTAATTATTTGAATATGAGTTTACTTATAAAATTTACTATTTTATTAAGTTGTTTGTGGTAGTTGTCTAATATTTTAGGGGTTAGAAAGAAGGTTTCAATTACTAATATGAACGTTTATATATGTTCCATAATTGCACGACTTTATTGTTATTCGTTGTGTTGAGAATTGATTAATGTTAGGGTTGGCCGGTCACCTAGTCTAACAGTCTAGAATCACATACCTAAGATACCGGAAGGTGAGCGTATTGATGGTCAAATAACACACAACATAATATACACCGAGACACCGGAAGACTAAGGGTATATTATGGGGGTATTTTCGAGGTCTTTTTAGGAGTTACAGGCACTTTATCTGGGAGGTTGTCACATTGTCTATAATCCACACCTTAGGCACTCCAAAATGAGGTTTAAGATGCATAATCGTGAAGCCTCATAACAATAGAACTTGAAAATTATGGATATATATATATATACACGCACACGTGGTTGCATGTGCGGTTGTCTATGGCTGTACAGTAATTGACTCTGAAATCTACATCCTAATATAGTTTTTATCATTGTTTTAAGTCTTACTAGTTAATTGATTATTTAGTTAACATTAGTCAATAATTAGTTATTCTCTTATTATTATTATCTTAGGGTCTAGACAGTTAGTAAGTAGGGTAACCACCACAACAATCTGATCATCATTCCACTTAAATATTTTAGTATAGGAACACTGTAGTAATTTAGTTAGGTCACCTATACTAGCCCTTGAGGGATATGACATTGCTTGCGACTAATTGCTACTACACCGTTAACTTGCAATATAGCGGGTAGAAATTAGAGCGATTAGGTATTTGACTTATGAGATTTGCGAGTTACTGACAGGGACTAAAATCTCGCGAGAAATCGGCGAAATCTCGCCGATTTCTCGCGAAAATGGACTTACCGAGACGATATGAGGATGTTGTGGCGTTTTGTCATGGTATCGCCGAGATTCTCGCGATAAATCGCGAGATCTCGGCTGAAAATCGCGACCAGGTAACGCGCTCACTGAGCCGATTTCTCACCAAAATATCGCGAATTTATCGCCAAATATCGCGAATGTATCGCCTTCAGCAAAAGTTTTTATATTTCGCCCAGACTGAGGTTTGAACTTGAGACCTCTTGGATGAGGCTCCAAGCTTTAACCACCAGACCAAATCAACAACTTGTTATTATGTCTACATTGTATTTATATAACCTATTTAGTAAATTCTACCTACAATAATATATACCATAATTAGTTATCAAAATGAAAAATTTAAATATTTTGTTTTCTTTATAATCTTATGATGAATTTATTTATTAAAGTTGGTTATAATATTTTGTTAAACACTTCAAATTTTTAATATAATATTTTCGTATTAGTAACTAGTAATGTTGTATGAAAAAATGTTATAATATTTAATTTTGTTATAACAATTTTAAAAATATTATGTTAACTTAGTGTTAAAAAATTGGTATATTTCCTCATTTATTTGTGTTTAGTTTTTAATTAGTGTTGCTCTTGAATAAAAAATATTATAGGTCAATCAAGAAAAGTTTTATATATTGTAAATATTCTCAATGCTTTTAACTTACAAAATGTTAAAATAATTTTAATAGACTTTAATTTTCTTTCATAAATAGATAATATTTTTTAAATCAAAAGAGAAAACAATAAATCAACTTTGTTTACAATAATACTTTTTTAAGAGAAAACTATAAATCAATAAATCAAACGTATGCATTCTTTCTTATATAGCAACTAGTTGTATATGCGTGATTTTGGCTTAATTTTTAGATTAAATATTTGAATTTAAGTAGGTTTATAACAATCTATAAAATATCATGATAAATTATCTGTTTTGATACATTTTCCGGCATTTTAAAAAAATTGCACCGATATTTCGATATTAATCGAGATCTCACCGATATCTCCGTAAATTGAAAGACCGATATCTCCGTAAAAACCGATATTTTCGTCCTTGGTTACTGATAGGTGGATTTTGTCCACTTGATACGAAGTAAGCGTGCAACAAAAATGTCCAACATCTATATCTTGAATATCAATACACAAAAAAGGCATGTTGATCATGAAAAGTGTTATAGGTGAGTTAGATCGGGAGATATAAATTTTAATTATTTCCCCACATCCATTGTGCGAATTTTGAAAATGTCTAGGGGTTGATGTTTAAATTTGATTAGTTTCTTGTCAAGGTTTGCTGCTTGTTTACTATTGTGGGTGCGAAAAAGAAATTTATCTGTTTCGCATTATAAGTATACGATTACATAAAATTAAAATGGGCTACATAGTTCAATGTTGGATAATTTCACATAACATTTAAATTTGGTAAATCGTGTCTTGGCCTTATCCATAATTGGCTGCTTTTTAACCTTAGTTACCATTTGAGGTGAGTTAACTATATTGTGTGCTTAATTAACCAAGAGAGAACAATCATTTTTATATATGGGAAATATCATAGCGAGAATTGCCACAATTAACCACCATGTTCCACCACTCACACATAATTACTTTTATGGAGAACCACAAAGGAAAGATTCAAAAAAATTCATCATAGCTTATGTTGTCCATTATAGAAGAGATGAGACTCTTTCGACTATTTAATTAACTTTCATTGCTCACTAATAACTTAGCCTTCCAGTTTTGTTTTCTCTCATCTCATTTGAATTTGTAGATCACAAACCTTAGTTTTGCATAATGGTGAAAACTAAGAACCCATATCAAGAAAAAGAAGGCTGCTTGATCTTCTTCCACGACTCCGAAGAAGAAGACCCCCTCCGATGCAAGAAAATCCAGCGCAACTGAGCCTTTGTTTGTTTCCTCACTTCAGACGATTTTTCCAAATTCGTTGTTGATGTCCACACAAAGTCCGGTGAAATCCACGACTTTAAAGGCTAAGAGCCCGATCCTGGTGAAATATTCTCCTGCACCGCCTCTAGAAGAGCCCACACCTCCACCTGCTTCGTCTCAGGGGGAGAGACAGAAAACTCATCCACCACCAAAGGAACGTACTCCACAGTTGAGTTTGGTATGAACATTGCTCGACCTAAAACCTCCAAACCTTCTTTGGAGGGTAAGGAGAAGATGTCAAACAAGAGCTTGAACTTTATGAGGCTTCTAGCGCCGAATCCACAACGCCACTGAACAACCCAAATCTTCTAAGAAATCGGCTGCTAAATCGGTGCCCAAGATGAAATACAGTGTGGAAATTCCTTCCTACAAGAAGAAATCAAAGGCTGAAAATACCAGTTCAGACCCTGCGTAAGAACAACCCACTCGCAGATCTGGCTGCACGAGATCCACAAAGAAGAAGTGTGACCATCTGGAGAGTTCTGACTTCAATGTTGAAATCCTTGATTCGTCAGTTGCATCGTTCAATTAACAATAAGATGACCTTTTTGATTGGGTAAGGTTGTCTCAACCCAATAATATTCTCTTTCTACTGAATGGCATCAGAGTATCTTCGAAAAAATGGAATTTCCTTGTGAAAAAGAGTTGAACATCACAACTAATTATTTTCCAATTCATTGAGTCTATTGGTCTTGCCCGAATGGTATTTGAAATTATCCAATTTTGTCCTTGTATTGTCTGTGAATTATATGCCAATCTTAATGCTTCAGTAAAAAATTATCTAGCTCCTCATTCAATAAAGATTTTTTGTCATGATCGAGTTTGTACTTTCAGTTCGTTAGTTATAAATTTGTACTTTTGGTTGGGGGAATGTTCTAGGTAACTTTAGATGATGACTTAGATGTTGTCACTTCCATGCTCACTAGGGATAGGTCGAGTCCAAATTTGTATCATTGTAAGGATCGCAACACTTGTTCTATTAATTAGATCTGAAGGGGAAGAATAAATTCTTCTCCGCAAACTTTTAAACAAATTTACTTCCGCTATCTATTCCGTTTATTTTATTATCTTCATCTTACTTTTATTTTATTTTCATATATGATCTAGAACACTGTACTATTCACCGTGTTGTCTATGTTCTACTACTTTGTACGAACATTGGGCAAGACATACTTGAAATAGACTCTTTTTCATTTTAATATATGTATATATATATCACTACAGCATGAATGAGCTTATGTAACGCCTTAAAAGTGTTACGAATATACCAAAAATGTGTTACTATAAACTTTAGGTAACACTTTATTTCTGTTACACTTTCCGGTATTACCTAAAGTCTAGAGTAACAGTTTAGATGATCTTTATAACATTTTTAATAAGTGCTAAATAAGATTTTAAATTGTAACACTTTAGGGTAACACAAATAACATTATACATATAACCCTTTATGTTACACTTTTTTTTTTCTTAACAAGGAAAAAAAGTTGAATGTTTGCAATTGTTGGGTTTCGAACATGGATCACAAGCCCGCAGAACCTTAATTACAAAGGCTAAACCACTAGGCTCTAATAATTATTTTTATGTTATTTCATAAGAAAAAACTATGTATTACACGATTGTTTGTAACATCAACAAATTACTCTCAAGTTTAATTCCCATCAAACTTACTCTATTCTATGATCTAATTTGATACAAATTTCCCATTAATTACTACTTTTTTCCAATTTCATCCACTCATATATACACATATATATATATATATATATATAAAATTTATTCTTTTCATACTAATTTGTTACATCTAATTATTGTATATAAATTATATGATATTGTCATTAATTCAATTACAATAATTCATGTATCCATTTGTTGTAGATAATTTTAAGACATCTTAAAGTCACATTTAAAATTAAATAATTAATTGCTTTTGTTGTGTTTTATAGAATATATAGACACATAAAAAATAAACATTTGAACATGAAAAAACATGACAAAATGTTTCAAGTCTAGGTTTTCACTCTTAAGAAATGTATTAAATTATTAAGTTGTAAAACTCCTTTTTCCCTGTTTATAATGTGTGTATATCTATATATACCCACATACACACGGAAATCACTAATAATATTTATTTTAGATAATTAATAAATAAATTCTTATGTGCAGTAATAAATTGCTATCTTTATAGGCTTGGGTTGATCATTTTCACCATCTCACACTGCAAATGTTTTATCATGATATTTAAGATATAACACATCTATAAAGCTTTGTCTCAGAAGTCAATTTAAAAAAATATAAGTCATTTTTAGATTTTATTTCTTCAAAAGTCACATGAGAAAAATAAATCTAAAGATATTTTAGTTAATTTAAAATAAAATAAATATATAATTATATTAATTAAAAGTGTTATCCTAAAGGTATTACTCCCTCCGTCCCCAACCTAATTGTCCAACCTTGGCCGGGCACGGAGATTAAGAAAAAACAGATTTTGTGGAATCTTTGACTTTTTCAAAGATGGAGATTAAAAGTAGAGATTTTGAGGGTGAAGATTGTGAGAGAATTTGCCATTTATGGGCTTGGACAATTAGTTTGGGACAAATAAATATGGCAAGTTGGATAATTAGGCCGGGACGGAGGGAGTACTTATTTATAAGTCTTACATGAAAGTGTTACTTTTAGGCTAAAATAATTTTGGTCCCATAATTTTTTTTATTCATGCAATTTCGGTCCCAAAAAAATAAAATATTCAATTTAGTCACATATTTTAAGAATTTGTCCGCATTTAGTCCTTTTTTTAACTATCGGTGACTAGTGTCGGTCATTTGTCTGTACCACATATTTAAAATTTGGTCGGGAACAATGGTCACATGATCGGTACATGCGACTTTCCGGTCAAATTGGTCACCGACATCGAGAAAAGGACTCAATGTAGACAAATTCTAAAGATACATGACTAAATTGAATTTTTAACTTTTTTGGGGTTAGAATTGTAAGAGTAAAAATTTATGGGACCAAAAAATAATTTTGAGTCATAACTTATTCAAAAGCGTTACTTATTTTAACTGTTACCCAAAAGTGGTACATCAAAATGTTACATTTTTTAAAAGAGTTACATATTCGGAAATGTTACAGAAGTGTTAAATGAAAGTGTTACATGTTCATAAGTGTTCCAAAAGTGCTACATAAAAATTAAAATTTTGAAAGTGTTACAAACGAAGAGGTTTCATAAAGAGATTTATATTGTGTATATAGTACACAATTTATCAATGTTGAGACAAAATAATAAGAATTTACAGGTCCCCAATTGAGATTGCTTAAGGAGCTCGTCATATTTTCAATTGCAAGCATTTGGTCAGAGTTAATTTCTTTGTTGGTATGCTTTGACTCAGAATAACAGACTGTAGTTCCTAAACAAAATCGTAGTAGTGATCCACACTTTCAGCAATAATAAAAAATAAATTATTTAATGATTTCCTTTCATAAAAAAATATCTAGTGAAATGTGTGGACCGTTACGATAAGGTTGGCCTTGCCTATCTCTGTATAGTAAAAATCCATATATGCTGAAATGGAGAGGTGTGTGACCTAACGGATTTTATCTACAATGACTCTAATTGTTGTCTGGGCATGCCTGCGCATCCATGCACACATGGGCAAATGTCGCGGCATATAAAATGTACGTTCCAAAAGCATATTGTGGTTCATACCTTTCTCCAATACGGGAAATTTCATGTTACCCCATAAGATATTGCATTAAATAGATGTATGATATATTGTAAAGTAATTGTAATTAAGAAAAAATTAACCATTCATTTTTAATCATGCGCCATGTAGAACTTATTAGATAGCTAGGTTTACACTATCTCATGAGATAACATAAAACTTCTTAAAAATCGACATGTCCAATTCTAGCCACCACTCTTTCTGGATGCCTTCTGCACTTATTTAATGCCCTTTATGAATTAAAATATTATTATATAAAAAAAAGAAGGATATTAATTAAATCGGTTTCTCAAGACTAGAGGTGGAAAAATAGGTCCGGTCTATCCGATATTTTAGGTGTGTTAGGTCGTTATTGTAGCCCAATATATTATTGGGGCCACAAAATCTATGCCATGGGCTAAGCCTGAAGGACATAGTGAGGCGCTAGTCAGCCCGACATATTTTGTATATTTTTAGGGGGAATGAGTCTGATTTTACTCCCAACTTTAGCCACACATATGAGGTTGGCTCATAGGATTCGGTAAAGAGAAGTAGGCATGAAAGTGGCGTCTTATTATTCAAAAAGTTAAGTTATTTATATCTTTTTACTGAGTCAAAATATGATTACCTATATGATTGGCATGCGAGTTTTGAATTGTCTTTTCTTTTTAATTTTAGAAAACATGCATTGCAATTAGGCATGAAATTCATTTTCTTTATTAAAAATAATGCCCATAAGGTTGTCAAGGATCTTTCTTGCCATGTTTGCATAAAAGATCCGTTGGTCCTCTCAGAAGCAAACAAAAACATGGCGAGAAAAATACTTATTTTTAGATCCTAGATAACATTAAGGTCGTCTGGGTGAAGTCGTAAAACTTCGCGATTGTCGAGAGGCAACCTAACGTTTACTACTTTTAAATTTGTTATTTATTTTTTATTTTTGTTATTTTCAATTTTTAGGATACTAACATGATGTAAAGAAAATGCAGCGAAATGAGTCACAAGGCGTGAGAGTATGAAATTTGAGGACAAGGGTTGAGGTTTGACCGAGTCTATTCGAAGACCTCAGTCAAGAGATGTAAAGAGAAAATAAAAAAAAAAAAACAGCCCCAAATTTCAGGTTTGATGTTCCAATTTCATCTTTTGGTGAGTGCCACCAAGGCGTACCATTCTTTCTCACAAACTTTGTCCTTCGATCAAGTTTGGGGGAGGAGGAAGAGTGAGACATCTTGACAACTATGTTTTCTTATGAACTCGTTTGATGATAATTAATTTGCATCATGTTGGTTTAGGTTATTTTTATTTATTGCATTTAGTGTTAATTTGAGTTTTTTTGAGTTAGTGGAGTCTATACTCGGAGTTGTGTCATGAGAATAAATAGCTAAAAAGCGTTAATTTGCATCATGTTAGTTTAGGTTATTTTTATTATTGCAATTAGTGTTGATTTGAGTTTTGTTGAGTCAGTTGAGTCTAAAATCTAAAATTGTGTCTTGAGAATGAATAGCTAAAAAAGGTTGATTGGCGATGATGTGTCAATGATGAGTTGAGTTTTACGAAATTTTTATGAACGTAGACGAGCATGATAAGCATATTTGATATGAATTCAAGCATGTAGGTGGAATGATGATCAAATTAACTGTGAGGTTTTGAGCATTTGATTGAACTCCCAATTTTGGAGTATATATTGCTTTTTTTTTTTTTTTTTTTTCTTTTGGTGTGCTATGTTGGTCACGATGTATGTATGTCTCTAAAACTTACCTTGAGTCTGCTTAAAAAGTAGTCAAGTACACGTTGTGGACCTAGAAAGTGAATTTAGACATTCCTTCTTTTAGCCTACTTTTGAGCAAAAAATTGATCCTTTTACCAAGCTTTATTAAAATAATCCTTAGTCAGCCACTTCGAGCCTTTAAGCTTTTTTTTCATAGCCAAAATTACACTTTAATATGTTCCTTTTAGCCCTTTTTCCCCTTAACTTGGACTAGTTGAGTGCGAGGGAGGTGGATTGGAAGGTAGAATTCAAGAGAAAAGTACAAGGCTTTTAGGTGGAATGGATAGTTGGGTTAGTTTGGTGAAAAGAATGAATTGTTATAGGAAAAAGAGTAGAAAGAATTGACCCCTCCTAGTTTATATACTTGTTATTTCCGTTAAAAAAATAAAGAAAAAATAGAATAGAAAAACAAAAGAAAAAAAGATAAATTTCCGTTTATTTGCTTTATTTTACTTAGTAGGGGGTTAATTGGTAAAAATGCTTAAAATGCCTAAGCGTTTGAAAAAGATGAGTAGTCCCAAAGTAGTACTCAATTATTATTTACATTAAGAGCAATTGGTTGATAAGGCAGTTTGAATGTTTATATGGGGTGGAGAAATTACAGTTTAGCTTGCTGAGATATGAAGAGTGAGGAAAAAGTGAGTGTCAATTGAGGGGTAGTTGAGAGTAGCTAACTCGATTAGTCCATGTTTGTGTCACTTATATCCAAAATTTGATTCTTTGTTCACACATGTCAAGTATGAAGCATATGCTAGACAATAGGCAAGCATATGGTAGACTGTGCATATGATCTAACTTGAGCGTAAACATGTCCTATATTATACACTTGAGAGATGAGCGATGCACTAATTCAGTGAAGATCATCTATTTGAAGTGCTATGTTTTCAGAGTAGTTGATGTGTGCCTTGTCGAATATGCTCAATTGTTTATGTTGTCTATTTTCGAAAAATATTCTGAGGCTAGATTCGTCACCAAAATCACCCTAATGCTTGAGTTCTTGTTTTGTCTACTTTGTTGTTTTGGGACAAACAACAGTCTAAGTTTGGGGAGATTTTGATACACATAGTGTATGTATGCATTTATGATGATTTAACATTTCATTTTGGCAGTGTTTGCAAACAAATTCGGTTGATTTATGTTTATATTTTATATCTTGAGTTGAATGATGTGTTTGCTTGTTTTGTAGTGAAATTCTTATATTTTAGGACCAAAATCCATTGGAATGAGATCCGAGAGAAAGAAAAAGGTTATTAGGGGTAACTCGAGCAAAAAAGAGGTGAAACGGTGAAAAGAGTGGAATGCAGTGTCAAATCCTAGCCGAACACTTTCTCCATATTTTGCCCATATCTTGAGCTCTACAAGTCCAACTGATAGTCAATTTGTGGCATGGGAAAGCTAATTCAAAGGGCTACAACTTTTCCAAAAATAACCAAATGCTAGTTCGGACCGGAAGACCTCCAAAATGGTTTTAAGTTGGACAGGCAGTGCATTTTCGACTCATTACTTGGCCCACAAGTTAATTAGGTCCCTAAGTCCAGAGACGAAATTTGAGCGAGATTTTCCTATCCCACATCATTTCTCTCTCTCTCTCTCTCTCTCTCTCTCTCTCTCTCTCTCTCTCTCTCTCATCAAATATCATTGGAAACACCTTGGTGACTTGGATTGAAGAGCGAGGAACAGGAAAAGACAAAGATCAAGATCTAAGATTCGAGCTTTATTTTATTTAGTTCTTTTAATTATTCAAAGATATTTGTCTATGAATGTTTTGGGTATTATTAATGAACATGAGTAACTAATTCCTTTGTGCTCTAGGGTTAGAGAGTAGATTACATATTGGATATATTTTGATTTCGTTGTATTAATTCTAGACTCCGTTTTAATCGTTTTTCTATATGTTTGTTCTTGTTTTATGAATTGATTAATCTGGCCAATTGATTACTTCTAGTTGCTTAACAATTCGACGCCCGAGAGGAGATGGTTTTTAATAGGCATACAAGTGTATAATATAAGTATCAATAATCGTCCGAGAAGAGTGAGATACTTGTGTAGGCTTTGGTTTTAAGATCCCTTTGGAGTTGCACATGTGATAGTTAGCCCGAGAGGGTAATTATTCATACATAAATTGCACGTTAGCATCGTCCAAGAGGAGGGCTAATTAAGAGTAGTGCCACCTAATAAACATAGGAATCGGTTTTGAAAGTCTAGAATAATAGAATAATCAAATATAGGAGATTATAATTGAAATTGAAGCCATAGAATTCGTCTTTTATCTATTTGAATCTTTCGTGACTATTTTTTTGCTTTCTATAAGTGCTTGTCTTATCTGCTTTATTATTTTCTACAATTTATTTTTAGGAAAAAAAACAATCAATCAACTTTCAAGAATCTAGATAGAGTTGACCTACTAGGATTAGGGTAGAAAATTGAACATAGGGCACAGCCTCTGTGGGGTCGACCTTGCTACTTGCTAGCTACAGTAGCACCGAACACTTGCGATATACTAGGTTAGAAAAAAGTGTGTCAATCCCTTCCCAAGGTATACCATTTTCATCCAGATTATTTTAACCAAAATGAGCATTTTAATCAAATATAATTCTCTATGTGGTCTACAATTACTTGAGTTCGGCTATGCAAGTCCATTAGACACTTTCACATATCTCTAAGACAAGATCCCCAAAGAGATATATTGTAACCATATTACTAGGTGATCGGGCTATTCTAGAAACAATCAAAACTCAATACATCAAATAATACTTGAAAACATATAAATATTGGATAAAATATCAACATCGACATTGTAATTGAAACCTACTTTCTAGACCCTAAGATAATAAACAACTACTACACAATAAAAATAGTAAAAATAATATATTCAAATGAGAACATGTCTATAAAAGGAATTGAAATACTACAAATCATCAAAGTAAGGAGACGGTGTAACAACCTACTCCCAATGGGTACCCATTGCTCCACTCCTCCTTCATCAGCTCTCTAAAACTATTCTAACTCTCTAATGCTATAAAAATACTTGAAAATAAAAGTCTCTTAAATTCCTCTCCATATTACAATTCTCCTCTCTTGTTCTCATAGTCTAGGTATATATAGGAGTACATAACATTAGGTTAATGTAGGGAGAAATCAGATATGGGTTTTTCTTCACGCGCAAATCTCGAAGTTTGATGGCCTTTTGCTTGGTCGGTTATATTCTCGCGCAGTTGTATCTTTTACAAAGGCCGCATTTTTCTTAGCCGGCCAAAGCCTTACCTTGCCATGCAAAGACGTACCCCGTCATGCAAAGCCTTGACTGACCATGCAAATGCTCCACTGCGCATCTCTAAATCCTCGGAGACGTTTGCTCGGCCGAATAAATTATTGCCCAACGTTATAATTTGACACACTATTTATAATCCCAATGTTACCACAAGTGTACGGTGTTGGTACAGAACAACGGTGAGCAAGGTCGATCCCACTAGTAATGTGTATCTATGTCAACTAAGTATCCCCAATTAGAATAACTTGACTCTATTTAGACTCCTGAAAGTTGATTGATTGGTATTTTTCCAAAACTAAATTGCAGAAAATAATAAAGCAGATAACACAGACGCTTAATCAAAAGCAATCAAATAGTCATAAAAGATTCAAGTAGATAAAAGACGTATTCTAGGACTTCAATTTCAATTACAATCTCCTATGGTTGATTATTCTATAATTCTAGACTTTTAAACGGATTCTACTGTTTATTAGGGGGCACAATTATTGATTAGCCCTCCCTCGGATGATGCTAACATGTAGATAAATTATGAACAATTATCCTCTCGGGTTAACTATGCATAAAGACTCTAAATAGACCCTACCCAGTGCCTACACAAGTATCTCACTCCTCTCGGACGATTATCAATACTTATGCTATATGTTGTAAGCCTATTAACATTCCTCTCCTCTCGGACGGCGAATAAGCAAGTAGAAGAATATCAATTGATCAGGTTGATAAATTCATAGGAATAAAATAAGCATATAGATAAACAAATAAAAATGGAGTTTAGAATATATAACACCGAATCAAAACATAGTTGGTATGTAACCTACTGTCTGACGCTAGAACACAAAGGGATTAGTTACTCATGTTCACAATTGAAACTAAAAAACATTTATCTACAAACATCTTGGAATAATAAAAATGACTAAAGAAAACAAAACCCGAGTTGAACCGGCGCGACCACGTTCACTTCCCAGTGCTTTTTAGCATATTCCAAGCAACTTTTTGCTCGGCTTCCCCATTGGGTGCGGCCGAGTTGATTCCCTCTTGGCACAACCGGGATTTGAGCTAGTTATAGCTTGCTCAGTCCATTGGTGACTCCTTTTACGACCGTATACATCCCTTTTTTACTTATTCTAGGTTCCCAGACCTTATCCCATCAAATATGGCCCTAAAATATACATTTTTACTATAAAACAAGTAAACATGTTATCAAGCTCAAGATAATCATTTACAGCACAAAACAACCGAATTTATATGCAAACACTACCAAAATACTTGTATAAATTGTCTAAATGCGTGCATACACTACAAGTATCGAAATCCCCCAAATTTAAACTATTGTTCATCCCCAAACAACAAGTACAAAGAACAAGAAATCAAGCATTTAGGGCGATTGGACGACGAATCTAGCCTCAGACAAGATTTTTCGAATAATAGACAACATAGACAGTCGAGCATATCCGACATGGAAATAAATCAACTACTCTCGAGGTAAGATACTTCTAAATAAATGATTCTCACCAATTAAGTGTATCGCTTCTCTCTCAAGTGTATAAAATAGGACGTGTTTACGCTCAAATTGAACCATATGCATTGTCTACCATAAGCTTGCCTATCTAACATATTCAATGTTCTTGGCATGTGTGAACAAAGAATCAAGAAGGTCTTTATTTTTGTTGTAATGTTGGCTTAAGATTAGGTGGGATAAATTTAGACAAGGTGACTTATTCTTAGACCAATCAAGTTTTTCCTAACCCAACTGCCCCTCAAACAATGTTCACTTAATTCTCACTCTTTTATTTTTAAAAACCCACAAAAGTGTGTTTCTTCACCCCACAAAAACACTTTTAACTCACTTCATCAACCAATTGCTCTCAATGCCTAACATATTTTAGTACCTCTTTGGGACTACTCAATTTCTCAATCACTTGGGCATATTAAGCACTTTTCTCTCATTTAACTCCTCCTAAACAACAAAATTAACATGAAAGGAAACAACATACTTCACTTTTTTATTTTTTATTTTTTAATCATAAATGAAAAAAAACATAAATAAAAACTAGGAGGGTCACTTCTTTCTCATCTTTTACCCATAACATGTCATTTTCCCACCAAATCATCCCAATCATTCGTTTCACTCTAACCTTATGCTTTTTTTTCAATTTTACCTTCCAATATACTTCCCTCATACTCAATTAGTCTAATTCAAGGGCCAAAGGCTAAAAGGAACAGTATAAAGCTTGTTGTGTATGTCTATGAAAAATAAAGCTTAAGGCTCAAAGTGGCTAACTATGGACTATTTTATAAAATTCAGTGAAAAGGTCAATTTTTGTCTCAAAATCAGGCTAAAAGAAAAGAATACCTAAAATCATCTTCAAAGTCCACTGCATGTACTTGACAATCATTTGTAAGCAGACTCAAGGCAAGTTCTAGGGACTAAATGACACAATAACCCACACCGATAGAAAGATAAATTACTGCAATTATGGGAGTACAATTAAAGGCTCAAATTCTCACAGCCTAAGTTGATCACTATTCAAAGTCAAGCCCCATTTCACCTCAATATGCCTATCATGATCTTTTATGTGCCATAAAAGTTTTAGAAATTCTACTCGTTATTGACACATCATCATCCATCAACCCTTTGTTTTAGCTTTTCATTTTTTGAAGACCAAAAATCTTGGGTTCTTCGACTCAACTTACCAACTGACTCCAATATAACTAACAGTTAAAAATAATAAATCACGAAACTAAATGCTAAACTAAAAGCAGCCTAAACTAACATGGCATGTCAACTACAAATGAGAGCACATACCCGATCATTCTATTTAAGAAAGATAACGGGGCTCGCAAACCCACTCAACAAGTTAATCCAAGCAGTAGCAGATAAGCAAATAAAAAGGTAAAAATAGAAAAGCACATAAAATATATAAGCGGCCAAGAAGTCCCACTTATAGTACTCCCTCCCCAAAACTTGGTCTAAGACCAAGTTTTGTGAGAAAAGAATGGTACGCCTTGGTACTACTTACAGTCTTTTGTGGCGGAGTATTGGGTGGGTTGATGTGCCCCTCGGGTTCATAGCCCCAATTATTTAGGAATGTCGTCATGGGGTTCCATCTTCACTCCTGATCCTGCCTCCAATGGCCTTCGAGGTATTGTGCACTTTGAGCACTCTGCTTAGTCTGAGTCTGCATTATGGCCTGCTAATTTTGAAAGACAGTCGGCTGATTTAACATCCACTCGGCTATCATAGCAACCTGCTTGGTCTAAGTCTAGATATTCGATTGCTAAGTCCCCATAATAGTTTGGAGATCATCTCTATATAGGTGAACACTTTGTTGTAAAGATTTAACTAATCCTTGTAACAGAAAAGTTTGAGTACGCAACTTATCAGTCTCCGAGTATACATGAAAATTTGTTGGGCCAATAAAATGTGGCCACGTGTTGTACTTTTAACTCATTCTTTTTTTCTTCGTTCAGCTTCAGAATTATCAATTGACCCCTCCCCCTCCCAACAACAACCTTCTGCAATTCAATTCTACTACCATGGCTGACAAGTCACCCTCCTCTTTCTGAAAGACAATCTTCTCCAATTCAATTCAAGGAGCAACATGTAAGAGAAAATTCATAGCATAATTCTAATCTTATAAACCCGATGAAATTCAAGGAAAGAGAGAGAAGCAAGCCTAAAAAAGCCACCCTTCGTCTGTATCTCTTCGACCCATTAAACTTCCAACCAATTATTACATGCTTCAGTAACCAGCCACCAACGCCGTCGAGACGCACCCCCTCAAACTCCAAACACAGGATTTGTTCTATAACCGGCATGCGAGAACATAAATTCTGAATCACACCTTCCAAATGAAGATAATACACTTCGAACCTTTGTTGAAACAACGGAAAACTTTTAAACTCAGAGAGAACAAAATTTTGAATAAATTCCAAGTGGCTTCCGAAGGTTTTTGAAAATACTTTGTTGTTATTGTGGGGTTTGATAAATAACAGTGACGACAAGAGGGTGATAATATTGATTCGTATAACCATGTTTTTTCTTGATTTTAGTCTCCTTGTTTTCCTGAACATACCGGAGAATGGTGGTCGGGATATGATTTTGTATTCTTAACTGCGTTTAGTTTTGTGTGTTTAGAAGACCTGTTTCATTACTTTTATCAGATTTGGTGTCCGAAGAGTGATTGAGGGTGGAGAGGGATGTACTAGGTGCTAAAATATTTTAATAAGGTTGCATTTAAAAGTACAAAACACATGCTCACATTTTACTGGGCCAATAATTTTCGCGTATAGTCGGGACCGATTAGTTGCGCACTCGATCTCCTGAGTATTACCTCATTGACCTCCGATGAGGACTCTCCCATTCTCACTGGCCTCTTCCTTGGCCTTCTCACCAGCCTGCTACTTCCTCCATCTCTTCTCCACCCAACTATGCTAGTACTTCACGTCTTTGTATTCCACTTATCGCAATGTGATATTTGCGATATTCATCTAGAGTAGGCTCTCAAGGTGCTGCAATGTGCTCTGTTGTATATAAAGCCCACTTTTGTCTATCTCCTAACCTATTTACCCGAGTAAGTTCAGAATTTGGTAGTCTCAAGAATGGTCTGGCATTCTGTATCACATGTGGGACCGTCCTATACTCGGGTAGTTGCGGTCGTCCCTCCTGGTGGCTCATGCAAACTACTCGCATCCTCTCTAAATCATCCTAAGTTAACAAAGTGGGACCGACTTCCGATTTTATATCAACTAGTGGTACCCGTACATGGGCAGCTATCGGAGATAGTAATAGATTTTGGCCATCAGAGATAGTAATAGATTTTGGCTTCACAACCCCTTTTAGTTTGACTCTGGCTCTTTTTCTTTCTCCTCGGGTGCACTTTCTTCTTCTAAGTGCTCTTTCTCTACAACTTTTTCTTGGTCAGGGAAAAAAATGTGTGTGTACTTATCAACACAATCAAGCAAATTGACTTAAAGGAGCCTAATAATTATCAAAAACCCAAAGCATCCAAATGCATATGCAATAATATCACCTAAATCAAGACCAATAGAAGATGACAATTGGCTCACAGGCCGGCAACATTATCAACAATCAAAATAGTCACATATCAAAAAGGCAATGAAAGTACAAATCAATATTGGCACACAGGCCATCAGATTGAATCCGTCAAACACATCATACCAAGTGGCTCACAGGCCAATAGTAAAGATAGTAAAGGAAAATAACGAGGGGTAGGGGATTTCGAGCGGTCAAAATTGTCTTACCTCTTTGTTTTCCCCCAAACTTAGTTTTTCAACTAAGTTTGGGACAAAGGGGTAAGGCTTTTCGGTACTCTACTCACAGAGAGCGAAAAGGTCGGGGGTTCGAGCCGGTGAAGCATCCCTTTATGGACTTGAAGAGATCGAGGAGCTTTGTCTGATTTTTGTGTATCGTCTCTTTGGTCCCTCTCAATTCAGCCCCAATGGATGTCCGCATGTCCACCAACTCGGCTCTTATGCCCTTGATTTCATCGCCCATAGCCGCCATCAGTCCCTCTTGCCGTTCCTGGAACTCGGATTGAGACAGAACAACTGTGGATAATCTCTTCCTCGATGGTTGCTCTGGCTGGCTACTGCCTTCTCCCTCAACTCCCGTGCTCCGAACCCGTGCCACCCAACGTGGCTTTTTAGCTCTCTTGAACTTGGTTAATTCTTCACGGTTTGGCTCCAAAGAGGCATTGATGTGTTCCTCGGAGCTCAATTCCAAGTTCAGCTTGCTTCCCAAGTCTCTGATGTATGTCAGTCCGTGGTTGGGTAGGCGGAGGTAAGGTCCCTCATTTTGGAGAACATAAGGGACAGCCGGACCCGATATTCCTTCTTTATACCCGAGCATGGCAATACACATATCCTCCATCTCCTCCCAGTCTAAATAGTAATCAGCGGTGATGGGTGTGTATTCCGGGAGGGGTACATTGTAATGCTCAAGTATAGGGGTTATCAAAGCCCCACAGTAGATCGGGTCGGGCATCCTTGTCTCTCTTTCTGTCCTCAATTCTTTTACTATTTTCTGAAAGCTTGATATCAGGTCCTGCTGGAAGTTCCTCAACTTCCTATCCACAATGGCCCAGAGGATCTCCATCTCGTACAACTGGGGGGAACTGATTTCTTTCCTTCCACATATGGTGGAGCTCAACAACTTCTGTAGATACTTCACGACTGGGCTTCTAATGGAGGTCAGCCTGGAGCTCCTTGGGTCGTATGCTTGAGGTGCTACTATTCCAGGGGCAGCAGTGATTTGCCCCCAGAATTGTTGCACGTTAAACTCTTTCAATGCACGTCCATCACCGACGGCTGGAGTCTTGAAGCCATATATGCGTTTCAGATTGTCGTGGCTCAGTATCTTTTCTTCGTTTTGAAGTTGGAATTTGAAGTGGTGAATCGAAGTTGAGCAGGAAAGAACCTCCTCCTCGATTTCGAGTGTGCTGAAAAACTCGAGCACGAATTTGAGGAAAGTCGGGCGGGATGCTAGGCACTGGGCTAGACCTGATTTGTCTAACAGTTCCAGAACGTTTTGCCAGATTCCCATGGCATCCAAGATCTTAGGATCACCATAGCGAGTAGCCCCTCTTCATCAACTTATCAAATTGTTTTCTCTGATCCTCCGTTTCCAGCACTATGTCGAAGTCAATGGGTTTTGTGGATTTGTCTGTGGTAGTCGATGGAATTTCTGGCGTGGGAGCTTCCGAAGTAGGCTCAACAGCTTTCTCTTTGCCCTTAGCTTGGCTTTTTCGAATTTTTTTTGTGACTCTTCTGCCAGAAGTGCCCTCTTGAGTGGCACCTTTTGGGTTTTTAGGAGGTGCCATGGGTACCTAAAATCAACACACTCAATCTTTAAACTAGTGGCAATACAACGAGTTAAAGTTCAAGTATGAGATGCCTAAGTTTACTTGAATCCGACTATATATCCAACAAAAACAAGTCAAAGTGTATCAACCATGCAATGACAACCAATTCATGCTCAAATGAGGTTATACATTATGATAATATCAACAATTGGGCTTAAAAACTAGATAAAATGGTCAAAATTGGCTAACTTAGGCACCACAATTTAACGCATATCACATGTTCGATGATTTGCCACAATGAATTTATCTTTTCCCAAACTCACAAATCTTTACTCAACAATATACCCACTCAATCATCAAGCAATTATACGAGCTATCATGTTAATTCTATCATTCAAATGCATAAACACATATCAATTGGCAAAAAATCAATACAACTAGTTGTATGTATAACCAATTTCAATGAAAATGCAAATAAACATAAAATTAACCCCCAATCTCAACAATGAATTCAATAATACGCAATAATAGATCAAAAGAGTGAGATAGCCGTACTTACTAGTCGAGTTTAATCGAGAAAATTTGAATTTAGATTTTTCACGCCCTTATTGACTCGACCTCAAGTCTGCTCCAAATCCAAAAAAAATTGGAGAGGAGTGGGTGCGGTGATGTAAGTGAGGTGTGGTATGAATTTGATAGGTGGAAAGAGAGTGCAAGGGTGATTTTTGAGAGTGTGTGCGTGCGTGTGTATGAAAATCGCAAATTTGGGGGAAGAACTGACCTAATTTTGCGCGCAGGTGTATTTATACCTGTGCTGCGTCTCAGCCGAGATTTGAATCTGGGCTCAGTGTCTCGGCCGAGATTCATTCTTCGCTTTCAGGATCATTTGACTCGGCAGTAGATCTCGGCCGAGATGTTGTAGGATCTCGGCCGAGATAAAGTCCCAGCACTTTTACCCCCTTTTTGGACAAGTGGATCTCGACCGAGATGAATGAGTGTCTCGGCCGAGATTATCTTCCAGTGAATTTAGCTCAAATTCCATACAAATCCATCTCGGCCGAGATGCTGTAGTGTCTCGGCCGAGATTCTCTTCAAGCAAATTACTCCATTTTGGGCCCTTCTGAATCTCGGCCGAGATGATTCATGTTTCTCGGCCGAGATATGTTTCCAGGGATGATTGCCCTTTTCACCCGCCTGACGTCTCGGCCGAGGTTTCTTCTGCGTCTCGGCCGAGATTGTCCTCCCCTGCATTTTTCCACATTTTTATGTTCTTCACCCCCATTCCACACCATGTCTTGTCTTGATTCGCTTGTTTGGTACCTACACACATTTTAACCAAAACAATTCAAAATACTGAAATAATAGTAAAGCTACTAAACTATGAATTTAAAATGCGAGAAAACGAGTAACCGCCGGGTTGCCTCCCGACAAGTGCCTTTGTTTAACGTCGTTGGCTCGACGGAAGCTGTTTTAGCTCAATTGACCGGGAAGGGTTCCTCGGTCCCTTCCTTCTGTGCTTCATTCAATCCCCGTGGGTCCTTACGGGCCTCCCACTCTTCCTTACCGTCTTCTGGCAACTTAATTCCCGGGCCAATTTCACCCGGAATCTCTTGGATCCCTAAACTTATTCTTTCCACATCCTTTGTCTTCCTTCCATGCAATCTCTTACTAAATTTCTTGATGTTCAAAGAAACACTATCTTTCCCAAGCAAGTCAATGAAATCAATAGAGAAAACATCATGTACATCTTCAGCGTGTTTCATGGACTTGAATATATTAAATTTCACAATTTGACCTTCAAACTCCATGGTGAGAGTCCCCTCAGGTACATCTATTTTTGTTTGGGAGGTGTTCATGAACGGCCTTCCCAACAAAATAGGTGTGGAGTTTGTTGTGTCTCCTTGCATATCTAATATATAGAAGTCGGCCGGGAAAATAAGATTATTAACCTCAACAAGCACATTTTCAACCACCCCATCCGGGAATGAGGTACTTCGATTGGCGAGTTGGATAACAACCTTAGTTTCTTTTAATGGCCCTAAGTTTAGGCTCTGAAACATCGAACGGGGCATCACATTGATTGATGCCCCCAAATCAAGCATAGATTTCTCAATTAGACAATTACCAATCTTACACGGGATGACGAACATTCCCGGGTCCTTGCACTTTTGAGGGAGTTTCTTTTGGAATATAGCAGACACACTTTCCCTCCTGAGTACCTTGTTATTTCCTTGAGGCCTTCTTTTGTTTGTGCATAGACCCTTCAAAAATTTTGCATACCGTGGGATTTGTTTCACAGCTTCAATCAGTGGAATTTTTGTCTCCACTTTCTGAAATATTTCAAGCATTTCCCGTTCTCTGTCTATGTCTACAGCTTTCTTGATTAGGCACGGGAATGGAAGTGGTGGCGTCACGGTTAGTGTTGGAGTGTTGAGCTTCGGATCCTCAATGGGGATTGGTATGGTTCTTCCTTCGACAGATTCTCTTTCTCTTCCCTTTTCTTCTCCATCCTCCAAGTGAGGGAGGCTCTTGAGTGGCTTCTCGAGCACCTTTCCGCTTCTCAAGACTCCCACACTGACATTTCCAATTTCACTTTGTGGAGAGTATTTCATGGTAGGAAAAGGCAATAGGTGGTCGGGGAAGCATGCAGCTAATGCCTCCTTTTGTTTTCGCAACTCCTTGGCAATCTTCCACTTAGGTGTCCGAATTTTAATTTCAGCCACATGGGGAGTTGATGTCTCTTCTTTCCTCGGACTATCATCCACTTCCTCAAATCATAATGCTTGATCAACAAATCAACACTATTCTAATCACCGTTCCCCGGCAACGGCGCCAGAATTTGGTAGCGCGATTGTCGTGTGGCGCTTTACCAAATTAATTGTGTACAAAGAATACACTAAACCTTATCAACTATCCTACTAGTAGAATGGTAAATAAGGGTCGATCCCACAGGGAACGGCCGAACAGTTTTGATTCCGATGTCAAGCAATTTATAATTAAATATGCAAGAAATAAATACTTAAGAAAGCAATAAAGAGGGGGGGGGGGGATTGATTAAGGACTAACAATCTACTAGTAACAAATAAAAGCAACTAAACGAAATTAAAAGCTTTTAACGTTCAAATTCAAAGAAACAAATCATCAAAGATAATAGAAAAGATCTTTTTTGGTTTTGGTTTTCAAGTAATAAAAGAATCCACCCTTGATCATGCTTCCCCTTGGTCTTAGACGATTGATACAACTATGTTAATGACCGATTAAATTGTGATTCTAGCCCTTATCTCAAGGCTATTAACAAGTTCTAATAGCCTTGTTGTCCCTTAATCTTGGTTAATCAAAATAAGCTCTTTGATTACGCTATTCAGTTTAATTGAATCCTCGAACAAGCTCTCTTAGATTCAATAACCAAATGCATTGAACACTAGGACAACGAGATAAATTCAACATAAAACTCGCAAGCTCGGTTTTAGTGGTTAAACTTTGTGTTATCACCAATAAATAAATCTATTATTTTCCACACGGGAATCGAAAATCCTACAATTACGGATAGTAATTTCCTATTCTAGCAACACATTTACAAATCCCTTAAAGGGTGATCAATCCAGTAATCAATTCATAAATGTGACTCAATAACAACAAATAACTCAAAACACTTGAATACACAATAATCTCGGTAACATTAACCGCAATAATCACATCAATGTCTTCGACTCAAGGTTCCACAATGATCAAGGATGAACTAAAGGGTGCTAGCCACCCATATTAACTAATACAATAAGGAAATAAGTATAAAAATAAAGAAACATGATACTGATATGGATGATTCCAAAGATGTCAATTGGAGAAGATGATCCTTCAATCTCTTGTCCAATCTTTCTTCCTTGGTGGCTTTGGTGGCTGAATAGTACTTTCCAAGTATAAAAAAGGTATCAAAAGTTAGGTTAAATTCGAATGGGATGATATATATATATAAAGGGAGAAAGTGCTAGTAAAAAATAGGCAAAAACGCATTCAGGAATTCAAAACAGTGCAATGAATCTCGACCGAGACGGAAGTGTGTCTCGGCCGAGACGTGAAAAAGGGTTTTCAAGATTGGTGGGTCGAAGGCTGATCTCGGCCGAGATTCAACTTCATCTCGGCCGAGACGTAAAAAGGAGAAAATGGGGCTGGCTAGGGCTTGACTCATCTCGGCCGAGATCTTGGTCCTTTGAAAAGCCTTGAAATTCTCTAGCAACTCATCTCGGCCGAGATACGTTGTTTGTCTCGGCCGAGATCTTCAATTTGTTCAATTCTTCATGAATACCCTGGAGACTCATCTCGGCCGAGATTTTCATCCTGTCTCAGCCGAGATCTTCAGCTAGCCTTTCCTTTTGTTGCCTCGATCGATCCCTCGAACCCGCGGTCTTTTGATGTTCTTTTTCGACCCTCTTTTTACCTGTCTTAACACAAAAACAGCACAAACGCATTATTTTGCCCATGAGAGTATAAAAGCACTGAATACACGTGATTATGCACATTATTGAAACTAAAATGACACAAAAAGTGCCCTAAAGTGCGTGCACGGAACACGTGTACCAGGCAGTTTGGGTCCTTCATATTCGGTGTCACTACTCAGATGAATGGCTTGGCACTGTTCCTTTGGGTTTACTATGGTATCACTCAGGAACTGCCCTTTTTTATGTACGGCCCCCACAACTTGTGCAATTTGACTAAATTGAGTCGTTATAATGGACTGACTCATCCTTAATTCTTTCATCTCCACTCCTAGGCTAACAATGGCTTTATATAAGTCCACATACTTACCATCTATTTTCTTCTCAATCTTAGTCATAATCTGCTCGTGTTTGGCCAAATGAGACTGCAACTCTTCTTGAGTAGGTTTTTTTCCTTCATGAATCATGCCATTAGTGACTGCGAATCGCGGTGGCAGTTTGAGTGAATTATTTGGATTGTGTACGAGAGATTAGGATGATTTCTTACACCCTGCTGATATTGGTTGTATTGTTGTTGGTTGCTTCAGAAGTTCTTAAAGTTTCTTAACATAGTTAGCATCTTCCACTACCTCTTTCATGGGTGGCTGCTGTAAATTGGACTCGGTGTGTTGGGCTACTGCCACATTAGTTAGCAAATTTAACTGATTGGTCATAGCCGCCATTTGAGTCGCAATTTGAGCTACAAGTGTTTCAGTTGGCTCAGTCTCAGTGATGCTGGCTACCCTCCTAGGCTGATTTCTCTCATTCGATCATTGCCAACTAGTAGTGGCCATCTCATCTAAGTTTGTGAATGCAACCCTTCTGTTCTTTGCCAATATCGATCCACCCATTGTTGCGTCTACGAGTATCATTGTGGGTCCAAGTAGAAGTAGCCCATAATAAATTTGCATATTTGTTGCTTCTCAGTAAAGTTGTGCTTAGGGCAACTCTGGAGAAGATTCTGGAACCGCTCCTATGCTTCACCCAATAGTTCTCCATCCATCTATTTGAATTGGGTGATCTTAGTCTACAATTGGAGCATCTTGCTTGGTGGAAAGTACTTTAATAGAAATCTAGTACTCAAATCTTCCCATCTAGTGACATCCTCAAGTGAGTTAAACCACTGCAATGCCTTATCCCTCAAAGGAAAACGGAACAACCTCAGCTTAACTTGATTATGTGCTACTTGGTTCACTTTTAGGGTCTTTAACACTCTCTTGAACCGGCCTAAGTGAATATTAGGGTCTTCCAGTAGCCTCCACCAAACTGGTTCTGCTGAACGATAGAGGTCAAAGTCGGCTTGAATTCAAAGATGATGGCTTGGATTGGAGGCAATTGGATTCCTCCATGGTTCTGAATGGGTATGGGATGAAGACAGTCCCAAATAGGTGTCTGATCACCTTCAAGTTTAGCATGTGCATGTGGTTGTTGAGGCATGCTATTCATCTTAGTTTCAAACGAAGTCATCATCCTGAACAATTGCCTCATCATTTCTTCTTGAGTCATATTTTTCGTATTCGTCCATCTCATTTTCTTGTGGAATTTTCCTTATTTCGTGTCTACGTGCAGTTGCTTCAATTTTTGGGTCAAAAGAGACTAGCTGCCTTTTTATTTAGACATAGTTTGCATACGCTACCTAAGATCACAACAAAAAAACACATCGTAAAATCGAAAATAAAATAAAACTAAAAGTTAAAGTGCAGAAAATAAAAATCTAGTCTAGTGTCAAACTACTTATCAGAATATTAATTGAACACAATTACCAGTTCCCAACAATGGTGCCAAAAACTTGACACACGCTTTCTTAACCTAGTGTTACCGCAAGTGTACGGTGCTAGTGCAGACAGCAATGTGCAAGGTCGATCCCATAAGGAATGTGTATATTTCTCAACTAAGTACCCCAATTAGAATAACTCGACTCTATTTAGACTCTCAAAAGTTGATTGATTGGTATTTTTCCTAAACTAAATTGCAGAAAATAATAAAGCAGATAACACAGACGCTTAATCAAAAGCAATCAAATAGTCACGAAAGACTCAAGTAGATAAAAGACGTATTCAAGGACTTCAATTTTAATTACAATCTCCTATGGCTGAATATTCTATAATTCGAGACTTTTAAACTGATTCTATTTTTATTAGTCGGCACAATTATTGATTAACCCTCATCTCGAACGATGCTAACATATAGATCAATTATGAACAATTACCCTCTCTGGCTAACTATGCATGAAGACTCCAAACCGACCCTAAACCAGTGCCTACACAAGTATCTCACTCCTCTTGGATGATTATCGATACCATGCTATATGTTGTAAGCCTATTAACAATCCTCTCCTCTTGAACGATGAATTGTTAAGCAAGTAGAACAACATCAATTAATTAGGTTGATAAATTCATAGGAATAAAACAAGCATGGACCGACCCCATCATCTCCACCCCATAGGAACTACGAGATCACCCCAAGGGTGCCTTCAGCATCCAGGGGTCACAGACTGATCATAGAACCCTGTTCAATAAGTGGAACGCACTAGCTGTCCGTTCTCAGGTTGGGCAGTAAGGGTCGGAGAAGGGCAATCACTCATTCTCAAAACCAGCGTTCTTAAGACCAAAGAGTCGGGCAACATATATAAAACAGAGTCTATAATATATAAAACCAAATCAAAACATAGTTGATATGTAACCTACTCTCTAACCCTAGAACACAAAAGGATTAGTTACTCATATTCACAATTAAAACCCAAAACATTCATGGACAAACATCTTTGAATAATAAAAACAACTAAAGAAATAAAACTCGAGTCTTGAATCTTGATCGTCATCTTCTTGCGTTCGCTCACAAGCAGCCCAACTTCGGGCTAAGTTTTTTCATTTACATATGCAATCCTCCTTACTATGCCCAAACATTCATCTACCCTTAAATCACATCAACCAATTTATCTCATTGATTTTTAGGCAAGGAATCCTCTTGCTTAATTTTTAGAGATTTCAATTTTGAATTTCAATACTTCTTCCTCATCAATCACACAATAAGTCAACTCAACAATTATTCAACCAAGCACATTATTCACGAAAGCAATAAAACCCTAGAAACAAACTATGGTAGAATGGCAATAGATCATAACTACAAGCAATTCAATCAATAATGAGGAACATCCTCTTTAAGCGCATAAAAATAACAATCCTTCCATCCTCCCCACAAACTTGAACGAAATTCTCAAGCCCAAGTAGTAAAGGAGATGAAATTCATGTATTTCACAAAGATCATCAATAAAAAAGCTCATAATACTCACAGTTCTAAACCAACCATTATTCAAACAAAGACTCAACAATTCAAGAGTCATGTAGGTACAAGATTCCACGATTGATTAAGCAAATTTGAGGAGAGAACCTCAATTAATGCAAACAATATTTCTCCTCCCCACAAACTTAAATGCACATGCCATTAAGTAAGCATATGAATGAATTAAGTGCACGGAAAGATAAGTCAACATATAATTCACAAAAAAAAATCAAGGACAAACAAAGATGACATAAATCACATAATTACGAAGTATACTCGTGCAAAAGGAATAAGTAGAGAGAGAGAGAGTAAAGCTCACTCATTTGAGGTGTCGACTCTCTATTTTTTCCTTTTTACATTACTAACTCGTCTTGATTTGGCATCATCAATACTTGGGGGATCTTCCTTCAAGATTTAGGCTCTTTCACCTCGTTCATGTCCCCAAGAGTTAAGTACTTATGTGCACAACTCAAGAAATCATCAAATCTTAAAACGAAAAAACTAAACTAAGAACAAATAGAAATTAAATCCTAAGAAAGCAATAAAAATTTTAATGCTTGGGTTGCCTCCCAAGAAGCGCTTGGCTTAAAGTCGATGACCCGACTTTCACAAGTGTTATCCAGGATCCAAGAACAAGTGTCGATCGTGTCATGCTTTTGTTTGCTTAAGGTATAGAATTGATCCATCAACATAAACATGGCACGATGGATCACAGATAATATTATGGACATATGAATTATGCAAGAAGATATGACCAATGTCCAGAATAGATGCAAGTTTTTCAAAATATGAATGAAACGACAAATCAAAACTTGCATCCCGACCACTAAATGATGCCTCAACAAATGGATCATTAACAAGAATGCAATCATAATCACACACTTTGTTGTGACATTGTGATTGCTCTTACAAAGGTAATGCATTGTCTTGTTTGGAAGAATTATCACTATTCTCCAATAGTGGCTCATGTGAGAAGAAGTCTCTTTCTCTTCTTCCCTCAATTACACACTTTCGTCTCCATTTCTCTCCAAAACATATTTGGAGCGATGAGCTTCCATAACCTTAGTGTGTGCCAAAAGTTCATCAAACTTTTGATCGAACTCATCCTTGTCTTTCCTCATTTCTTCTTTCAAATGCATCAATTGAAGAAATTTGGTAAAATTCGAATGACTCAAAGGTTTGATGACTTGAGGAGGGAAAATTTTGATCGATCTCCCATCCCAATTCATAATTGTTTGAAAAAGAATTGTAATCCATGAATTGAGAGGGGTGGGTGGGAGGATGTTGCATTTGTGAAGAAAAATGGTGGAAAAAAGAGTCACAATCCATAGATATGTGACCTTTCTCCCCACAAACTTCACAATGCTCTACTTCCATATTTTCAAAATTAGGAGAAAAATAAGAACCATCATTATGCACAAAGGGCAATGCATTCACTTTGGAAGGATTGAGAGCATATACCGATAGTGATCGGGGTTCAATTTTTTCTATTTATTTTTTCATAATAAAAAAATGGCCTAATCTAACTCTAATCGTGCTTAAGCAAAATCCACAAGAAGGAAAATCCTCCCCGACAATAGCGCCATGAACTTGTCGCAAAAGTCGCTCTAAATCGATGTGATTAGAACGACCTTCTCAAACCGCAAGTGTACGTTGTGACTGAGGTAGTATAAAAGATATCATATCCACAGGGAGGATTTTCTGTGAGAATCAGCTTAACCACGTTCGAGCAAGTTAGGTCAAATGCAAATTGAGAGTGATGACTAATCTAATAACATAAAGCAAATAAACAAAGCAAGGAGAGAACCAATCGACGGGGAGATATTCCCGAGGCTCGGTTTCACACAAGCAAAAAGGAATTAACAATTTGAAGACGATTAAAGGATTAAAGGAAACTAGTATGAGTTCCATGTGGTTGAATTCTCAACCCAATCGATATCCTAATTGGGTGATAATTCCGGAATGCGGTTGAGGTGTCGTATTCCCCTAAGATAGGTAAGTAATCAGTGTTCAATATAGACTATCTACACGAATGAGATTTACAAATTCAATTCCGGGCCCCGGGTTACAAAATACATAAGACTAGAAGAGGGTTACCCGACTTTTCCTACGCTAAATACCGGCGTAGGGGTGTATTATCTACAGACGCGACTAAACCCACTTTCGTCCATCTTAGCTAAGACCCCCTAGACTCTACATTCTCGTTTGGTAGGGCTTCTCCTTCATAGGTATTTCTCCTACCAATTAGGTTTTGATTGATTTAGGTTCCGGATTGAATTTTCCTCCCGACAAATCTAAGGCATAGAAATCTATTCCTAAGCCCATTTAAGATCAAATCGAATCTCCTCAAAAGGGTGGCAATCCCTAGCTTAGGTTTCGATTATCATGTCTCAAATGCACAATCATACAAAATAAGGCTAAGTTATCGAAAGCCCGAGCGACCAAAGCAAGCCTATAATCGAAGCCCCAGTTTCATATGATAATCATAACAAATTAACCAAATCCAATCCTAGGATACCACTAACCACAACAATTCCTATAATCAATCAACTAATCACTAGCCCCGAAGCTTGTGCTACTCCCAGGCTTCGGGAAACAAGGAAACTACTCACAACTCATCAAAGCAACAACAAGCATCATCAACAATCAAGCAATAAAAATAATAAAAACCAAAAATAAAGAGAAGGGATAAGGAAATGCTCAATCGATTGAAGAATCCTCGAAATCCTTTGATAAACTTGACGGGTGTCACAAGTCCGCGAGTAATCCCTGAGTTCTCCTCCAAAGACGGCTTCCTCCTTGAAGAGGAGGAAGAAACCCTAACTTTTCTAAGCTAAAATCTGAAAATGTAAAGAGAAGAGAGAGAAGAAGAGTGTAGGAGAAGATTTTATAAAAAGAGGCAAGATAAAAGTTGGATCCTTACAATGAGAGGGGAAGGGATATACATACATATATATATATGCCCCCTCCCCCCCCCCCCCCCAGCCCTAAAAAATTTGCTGAAAATAAGCCCTAGTAAGGGCAAAAGTGTAAAAATACAAAAGGGAGTGTTTGGTCCTTTAAGTTCTTGAGTCGAACCCCTTGTGCGCGTTCAACTCGTTCTTCTCATGATTTATGGGAAATATTCGTCCAGAATCAGCCTTTGACTTCAACTAAAAAGTTGTATATTATCGTTCGAATACACGTGGCAACTTGAATCACTCGAATCAGAGCTCGGACGAGGAAGTTACGCTCGAATTACAAAAATAGCACGCTAAAAAGCTTGGTGCGCGCGCGAACCGCCGGACCGCTGCCGGAACCGCTGTTGGGTCGGCAGTCGGGCTGGTAGTATGGGTTGTTGTCTTCCTAGGTCGATTCTGGACCAACTGTGGGCGGTTTGGTCCGATTCAGCCCTTGCTTTGCGCCTCCGTCTTATGTTGCCATTTCGAAGCCCTTTCTCTCATCTTCTCAACCCGACCCCTCATGGATTTTGTTCGAGACTCGACGAAATTCGATTTGGACTCTTGTTGGGTTTAATTTGGGTTCGTTTGGGCCTTGATTTGTGGGCTGAAACATAGCATATGTGCGATTGACCTCTTCTTCTTCCTTTCTCTAATTTGAGGCATTTTCATCCATTTTTTCGACCCGACTCCTTCATGAATTTTACTCGTGACTTGATGGTCTTCAATTTGAGCCTGAACCTGATCTAATTTAGGCCCATTTGGACCTCAGGATGCGGGCCGGAGTATGAAAATGGATGCAAGCAATCTTCTATTCCTAACCTTCAAAATACGACTCAAAAACACCCAAAAGTGCATCAAATCATATTAAAAAGGAAAATCAACCCCGAAATATAATAAAACACGAAATCGTACGTGAACATAACAATTACACGTAATTCTTAACAAAATATTAACGTGAAAAGTGCAACAAAAACGATAATTTTCACGTTCATCATCTACCACCATCAAGCTATGTTCCTGCTGGGGAGACTGCTCACTAGGTGTTTTCCTCTGCTTACAGATCCAAGTCACTTTTAAGTTTTGTACCAACCCATCAATGGTATCATCTTCATCAACAAACACAATTTCTCCTTCAGGCTGCTCATCCTCTTCAAGCACAACAGTGTTTTTCCCTTCTAGGTAAAGAGTAAACTCCCTCCATTAGATCTTTGAATGACCATCCCCATGTCATACTCAGACTCAACCCTCTTCAAACCACCTCTTTCAACCATCTCATAAAACTTCTTGGCTTCCATACAGCCAAGTTGTTCAACCAAGCTCTCAAGGTATCTTATCTCAATTTTTCTAGTATCCACACAGTCAAAAGCAGATCATGTACCTTCTAACCAAACTAGTTTTCATATATCCTTCACCACCAGCCCTCCATATTTCAACTTCAGGATATACCAATACCTTTTCCCACCTACCAGATATAAATGCACATTTTTCAATTCCACCCAATGTATAAATATAAACTACGTACATAAATAAGGGTGCAAGTGTGTGTAAATGTTCTCCAACTGTACTAAGTAACAAAACATAAGTAAAGAAACAAAAAAGGAGCCAGTTGGACATAAAGTAAAGCAACATCACATAGGAAGGGACCACACACTATACATTCAAACATAAAATATTGATTCTTCCGAAAACCCCACAGAATTTGAACTTTAAAGCCTGTGTTGTATAGCATAACAATTCATACAACATTCATACCCCATTTCTCTTACAACAATTACTGAAATACAACAACTTAAAGTAAATATGTAGACTTACTTTCTTCATAACTGGGGCCAGGGTAGGGCACCATGCACTTTCTTCGCATCACCATTGACTCCAAAATTTAGCAGTAATATCACAGTATTGCATGGATTAAGCTTGCAAGTCAAGAGTTTTATGTTGAATTTGATTTAGGGCTTCGCAAATTGGGGGAAAATTCATTCGCCTATTGATAATTTTGAAGAAAATAGCCATTAATTGTCATTTACTGAGAGTATGACGTCATTTAAACAGTCACACGCGAATCATGTGGTTGTTTCCGTCGAAAACAAACGGCTACAAAAGCTATTGGGTCAAATCTGCAAAAAAAAAAAATGGGACCATTACCCAAAAAAAAAAAAAAAAAAGGTTTAGGACCAGCAGTGCAACGATTGAAATTAATGAAGTAAAAAATGAGAGTATTGGGACCAACATGAAATTATCCCGTATCCCGTGGGACCAAAAGTGCAATTTTCTCTGGTGGGAGAAACCAAGTTCGGTCCCTTTGTTTTATATTGATCTTTTAGAAAAAAAGTGGAAGAATTAATAATTTAATTTTTTTTCCAAATTTACTCCAGGTAATCTTCTTTCTCTCTTATATTTATCTCTAAATTAAAAGATAAGAGATATTTTAAAATTAACATAAGAACAAAATAGAAATAAATGGTAAAAAATAGCTAAAAAATTAATTAATTCGAAAAATTATTAATAAACTAAAAGATCAATTAGAAAAACGAAGGGGGTAGTAGTTTGACTTTTGACCTTAACTTTTCTTGCATTCATTTGAATTTTCTAATATGTTTATTATTTAGCACAAGTGGATGGATCTAACTTTGTCAAACGAGTCAATCAGATCAGTCCAGACCACAAAATTCCTCCTTATTTTAGAAAAAAAAAAAAGGAAAAACCACAGTATTGCCAAAGGAAGTGGGTGATACTTTTTGTACAAGATTTAATATGATTTCAGAAAATTTTGTAGTTCATCTCTTTTTTTCAATAATTATGTTGTTATATCAAGTTCAATGAATCTTATCAAGCTTTATATATAAAACCTCCACTTAAACTGTACTGAACAATTATTTACTAAAAGTAATTATCTTACAAATAAAGTAATACGATATGTATTACTTTTACATCCAATACTAATACCTTTTCCAAAAAATATCTTTTTAGTAACACGTAATACTTTTGTAGCAAATTTAATACTGAAATCTTATATAAATAGCAAGTTATGGCGTAAATACTTTTTTTGTTCTTAAAAGAGATACTTTGAGAGGTTAAAAAAATGTTATTTTCTAACATGCACTTTGAGATAGTTAAAAAAAAAAAGAAAAAAAAATTACCTAACTAAATATGTGAAAAACAGAATTGAGATATTTCACTGAACACTTGATCAAGCTATAAATAATCAATTACACGCCCAAAACACCTTTTGCAAAAATAATAAACAACCATATATAAACAGCAGCAGCACAATACTAAGCCAACAAAAGATAACAAACAAACAAAACAAAGACCGAAAGAGTGTAACAGGAAGAACCAAAAGAATAAATAGATAAAAGACATTGCCAAATTGTTTCTGATCTTCAAAAAAATCAGCACGCTCAATCTTGAAACCATCTCTTCAAGTACAGCAGTAGGCAGTAGCAGATTGTCATAACTGCCCTGCTATCAGACGGAAACGGGAAGAGAGGCATTTCAACCACTCCTATGAATAAGTTAGAAATGAGCCACTGGATCAGCAAACTACCAATGAGGGCACTCTGTTTGAGATCACTGGAGCAACACCATAGTATTCTTTCTTCCAAAATCCAAAACAAGAATAATAATCCTCCTTTCTTCTACTTTACAGGAACACAAGAATCGGAAGCTGAAACATTACTGTGGTGTTACCTTCCATACACGGATACAAGCATCCTCACCAGAACTAACCAGAGTTTCGTCACTAGTGAAACCCAACCCGTAGACCCCACCCAAGTGGGCCCCCTTGATAGTTATCCGATCTGATGCTGGCTTGTCCACTTCATATACAATAACACATGTGTCTAAGGATCCAGTGGCAATCATGCTGCTATTAGGAGACCAAGCCACACAGTTTATTCGGGCTGTATGATACAGCATGTTTTTAATCTTTACCTGAAAATTATGCATGTATCACGTGAAAAACTGGGTAGGTGATATTTAAAGGGAACAAACTAGCCAAAATTCAATGATAACATAATGATAGATGATGGTAGAAATATTTGCAAATTTATATATAGAATAATACTTATAAAGCCAATATATATAAGCTACTGATATTATCAATATAACAATCGAGAGACAAGTGCTGCGATTTCCTTCAGCAGATATTCATTTTCTTTGAAGGATAACCCACGACATAGTTAATGATTAGTTGTTGAACTTGCATTAAAAGTGCAATGTCCATTAGGGTTTGAAACACCATGGTCTCCAGGAAACAAACACTACTCTGAGCTCTAACTTTAATAGACACAACAAGAAATTTGAACCCTCTATGATTTAAAACTGAAGACCTACCAGGCAATCCTAAACTTTACCCCAGGAGTGCCCCTGCTTAATTTACGACCTCTATCATGTCACAAGATTGGTAAGCATAAAGGGTGGCAGAGCGAACCAATCCATCTTCAGAAGCTTCTTTTTCCTTTTATGCTACGTTTACTTTGGTAAATAACCTGGGATAGTGGCATTTTATCTTTCATCAAGTCTTTACTTTGGTAGAAATAAAAAACCTGTTTATCCTTCCGACCCAGGATAAAGTACCAAAATCCAGATAATACCTTACATAATAATCTAGGTCGCTCAGTTGACCAATACTTGAGATAACATTGGAAAAATTACATTTCTATCCCGGAGTAGAATGCACTACTCCTTTCTTTTGAATACTTAATTATTCAAAGAGACCTTTAGGTAATATCACTCTTATCCAAACCTTCATATATCACATAGTAAATGGTGGATAAGGATAGTTAATATCCTTATCCAGGATATTATATGTTAAAGTAAACATTGGAAGTGGATAACAATTTTATCCTATCTTGTAGAGTTATCTCACTTGCCTAGATAATTAACCTATCTCTGTTTGCCAAGATAAACGGATCTTAAAAGATAAATTCACATATCAAACAGTATAAGATCCAGATACAACGCATAATTCAAGAAAAACTACGCGTAAGCGAATTTGGGCTATCATTAAAAGCCAAAGCAAGATTCATTATACACATTGAATAGCTTAAGCCAACCTATTGACATGGAGAGGACAACCTAGGTCAATCTAAGAGCAAAAAAGTCCACTTGTCTTTCCACCTATAGTTAAGCACCTCTCCCAGGGATGGAAAGAGGGTAGTTGGGGTCGGAGAATTCCCAAGTCTACAGACCGGCAAGCCATACTTATTTTGGAGATGAGGTAATGGCAATGGGAATGGAATGAAGAATCATGCTTGATGTGGAATGATAATACGAATGGTGTTTTAAAGTTAGTACCCTATAGTCTATAGGCAATACCATTATTTTTCCCATTCCCTCAATTCTCGCCAATCACCCCCTCTGAGATCAATCAAGAATGTTGGCCTTATATAGTACTCTTCATCCATGTAAATTAGCCAATCATAGTGTTGGTAGGAATCACAGTTTGCTGTACACTCATGTTGACTACAGTCGTATCACATTCTCAACTACAACGCATGTCAACATTTTTCGAACCCTCCCTGTGCATAATCTGATGTAGCTCATCAAACAGAACTTACTATCCAAAAACCTGTCACATAAAATGCACGCTATGCCAAAATTCACTCATCTCGAGTCATCATGAGGAAAACTACTTGCATTCAGAGCACCTTTAAGTAAGATCAATGTAGTTGCACTTACATACTGATAGTTACTTCACTATAAACTTCCACAATTAGAAAATTAGAGTTCATAAGAGCTAAAGTATAAAAGATATGATATACTACCTCTCGGGAAGCACGATCCCAGACCACAGCTTCTCGGTTAGAATCTGCAGACACAAACATTGAAACATCTGGAGAATAGCTAATGACAGTGATAGGACCTCGATGTTTTTCAAGTACTGCCTCTTCTTGCAATGTATCACCTGTGATAGAGTAGACATGCAATTTTCCATCCTGACCACCCACAATAGCTTCATTTGCATTAGGCGTAATTGCACAGGCTGTCACAGAGAATCCCAGGTCAATAGTAGACACTACTTTCGTACCGCGAAGGAGTGTGACGCCAGTATCAGTTGAAACCAATGCAAGCCCAGGAGAAAGGAGGGCAAGACTCAAGTCTTTGGGCTGATTGCCGATATCAACACCATCTGCTTCTCCGCATTGGTCTCCCAGTAAAGGCAATCTCCAAACCTTCCCCAGATAAAAAGGCAAAAGAAAGCAGTAATAACATGAGCAGCAAAAACTTTTCTCTTTATATACTAGGATGACTTCATAGCATGCATTGACGGGATAAAGAGCACATGACCATCCACCAAAGAAAGGCTATGCACATCAGTGCGGTCAATGGTAAGAAAAAGTACTGAGAATCATAAATCAACATATAAATTGCTTTGGAACTGCGCATGCACATCAAAGGATCCAACAAGTTCCAGCCCAGGGTCACACTAAAGGAATGGAACTGGCTTTCCCAGACAACAATAGTGCTTCCAACACAACATATTTGCTCTATAATGTTTTTTTATCCAAAACTCACTGTGGCAAAGCCATATGGGCCCCACCCACATCTGACAAACTCAAGGGTAACCAGGTAAGCTCAAATACCAGGACCCAGGAGATCACTAGGAGTACTTTGATATGAGTTCCCAAAAACAGGAAACCTCAATATATCTTCATGATGCGTAAGGCATCATTCAAGTACTCTGAATGAATCACAGAGGTCAAAAGAATTTAAATTCATAATTACATCTCGGGTCCAAAGAAAAGAAAAACACACTCAAGTATGGGAAGTAAAATTTATCATCCAGAAGTCAAATGGATGAGATCATAGAATTATACCGCTAAGAAAATTGAATGATATGATACCTTGTTGTCGAATCCCGATGTCACTATCTCTTCTTCCGTAGCTGCGAAACATTTAATTTGAGTAACTACCTTCCTTTCTAATTTTCCAGAATACCCAACACCTTGAACCCACTTAACTATCAAGCCGTCATAACTTGTGGACAATATAACTTTTGGGTCACTTTTTAGTACTACTAGTGAATTAATATTTTTCATGTGTCCAGATAATTCCAGTGGAGCTTTATCAAGATCACTGGCAGAGTACAAAAATATGGTGCCACCTAGAGAAACAGTGACAATGTGGTCATTCTGCCAGAGACAGCCAACTAACATGTCATCTACTCCACCAGAACCAGGACACACCAATGTCTTCAGCACATTTCCGTTATTATCATCGGATATATCCCACAACTTGGCAGACTTGTCAGCAGACACTGTTAGTACCTGAAATTGGGTCCATGTTTCTTGTAGTCAGTATGTATCCAGCAATTATTTAAGGTTGTGTTTGGATAGAGGGATTTGAAATTTATAGATATAAAATCTACCAAAATCCTCCAAAAAATAGCTCAAAATGAAAGTGATGTATTTCCAAATCCATGATCATCCAAACAACATCAATTGATTTGAGATTATGAATTTCAAATTCATTCTCAAATCTTTCCATCCAAATGCAACATAAGGAAAGCCATTCAGATGAACATGCTTTCAATTATAAATTAAGTAACATGATTAGAACAAGATTGACCTATGATATACATGCATATTCATGATATAAGACAAATATTCAGTCATAAGAAGATCAAAATTCATACCTTCCAAAGCATCAGTCATGTAACATTGCCTAATATGCATTCATAACCGCATGCAAAGTTCTAAGTATTTGCAGTTTAGTCTCTATTTCGATTTCCAGAGGCTGTTTTTACAAATCAGCTTATAGTATAAAGCTCAAATTAAGTAAATAGACAGACATCACATGGTTGTTAATACTATGAAGGGAACAAAAGGTTTTCCCAGGTCTACCTTATCTTTGGGTTCCATCAAAATTAAACATATCAAAAGAGACAACACAAACAAATTCTTATTTACAGATGTGCGTAGTGGCTAGGGATGATTCGGTACGGTATATTGTACCGACCTATCCATGTCGTTACCGTAGCGCAATTTTTGGGATACCTCCATATCGTTAATGTACCGAAATTTTTGGTATACCGAATATTCGGCACGGTATCGATAAATGCCGTTACCATACCAAAAATTTCGGTATTTCGAAATTCGATATGCCGGTATACCGAGCTTTTTGTCGATATACCTAAATTTTTGGGCATACAATATACGGTTAAAAATTCAGTACACCGAACTGCCAAAATATCGTTCAGTATTCCGATATATACCGAAATTTTTGAATTCTCATACTTTTACAGTACCGAAAATTTGGTATACCAAAAATTTCGGTATTTTCCGTATTATTATGGTACGGTACGGTGCGTGCAGTATTTCAGCATTTCGGTATTTTTTCCCACCCCTAGAAGAGGCAGCCTTATAATGACAGAAGATCCAATGCTCATGCACTCTCACTCACACCCAATCATACAAAGTACAGGAGATTATCAAACACATAAACTCACAACGATCACACAGATAGTGGTAATGATTGAGCAAAATGTGGAGATCATAAAATAATAGCAAAAACAACTAGTTTATCGGATCATAGGGCTCTAACTGGCACATAATTAGCAGATACTGATACTTAGAGAAATATTGCAGTTAAATAGATTGCAGTTATGCACGTTTGATGAAGTTGGAAAGTCTTTTACTTAAGAAAATACATGTGTTTCTTGTTAAATTGACTTTCATTATTCACAGTAGATCCTGACATCTTTTAGATTGAAAAAGGACATTCTGTATCCTAACATTCAGTACAAAAGACTGCATTCTTTTAGAGAAAATACAGAAACTTCAGTACAATGTCAAAACGAGTACTCCGATTTTAGTTGCCAACCAAACAATTGTAATTAAAAATGCATTCCTTTTCCTCAGAGACAGAACAAGGTGATACTATATAGTCAAGGATCAAAGACTTCTAGTAAAATATACAGCTTCAGCTTATACTGTTAAAGTTACCTTTTTACTGTCAGGACTCCAACTAACTGCATATATGGTGCCTTTGTGACCATCCTCAGAAGACAGTTCTCCGATTTTGTCTCCAGTCTTGGCATCATATATTAGACCCTTCTTATCAGAGCTTACAGTAATAAATTTACTTCCATCAGGAGAAAAGCGAACACAGTTCACAAAATTTGAATGGTCCCTGCAGGCCAAAGAAACACATAATGGTATTCTTTAGCAATAGAGCAACATACTAAAATCTATTTTTTTATGTATTTACAATAGTTCTATATAGGATAAATGATATTACACCAATGCCCTGGATACTGACATAAATAACATTTATCCCTTGAAAAATTATGTGACAAATTGCACTTGCATCCTTGGATATATGCAGAGCATATAATATTATTTGAACATCCAGGCCCCTAAATTCAACTTACTTTTTAAAATTAGATATATAATTTAGAATGCTAATGAATAAGCATATTGTGGTACACTTTTATGGATATAGACGTGTGTACGTAATTGATGGAATATATATATATATATATATACACACATATATGTATACATACATATTCTAGCACAGTACTTGTGAAAAAAATTCACCAGTTTGTTTAATTTTTGTGGTCTATATAGAAACATGATAAGTTATTGGTTAAAAAAATATTCGAATTCTACATAAATCCTTAAAAAGGAGTTTAAATATTGGGAATTTCTTTTTTGGACAATACAAAATATACTTGCACGACCGAAGTGGTTGAGAAAGTAAATCTTTCTTTGAATTCGACGAATGAGTTGATTCATTTTGATTTGTCAACAAAAATTGTGAGATACTCAACGGGGAAATAAATTAAGCAAAAAAAGATGATTCTAATATACAACTTAATGGACGAGGTTCGAAGATTTTATATTTATAATAAGAGATTCGATCAAACATCCTTTAACAAAATAATCTAAAAGATGGGAGAATAATAGCTGAAATTATCACTATGATTCTATGAATCATGGAATTAATTTTTTTATATATTGAAATGATTAAAAATGGTTTCATTCCCAAAATTTTGAGATATGTCACTTTTCCCAAATGGTTTCTCTTTTAGCATACGAGTCTCTTTAATTTTTGGTGTCTCAATAGAAAAATGATAAGTATTAAATACAAAATACAGTACTGGATCAAAGTATTCTGAGATTACATTCGTACATTTTAAGATGTATAGATATTTTCAAATATGGTTAAAAAACATATTCAAAATCTACAAAAATCCTTTAAAAGGTTATTAATATTGGGAAGAAAAAAAAATTGGGTACTATACAAAATATACTTGGGCGACCGAAGAGGTTGAGAAAGTAAATCTTTCTTCGAATTCGCCCAATGAGTGGATTCGTTTTGGTTAGTCAAAAGAAAAATTGGGAGACACTCATTACAAAAAAATCGTAGTACGAGGAAATGACATTAAGTAAAAAAAAAATGATTCTAATATACAAGTTAATGAATGAAGTTTGAAGATTTTATATATATTTATAATAGGGTTAATTACAGTAACCCCACCAAATTATCAGCGTTTTTACACATAAACCACTAAATTTAAGGTCCCTTTTTTGTCCAAACAATTTTTTTGGTAGGCCAAAATTGTAAATTTCATTCACACCTTTTTTTCCCCAACAATTCATTTGAATCAACAGTTCTCTTTCCCAGTATCAAGAACCCACATTGTTGAAGATAAGCAGCTCCTCTACCTACCAAAAATGTTGTTTGGACAAAACACACCCCTAAAAGTGTATCACGCGCAAGTCGCTTGCGGAATTCTGATGAAAATGGTCGGAAATACTTTTGGTGGTTCATCTGCAAACCGAAAAATAAGTTTGATGGTTTATCTGTCAAGCCTGTATAGTTTGTATGTATTGGTGCCAAGAAAAAAAGTTTAATGGTTTATGCGGAAAAACGTTGATAGTTTGGTGGGTTTGTTGTAATTAACCCTTTATAATAAGAGATTAGGTCAAACATTCTTGAACAAAATAAACTAAAAATGGGAGAATAATAAAACAGACGAAACTATTACCATAATACCATATATTCAAATTTCTGAATATTTAAATGATTAAAAAATGGTTTTATTCCCAAAATTTTAAGAGTGTCACTTGTCGCAAGTGGTTTCTCTTTAATATATAAAGGATACACATATATATATTTATTCAAAAGACTCCAAAGTAATTAACTTAAATCTTCTTTCGAATTCCAACGAGGAACCTTTTCTATCTTAATAGACGTATAGGTTTATTTTTATCCAAAATAGTCACAACTCATTTAGAATTAAATAGTTTGGCAAATTTTTTTTGAATTTAAACATTTTAAAAAGGAAAGAAAAATAATGTTTAATATTTTCTATGCGCTAATTCTACTCTACTGATAGTAATTTAAGTTTTTACTATTTCTTTAATAAGCTTTTACTATTTTATTACTTAAGTTAATTATTACATTTTCTGCTTTGTTAAATGTTAAGGCATGGGAGAAATTTTTTCCATTTATTTCATTCAGTGATAAATGTTATACATGTTAGTTAAGGGTTATTTTGCAACATGTCTACAGTTGAAGGGGTTATACATTTTTATTTTTTTATTTTTTTTATCAGAAGTTGAAGGGGTTATACTTAGATCTATGAATTAAAGGTGTGGAGAATTGGTAATAGTAAGAAAGAGGAAACCCCAATTATTACTCTAATCTTCGATAAGTAATCCCTAAGCGAGAACACTAATGATCAAACAGATCTATCATCCAAAATACGGTCCAACAGCGTGATACTAAAAACAAATCAAGTTATTAGCGTCCATAAAAGCCATATCATGAGAACTGTAGCTTCATATGAGTTCCCATATTTTGTGAAGGTAGGACATCAACATATGCACACCATATAATATACCATATAATATCAATATACCATATAATATCAATATGCACACCAAAATTCAATAACTGGGTAAGGCTAGCATGCTTACAGCCTAATATGTCCATCGCAAGTATAGGAATCGCTAGCGTGATGGGATATAAGTCTCGGCAATGCTAGTCAATAATTTCAATTTTTAGGTAGAGAACATGACAGTACAACAGCAAAGATGACAAACCTGTGTGACAGCTTGAACTTAAATGGAGGTCCTTCGTAAAAGTTAACTAGAAAGTCCTCGCCGCATGTTACAATCCGGAAGGGCCTCGTTGGCTTAATTGCACAACTTAAAACCCTTCTTGAATGCCCATCAAATTCTCCTACATTGGATCCTGAGTCCCACCTGAAAATAAAGTCAGACACGAGTGTCATGCAAAACGATATATCGAACTAGTAAAAACGCCTCTTATATATTTAACTAAAGTTAGCCCGGGCTAATCCAAGAACGTACAAGCATTCTGCTTATAGAAGCATTGCAGTGTTATCCACAATCAAATCTCCTTGCATTGTTATCAGGTCCTCCCTCCTTTAATGATCAAAATGTTCTTAAAGTACGTATTTTCTCATTAAAACTTTCTACCAATAAAATGTTATTTCAACTATGTTCTTAAAGTATGTATTTCTCAGTAAAATTCTGCACCAATAAAATGTAAATCCAATATTACCTTTCGGTTATGCCCTTTTTTCCGAAAATAAAGATCTGAGTATAGGATATGAGGCCTACTTCTCACTTTTACAAGTTGTGAGTTTCATTTTGGGCACACTAATTATATAATGCTGAAATTGCTACAATGTTGGCCGTGAACATAGATGAGAATATCATCACAACTTTTTACGACACATAAAGTAAATTAATTACAGGTATAACTTGGTATTAGATCAGATGATTGAGGCAGAGTATTAAAATTTCATTTTCAAATAGGCAATGACATGATTCCTTTATGCAAGTGCTACTGCTACACAGAACCTGCTCGAGTTAAAAACGGAGCATAAATGTCTGAGCCAATAGAGCAGAATAACCACCCAACTCAAGTTAAGTATAAGTAGATGCGTATTTTCTCAGTGAAGGATAGTGGGCTATGTGTAACTCACATATACCACTGTTGGTTAAGAGACGAAGTTGATAGTAAGATCAACATTTCTTTACCAACATCCACCTGAATATAATAACTTTCTCACCCTAATTCAAATTAGAACTCCCGTCTCCCAATCCCCCAAAATCCACTTTAAACAGATTATTGTAAGTTCACATATGCACTACAATTAGTAAAGTTACCCTAAGAAGAAAGTTCATCTTCCTCATTATATAAGCTAAGGCAAATATATTTTCACAATAATAACATCACTTGAATTAATATCAAATAAAAATTAATTATCTATTGGTAGCACGGAAAGATTCTCCCACCCCCAACCAAAAACACTGAAAGTGTTCTACTAAAGTAGAAGACTTGATAATACACAAATCCCCTCTCCCTGCACGCGCGCGCGCACACACACATACATATATAGACACACACACACATATATATATATGTGTGTGTATGTATACATAGACATTTATGAATAGTGTGTGTATTGAAAATATGTATCGAGAGAGGCTCACATAAATGCCCGAACGAAGGACTTCCCCTTGCCGTCGCCCGAGGCGACAATGCGCTCGCCGTCAGCAGACCACTGAAGATCGTCGATCCGACCCGACAGGACCCGGAACTCTTTCTTCAGTACGAAATCGTTGTGCGTCCCCCAGATCCGTACCGTACCGGACACGTCAGCGGACGCGATCCACTCCCCATTGGGCGAGTACCGTGCAACCGTGGCCGGGTAGGCGTGCTCACCGTAGACCTTCACCTCCAATGGGCGGTCCAGATAGCGAATGATGACGGATCGCCCGTTGCAGTAGAGGATTGAATTGGATTTGGGGTCGCCGGATATTAGGATGCCCCGACCCCGCTCCGTCGACGGAACGCACGCATATGTTTCCGCTAGCTGCGCCATTATCGGTGCGCTATTTTCCTTGCGTTCCTCAATCGATGAGGTTCTTCGAGATTGATGCTGCGTGTTTGTTGCAGGGATGAGGTGAAAAGTGAGTTGCAGAGATGGAATTGAGAAGTGAGATTTTGAGAATGTTGTTTATATATATTTAATGTGTGAAGCGCCAGCGTGGCAGAATAACCATCTGCCATGTAATATTTAGCAAATGTAAATTGTAAAAAAGCAGTTATACCGATATCAAGGTTATCAGTTCCACTATTCGTGACTCATGGCTTTTTTTTTATTATTAAATAAATTCATTAAAAGGTGGAAATCAGTCAGCACAAATGACAGGAAATTTGGTGGCTCAGGCCACGTATAAAAGTCTAATACACTAGATTTTGCATATTGGGCTAAGTTATGCGCAACATAATTCTCCGACCTATGAATCCAAAATACAACTCTGTTGACAAAACAAGAAAGAAGAAACGGAATATCTAAAAGAATAGGTAAGCAAATTAAATTACAATCAGCAAGACCCAAAGATGCAACAATAGCGATGCTGGAATCGCCAAGAATGCAGACCTTGGGCAGATTCAATGACACGACCAAGTGTAGAGCCTCACAAAGTGCAAGAAACTCCGTCTATTCCAGATGATCATAACCTACAAATTTTCGTACACCCCCTTGCAAAAAATGTCCCGAGCATGATTCCATATAAATACTCAAAGTAAAAAATTCAAATGCCACCGAAACTGCACCAACGAAGTAGATTTTAGTAACATTGCATGGGGCTGGCTGGGCTTAAGGACCAAAATCATCAAGAGAGCCTCTTTCAACTTTCCCAATAGCATCATGGAACTCGGAAAGAGAATTTGCAGCAATTCGAACAATCATAAGCAGGTTTCAATCAACATGAGAGAAAATGATAGAGTTTCTATAATACCAAATTAAATTTGCAATGACAACAAGATACTCTATCACATGAGTTTCGCCAATCAACAAAAGATCTTGAATCCATAAATCAAAGCAAGGTTGTTGGCATGATAAGATGAGATTCCAAAGTCCAGCTGATTCAAATTGCCATCGAAACCGGGCAAATAAAGAAAAGATGGATGGATGAAAAATCAGCGTCTTGGCAAAATGGGCAAACATTATCGTGAGGAAGGTGCCGTCGGTGGAGCGCTTCGAAGCTTGGGAGAGAGTTGGTGCAGCATTTATAAATGAAGTGATGAATACGATTAGGAACATTCAATTTCCAAATAATCTTCCAAATACTACACAATCGTGACAATCATTACGATTGTGGAGTTGGATTGGTTGACTAATCCACTACACAATCCAAATCATCCCTACAACATATCACATGTCATTTTTTGATATATTAATATTTTTCTTGTATGTTATTTATATGATAAATGATTTTTTTTAAAAAAAATTTATCAAAACTCCTATTTTTTTTCTCTCTCTATAATAGAGCATAATGTTGACATATTTTTTTTTTCTTAATTAATTTATATCATTTTTGAGTTAGTATGTTATTTTAAATGCATGGCAAAAGTCACCTTATTATAATTGCAGAACTAAAATATTACTTTTTCTCTTTTAAATATATCAAAAAGATTCCTTAGATAATATGCAATTATTAATTTAAAATTAACTAACTGGGCATGATTGTTGTTAATAATATTTATTTATAAGTGAGATTAATACAAGAATGGGAAAGGAAAATTAAATAGGGTGGATTTAGTTGAAAATGTAGCGTGAATAAATATTAAAATAATATAAATTATAACACTAAAAATAGTATCTACAAGTTTTGCACTGGGCTGGAGCCGATATTTTCCATACCTAGATCCGCCTATGATTTTCATAACATATGAAACAATAAGAGGAACATGTTGGCATTGATTCATTGAAATTTGAAAGGTGGTTTTGGATGGGATAGGTAACGTATAATGCATAATGTCTAGTTTTTCATATTTTACATAGTAAAAAATATAAAAAAATTAATTTATGAGAAAATATTGTGTAAAAGATTTCGTGCTGCTCTGAATAATCTACTAAGAATTACAGACTCAGTTCTCTATAGAAATAACATCCAATCGAAGAAAATGCCAATCTTACTTTTATAATAGTACGAAATCCATGCATATTAATAAATAATAAGATGAAATAATCAATAATATAACCTAAAAATCTTATATTTTCTTTATTAAAAAAATCTTAATGATTTTAATGTTTGTAGCCCAAACACATAAAAATAATTTAGCTATGTACTTGTTCAATCCAACGCGTATATCAAAACTAAGCAAGTAATTCAATATTATGCAAAATTATAGTTCATATTTTAAATCTAATATTTTATTCTTAAGAAATTGACTAATTTTTATATATATTCAATATAGGTGTTCAAATAAAGATCCTAAAAAGAACATATATTTGATATTTATTTGTCAAAAATATATTAGAAACGAAAAAGTTATAGACAATATAAAATTATAGTTAGAGAAAAGTTAAAATGAAAAGAAATCGGAAGAAAAAAAAAATATGAGAGAACTACATATTGGTGGCGACTATTGACAGCTCATTAAATGTAGCAAGACCCATGTTGCTTCCTTCAGTGCTAGACCGCTAGGATGCAGATGGAGAGTTTAGAATGCTCACAATACGCTTGCAGTGTTCATTATCTATAAGGAGTAAAAGGATATCTTTTTGCTGATATTAATTGATTTTCATTGTTATTTGTTCTCCATTAATGAGATCTTGAAGAAACTAGAATTTATAGGGCTCTAAAAAAAAAAATACGGTATGATTGAAGATGACATAGAAAAAAGAAAAAAAATATATGTTTTTAATCTTTTTCAAATTATATATATATATTATTTTTAATTGATTATATTAATTTTTTTATTAAAGACATTTTAGTTTTTTACGAATAAAATTTTAGTTTATTAAATTAGTGGGTTACGTTAAAAAATTTTATGGGCTGGTCCGCCAAAATATATCTCTTGCTCTTGTCAACAGACTTGGTTTCTACTTTGGTTGGTTCCGAAGTCTAATGTTACTTCACTTACACAACCAGAACAACTCCATTATTTGACTGGTCAGTCCAAATAGACCTATTCGGCCGGTTTGATGACCCAAACTGATTATAGATCTCGCCCGTAATAAAATTATCAAGAAACTAATTATAATTGGGAAAAAAAATAAATTTACCCTGAACTTATACTTCAGGTTCGAATTAGTCTATGAACTATTTTTTGTTCAAAGGAACACCTAAACTTTTTGAATAGGATGAATACATGCACCCCTGAAAATTTAAATTCGAGACAAACAGGGACTCTCCGAAATATTAAAGTAACGAACTAAATTTTAATAATATTTAATAAATATGAAAATTGAAATATTAAACAAAAAAATATATTTAAAAATCATAAAATTAACATAACATTTAAAAATGATTTGATAACTCAAAATAATTTAACATATTTAGAGAATATTTAGTAACTTATGAGTCTGGTATAATTTTTTTCATCTTATTTAAATATTTTTTTAGGATTCTATCAAATAATTTTAAATGTTCTTCTTGACTTTTTGTTTGCATCTTTTATTTAATGTGTTTTAAATAATTAAGATGATGTTTGGCTGAGTTTATAAGCTCCTAAAAAGATTTTATAAGATGTTTAGGAGCTTATAAGTTCTTGCAAAGTGTTTGACAAAAAAAGATGTTTAGGAGCTTATAAGACACAAAAATAAGTTCTAAGAGGTTATAAGATCTAAAAAAAAAATTAAGTTTATTTTTAAGATATTTTTAAGACCTTAATTATTACACTCAAATTTCACACACAATTCACACACTACACACATTTCACACACTACACACACTATTTCATACACCACACACGCTACACACATTTTCACATACTACACACACTATTTTACACACTACACACACCACACACACCACACATACCACACACACTACACACTTCACACATTTCACACAATATACGCACTTCATACACCACATACATTTTATACACTGATCAAAATGTGTGTTTAATATTAACTTTTAAATTAGACCCAAGTTTATAATTAAATCACTATATTTTTATTACAAGCTTATAAGTTATTTTAACCAAACACTTTGTTAAACTTATAAACTCGTTAAAAATTACATCTTATAAGCTATTGAAACAACTTATAAGATGTTAGAGCTTATAAGATGTTCAAAATAAGTTTAGCCAAACTCCCTCTTAATGCCTAATTTGAATCCAGGGTACAAATTGAGGGGCAAATTTACATATATTACCCATTAAAATTTCATAAAAGAGCTGGTGTGGACCTTCAAAATGTTGCTTCGAAAGTCAGTCAACTGGTCCAATTCGACACCTGAGCTGGTAGTTTTGGCTCCATTTAGAGGGTGTTTGGCTAAAGCTTATTTAAAACATCTTATAAGCTCTCACGTCTTATAAGATGTTTTTAGAGCTTATAAGTTGTATGGTCTAATTTTAAAATAAGTTGTAGAAGTGTTTGGATCAAATAACTTATAAGATCTTACAAGATATTGATGTGTTTGATATATAAGATCTTTTTATGAGTATAATTACCAAAAAAAGTGTATTTAAAAAGAGTTTATGAAAAAAAGGTGGGATGGTGGTACTTTTTTAAAAAGAGCTTATAAGCTTTTAAGGAGTTTAATTATACATCTTATAAACTTCTTTTAAAAAAAATAGCCAAACAAATTTTAAGAGCTTATGAGCTCTACCAAACACCCTTTTACTCCCTCAACTTCCTATCTCAAAGTACAATGGATTTAGAGGGGGTGTGGGTGGCCGCGGCGACCCTCTTTAAGTCTTCGTTTTCCTTTTCTTTTAATAGTTACATTTAAAACCTCAATACACGAGGATTGACTTCTTTACTCTTTTTTTAAAAAGTTCGTCTCCCATATTTGGTAAAATAATTGGCCCTTATTGCTTATGTATTTCAATAAAAATTTACCCTTGAATGGTAATCTTATATTGGTCATTGTCGGATTCGGAAAAAAACTAAAAAGAGGACATTGGTCAGATTATATTGACACAATTGGCTCCCTTCTACATAATTCTCCAACATTTTCTATTACACCCGATTATTGCCAAGTGAAACATAATTTACTTTTGTGTGGTTTGTTATTCCTTTAATTAAGCATATAAATTACACTTTACATCTGATTGGTCAATATTCCCACGTAGCAACTAGTATCGCAACAAGAGATGTACGAGGATAATGCACGAGAGGATCCAAGTCGATATTTACAGGTTACAGGAGAAAACAAAACACAGAGGTAGATAAACAAAGTAGTTGAGTTGCCCCATGCACACTAAACAAAGAATAAAGTTGATAGCATTGCATGACAAAAAAAGTAGTAATAGCTGCTAATACAGAGTGGGCAAGAAAGGAATGGTGATATATAAGAAAGAAAGTGGTAGGATGTAGTGATGAAGGGTTATTGGCAGAATGGGTGATGAAGATTGATGGTTGATTTCAGAAGAATCGACAGCAAGCGGCATTCCGTCACTATTGAGGCTGCAAAATGTTGGATCAGAAGTGTGGTCGTCGTCGGAGTTCATCATTAGGGCGCGCAGAACAGCAGATACGGTACGTATGTAAGCGGATCGGTCCTTGTTGAGAAGCCATGTTAGACCCATTAGCTCACAGTCCTGGTTATGCATTTTGGTCGTCCTCTCTGTTCGGTTGCTTCTTCCAGCTTTATCTCCATTAAGCTGCAAGATTTATGGCCAATACATGACAAGTTTATATAAAAGAAACATTTGCACTACAGCTTATTGTCATAAATAAATAAATAGTTTAATACTTGCTTGTCTATCCTGTTATGCTATTAAACAAAATGGATCCTATACCATTAACTCAATTAAGAAATTTTAATTTTAATTATGCTAAAAACTTTTAGATATAGATATTCTATTTGGATAATACAGCCCAAGGTTCCCAAAAAGAAAAAGAAAGAAAAAATACAACCGAACATGTTACAACAATGACATAAAACGCACGGCCTTTGAGCAACCCATTATGAATTATTCTCACATATGCAAAAAATAATAAATGATTAATTACGTTATAATTCACGATATTTTGGTCAATTGTCATTTAAAATACAATCTTTCAAGTTAATGCACCAAGTTTTCGAATTTCAGTGAATGATGTAGAGCCCGAAATCCCAATGATTTTGACCCACCCAATTACATACATAACTGTACATATTCTTGTAAACTCTAATGAAATAAATACAACATTGTTTCACTAGAATTGGTCATTAAACCTTTATTTAATTAGGAATTTAAGAAGACCATATAATTACACACTTGCAGTTGGGACAACTAAAATCTCAATTTTGACTATATCAACCATTGGAGCAAAAAAGATGCTATGGATTGGAAGAAATTATAGAGGTGTACATTTTTATGTTATATTTAAAAGCCGTGTTGCAAATAATGATATACCAAAAAATTGTAATTTTCACGTAATTTAATTAAGAATAACGTATAAAACTCCACTTCAAACCACAAAGTTCCAGCAGCCAAAATATTAGTGAAAGGATATGAATTTCTTTATTTAAATATATTTTTATGGTATGCCACATAATTTTGGAATAATAAAACAGTTTCGAGAAACTGGATATTATGTCAAATTTTAAATTTATCAAAGAGTCCAAGAAAAGACTCATGATTTTGGACCATTCCTCCTTCTATTCTATCTTATTATAAAATCAATCTGCGACATGATAATACGTCTAAGTAATTAAGTGGAAAGAGATTGAAAATGCTTTTTCCATATCGTGAAACATATTAATGTATTTATGAACTGTTGTTTAATAATAATTATTTCTAAATTTAAGATAAGATAATTTAATTTTTTCTAAAAATATTAATACACCGACGATAAACCCATTAACATATACTTTGGATGAGTAGAGTGGGAGTTGCAGACCAATTTTGTAGCAAATTAATTGTTGAGTTGGCAATTAATTTCAGGATGACTAATAAATATATCCAAATCAAATTCATAAACTTCACAGAAAACATGATTATTCCGAAATGTAGCAGAAAAATGAAATGATTGCAGGAACCAGAAAAAGCCAAAGGGAGACACTTTATGGAAAATGACTAGCATGTGATTCCCTGTGCAATACACATACTTCCACACCTTTTTTTTCCTTGAATATTGATTTTAACTTTTTTTTTTTCCTTGACGCATTATTGTGATGATATTATTTATAGTGGACACTAAATACTTCTATTTAGAAAAAAAATATATCATACTCCAATCCCTATTAATTATCCTTCTGGAGTCTAATTCTTGTTTTATTAGACGACTAATGCACGTTTCGATAGTATGACAACACAAATTAACTGGAATATATTAGTTAAATTTGATATTTGATATTAATTGTTAATGCAAATTCTAAAAATAATTTTAGTGCGTGTTGTGTAAAAGTAAATGGGCATACCAAATAAAGACTGTTGAGGCACTTGGAGCAACCCCCAAGGCCACCACCACCAAATCCGGCATTGAAGCAATCTCTCTCCAGCTTCTTCACCGCCTCGCCACCCACCAATTTCCCACGCGCGTTCACCCAGAACGCCTCCGGGCAGCTAAAGGGATGCAATCTGATCCCGCAATAGCAGAATACGACGTCGCAAGTCTCGTTGGGCCTGCGGAGCTCTATGCCTCTGTTGCCCAACGCCTTTTCCAAAGTGTCGACGCACGTCTCGGAGTCGTCGGGCAGCACGGGCATGTCGTACGATGCCGTCTGAGGCGGGGCCTTGGCCGTGGGGCGCAATCCAGTTTCCGAGTAGGCGGAGTAGAGCCAGGCAGCCAGGACCGGGCAGCAGCGGCTGCGGTGGAGCTTGGATCCACAGGCTGATTTAATGCCGTGGAAGAGGTCTTCGGGGAGGTCGAGCGGGCAGGCGGAGGCTTCGGATTGCTCCGGGAAGGCGGGTATTGTGGCGGGTGGGGAGCGGTGGAGGGTCTGGGTCTGGACAGTAGCCGGGTCAGGGTCGGGTAAAATGGGGAGGGCTAGTAGCAGGTGGAATATAGTAAAGAGGAAAGTGGACAAGAATATGATACCCTGGGACATGGCCGGGCCTTGCCTTTAGAATGTTGAGTTTTCCAGTTTAATGAGGAAAGTGATAGAATGAATGAATGAATGTATGGGAAGTGAAGTGTGTTCTTTGTTTATGGTGGGAGGAGAGAGAGAGAAAGAGAAGGGAAGGGTGGGTATAATAGTAATAAAGGTATTGTTGGTATGGTTGTGTTTGTTAGTAGTTACTCTAGTAGATAGATCTTAATTGTTGGCTAAATTGTGTCAAGAAACAATGATTATTGTTGGCAGGATTTCAGTGTATTTTTAATGAGCTTTCAGTCTTTGGTCAAAGATATTATGTTACTAATTAGATTTAATATGCATTTTCAGTACTTCTTACTGTTATAAGTTTGTTTTGTTGTAAACATCAACCATAACTATTTGGAAGAATGTTGAGCATACTATAGTATATATATAGGAGCTAAAGTGGCAAAGCAAGAGCTTTTTCAATCATAAGTAGTAACATGGTGGATAGCATTAGAATTACAATTTTATCTTTCATTTGCTTTTCCTTTTTAATGACATCCTTGACATGGCTTCCTATTCACTTTTCCTCCAATATTAAAAGAAGAGGGAATGCGACGGCAGGTTCACTCAGAAACTTCAATTCTATCTTTTTTGCCACTTTAACTTATTTGATGCAAAAATATCCACTTTATCAAAACTGCCTCTTCTTTTTGTTGAGGAACTTTAACCTCAATTGGCTGTGACATAAGAATGATGGACAGGATACACGACCAGGTCGTGTATTATTTTCGGACATGATGCACGACCTGTGGACATGATACACGACCAGGTCGTGTATCATGTATGTGGTCGTGTATCATGTCGGACATGATGCACGACCTGGTGGACATGATACACGACCAGGTCGTGTATCATGTATGTGGTCGTGCATCATGTCCGACATGATACACGACCGGTCGTGTATCATGCCTTGTGGTCGTGTATCATGTCCGACATGATGCACGACCACATACATGATACACGACCTGGGTGACATGGTCGTGTATCATGTCCATCAGGTCGTGCATCATGTCCGACATGATACACGACCTGGGTGACAGTGAGGGTGAGGGTGAGAATAAATTATATAAGGGTATAATGGACAACACACATGAAAAGTGGGTAATTTTACAATTTCAAAGTCAAAGTGACAGAAAAGTGGATTCCCACTTTCTGCATGGGTACAGTAAATTTTTCCCCTTAAAAGAACATAGCATTGCGCACGTGCGTCATTTTCAGTTCGAGAGGGATGAAAATACATGTTGTATTTCAGCATTTCCGATACTGATAAAGAGGTCGTGAACTACAAATATTTCCTTCTATAAATTCCCAACACCATAAAGAATTAAAAGATCTTGATAATATTTCATAAACTAGGGGCATGTTTGGTTGGGGTTGATCCAACCTCTCATCGGTTGGGTCAATCTAACCTCATGTTTCTTTGGGCTAGTTTGGTCAAGTCGAGGTATTAGAGTTTGATGGGGGGAGATCAATCACAAATTCCAACACTACTTTAATCATTCTCTCAATCATTAATAACTACCTCTTGCACATATCACATCACATTTTACAATTAATAATTAAATATCACACTCCAACCATAACCCAGCTACCTAACCAAACATCACTTTCTAACACCCCCAACCACTTCCCCCCAGCCCAGCCACCCAACCCCAACCAAACATTGCCTATGTGGAAACAGTTTATTGTACTATTCAAAACTCTTTGGCTATTTACTTATGGCGAGAGGAGATTGGAGTACTAGGTTGAGAGAAATAAAGTGGAAAAAAAAATTTGATTAAATAAACGGACATTTGATTTTGTTGGTTGAAAATTGAGTTGGCGTTTGTTTTTAGTATAAAAGGCAGAGGCGGAGGCATGCTAGGCCTGTACTGGGCTTAAGCCCAGAACAACTGCTGTAGTGGTTAATTTTTACTACTATGATTCTTCAGTTTTAAATTGTTAGCCCATCCCTAATCTGCCTTGTCTTCTTGTTATTTCAGCAACTTATGCTCAATATTTTTCTCTTTACAACTTTTGAATACAAGGATAAAGTAAAATGTCAACACATGGAGTTAGATGAAACACGTGGATTTGGGCATTTGGGGACTCGCAATTTCTTTAGGCTACCAATTAAGTGCAAATGTTTAATTAGAGTATTTATAAAAACATATGGTTGTAGCCATTTTTAAAGGTAAATACCTTTAATAGTGAAAATGCTTCTCTATTTACGGTGGACACAATTTAATGTATTCACACGTGTAAATATTTTATCCTCAAGTTATGGATGAAATAATTAGTTGCATTTTATAGATCTGGACACGCCAACTAGTGTGCATTAATCAAACATGTTTCAAACGAGCGTTTGACGAACAATCTTAAATCGAGTAGTTTGAATTTGATTTTAGGTCTAACTGCAATGAATGGTTAAATATTACTCCCTCTGTCCCGGCCTAACTTGCCTACTTTGATCGGGCACGGAGATTAAGAAAAAACAGATTTTGTGGAATCTTTGATTTTTTTAAAGGTGGAGATTTTGAGGGTGAAGATTGTGAGAGAAATTTATCATTTATAGGTTGACAAGTTAATTTGGGACAAACCGAAATTGCAGCACGGAGATAGTAATACACACACACACACACACATATATATATATAGCAATGATATGGAACCCACGAGTGAGTTTTCTTATAGAGTCCACCTGTTCATATATTCTGCCACCTCACACTCACACCATTAATAAAAACACCCTATATATATTATTCCTTCCTCGCCTCTTACTCCGGAAAATAAATAAAAAAATTACTTTCACACCACTAACAAAAACTCGTTATATTTTTTATTCCTTTCTCGCCTCTTACTCACCAAAAAAAAAAAAAAAAAAAAAAAAAATCACTTGTTTCCACTATGTAAGATTTTTTTCTTCCCAAAATTATTTTATTCGTTTTATTTTTTCTCTCTCAGAAAATAAAATTTTTCCAATATACTAGATTCTTTTCTTCCCAAAATAATTTTTCGTTAATTTTTTCCTCTATCATCTCTGTCCTAAAAAGAGTTTATGATAGAAATGAGAAAAGCTAAAAAAAAAAAAAAATTAACGAAAAATTATTTTGGGAAGAAAAGAATCTAGTACAGTGGAAATTTTTTATTTTCTAAAGAGAAGATATATAAAAAAACCTTGCATATTGGAAAAAGTGATTTTTTATTTTTCGGAATAAGAGACAAGAAAGGAATAAAAAATATAGCGAGTTTTTGTTAGTGGTGTGAAAAATAATTTTTTTATTTTTCGGAGAGAGAAGATATAAAACGGATAAAAATATCTTGCATATTGGAAAAAAGTGATTTTTTATTTTTCGGAATAAGAGACAAGAAAGGAATAAAAAATATAGCAAATTTTTGTTAGTGGTGTGAAAAGTGATTTTTTAATTTTTCAAGTAAGAGACAAGGAAGGAATAATATATATAGCGTGTTTTTGTTAGTGATGTGAGTGTGATGTGACGGAATATGTAAACAGGTGGGCTCTATAAGAAAACTGACCGGTGGGTTCCATATCATTACTATATATATATATATATATATATATATATATATATATATATATATATATTAATTTTTAGCCAACCCTATCAATAAATCCTGATTCCGCCGCTGATAAAAGGTGATGTGATATGTAAATAGATTGCCAGCAACCCCAAAGAAAACACGGCTCGATTGACCAAATCCTCAATAGATTATGCCAAGTCATAAGTAAACACACCCTTTGAATAGTTATGGTACTATATCAAGCATTTATTAATATATGTGAAGTCGCCTATAAGGAATACAACTTATATTATACTGTAACAAACTTTTTTCTATCCACCTTTATACTAAAAATAGGAATATTTGTTCCCCCAATTTACCCTTAAACCAACTACACAAATTTGAATCCTATATTTTAATTTTCGGTTCAGTCATATAACGTTTAATATTCCATCATTTTGTTCTATTTGGTTCTCTTAATATCTCACCATGTAATATTAGATTCCAAGCATAGAGAATGATATCAGAACCCTGAGTTTATTTAGAAATTATAAATTATTTATTACATTATGTACTATCCTAACGGTGGAGACGTCACAAGAGATTTATGAATCCGAAAAAAAATTAGAGAAAGAAAACTCTATAGAATTACTCGAGAGAAAGCTCAAGTAATAACAAGGAATATTTTCAGATTCTGGAAAGCCAAAACCAAGATTTGTTTGGAGAATTACTCCAAAGATGTGACAAAACTCTTAAAAGAAGTAATGAGCTCAGCCAAGAGTTACATCAGCCTTTCGAAATACCAAGTTTGGATGAAATGAGAGAAGAAATCCGCTGAATGACTCTTACATAGGAGATACCTATAGAAGGTAATGCAATCGATTTTCACGACTTTTTCAGCATCCATGGAAGATTTCCTATAAAGGAGATCTGGAGAAGACGACCCAACCAGTCCCCATAAAAAATTCAGAAACCTCATTTGCTTTCTAGGAGAAAATATGATGGGACCTAATTGAGAAGAAATCGGTGGAGAAAATCTAAGGTTTCTGATTTTAAAGAAATCCAGAAGATCGTCCAGAGTTATGGAGTGATCATCCTCAACCACCAGAAGGAGATCATCAAAACACTCAAGGAGGTTCAAAAGAGATTGGGCATCTTGGAAACCAAGTCAAGTACGTCAAGGAGAAGAGAAGGAGGATGACTACCACCGTCTTTCGGTACAGAAGCTCTTTTACATCAAATGGGGAAAACTACATAAGTAAAATGGAGCCAAGGGATAGTGAAAAGATGATTGCGTTCCTAAACCAGATGAATCTATCCTAATATATATATATATATATATATATATATATATATATATAAAGTAAATTTAGATGATTTACACGATCTTGCACAATCATTTATGAGATTAGGTCTTGTAGATTTAAAATGTAGGAGAATGCATTGTCGGGGCAACAATTGATCCCCAGAAATACACCTTGGAATCCAACCAATGCGGGAGAAAGTGTGGGGTCCCATAATCCACCAACAAATGTCACTATGCCACATGTTGGAGATTTCATTGCAGATGACAACACCGGTCATCGTGCAGGAACAGGAAGGAGAACCCAATGGTCAAACTTCAGTCAAACGCCTTATGAGAAATCTTAGTTGGATCCAATCCATCCATCTAAACATGGATATATTTGACTTCAAGAACAGATTGTGCAACTGAATACAAATATGGGCAACAGGGAGGTCCAAATTAAGTTTTCAGAGACCCATCTAGGTCAGATGGCGAAGTGAGTTGGAAGTGCACATCAAGCGGAAAACTTCCAGTGATACTGAGCCTGATCCTGAGGATTGGTGTCTTGCATTCATTAAGGGAAAATAAGGTGAGCAAGTGAAAGAGGAAAGAACAATTGGAGGAAATAAGGATGTTGAAGAGGAGGTTTCTAGAAATAAGAAACAAACAGTCGAAATGCTAAAGGAGGCTGAAAAGTCAATCTCTATTTTTTGTGTTTCTTTACCTTCATATTTGCACAGAAATGCCAATCCCAAAGTCTGTTTCGCAGGTGTGTGAAAGGTGATCCCTCGATATGGGAAGAAAATAAAAAAACCAGTCGGGAGAAGACGAAGGAAAGGGATATTAAAGGAGGCGAGCACATGGAAAGATGCAGAGCAACAATGCAAACTCAACTCCCTCTAATGTTAAACGATCCAAGGAGTTTCTCGATCGCATGTTTTATTAGAAAAAGTAAATTCGATAACATGCTTTGTGATTTAGGGTCTGCCGCTAATTTAATGCCTATAGGAACTTACCAAAAATTAAATATAAGAAAATACAAAGCAACCTTGACTACTATCGAATTAGCTACGTACTATGAGGATAGTTGAGGATGTTTTATTGCAAGTTGGTACACTAGTTTTTCTGGTATACTTCACGGTAGTTGATTTAAAAAAAATATAAAAATCTACCAGTGCTCGTAGGACACTCATTCTTGACCACAAGCCTAGCTATCTATATATATATAATAAGCCAAGTCAGCCGGAATTAGTAAGTACAATTTTTTCCCGCCCATTTTATAGTTTCCTAAATTAGATGAAATTTTGAATTTTGAATTTTGAATGCTACAATATTATTTTAAGTTAATTTCCGGAAATACAGCAACAACAACATTCTGTTTTGTTTTTTTTTTTTTTTTCGGGTGCATGATACGCATGACTTTGAAATTTTAATTTTGAAAATTTAAAGTTTTAAACAATTCTTATCCAAAAGCTTTTCGCACACTTAAATACACCATTTTCATTAAATAAGAATATCGATTCCAACAGGGTAATTATTCATTTCACAGTGAGCCAAGGTCAGTTTCATTTGATTAATATTTGATTTGATTTAGTTGTTTGTAGTTCTGCCTCTTTTTCATTTCTCGAGTTTGGTTACAGTTTTTAATTCAGAAATATAGTGATCAAATATCCCGATTATTCTAATGTTCTTTCATTCCTATTGATTTAGTGATTACATTTTTTTGGATTCAGATATAGCAGTAAGTTCAAATCTCTCTTCATTATACGTTGACAACTTTTATAGGTCCTTCACCATGAATGCACGAAATGGACGTCCTGCAAATCAAGAAACTAAGAAATCAACAACATTGAAGATTGATTATACCGAAAATAAATTTAAGGTAAACTGTAGATTTTTTTTATTTTTTTTTTAATCTTATGGTTTAATATGTAAATACGGCCAATTTGTGCAACTAAAGAAGTTTATTTAATTATAAAATTTTGCATATACAATAAAAAACAATCTATTGGATAAATATGTCCTATAAAAAATTACTTATTATTTTAAATATATTCCGAATTGATTTCCACTGGGTACATATATCTCCTACAAAAAAAAAAAAAAAACAGATTATTCTAAATATTCTCAGATTTGATTTTCATTGGATAAATATATCTCCTAAGATTATTGAAAATATTTTAATATTTGATTTCTGATTGGATATCCTACCTTTAAAAACACCATTAACTCCACAATTATTCAGAATCCTAAAATTTTATGAATTCCCACGCTCTGAAATAACAGTAGAAAAGATGAAGGTTAAGGCTTCTTTGAACGATGAATTTGACAAGACACCAACAATATTTTTCTTTATTCAGTATAGGAGCCACATGTCTAATACACTGGTACTGATTTATATATTATGTATGTCACGCTAATTTTTTCAGCTATTCAACATGAAATATTTATTGGTACCTGTTTTTTTGTATAGGTATTACCTTATGACTTTGTTGAAGAATTCAAAAAAAAAGAAACAATTCCACCAGGTTTTGGTTTGAAGAACGACTTCAACAAGTATTGGGATACACACACCAAAGTGGATGAAGACGGCAGTGTACGTCTAACCAATGGATGGGAGGTATTTGTATCTAATAATTGTTTGGAAACAGGTGACTTGCTCATTTTCTCATATGATGGAATAGTGATATTAAAAGTAAACGTGTTTACAAAAGATGGAGTCTTCAAAACAAACATATATGGCAGTGAAAGTAATCCTTACACCAAAGGTAAGACAATTTATAATTCAAACAGTCAATTATTTTCTTACAAACAACACATCTAAATATTATTTTCAAAGTTATAGTATAATGGTTTTATTTATTTTCAGATATTCACAAAAATTTAGAAAGGACCTTTGTTCCAGAATACGTTCTTAAACACATTGCTGATCAACTTCAAAAAGGAGAAAATACTCAGATTCAATATGAAGAAGGTCAAACTAGCCAAATTCCAGTCTCTTTCAATTTGGAGATATGTAAAACATATAGTGCTCGGAAACGATTGGTAATTCAAATAAAAATATTATCTTTTTTATTTACAATTTGAAATAATTATTATTGTATATATCTACATCTAATTTTATTTTGAATAATTTTTTTCAGCCGATCCCTATCAAATTTTGGAGAGAACAACTGACAACAGAACAAAAGAGATCAACAAAGGTCATTCTGACAGCCAATGGTAATACATGGATTGTGAAGTTGAAGAAGAGGAAAGATAGAGTAAACATGGAAGGGGAAGAAACTGGAGCCTTTATAACGAATTATTTAAGTAGTTCTGATACAGAGTGGACATTTTACTTACAAAACAGTGAAGATCTCAGTTTCATGTAGAGAAAAAATAATTTACCCATAATCGTTGTAATTAAAATTCAATCCTTTTGTTCAGCTACAGTACTATGAATTTCAAGTTTCAGATTTTAATTAGTAAATTTCCACAATGAAATAGTTTTTATCTACACATTCGAGAGGAATGATTGATACTTTTCCCAGATTATTAACATGAATGGAGCCAGATATGCAATATATATTATAAAATTTACATCTACATTTAAAAATAATAAACAAACAACCAAAATCAGATAATTGACAATTCCTATCAAGAAATAACACTTCCCTACAAATTCAAGAGCAATATTTTATATTTATCCCATATTGTAAAATGATATGATGCAAATATGCAACAACAGTACAATGTTTACAACTACACTCATAAAAATATATATATATATATATATATATATATATATATATATATAATAGAATTGACAATCTCGATCGTAATAATAACTTCGGTTTATCAATTATACAAAAAGCTTTGAAAGAACACCAAAAATATTTTGATTGACCATACAAAATTACATCTAACACACAATTATTGCATGAATTATTATGAGAAATATGTCCGTGGGAAGAAACATTATGAATTTTTAGATACTTTATTAAAATGAACAAAAAAAAAAAAATAATAAGATTAAAATAAATCAATGCCTTTTATTAAAAAGTAAATCAACAGTAACGTTCGTATTAATATTGATTTACTTTTATATACTTTTTTAAATAATAAGTATTGTTCATGTTAATTATATTTTAGAGGATAACACTTAACAAATGTTTATGTTTTAAATTATATATTGCAATGTTAATGATTATTCTAAGAGTGATTTTTTTCTAAAACCAACAGTTATTATTGATTCTGCATAACATATATATAAACAACCAAATAAAGATAAGAGTAAATTAATATGTAATTTAATGATGCACAATTTATTATAAACATAGTTTTAATATTTATAATCCTATAACGTCTGGACATAATTATAAATAATTAAATCACTCCAAGTTTAAAGCAAGACTTTATAAATAGATGAAATATAGTCAATATTTTACAATAAGATATCTATAAAATTATTTTTTAACAATTTCATGTAAAGTAATATATCATATATTTAATGAATTAACAGTATTTTTATGCTATCTAATTCCATTAATTAAAATGTAAATGATTTATATTCCCAAATTTATATGGTATAATATAGATATACGCATATATACATGTACAATTCTGACTTAAGTATTGACATATAAATATATACATATAAATATCTACTGACATACATACGAAACTTAAAATATATTATGTCTATATTAAAAATACACTATATTATATGAAATTTATCTATAGATTATGTTACTAGATTCCAGTGAATACTGTTGTAAATCATATATACAAAAAAATATATTGTGTTATCCATATATATCCGGTCTCAGTAATTTACTTCTGTCAACAGAATTTAAAAAACATAATTCAAACGTGACTATTTTAATACTAAGTTCAAAAAAAATTGTGAAGTGCAGTTGAGATATTTAAGCATTGTATATATTCGGTAACATATTTAAATTCAAATGTGACTGAACGGATAAGTTAAAAATATATATATATATAGTGTGTATTTATATTCCCGTATTTGTACGCAAGAATATAGTGTAATCTATATATAAATATATATATAGGTAAATATATATATACGTACACAGTTTTATACTTCTGTGTAACCTAAAAATACGCTAAAAATATAGTGTAACCTAATAATACGCGGTATGTTTAACAGATTTAAAAAACTTGACGCGTGAATACTAGGGTTTTAAATCAACTATATATATATATATAGGCCCCTTACGTCATATTCATCAACACAATTTTGGCTCTTCATTTCGAAGTATAAAAAATCAATGGCTCCAGTTTTCAACAAGGTTGATGACCTCACTCCCGAAAAAATGTTGTGGGCAATAAAGGTCCGATTAGTGAGAGCTTACATAGTTCCTATGTGGGGTCGTACGGATGAGGCCTACAGTTTCGATCTCATTTTCAGAGATCGTGAGGTAAAATTATGATCTGTCTTATTGTTATAATAATTTGTATATTCTGAATATTATGATCTCATTGCTGTATGCTCGACGTTTATGTTATTTTGGATTTACTGTTTATAAGGGGGGCACCATTCACGCCAATGTCAAGAAGTCACTTATAGAGTTGCATAAACCTAAACTAAAAGTGAGAGGACTCTATATCATCTCAAATTTTCTGGTTTCTGAGGTTAATCCAAAAATTACATATAAACCATGCGAGCATCCATACAAAATTCAATTCATAGGAAAGACGAAGATTGTCCAACTTCGAGATGATACATTTCCTTCGAATGTGTACAACTTTGTCTCCTATGATGTCATTCATTCTATGGATGCAAGTACATGCTCCAAACTTTTTGGTAATTTTCCTTATAACTTCGAAACCCTAATTGTTATTTTTTTTTAAAATTTCATACAGTTTATCCAATAGTTATATTCTTTTTTTATCATACAGATGTGATTGGTAGGGTGGTTGGCAAAGAACCACCCACAAATCTTCAAGTGGCAAAACTGTTATGGACATACATTTGGAGGACCTAGAGTAAGCACCAAATCATTTTAAATAATGCAGTAAATATGATATCAAAAGATTGTCTTTTATTACTACTTTTTCTGATGTATTATTTTGTATTTTTTGTTACTATTTTAGGAATAGGAGACTGACCATAACACTTTGGGATGAGTATATAGAGTCAGTTTTACCTTTCTTGAATGAAGATAGCACTGAACCAATTGTTGTGGTGATGCAATTTGGGAGGTTAAAGGAGTATTTGTGTAAGAATTATAGTACTTAATACTTGATGTATACATATATTTTTATCACAAATTACGAATTAATATATTTTAGACTAGATACATCATATTGTTATTTCGTTCTTTAACCTTTTATCCATAATACAGACGAAAAGCAAGTGACAAACACATATCACATAACGAAGACAGTAGTTAACGGATCAGATCCACAGATCAAGGCATTTTGTCAAAGGTAACGTTATATATAAAATAAACAAATTTTTATCTTTTTTATCCCTAAACCAAATATATATGTCAAAGTATGATCTTAAAATTTATTCAAATACAGGTTGGGAAAAAGACCAATCACATCTCCATGTGTTAGCACTATTTCCGACCTCTCTGGGACATCTATTATTTCAGAATTCACAAGCGGTGTTGCTAATGTCTGTACTATTTCTCAACTTTTTGAGAAATCAACTAAGGTTTGTTAGATATTTGTATGATCTCAACTAACTCATAAATTTAAATAATGGTTTTTTTTGTATAGACAAAAAAATTCAAATTATCTTAATGTTCAACAATTATACTTATGATCTACTTGATTTAGGAGGGGCTTTTTGGGATTTCGGGTACAATCGTTGAAATTGAAAATGAAGAGAACTGCTACTACAGATCCTGTAATACATGCTTCAGAAAGGTTTCACTCAATGGTGAGAAGTACAAATGCTGCAAATGCGGTGTTCAAAAGGGATTGGAAAACTACAGGTAAATTGTCAAAATTGAATTATGATCATAAGTATAGTGTAATTGGTTCATAAATTCTTAGTCGTAATAAACATAATAATATCATTTTATTTATATACAGGTTCAAAGTTGAGATACGTGTTCATGACGGGAAAGCTAATGCTTTGTTTGTCTGTTGGGATAAAGAGGGTGTGAACTTAATGGGAATGAGAGCTGCTGATTTCAAGAAGAAGATGGTGAGAATCAAACATATGTTTTTTAATTATTTTATATATAAACAACAATTAATTTGAATAAATTTTAAATTTTTTACACCCATTGGATATGTGGATTAATAAATTATCTAAATGTAGGAAACCGAGAGAGATGGTTTACTGGAAGAAATTGCGAATCTAGGTGGGCGCAAAGTCCTACTTAAGGTAAAGGTTAACAAAGATGGGTCAGGTAACCTCAATAAAGCTTTCACAGCCATAAAGATTTCAGACGATATAGAAGTCATAGCACGATTTGAAGAGTCATATAACACACCTAAGGTAATTTATTATATGAATTTATAATAAAAAAATATAAAGGCATAAATAATTATTAAAACTAACATGTAATTTTGGATGTTTATAGGGAGATGACAATATTTCTTCTGTTTATCCATCAGAGTCTGTAAATGCTAATGTAAGTTTTTCCTACGCCACATACTATTTTGCAGATTGAATTATAAAATACATATTTATAAAATATTTTTATTCATTTTTCGTAAAATATTATCAGGAATCTACAGAATCTGATGATGAGGTGAACACACCCGAGAAGACTAATCAGACAGTGGTTGAAGATGATGAGGTTGTTAGATCTACACCTATTGATGGAGGCCAACCAGTTAAACGAAGGCTAGATGAATCATTTTCTACCAATAAGAAGCCAAAAGGCGTGGTGGTCAAGAAAGAGAAGCCGTGAATCTGTTTTCTTTATAATTTGTTTTGTCCTTTTTATATTCAGTTTGGAGTTATTTGAACAATATTTTTTCAATTTTAGTTCCGCATGTTTCTTATTGTTTCGGTCAGTATGAGACTTATGCTTGGGCTATTTTCAACGCCTACATTTATTCGGTACATGTTTTTTGTTTTTATCATCATTTGCCTATTCAATGTGAACTATATCTTTCAATTTAAGTCTGTAACATTATAATTCGCACTCAGCTCAAAATAAAGTCATTGTAATCATTAAGGTTCACAAGAAATAGAACATGCATGTTTTTCCCAACAGAATAAAGAATTATCCGATTCTTATATAAAATATTTTATATAAGAATAATCCTTTAGATTATTTGTTTCTCAATTCTATTAACTGATATCGGAATTTTTACTAATAATAATAACATTAAACATTCGAAACATCTTCTATCAATAAATTTTCATTACTTAGAACTACATCTGGTACAATAAAAAAATTATTCTACTTTTTATTATATTTACTCAAAAACACAAAATAAAAAACAATGTAAATTTAAAAATGTGTATAATAAATTTAATTATATCAAATGCTTTACGTTTTTAAAAAAAAATGGAATTGTATATGTAAAGGAAAAAATTTATAACATAGATGTAAAAAAAATAAAAACAATGTTTTCTTTATAATTTGTTTTGTCCTTTTTATATTCAGTTTGGAGTTATTTGAACAATGTTTCTTCAATTTTAGTTCCGCATGTTTCTTATTGTTTCGGTCAGTATGAGACTTATGCTTGGGCTATTTTCAACGCCTACATTTATTCGGTACATGTTTTTTGTTTTTTATCATCATTTGCCTATTCAATGTGAACTAGATCTTTCAATTTAAGTCTGTAACATTATAATTCGCACTCAACTCAAAATAAAGTCATTGTAATCATTAAGGTTCACAAGAAATAGAACATGCATGTTTTTCCTAACAGAATAAAGAATTATCCGATTCTTATATAAAATATTTTATATAAGAATAATCCTTTAGATTATTTGTTTCTCAATTCTATTAACTGATATCGGAATTTTTACTAATAATAATAACATTAAACATTCGAAACATCTTCTATCAATAAATTTTCATTACTTAGAACTACATCTGGTACAATAAAAAAATTATTCTACTTTTTATTATATTTACACAAAAACACAAAATAAAAAACAATGTAAATTTAAAAATGTGTATAATAAATTTAATTATATCAAATGCTTTACGTTATTTAAAAAAATGGAATTGTATATGTAAAGGAAAAAATTTATAACATAGATGTAAAAAAAATAAAAACAATGTTTTCTTTATAATTTGTTTTGTCCTTTTTATATTCAGTTTGGAGTTATTTGAACAATGTTTCTTCAATTTTAGTTCCGCATGTTTCTTATTGTTTCGGTCAGTATGAGACTTATGCTTGGGCTATTTTCAACGCCTACATTTATTCGGTACATGTTTTTTGTTTTTATCATCATTTGCCTATTCAATGTGAACTAGATCTTTCAATTTAAGTCTGTAACATTATAATTCGCACTCAACTCAAAATAAAGTCATTGTAATCATTAAGGTTCACAAGAAATAGAACATGCATGTTTTTCCTAACAGAATAAAGAATTATCCGATTCTTATATAAAATATTTTATATAAGAATAATCCTTTAGATTATTTGTTTCTCAATTCTATTAACTGATATCGGAATTTTTACTAATAATAATAACATTAAACATTCGAAACACCTTCTATCAATAAATTTTCATTACTTAGAAACTACATCTGGTACAATAAAAAAATTATTTTACTTTTTATTATATTTACTCAAAAACACAAAATAAAAAAAAAATGTAAATTTAAAAATGTGTATAATAAATTTAATTATATCAAATGCTTTACGTTTTTTAAAAAAATGGAATTGTATATTTAAAGGAAAAAATTTATAACATAGATGTAAAAAAAATAAAAACAATATTGAAGACGGATGGAAAAAACACTGCAGCTGATATTGTTTTAATTTGTAATGTTCAGGAATGATATAAGTAAAATATATTTAATGAAACATGGTTTATCTTTAAAAGTCTAGAATAGTTTTAGTAAAAAAATTCTAAAAATTAGGAGGAATTATCTTAAGATATGGTTATCAATTATCAGAATCCAACTAACAAATTTATTGATAGACAAAAATTCCTGATAATAAGGAGGCAGTATATCAAGTATCAACCCTATCAAATAAAAACTGATACCACAGTAAATCTATTATAATAAATCTAAATATATCCCACCCGTGCCAAAACCTATTTTTCCTAGGTATATAATAGACGCAACAGATGCCATCAACATATCACACAGAATACACCTCAAATACAAACAACGCTTTGAGAGAGCATAAAAATAAACAAATACACACGCAGCAGATTCAAGAACAAACCACATCAGTAGGATGGCTCATACAAAAAACATCCCGTCTAACAACAAAACAAAAGGTTAGATATACTTACTTTGATTTTGATGATACTTCCAAGTTTCCTGATGTTCAATGTTGGAAATCTTTTGACTTTTATCCTGCATAATATTCGACAGTTAAACTTATGTGTTAGTTTGATATTATCTAAATTCTATTATATGTATTATTGTATAGTCACTGTTGTTTATGATGAAATCTTTTAAACAACTGTTATAGGAGTAAAAAATCTTGGCTGTAAATGTTGACTGTTATAAGTTATGTTCATACTTAAGATTTATGGAAACAAAGGACAATTATAAAAACTGTTTTTTTTTTTTTGTTATATGAGACAACCGCACAAAGTATTAATCACTATACTCAACAATATGTAGATGCAAGTAAATAAGTTTTATTTGTTTAAAAAAATTGAATTTTATTTAATGGTAAGTAAATGAACAGTAAGAATGTTTACATGATTTAAATTAATTTTATTAAGGTATACTTAACCGATTTTTTGTTGCAAGTTTACATTTATTCACTTAACATAAACTACTTAATAAAGGAAGTAACTTAAACAAATCAACAAAAATAAAAAAATAACAGAAAAATGTCAACAAATTCTGGGAAATACTTATCTTTTTCATAGTATATTGGTGAATGACACTGATCTTCTAGCCGCCAATGTTTTTCCTTAACCTACAAATGACATATTTAAAAATACATAAACAAGCAACAAAACATAAAGATCTATAGTAATATATCAAATAAAGAAAGTTCGTTAAGGATAAATATGTGAAATACTCATCTTTTTTCACAGAATCTTGAAAAGAGACTGATCTTCTTGCAATCTATGGTACATTCAAACTGCAATTAACATATTCAAACATATGTAAACAAACAACAAAAAGATTAGAGATAACATTAATGAACTATATATCAATTTAACATACAGAAACAGTATACAGAGACAGTAAATTGTATTAATAATATTCAGAATATTAATACTGTGTAAAATACAATTCTCAATCTTATTATCTCACTATACCAAAATACAGAAACAGTAGAAATATTGGGTCGGGTTTGTAGAACACTAAAAAATTGAACAAAAAATTTACATGTTTATTTAGATTTTACTCTCTCATCAACTTGATTGATGGAACATCTGAATTATATGCCAATAATTGTTCATCATTTGCTTGTGTGGAATGGGATATGAACTGTTCTTCACCCACCCATTGAAAAACAATCAACCACTCCAATTATAAGAAAACAAATAATCATGTATTAGTATTCAAACATTCAAGACATCAAAATTGGAAAAAAAATGTTAAACATATGGTATTACAGTAATGATTATACCTTTTTTGAATAGTCCTCTCCTGCATGTGATCCAAACTTAGCAATAAGTTTGATAGGACAATATATATAATCTTAAAATTAGCAATAAGTTAGATAGTACAATATAAATGATCGTTTATGCAGACATCTATACACCATGATTGTAACTTAATCTGTTTTTAATTGAGAAATTGCAACTCTTTCAAAAAAATCAAAATCAAACAAAGATAAATGATGCACATTAATAAACTCAACAACTAATTCAGATATATGTATGATTAAACAAAAAAAACCAAGTTAGGTCTTAACAAAATGTGTATTGATAAATCTAATAATTTGCATGTCTTAACAGATAATTAAAAAATGTAGTAAAATATTTAGATCTACTATTTGAACTGTCAGATCTGTTGTTTTATAAGTATCATCTCTCTTTAAAATTACATAAATTAGAGCTATAAACATACACAAAAAAAAAAAAAAAAAAAAATTACATAAATGATTAGATCTGCGATTTAAACTTACAGGACTGTTGTTTTCAAACTATATCTCATCGGATTTAGTAAATTTGAAGAAAAACCAAAAAATGATATACACAAATCTTTAGATCTCCTAATTTCACTTACAAATCTGTTCTTTTGAAACAAAAACTCGCCGGAAAAAGGAATTTATACGCCGACGAGTACATTAAAACTGTAGATCTGAAAAAGAAAACGGACACAGAATAACCAATGGTATTTCTATAGATCGATTTTATATATACTAAAAAAGTATAACACGATCTAATTTTTCTTGAGAAATTGCAGCTCTTTCTAAAAAATCTAAATAAAATGAAGACAAATGATGCACATTAACAACTCCAGAACTAACTATGATATTATGTATGATTAAACAAAAAAAATACTGGGTTAATTCTTTACAAGACTGTGATTTTGATAGATCGAATAATCTGCATGTCTTAACAAATAATTAAAAATTGCATAAATTATAGCTATAAATACAAAAAAAAAATTGAAAAATTAAAATGATTAGATCTGCAATTTAAACTTACAGATCTGTTGTTTTCAAACAATATCTCATCGGATTTAGTGAATTTGAAAAAACATAAAAAAAGAAAATGATATACACAAACCTTTAGATATCCTATTTTCGTTTACAGACCTATTTTAATCGTTCACAAAAACTCGCCGGAAAAAGGTCACAGAATACCTCGACGAGTAGATTAAAACCTTAGATCTGAAAACAACAGGAACAATATTAACAGTATATAAACAAATGAAAAGATTGAATACGATGAGAGATTGTGCTTTATTTGTACATATAAAAGTGCAGCACTTCCATATGTGAACATAGTTTAGGAGAGAGAGTATTAGACGCATGTATTGTGGAGGATATGAAAAGAGGCGACGAGTGGGTAGTGAGAGAAAGTGGACTGATGATATAGATGAAACAGCTGTAAACATTATGTAATGGCGGTCCAAATTCCTACATGTAGATTGAGTACCTGTTGGAGGTGATATTTATAGAGTAAGAGTTCACGTGACTTATAAAATTCAGTTTCCTGGGCTTTTTGATAGGGCATATTGATATTGGGCCACAACATATCATGATTGTTGGACTATTTTTCAATCAAAATCATAATTGAGCCCATTAACAAGAATTGTTGATGAATAAAGTTGGGTCTTGAATTTATGATAAATGATTTGGGTTCATTTATTATATATATAGATATGTAACAAATAGCAGTTCATTTTTTGTTTAAATAAATTTGGCCTTTTAATCAATTGAATATTTGCAACATTAAAAATAAAATATTATGAGATCCAATTATTTTAGTAAAATTAATGACATGCATTTTTCAGAATTTGTTTGAAATGCCAAATAAATAATGACACATCTATTTCAAATTTGTTAGCTAATTAATTTCAAATAAATAATGAGATCTAATTAATTTATAAAAAAAATTCATCACCTATAGGTTTGTAAGAAATATTTAAAAAAATTTATACGAAATATGATAACATTTATTTGTTATGCTATATATTCCTTTTTAGAATAGTATGGATTAATATTAGATTAAAAAATTTAGTTGCAATTATTTTAAGTAATTATTACTTTTATCTAAATAGAAGTTTTTATTCATTTATTTGTGAGGTGGTATGTTTCATATAAGAGAATATATTTTAAGTTTTAATTTCGCTAATATAAATTATTAGGTCATATATATATATATATATATATATTTTTTTTTTTTTTTAAAAAAAGATTATAATAGTTTTGTTTCATGCCATTTTAAGGGTGTGAACTTAATAAATATATTAAACTTTTTTTTTTCTAAGTGTTGTTATTATAATCTAATAAATTCACATATTGAATTTTGTTATTTATGATATGTTCAAAATATATATGTACAGAAAGTCCTCAGATCCATACAAGTTTGATGATGCGTAGATCAGTTGTCATGACCCCATTTAACAGACGTCCTGGATTTTCAGTGGATTCATCATACTTTACTCCTAAACCTAGGAATCCTTTTGGTGACATCACAAACGGTACTTAATACATATACAAATTATAATCTTACTTTTACTGTCATTTATTTAAAATTATACAATTTAAATAATATATTTTGTGTATTATAAATTGTTGTTAGTGCCCGGAACAAGTAGTAGATTGGGCATAAATAACTCCCGACCAACTCCATTTTCTTCAAAGGATGCATCAGTTATTATTGACTTGGATGAAGAAGAAACAACATATTGCGCTTCAGGTATTTTTCTGTAAATTATTACATGTTTATGGTAAATGCTATTAAATATTTAAAAATGATTACATGATAGTTTTTTTGTATATTAAATTTCTAATATGTCAAGTGTTGAATATATTTTATTTATGCATTTCAAAATCAACTAACAATTTTCAATTTCCATTTATTTTTATGCAGTGGCACCTATAAAAAAAAAAAGGAAACAAGGTAAAAGAGGATCCAACATATTAAATAAAGAACCAGTAGTAGTTGATTTGGAAGATGATATGATTCTGAACAATACAACTGGGGACATGAGTCAAAAACTAAATATTGTTCATGAAGAAAATATACGTGTTGTAGAAGGTATTTTAAGTTTTGGTACTGTAATCTCTACGTTACCATTTTATAGTATACAAAGCATAAATTTAATAGTTACTGATTTTTATATATATATATTTTTTTAAAGATATGGACATAGAAGAAGTTAATGGTAATCAAGATCCTCATGTCCAAAATGATATCGGTACTAAAACGACGTCCATTCGATTCATCCAATATTATTTTAGATTTTTTTTACAAAAATATACTATGCAATTCCAATTATTTTATTTGTTTCTGATGAACAAAATATTGGGATCTCGGAGATCCGACGTTCCAATGCCAACATTGTCATGCATTGTTCTGGTATGATGAGAGGTTGAATCCGCGACGTCAAACAACAAATCCAAGATATTCAGGTTGTTGCGTTCATGGGAAAATTCAATTGCCACTAATGCACATCCCACCGCCGTTTTTGTATGATTTAGTATTTGGACATTCTGTTAAGTCAAAACACTATCTGGATAATATTAGATCCTACAATAACATGTTTTGCTTCACGTCAATGGGTGGAAGAGTGGATAAAAGAATGAATACAGGAAATTCTCCACCAGTATTCACGCTTAACGGTCAAAACTATCACCTTATTGGGAGTTTACTGCTGTGCGAAGGATCACCCCCGAAGTTTGCTCAACTATATATATACGACACCGAAGATGAACTTCAAAATCGTATAAAGTCAGTCAGGTATTATTTGAAGCTCAATTTGTCAATATCCTTAAGAGTATTCATTATTTCCGGATAATATTCATGTTGTGGGTTATATTTACATTATCACATGATACTTTGTATAATTTTAGGTCAAATAGTGTCGAACATAACCTGCATCTGGATATTGTTTCTGCACTGAGAGCCATGTTAGACGAAAATAATGTTTTGGCCAAGTCTTTTAGAATGGCACGAGAAAAAATGATTGTTGAGGGTCGTACATACGTTAAACTTCAACTAATTGGAAGAAGACACGGTGATGCAAGGACGTATAATATGCCTACAGTTTCAGAGGTTGCGGCGTCGGTTGTAGGTGATTTTGATAGAGCTTTGGGGGACAGGGACATCATAGTCGAGACAAGATCTGGACAACTAAAACGTATTAATGAGTTACATGCATCTTATCTTGGATTACAGTATCCATTACTTTTTCCTTATGGAGAAGATGGATATAGGGAAGATATTCCTTTCGCTGAAGGAAGAGGTCCTGTATCTGGTGGAAGGAAAAGGGTCAGTCAACGGGAGTATGCAGCATATAGGTTACATGAAAGAAATGGAGAGGTATCGTTGATTCTTGCAAGTCGAAGACTCACGCAGCAATTTACTGTCGATATATATACGTTGATCGAGTCTGCCAGGTTGTGGTTTGTACGTACTCACCAGTCACAACTGCGTTGTGATATGTACAGTGGTTTGCAGGATGCAGTTATTCGTGGGGAAACAGATCCAAGTAAAGTTGGCCAGCGAATTATATTACCCCCTAGCTTTACAGGTGGTGCCAGGTATATGATTCAGAATTATCAAGATGCAATGGCAATATGCAGATGGGCAGATTATCCAGATCTTTTCATAACATTCACTTGCAATCCAAAGTGGCCAGAAATTACAAGATTTCTTGAACCTAGGAATCTAAAACCAGAAGATCGGCCCGATATAGGTGTTCGAGTGTTCAAAATGAAATTGGATCTACTTATAAAGGATCTCAAATATAATAAAGTTTTCGGGAAAATAATAGCAGGTAATAATTTAACATTACTTATACGTTCATTATCATTTTATATATGGCATATTTTTTAAAGTTTTTTTATAATATCATGACATTCACATAATATAAATTTACTTTTACAGTCATATACACTGTAGAATTCCAGAAGAGAGGACTACCACACGCTCACATCCTGCTTTTCCTTGCGAAAGAGGATAAGTACCCCACTGGGAATGACATTGACAGAATCATTTCGGCTGAAATTCCAAATGAAGAAGAGGATCTGAAATACTATGCTGTTGTACGAGATTATATGATCCACGGACCATGTGGGATTTTTAACCCGAATTCACCTTGCATGGTCGACAAATCTTGCACAAAACACTTCCCTAAAAAAATTGTGGATTCAACGAATGTGGACAACGATGGTTACCCTTTGTATAGACGGCGAGATACTGGAAGAACAGTTGAGAAGTCCGGTATTCATCTGGACAATAGATATGTCGTCCCGCATAATAGGTATCTTCTTCTTAGATACGGTGCACATTTAAATGTCGAATGGTGTAACCAGTCTCGATCTATAAAGTACCTATTCAAATATGTGAACAAAGGTAACGATCGTATTACTGCTTGGTTTTACAAGAGTGGAAATAATGATGGTGGTGAAAACATTGTCAATGAGATTGATATGTACTATGATTGTCGATACATATCTCTGTGTGAAGCTGCGTGGAGGATTTTTGGATATGAGATCCAACACAAGGAACCTCCAGTTGAGAGACTGTCATTTCATCTACCGAATCAACAACCTATTATCTTTTCCGAATCCGGGACGTTGAATTCAGTTATTGCTCGACCTACTGTTCATGAAAGCATATTTTTGGGGTGGTTCAAAGCTAACATAGAGTATGAAAGTCTTGCAAAAGATCTCACGTTTGTAGAATTTCCTCAAAAGTTTGTTTGGAAGCCAAAGGACAAGAAATGGGTGCCAAGGGAGAGAGGGTTTTCGCTTGCGAGGCTTTATTATGTACCACCCGGAACAGGAGATGCATACTATGTGCGATGTCTTCTAAATGTTGTAACTGGATGCAAATGCCACAATGATGTTAAAAAGATCCATAATGTACAGTACGAAACATACCGCGATGCTTGCTATGCATTGGGTTTGTTGGAAGACGACAGAGAGTACATAGATGGTATTGTCGAGGCAAGCTATTGGGCATCAGCGCAATCCGTTAGAGGTTTATTTGCGACACTTCTTTCATCAGATTGCTTAAGTAGACCTGAAGTTGTTTGGGAATAGTGTTGGACATATTTATCCGATGATATTTTGTATAGACAGCGACAACTGATGAATAATCAAGGTACATATATTTATTCACATATCTTTTGTAATTTAATTGATATGTATTTTGAATTTATTTGTTTGTATATTTTTATTTAATTTAAAATTTAATGTTATGTATAATTTGTTATTATTTATAATTGCAGACTTAGTATTAGATGATAAGGATATAAAGAATTTTGCTTTATTGGAGATTGAGAAGTTACTTATGAATCGGGGTAAGAGATTGAGTGACTATCCACCGATGCCCGTGCCTGACATCCAAAGATGCACAACTTATCAAAACAAATTCATTGTAGATGAGTTGCAGTATAATAAGGAGGAATTGCATAAGGAACACGAAGACTTGCTGCGAAAGATGAATACTGACCAACTACATGTGTACAAGGCAGTTATGGATGCAGTTGACGCTGATAAAGGTGGTATATTTTTTGTGTATGGATATGGAGGCACTGGGAAGACGTTTGTTTGGAGGACTCTATCGGCAGCAATCCGGTCAAAGGGAGATATAGTGTTGAATGTTGCATCAAGTGGCATTGCGTCACTACTACTACCAGGTGGAAGAACGGGTCATTCAAGATTCAAGATCCCGATCAATCTCAATGAAGATTCATTGTGTTCTGTCAAAAAAGGAACACCTCTTTCAGAACTCTTTATCAAGTGCCGGTTGATAATTTGGGATGAAGCACCAATGATGCACAAACATTGCTTCGAGACTCTAGATAAGACTTTGAAGGATATAATGGAGTGTGATAATACTTTTGGTGGAAAGACGGTTGTTCTTGGAGGTGATTTCCGACAAATTTTACCCGTTGTTCCTAAAGGTAGTAGACAAGACATCGTTAATGCAAGTGTGAACTCATCTTATTTGTGGTCAGATTGTAGGGTAATGAGATTATCCAAAAATATGAGACTACAAAATCTTGCTTCGAATGCTGAATGTGAAGAGTTGAAGAAATTCTCTGACTGGATTGCAAGTGTAGGAGATGGTACGCTAGGAGGTCTTAATGATGGTGTTGTGGATATTGAAATACTGGATGACATATTACTGAAGACTTCAGGGGATCCTATTGCCGCAATAGTAGAAAGCACTTATCCCGATTTTGGAGAGACAGCTGATGATTCATCATACTTAGAGGGTAGAGCAATCTTGGCACCAACACTTGATGAAGTGAACTATATAAATGAGTACATGACATCAAAAAATAAGCACGAGGGCAAGATGTATTTGAGTTCTGATAGCCATTGCAAGTCAGATTCAGGTGTTGACTTATTGCAAGATGTACATGCACCGGAATTTCTTAATACAATCAAGTGTTCCGGAGTACCTAACCATCAACTGAATTTGAAAGTGGGTACTCCTGTGATGTTGTTAAGGAACATTGACCACTCGCTTGGATTGTGTAATGGAACGCGGATGGTTATTACTAAGATGGCTGATCACGTTCTGCAAAGAAGACTGCTTTCAGGAAGTAATGTGGGTGATACTGTTTTAATACCCAGAATGACTCTAACACCTTCAGATAAAAGATTGCCATTCAAGTTCCAAAGAAGACAATTTCCTCTCATTGTTTCTTATGCAATGACAATAAACAAGAGCCAAGGTCAATCACTCTCAAACGTTGGACTCTTTTTGAGAAGACCAGTCTTCAGCCATGGTCAATTGTATGTGGCGGTTTCTAGAGTTACAAATCGTAAAGGTTTGAAAATTTTAAGTTGTGGTACCGATGGTAAATGTTCCAGTAAGACTACTAATGTTGTGTATAAGGAAATATTCCAGAATTTGTAGAAATTTATTTTAAATCGTTGTAATGTTTTAAGAATTGTTTACTTTACAATTTCGTATGTCTTTTTACATCTCATTGTTTAACACTTTGTTTCCTTTTAATTATTTTTTATAATATAAAAATAAATGAAACATCTCCGTCTTTAAAATAAAACAATCTTTAATAAGAATGTCGTTCTAATTATAAAACTTAAAATAGCCCGTGCATTTACTAGTATTTAATATGAGAGAAAATAAGGTAACTTTTAGTATTGCTGATGAATAAGTTACTTTTACAACTGTTGGGGGGTCCTAAGAGAAGTGATGGTTGTCATAGAGTGAAGGATATCATAGATTTAGAACTAGATAGTGATAGTGACTGCGAGGTGAGTTTAATGAAACCAACATACGAAAATTTTGTAGAGTCGGATGCTACTAACTAACCTTTGTGCAAATTGGAAGACGAAAGTGACGAGAAATGGGAGAATAAGGCGTTGGCACCTCTAGAATTCTTACATTGGGGTGTTGTGTTAGTGACGACGAATTAGAAAGTCAATTGGGAAAGATTGATGGACCTAGAACATCGTTCAAAACAATATGCTAATGACGAATGTATGAAGAGACTAGGCATACATGACGATGCATGGGCAATGTTCCACAGATGCGCATGGAGCACTGCCATACAAGGAACATGACCTACTTATCCAAGATATTTGTAGAAATTGATGGCGTTGACTGTATTTGTACGCAACGAGTCGCATCAATGAGATTGATTCTTTTTGGTATATGCTCCAAAGAGAATAGGTGGATGGAGCGAGATATCTCGTCAATACTTATGAAAGGGTCCTATGCACATCTAGATCAGTTGGTGATTGGTGACGTAATTATGGCGCTGCCGACTACCTTGAAGTTAGTTTCGAGGGATTAGAGGTAGTGCCATGCCATATGCCTTTGACTATTAAGGACTTGTATGAACTGCATGTCTTGGAGGTCAAGGATAACAACATCTTATTCATACAACCACATGGAGATTCGATGCCACTGCCAAATTCGTCCTTGACCATAGTGGTGCTCTAAGGAAACGAGATTAATTTGTTGATGGGGACGCTGCGTATAATCAAGCAATAGCTTTTTTTTTATGACAACAGCCACCACCGCCTATAGATGATGATAATGAGAGAGAGTTGGAGGAAGAGGCTCCGACATCCCAAAAGGGGGTAGGGCTGAGTACGAGTTGAGCCATCTTAAGTCGGACCAGACGCGGTGATGACATAGACTTTTTGAGGCTTGAGATTGAGTTTTGCGAATTTTAGATTAAGACCCGTTTGTCTTGATGATATGACCGCCCATATGATAACTTCTTAGTGATGCCAAATTGAAATAATAGAGCTATTCAACGCAGGGGGCATCACACAAGGGCATTGGAGCATTCTCCATTACCACATCCATATCCGAAGAGTTGTCAGTCCAACCACAGTGGGAGTTGAGTGGTACCCCCGTGGTATTTATTTTTCATGTCTCCACTTTTTGCTTGTCTATTTATTCATGATGGCCTGAACTAAATAACTTAAATTTTTAAAATTTGAATTATTTGTTAACCTTGGCCTGTAATAATTTTTTATTTTTAGGTATTAGTTTAATTTTAGATGTTAATTTTAAACTTTCCATTATTGCATATAGTTTTCTTAGTGGAGGACATTGTTGCATAAAAAATTCATTCTTAGGTTTTAATTTTTATTTTGCACGTTTATTTGCTTTTATAAGGATAGAGAGTCATAATAGCGAGGGGCTAGTAACTCCTCCAGCGTAACAAAATGATTTTGGTGACGATCTCGTGATCAACCGATTTTCTAAAAATTAAAAAAAAAATACACATGGTAGGACATTGATAGACATAGAGAGACGAAATTAAACTTGTCTCTTGAGAAGTGGAAAAAAAGTTGTGAGGTTTTGAGCTTTAACCGATACTCCTACTTTTGGAGTAAAAAAATATTTGAGTGACGTTAATAAAGTGAAAGTTGTTGACTGCTGTGAGATTTTTTGTTGTATTTGATTATTTGTAAGGTTAAAATAGTCAGAAAACCTTGGTTGTCTTGGAAAAAAATTGAGAATGGTCGGGATTATAGTATAAGAAAGGGTATCATTGTAACAAATATACCCCCCTATATTGTAATTTTTAAGCAAAAAAATAAAAGTTATAAGAAAATCAAGAGAGTCTAACAATGATCGGAGTTGTCAAATCATAAATAAACAACATAATTTGCTAGCGAATTAGAAAAAGTCTGAGAATATATGGTGAATATAGTGTGCAAAATTTGGAGTAATAAGGTGAACAAAGCTAAATTTTAGCTTTATGGAGAGTTGAAAGTGAGGAAATACGATTTATTGTTGAGGGGTAGGTGAGAAATGTTAGCTAAATCAATTAGTCCAAGTCAAAGTCACTTTGTCCAAATTTTATAAACCACCTTCACCAAAGAGCCTACGTTACAATAGAAAAACTCATATCTGATTTTGAGCTTACACACATGAAGACCGATGAGGGGCTAGACGATATGCAAGCATATGGTAGGCCGTATGCATGATACAACACGAGAGTAAACACGACTTACTTTATACACTTGAGTGAAAAGAGATACACATAACCCGTGAGGATCACTATCTTTGAGGGACCAAGTTCTAAGAGTAGTTGAAGTTTGCTTGTCGCATAATGTCCATATTGTCATGTGTATATCTTTATGAAATCAAACCTGAAATTATAAATATCACAAGTGACCTATAATAAAGGGGTTGCATGTTCTAGTTCTTTTTTTTTTTTTTTTTTTTTTTTTTTTTTTTTTTTTTTGTGTGTTCAGGACACCAAGCGAGTAAAGTTTGGGGAGATTAGAATCACTATTTATTCTACGTACTTTTTAGGCATGAAATCGTAGCAAAAATTGTGCAAATGTATGTGAAATTACACTTATTTGCCTTATTGGTACACGTGGTAGTGCACACATTTTTAGGTCAATTTAAGTGTCTTTTTACGGACTTTTGTGTGCATATTCACGTGTGTTTGTGCGTTTATTTCTCATTGGGCAAATTGACGTGTTTGGTTCATTTTCATGTCAAGACAGGTGAATTAAGGCCGAAAAATAGGTTCGAAGATCTCAAATTGACAAATCGAGCTCAAAGGAAGAAGAAAACAAGAAAAAACAGGCGACCATGCCCGAGGTGATGGTGCCACGCCCGTGGCTCAGGCCACGGCCGAGGTAGTACAATGCCACGGCCGTGGTAAATCGTCCAGAAGATGGCCAAAATTTAGCCTTCAGCACCACGGCCATGGCGAAATTCATGCCACGACCGTGGCGAATTATCCAGAAAATGGGTAAAATCCAGCCCAACCAGACCTCGGCCGTGGCGGTTGAAGGCCTCGGCCGTGGCCCCAAATTGGACCCAAACCCTAATTTTCACCACGCCCGCGGCCAATTGTGCGCCACGGCCGCGGCGCGACTCCCTGTTTTAATCCTGAAACACGTTTTTGCCCATTTTTCAGCCCAACACTTTCTCCTCTATATATATATGGTCATTTTCGATTTCGGCCTAACCTAGAACCCATCCCCCACACATAATCAGCCACTTTTCTCCATTGGAAGCAAAGGAACGGAAGGGGGTTGAAGATCTTGATCTTCAACCCTAACTTTTGGTTCTTTCTATCCTATTTTCATGTTTTCTTTAATTTTCTGTTATTTTATCTTTGTATTAGGTAAAATGGGTGACTAGCACCCTTTTGTTCACCCTTGATTATTGTGGAACCTTGAGTTTAAGATGTTTATGTGATTATTAATATTGTGTATTCAAGTATTTTGTGTTATTTGCTCTTATTGATTCACATTTATGAATTAATTAATGGATTGATCACCCTTTAAGGGATTTGTGAATGTGTTGCTAGAATAGGAAATTACTATTCGTAATTGTAGGATTTCCGATTCCCGTGTAGCAAACAATAGATTTATTTATTGGTGATAACATAAAGTTCAACCACTAAAACCGAGCTTGCGAGTTTTATGTTGAATTTATCTCGTTGTCCTAGTGTTTAATGCATTTGGTTATTGAATCTAAGAGAGCTTGTTCGAGGATTCGATTAAATTGAATAGGTTAGTCGAAGAGCTTGTTTTGATTAACTAAGATTAAGGGACAACAAGGCTATTAGAGCTTGTTAATAGCTTTGAGATAAGGGCTAGACTCACAATTGAATAGGGCATTAACAATAGTTGCATCAATGGTCTAAGACCAAGGGGAAGCATGATCAAGGGTGGCTTGTTTTACTATTTAAAAAATCAAAAACCAAAACAAATCTCTTTATTTGTCTTTGTTTATTTAGGTGTTAGTTGTTATTTCATTAAATTCCCCCCACTTCTTTATTGTTTTCTAGTTTATTTACATTATATTTCTTGATCATAATAGCTTAATACATAAAGTAAAATCCTTTGACCGTTCCTTCGTGGGATCGACCCTTACTTGCCACTCTACTAGTTAGAGTAGTAGGATAATGTATAGTGTATTCTTTGTACACAATTAATTTGGTAAAGCGACACACGACATCGCGATACCAAATTTTGGCGCCTTTGCCGGGGAACGGTTTAGAACGATTTTTTTTTATGTGTTAAGCGTTAGTTTTATTTACATAGATAGTTGTTTGTTTTGTTTATTTAAAGAGCATCCGTCGAGCCAACGACGTTAAACAAAGCCGCTTGTCGGGAGGAAACCCGAAGTTTATTGCTTTTCATATATTCAATTTCGTAGTTTAGGTTGTTTTTACTTATATTTAGATATTATCTTATTATCTTTTTTTAGAGTGCAGAGACTATGATGATGATGAACCGACCAATCCGTGAAATTCAAGGAGATAGCACCAAATAGGATTGAAGAAGCCCAAAAACCACTGTGACTTAGGACACCAATTCGTACCATTTCTTCCTCACAAACTTTGGTTTTTAACCAAGTTTGGGGAAGTCTTGGTAGGTGTACGTATTGGCAGCCCAAGAGTTTAACTTTCCGTATGCTACTCTATTGTCTTTTGGATTTGTTTAGACTTGAAATGGTTTGGTATCTTTGTATGCATTAGTCTGTTGCATTTTTAATAAACTGTAAAGTAGTGAATAAATGGTTGAGTTCATTAAGCACCAATCCATACCCTTTCTTTCTACAAACTTTGATTTTCAATCAAGTTTGGGGAGGGGGTGGTAGGTGTACGGATTTGGCCGCTTGGAAAAGTTGATTGGACCAAATTGGAATGAAAATGTGGCAAACGGTTAATGATGGCAAAAATTTTCATCAAAATTTAAAATTTGGCTCATGGTAGAGCATGATAGGCTATGGGACGAAATTGAGTTTACATTCAACTTTTGATCAAATTGTTGCCTAGTGAGTTTTTGAGCCTTAAAAGATACTCCCACAATTGTAGTGATTTAAACCTTCTTTCGGTGTGAAATTCATTGAGTGCATCTAGTTGTCTCTAGAACTTGCCTTGATTCTCTATTTTGAATGATTCGGTGTGTGACATTGAAAATGATCTTAGGCAATTCTTGACTTAAGCCTATTTCAAATTTGAAAATACACCCTTTTTCACCAAAAGATCGAAAATTTACCTCTAGTTAACCCCTTGAGCTTTTAGCCTATTGTTTGACAGCCCAACTCTACAAGCCAAGCACCCTTCGATTTAGCCTTTGACCTAAATTGGACTATTTGAGTATGAGGGAGGCGGTTGGAAGGTAGTCGGGCAAATTTGGGATTGAAAGGGGTAAACTATTGGGAATATTGAAGGGTGAAAGGAATTGAAACAATAGGCAAAGAATTGGGAAAACTAGTCTCTCCTAGTGTTTGAAAATAGTGTGTAAAAAAAAAAAAAAAAAAGAGAAAAGTCGAAAAATCAGAAAAAGAAAGAAAAAGTTAGTTGTATATACCTAATTGTTGCTTTTGATTTGGAGAGACTAGTAATGTAAATGTCTTTTAATAGATGTTCTCAAAGTTGTAAAAATTCAAAAGAAAATACACCCCAAGGGAGAATTGAGAAAGCATTTAGGTTGTGGACTTTGTGGTAAGGAGAAGAAATCAATTTTTGGGATTGGTTCACTAAGGAAGTAAAGAGTGAGGTTGAGTGACCATTGTTTGAGGGGTAGATGGGTAGTGCACGACTCATCTAGTCCGTTTTATAGTCACTTATACCAGAAATTTTTCCACCTTACCCCACGCCATCATTACAACCCGTTAAAGACCTTTTTGATTCTTTGTCACACATGTCGGGTATACGTCGAAGTTTAGATGATTGGCAAGCCTATGGTAGGCATTATTTGCATTTCAATGTGAGCGTATATACTACCTATTCAATACACTTGAGAGTCGAGAGATACACTCATCTGGTAAGGATTTCAAGTTGAGAGTGTCAAGTCTTGAAAGTAGTTGATATGGCTCTATCCCTTATGCTCAATGTTATCATGATTGCCTAACTTTTGAAATTTCTTCTGAAATCGATTTTGCCACTTAAATCTGCCCTAAGAAGTGTCCTTTCTTCTTTTTCTTTATTTGTTCGGGACGAACAAAGGTCTAAGTTTGGGGAGATTTGGTACACGTGGTAGTGCACACATTTTTAGGTCAATTTAAGTGTCTTTTTACGGACTTTTGTGTGCATATTCACGTGTGTTTGTGCGTTTATTTCTCATTGGGCAAATTGACGTGTTTGGTTCATTTTCATGTCAAGATATGTGAATTAAGGCCGAAAAATAGGTTCGAAGATCTCAAATTGACATATCGAGCTCAAAGGAAGAAGAAAACAAGGAAAAACAGGCGACCATGTCCGAGGTGAAGGTGCCATGCCCGTGGCTCAGGACACGGCCGAGGCAGTACAATGCCACGGCCGTGGTAAATCGTCCAGAAGATGGCCAAAATTTAGCCTTCAGCACCACGGCCGTGGCGAAATTCGTGACACGGCCGTGGCGAATTATCCAGAAAATGGGTAAAATCAGCCCAACCAGACCTCGGCCGTGGCGATTGAAGGCCTCGGCCGTGGCCCAAATTGGGCCCAAAACCTTATTTTCACCACGCCCGCGGCCAATTGTGCACTACGGCCGCGGCGCGACTCCCTGTTTTAATCCTGAAACACGTTTTTGCCCATTTTTCAGCCCAACACTTTCTCCTCTATATATATATGGTCATTTTCGATTTTGGCCTAACCTAGAACCCATCCCCCACACATAATCAGCCACTTTTCTCCATTGGAAGCAAAGGAATGGAAGGGGGTTGAAGATCTTGATCTTCAACCCTAACTTTTGGTTCTTTCTATCCTATTTTCATGTTTTCTTTAATTTTCTGTTATTTTATCTTTATATTAGGTAAAATGGGTGACTAGCACCCTTTTGTTCACCCTTGATTATTGTGGAACCTTGAGTTTAAGATGTTTATGTGATTATTAATATTGTGTATTCAAGTATTTTGTGTTATTTGCTCTTATTGATTCACATTTATGAATTAATTATTGGATTGATCACCCTTTAAGGGATTTGTGAATGTGTTGCTAGAATAGAAAATTACTATCCGTAATTGTAGAATTTTCGATTCCCGTGTAGCAAACAATAGATTTATTTATTGGTGATAACACAAAGTTCAACCACTAAAACCGAGCTTGCGAGTTTTATGTTGAATTTATCTCGTTGTCCTAGTGTTTAATGCATTTGGTTATTGAATCTAAGAGAGCTTGTTCGAGGATTCGATTAAATTGAATAGGGTTAGTCGAAGAGCTTGTTTTGATTAACTAAGATTAAGGGACAACAAGGCTATTAGAGCTTGTTAATAGCCTTGAGATAAGGGCTAGACTCACAATTGAATAGGGCATTAACAATAGTTGCATCAATGGTCTAAGACCAAGGGGAAGCATGATCAAGGGTGACTTGTTTTACTATTTAAAAAACCAAAAACCAAAACAAATCTCTTTATTTGTCTTTGTTTATTTAGGTGTTAATTGTTATTTCATTAAATTCCCCCCACTTCTTTATTGTTTTCTAGTTTATTTACATTATATTTCTTGATCATAATAGCTTAATACATAAAGTAAAATCATTCGACCGTTCCTCGTGGGATCGACCCTTACTTGCCACTCTACTAGTTAGAGTAGTAGGATAAGGTATAGATTATTCTTTGTACACAATTAATTTGGTAAAGCGACACAAGACATCGCGATACCACTTATATTTTATGTATTTTGTGGAATCTATGTGTTTGCCAATTTTATAACATTTTCAGTGTAAAATTGGACTTATTTGGATTAATTGTGAACTCATGTTGAAGAATCAAATAAAGGAAATACCTAATAAGAAAAAAAATGAAGTGATTGGGCGCGAGAATGACCATGGACTGGCACAAGGCAGAGTTGGACCTGCCCAAAATGCAGAAGGGAAAGTTACACGAAGATAGCAATTGACGCTCACCCGAGACATAGCCTGCCTTTTTGGGAGCTCGATCGAGCCGGACCCCAGTTCCTCCAAGCCATCTTCTCTATCATCTCATGCATTTTTTGCCCATTCAATTCGATTTTCTCCCACTTTAACATTGGACATGCACTCCAATAAATACTCTAAGCCTCTACTACTTGAGAGCTCGATTATTATCATTAGAAGATGTTTTTACACTTGAGAATCCAATTTTTACATTTCGTAGAGAGCCGGGAGGAACAAATGAGTAATAGGAAAGTGTTTAGGAGGAGTGCACCGCCACATCGTGATACTACCTTGGTGAAAGTGGTATTTAGTTTATCGGATTTCAAATAATATTTTCTTTAGTTATGATTGATTTTACTAATTTTAGCATGTAGTTGTCATTTAATATCATAGGATTTTAGAAAGTAGATTTAAATTGTGATGTAGACATTGAATATTTTGTCCTAACTTTATATTTATTTGTATATTATTAGGAAAAATGGGTGAAAATGGCTTGTATGTTATCAATTTATGAAAATAACCTTTAACTTTATTAGTTTATGATAATACCCTATATATTGTAAAAATTGATGATAATGCCACATTACCTGCTATTGTGGGTAAACCAGCAGGTTATATGTCTGATGTGGTGTTTATATGGCTTCATTTTTCTAATATATCGTTAATATATATCTTTAACTTTATTATTTGAATTATTAAAAATGAAAATTCAAAAATAAAAAATAATTCAAATGTTTGTGAAAATTATTGCTAAAACTAAAAAAAATTAAAATTAAAACCTTAAAATTATTAAGAAAAATCTGTAAGGTTAGTAATAAAATTGGTGTACAATGTTAAATATTACTCCCTCCGTCCCAAGCTAATTGTCCTACTTTGACCTGGCACGGAGACTAAGAAAAAACAGATTTTGTGGAATCTTTGACTTTTTCAAAGGTGGAGATTGAATGTGGAGATTTTGATGGTGGAGATTGTGGGAGAATTTACCATTTATGGAGTAGGACAATTAGCTTGGGACAAACAAATAAGGCAAATAGGACAATTAGGCCGGGACAGAGGGAGTATAATTTATTTTTTATATTGTTTAATATAGTTTTTTTTGATATGATATATTTTCTAACACTATTTTATTATTTCCAAATTGAAAATAAAAAATAATTTCACACTTTATATTTCTTTTTTTTTTTTGTGAAAAACTAATTTTTATATTTTTCAAATACCTTTTAGATGTATAAATAATTTCTATTTTTTTTTTAAATTAGCATCTTGATTTTCAAAATAATATCAGCTTTTATAATATTTAATATTAATATTTTACAACAATTTTATTACTAATTTTATAGATTTTTCTTAATAGTTTTTGGGTTTTAGTTATAATTTTTACAAACATTTAAATTAATTTTCAATTTTAGTTTTGAATTCTCCCTTTTTATAATCCAAATCATAATGTTAAAATATATATTAATGATACATCAGATAAATTAAGCCACATTGACACCACATCAGTCACTTATTGCTACATCACTATATGACCTTTTGGTCTACCTGCAAGAGCAGGTAAGGAGACATTTTCACTAGTTTTCGTAGTATACAGGTTATTATCATAAACTGAAAAAGTTAAAGGTTATTTTCATAAATAGTGATAACGTATTATTATTTGTTGGGTTTCATTGTAATTGATGTTAGATTAGACTAATAACTTATATATTGTACTGATGCATCTGTGTCCGAAACTCGGGATATGGGGATATTGATAGGGAAACAACGCACATCATAATCATTCAACCGACTGGGAGGTTGATAGGATATTTCCTAGGGACATTTAGGATTTGTATGCACAGGCGTAACCGGAAAACTTATTTTTTTTGTAATAATTTACACATCAATCGCTCCAAGAGAGAGATTGAGATACATATAGCGAAGCATCATAATAATAGGAATGACAAAAATTAGGATGGCCATCTTTGTCGACATTTATAATTGATTATAAAATCTATAATTCTATGATAGCTTTTCTTACTTGATTTTAGTTAGGAAGGACAACCATAATAATCTCGTATTTAATAGGCTTAAATATATAGTTAGGAATTACTTTTTAGTTTATATGAAGTACAACCTTTATTACCACTAGTTATTGACTATGATGTGCAGAAAATAGGACGATGATAGAGATGAAGCAGAAACAAAGAAGACAAGATAAATCTTTGAAATGTATATATAGATACGTACCAAAAAAGCATAAACATTTGGACACATAAAAAGGTGAATCATTGAACATTATTCAAGAATTCTGATATATAAATAAAAGTAAGCAATAATGTCGATGTTTGAAGAGTTTATGATATGAAATAAGTAGTGTCACAAGTATTTGGTGAAGCATTAAAAGAAAGCCAATTGTGGAAGGGCCCGACACTAGAAACAAATCACATGGCCGATCCAGCTGCCATTATTTGGACTCTTATTTTCTCCGGCCCGTTACCTATCGCAATCACAACAATCCTCGTCACATGCAGACTTCTCCATAACTACTGGATTCAACGTAGCTATGTTAATCTTTCTAAAAACTGTTATTTTAGTTTAACATCCATAATATTTTCTATCTTATCCTAAATAACATACTTAATTTAATTGATTACCTTATTTCACAAAATATATCTCAATTAAATGAATTATGTTTGGATATACTTGTTATTTCCACTCAATCTCATTTTTTTCAAATAAGTTTAAAGCAACACTATTTATGAATCAGATGGAATATGTTATAACAAAGGCTACCAATAATAAACATTTATATATAGTAGGTCTTTTATGCCAAAGTTGCATGGTGCAACGATCTGACCAAACATGAATCCATGCGATGTAGATCCTTCAAAATAATGGTCCTAGTGCACATTAGTCTACATCTGCTTGTGTGCACGCCAAACACAATATTTTTTTAATAAAACTTAATTATTTTTTTATGAAAACCAATAGTTTTTTTTACCAATCTAAATGTTTTACTTTTTCACCATAAATGCATGACTTTCTACTTAAAAATATTACTTTTTATTTGATTAATTACAAAAGAGTGCAGTTGGAACGTGGTACTTTTTTGGTAAAAGATAAATATTTTTTCCAGTCAAATAATTATACCTTTTATAATATTTTAAAGAATATTTCTTTCGTCCCGTCTTAATTTGCACATTTTTTTTTCTTTTTATTGTTTCACCCTATTTTGTTTACCTTCAAAATGGAAAGAAATCTTACAATCCCCACCCTTAAAATCTTCATCCTCAATTTTCACATTTGAAAAAGTCAACTAAAAAGGAAAAACCAGTTTTTCTTAATATACACGTCAGAGTAGGTGTGCAAATTAGGTCGAGACGGAGGAAGTATCACTTTTCACCACAATTATTACGTTCTATTTAAAAAGTATCACGTTTTTTTTTTCTTTAGTTGCGAACAAAGTTTGTGAACACAATACTTTTTTTAAAATTTTCACATGAAAACTACTTCCTCTGTTTCATAAGAATTAACGTTCTACCTAGTAATGATTTTTTTCAATCAATTGACGTTTTAGATACTTGGTACACGTGATCGTGCACGCACTTTTAGGTCAATTTAAGTGTCTTTTTACGGGCTTTTGTGTGCATATTCACATGTGTTTTGTGCGTTTATTTCTTATTGGGCAGTTTGACGTGTTTAGTTCGTTTCCGTACCAAAAATAGGTGAGTTAAGGCCGAAAAATCAGGTTTTGAAGATCCCAAATTGACGATTCGAACTCAAGTGGAAAAGAGAACAAGGAAGAAATAGGACCTCGCCCGAGTTAGTTGAGCCACGCCCACGGCACAAGTCGCGGCCGAGGCAGATTAGCCCACAACCGTGGTCAATCGTCCAGAAGACTTGGCCAAATTTCAGCCTTCAATGCCTCGCCCGAGGCAAATTCAGGCCGCGCTCGTGGCGGACTAAGGCTCACGGCCGCGACCAGAGACAACCACGCCCGTGGCTAAGGATCTAGAAGATGGGGTGAAATCCAACCAAACCAGACTGCGGCTGAGGTGAAACAAGATCTCGGCCGTGGCAGCTAAAGATCTTTCCCGTGACAGATTTGCAACTCGACCGTGGTCAACAGCCCATAACACTTGGGCCAAAACCTAACCCAGAAGATCACGGCCGAGGTAAATCTCGGCCGCGCCCGCGGCCCCAATCTGGGCCCAAAACCCTTGTTTCTCACCGCGTCTGCGGCCTCCTGTTTTAAAAATCCAAATACGTTTTTGCCCAACTTTGAACTAGCACTTTTCCATATATATATATATATATATATATATATATATATATAACATCCAATTCGAATTAGACCTATCCCATATCATATTTTCAGCCCCTTTTGAGCCACCATCATCCTCAAGGACAAGATTGAGAAGAAGATTGAAGACTTTTCACTCCTCAACCCAAATTCTTGATTTAATCTCTGAGTTTATCATGTTTTCTTGTATTTCCTTCTATTTTCTGATTGTATTAGGTGTAATGGGTGGCTAGCACCCTTTTATTCACCCTTGATTAATGTAGAACTTTGAGTCGAAGATATTTATGTGATTATTGCGGTTAATGTTACCGAATGGATTGTGTATTCAAGTGTTTTATGTTATTTGTTGTTATTGATTCACATTTATGAGTTGACTATTGAATTGATCACCCTTTAGGAGATTTATGAATGTGTTGCTAGTAGTCGAGATTATAACAAAGTTTGACCACTAAAAGCGACCTTATATATGAGTTTTATGTCGTATATATCCTGTTATCTTGGTGCCTAATACATTTGATTATTGAATCTAAGATAGCTTGTTCGAGGATTTGGTTAAATCGAATAGGGTTAGTCGAAGAGCTTGTTTTGATTAACTAAAATTAAGAGACAACAAGGCTATTAACAATACTTTTCACAAATTCTACAAACTTTTTCTCTTGGTTCAATATTAAAGTATCTCTACTTTCTAACCTATCATAGATTTGGTCAAATCTCTATCCCCTAAAATAAATAGAGTGGGGGCTTGGGTGCACCATGTGCACAATACTGCTATGGTGCACCACTCATACAATATTTTTTCGTGCACTTAAAGTATGGTTGATTTATTCATACAGTATGATTGATTTACTCATAGAGTATACCACTATTTACTGACTATTACAATATGGTTGATTTGCTTATACAGTATTGTGGTGAACAATAAGCCTATTGTGCACCTTGTGCACACAAGTTTTTGCCAAATAAATATTAGCTGAGGGTATATATTTATCAAATTATTTAATTCTTAATTCTTCCTTTTCATCCTAAAACATGAATTATTATGGAACGGAGGGAGTAATATTTTTGAATAATCTAAAAACATTATCATTAATTAAAGAAGAAAAGTAATGTGCTCGAAATACACCACGCATAAAACATTGCGCACTTTAACAATAGCGGTGAGATTCATAAATATTTTAGTGCATAATCCGACATATTATATGGATTTTGATATGTGCGATGGGGCATACGTTTTTTTTCTGACGAAACATGTAAAAATAATTTAATTAGTTGAGATATGAAATACTTCTAAAGTAGCAAAGGCCGTGAATTTTATCATTTTGGATATTCTACTCCATACAATACAATATCTTCTATCACATTTCAATCCACACACAACATGTGTATATGATGCATCACGAATACATCATAAGTGATTATGTGATATGATTAATATAATATGTTGTAGGAGATGTTGTACAAAATATAGCAGAAAATTCGAACCGGAATTTTATAGATAGTGCACCTAACACCTTTCAACATGTATGTTGGAAATTAGTTAAGAAACCGATTTGTAAAAGGTTAAATATTTAATTTGATATGAATTAAATAGCATGAAATAAATTTACGTTCTGAATAGATGGTCATAATGTGTTGATTTCCACTAAACCAAAAATATGGAGGTGGTAAACACTAGGATTTCTATCCGACAATGGAAAGTTTATGATGTAGATTATAACTTATAAGTTAGAACATAATGATGTGTTGAATGATTAATTACACTCGAGGTGGGCAAGTGAGCATCACATGTGCATGTGTGCAAGCTCCGTTTGGCTCAACAAATGTTTAGTTTTTTCGCTCGGGTTCGACCCGTTTGACCGATCTCAAGTAACAACTTGGATTCTAGCTTGTAACTTACAATATGTGTAACTCATTGGAATTAAGAAATGTCATGAATAATTAATGGGATAGTAGCTCTTAGAAGTTATGAAATGACATGAATGTCATAAAACCACCATAAAAGGGTTGATTTGAATATCATAAAGTTGCACATTAAGGGGCTACTAATCTCCCATCTTTAATGGAGAAGTGCCATATACTACGACACATGTTATAGGAGAAAAAGGGCACCTTTGAAAACTCTGAGCTACATCACATTTTCGAAACACTTGCTAGTAGCATACATTGCATTCTGAAAACTATCTTACATCAAACTTCTTTTTACATATGGAAACTCTCCTCAGTTCTCAATATTATTCTAGTTCGCAGGTGCTTTTGGAGTAGTGGTGCTATCATTCAAAAAGAGGAAGTCATTTTATCTATGGAAATGATACGACAACTCGTGAGCACTAGCCGTGACGTATTCGTTATATGGATAGAGGTCTAACTTCAACTCGACTTACGTTTTCCTTGTCTAGGTTGTTTGTCACTGTTGCAGTGTTTGTTGTTTGGTCAACATTCTATCCAAACATCTAATTCTGTTGATTTCTGAAATCCAGAATCAACATAGTTCATCAATTCCAGGTGGTTACCAGTTTCAGAACTAGTAGCTTTCCAGATTCATTCCTAAATCTGTTCAAGAATCCAGAACTTGTGGTCGTTCGAGTTGTTGGGTCAATATTACATCCAACATTAGTTTCACGAGTTCTTCCAGAAAATTTGTTGAAAGAAGGTTAACCTTATTTGTTGCCTAATTTCGGATGACAATTCATACCCAAAAAACATATTTTGAGTGTCTTGAGATTATAATAGACTAAAGTTTATATTTTTGTTAGAAATATAGTACGTCATTGTTGGGTGGACATATAAACTAACATGTATCGCGCTAGTAAAGACTATAATTATATATCGTGTGCGTAAGTTTACACAATGCAAAGTTTTCAATTTTTAGGTGGCTAACGATAAATTTTATATGACGAATTATTGTCACAAAACACACTCTATTAATTATTTAAGGCCAACTTTATACTATGTTATGATAAATAATTATTGCAAAAAATATTTGAAACAACTTTTGCGATGTCTCAAATGAATTATTGCTTCAATATAGATTCACCATTTGGGGTCATATCTTCTCAAATAGTATCTTTATGAATTCTTTTTTTTTTAGACAATGTTTAGTTAGTGACTGTATTTTTATTTGGTAGTTCAGATCATACAATTTTGCTACTAAATGCATTGCGTTATAAGAAAGGGCAAAAATATGGGCCTTGTTTGGTGTTTCAATGTGTTCTGCGCAAAGTGAATTTTTTTATCTAAAAGTCTTCATCTAGTTCCAACTAGGTTGTCTTTAGGTGCTAGACTATAATTGACCATTTATGTATTTTCTCCGACTCCACTTCATCTAACTCTAATTAGGCACTAGAAACAAGTTTGTCACCCGACTAACTTCTAGCATCTTTTAAAATATTTATTTTAATGGGAGTGGGTGTTGGAATCTACATATATAGTGTGAGCGAGCTATTAATCTCAGTCAATTATTTATACCTAGCAAGTTGTATCCAACATCTCCCATCTCTAATGAAATCCTGCTAATTTATATATAGAATTTTTGGGGTATGAATGGAGAAATATCTATTATACCAAAAGGTATCCTAAATAGGAGCGAAAGAAAGGACATAAATGTTCGAAAAATGATACACTCTAACCATAAAATCGTGAACTTTGGTCAAGAGGTACGATATGACAGTTGTGATTGATCAAGTCGAAAAGGTGCACCCGTTCATAAAATGACACCTAGAAGTCTATAAATAGCTCTCATCATTTGCATTTCTATAACCAAACTGAACTTCACTACAATCTGCATATGTCATATTCGAGTCTTTATAGTCTCTCAGAAAGTCCTGATTATTGAGTAATTCGCCAAAATTTTAGTTTCGTTATGTTGCAATCCTAAAGTTAAAAGTCATTGTATTTTGGGAAAAATCGAAGACCATCACTATGGGATTATTTGGGGCAAGCCCAAAAGTTATATGACACGGGTTTGGAGAGGCCAAAAGATGGATAATATCCTAATGATCAAATGGATGTCCACATGAAATCAAGGAGTCCAAAAGTGGTATTTTCCTTGAAGAGGACAGGAGCCCAACTAAATAGATGCAAGTCCATTGGGCTAAATTATGGTCGTAAATTGAATAACTTAAAGGATTTAAGCCCAACTAGAATGGATACCAGTCCAATAGGCTAAATTATTGATGGCAGAATAAATAGCCACGTAGTTTCCAAAAGACAAAATAAGTAATTCAATTTATGGATTAATTAATTTTTCTAAACATCTCAATACGAAAAGTAAATCTCTATATAAGGGTTTAATTGTGGGGGGATACAGTCTTCCCACGTAAATGTTCTATGTGGGAGGGTGTTTAGCTAAGGTAAAATGTACCTAAAGCTAAAATGAAGGTCACAAGGCAACCGATCTTCAATAGAATAAAACGGATCCATGAATGGAAACTTTGAATGGGAGATAAACTACGTTGCAGGTATAGGGAGTGGGTTAAAAAACCCACACAAGAAATAACTTTCATAGCGGTAACTCAACATGATCAGTGGAGATTTCACAAACTTAGGTCAATGAAACAAATTAGTTATGAATGGTTCATATTAGCACTTGGAACTCGAATGTATTTAGTCTAGAACTTAGAACTCGTTCAACTTATTCCCAAAGACAACCAAGTGCTATCCTGATGACTTTTGTTGACGATAAGCGATTACGCTTTTAATGATTCATATACCAAATACAATGGGGTCTTTCAGGCTACTCTAAGATTAAGTCCTAATAGAAGGTCACCAATATAAGTAAGAAGTGTGACTGCTTCAAGTTAAACACTCATGAATCCAAGATATGGTCCAAGATCAAAATGGACAGAAACGTGAGAATTGAAAGCTATTAAGACTGTCACTGCGTAAATGTTATTATCTTGATTTACACAAAAAACTGCCAATTTAAGATATTGCATTCACTGAGCAGCAAGTAAATTGGATAGCATCTCATTAGGGAAGGTTCAAATCCAAAAGCTACCTATCTCGATGCTATGGAAGTTCGTCGGGACTTTGTTGTGTGTCTGTATAGAGTACGTGCATTATTGTCATTCATATGGGGATTGTTAGTAGTTGGATTTGGAAGGTTGAGATTGACCAATCTTTTAGCAATTCTAACTTTGAATTCCTTGTCAACAACTTCTTCCTTTCATGTGGAGATTGTTGGTATTTTGGGCGTGAATAGAGAAGTGTCTTGAATAGCTGCGAGCGAAAGGACGTGAACGTTCGTAAAATGATGCAATCTAACCATAACATCGTGATCTTTAGTCAAGAGGTACGATCTAACGATTGTGATTAATCATGTCAAAATGATGCACCCGTTCCCGAAATGACGCCTAAAAGTCTATAAATACACCCCATCATTTGCATGTCCATTACCCAACTGAACTTCACTACAATGTGCATATATCATAATTGAGTCTTTTGAGTCTTCAAGAAAGTCATGAGTACTGAGTAGTTCGTAAAAGGCTTAATTGTGAAAGTTAAAAGTCGTTGTATCTTGGGACGATTTTTTAAGATCGTACGCACTTGTATACGAGACAATATCATCTTACGGATAAAGAGTAAAACTCTTGCCTCCACTTAATGTGTTTTTAGAGTCATTATCAAATATACCATTATTTTTCCCAACAATATATATATATATATATATATATATATATATATATATATATATATGTATATATATATATATAAGTTGTGTAATTTTATGATTAACATTTTCCCTCTAAAACTTTTAGACTATAGCTAATACGATTTTACCACTTTTGGTATGTTCCATAAAAAGTATATCAGTTGAGTTCTTGTTTTATACCAAAAAAGTATAATTAATCAGTTAATTTTATTTGACATGAATTTTCACATATTTTTATTATTTATTTAAGTTACGACCAAAACAAAAATAATTGTTTAAATAATGAAACTCCTATTTTATTAATTAAAGGTAAAATGTTAATATTTAATTTTATAATCAGTTTATTAAATCGTTAATTTTTTTGATATTTTTATCCAATAATAATGTTTGATTGATTAGTCAGGGAAGAACGAGAGCTTTGAGATTATGCATATTTACAAATCATATCTATTATTGAAATTATCTTTATTATTTATTCATATTTTTATAGAATGTATATTTTTCAAATTACTTTTTAAGGAAATTCGCACTATGCTCCCTAAAGAATGACATTTGTTACACTCCAATTATTTTTAACATTAACCAACCTCAACTATATATTTTTTACACGTTGCAACATAAACAATACTTTGTCGTACTAACTAACATTTGCGATCCAAGCAACTTTGTTGATTAATTTTTATTTAAATAAATATACTATTTATAATAAAAATATACAAATATTTGAATAAATTACAATAATAAATAAAATATAAAAAACTCATATATTTTGAAGGATTCGCAGACTTTAATTTGTTATTCAAATTATTTAATAACTTATGAATTATTTTGTTACTTCTAGAATTTATTTAAAAATAAAAAGCATTTGAGTAGACCTGAAATCATCAAGTAATAAGTAAACGTCGCAAATGTTGAATCTAATTTGAGAAAAAATATTAAATATTGGAAATTTATTTAGATATTGTTTTATGTGTGTGTATATAAATATTAAATATTGGAAATATGTTTAGATAAAATTTTATGTGTGTGTATATAAATAATACATACATGTATTAGCTATAAGAAGGTTACAATTGTAAATTCCAATCTCCCTCCAATTTTTTATTGTTATTTATGGTTATTTGTGGTTATTTATGGTTTTATGAATATCTAATTTTTTTATTTGTTTTGTTCTTTTTTCTCAGAAGAACATTTATCAAAAGTTTAAATTCAATTATATTTTTTGTCTCTAAACCATTTTTTACCTGTAAAATAACAAATTAGTCATATTTTTTATAATATTTGATTTAACATCCATATAATATAAAAACATGATATTATATTCAACAATATACAATTACTTATTGACTTAGTTTTGCGTATCTACTGTGAGTGGTTATTTGTACTGGATTTATGATACAAATAAAGAATTGTTAAATACTTTTTCTAAAAAAATAATAATAAATAATTTCAAACTTTTAAAATAATATAAGTAACTAATTATTGAATTTACCTTATTATCTTAATTTTGTCATATAAATTAACCCACACATATATAGTGATATATATAATGTGCATATATAGATAGGTATGTCCGTGCGCACTAAAATAAAATGGAGTTAAAACTATAATTTTTTCATTTTCTTCTGCATTGTAAATCTAAACATTTTCAAGGATTTCATTGATGTATTTGGTCAAAAAAACAAGTTGTTTTATTGTCAACATTCTGGTGGTTTGTTCTTAGTTAACAACATTTTTCATTTTTTTTTTGTTTTTTTAACTACTCATTTTGTTACTAATTTATTTTTACGTATTATATATCAAATTAATCATCTTTTCATGATCATTAATTTGATTTTGTTGATTTCCTATTGTGGATTAGACTTGAGTTAAATCATTTCTTTATATTATTTTTTTATGATATGTATATATATACATACAAAGTTATATAAGTAAAAATTTAGCGAATTACATAAAACTAACCTAGTTACTTAAATAAATGAGAAACATGGGATAATTTGAACAAAAAAGTCTAATTTTCTTGTAAATTTATTTATTTTATTTTATTTCATTTATTATTTCATCTTATTTTTCAATGATCGTGTGTTTATTTGTAGTCGTTTTAATATTTATAATTAGTTCAACTATTTTTATGGTTGTTCACATAGGTCAAGAAGGATACAACTAGATAAAGCGATTTCGAGTTTCAAACAACAATAAATAAAATTTAAAAATAGATAAGTTTCATTTTATACTTAATATTGAGTATATATTCAATCCGTAAATAGCACATGAGAAACAAAATTTACATTATTTATAATTTTAGTATGTATGATCCAAAATTTTAAAATATTTATTTCATTAAGTATATGGCTTACCCTTAAATAATTAAATTATATAATATGTTAATTTAATTAAAATATTAGTTAATAAGTAGATTAAGTGCATCACGCGTGAGCAATACTAGTTTTTGTGTTTTTTAGGGGGTAACACAGTTTTATATCATTCCATAGCCAAACAAGCCTCATTGTGTAAAAAGTTTTGTAAAGAGAGAAGCATCTCACCAACGAAATCTCCCTCAAAACTAGAGTCGAAACATAGACGAGCTAACATGTGGGCTATTTTTTTTACCCACATAAAGTTGACATAATCACACTTAGAACATAGAAATAAAACATTAGAAATAATAGAGCCAAAATAAGACAAATCTTCCTTCTTTCACTAAAGCCCAGTAAACCAGTAGTGAATCCACGTCTACATCCACATTCTTTAGATCACTCCCTCCTGACATGCCATCGCTTCAGCTACATCCACCTCCTTAGCAATAGTCTCTCGATGATAAGTCGCCCGTAATACCTGGCCCTCATCATTTCTAATAACAATACTAGTTTCTTTTAATGTAAAACCAGTCCAATTATCTTACTTAATATAATAACAAACCATCTAAGAATAGTAACTTGGACAGTCTGCCGCACAAAAAACCTTGCTAATTCTGAAAAAAAAAAAAAAATTCTTCTAAGTCTGATGATAAAATACATTTTCACTTTACTAGTAGTATCCCCGTGCGATGCACGGTTTATAAGTGTAAATGAATAAATTAATATTTTTTGATATTTTTATATAATTTTAATATAATAAGATATTACAATCGATAAATATAAGATATGAAAAATTATATGTTAATGAAAAAAAGATGCAGTGAAAAGTATTAAAGACTAAAAATATATATTAGTATGAATATTTAATTTTCTTAATATATGAATATCTCTAGCATCATTCCATAAAAGTTATGTTGATGATTGGGGTTGTAATTGCAATCTGCGGTTGACAGGGGATATATTTGTAATGTTAAAAATTTAATTACCGTCTTCATAAATAATTTTTCATTAATAATATTCAATAAATTAATAAAAAAATAATTTAAAGAAAATATGTTTTTTTCGACCCGGGCGGAATCAACCCAAATAGCTTTATCCTATTTATTGTAGGCTAATATATGACAAGTTATTGTCAATAATTTTGTTTAATACTGGGGTTGAATTTTATATATAAAAAATTGTGATTTCTAGAATTGGTAATAGATTTTGGGCGAAAAACTTCAAAGTTACTAATTTCGGCGGATTTTGTTATTATATAAAGTATAGATAGATACTAAAATTCGGTCCCTTAAATTTAGCTCCCAATCTAATCCGAATTAAATATATGCTACTATAATTTGTACATGATTACATAAGGAACGTCATACACAATCTTACAAAGTCAGCGAAATATTTAGCCAATCAGTGTAATGTTTAACTCCAATCAACCCTCAATTTAATCACAATTATAATATATGCTACTTAATTTATACATCATTACATAAGGAAACTCATACACAATCTTCCAAAATTAGTGATTTTTTTTAGCTAATTAGCGAAAATATGTCAATCAATGTAATCTTTAATGCCAGTCAGCAAACCTATGTAGCCAATTACATACACAATCTTTTAAACGTTAATGTTAATTATCAAAAATATGCAGCCCAAATAATTTGTCAGTTTCTTACAAATTTATAACCAAAATATGATAGCCAAATATATAACCTTAAATATACAAAGATTTTTTTGCGTGTCTGTGCCCCATATAGTAGGGTCTGTTGGGCCCAATAGTCCTACGGACCTAAATTTTTATGCCCAATCAATCCAAAATTTTGATCAGGCTAGGCCGGCTCATTGCACACACATCCCGATGTTCTCTGGCAAAAAATTAATTGATCACTAATATTTCCTCAAAAAAATTATTGTATATTTTGAAGAGATATGTTTTTTTTTTCATTAAATTTTATCCAATATAATCTTACTATGAATCGGTCAAACGAAGCAGATAAATTTTCCTTCTAAAATAAATATATACCTAATTTTATTAATTTAACAAAAAATAAATTATTTAAATTGTTTAGTTTTTGTTTTTCTGTTTAATATGAATAGATATTTTAAATCGTGTATCGAACGATTGGGCGATGATATTTTTCCGGGAGACCAATCATTTTGAAGATGGAGTTATTGATATACGGGCTTTATTGGGCTGTGATGGATGAGCAGGGCTTTCATTGAAGAGGTGGAGTCAATGAACATGGTCACAAACTAAAAAATGAGTTTTCCCCATTTTACCCTCGCAGATTAGATGCGTAAATGTACATGATATATAATTATGCTTGTACTTTACATTTTAAGCATGTTTGGTTGGGGTTGATCCAACCTCTCATCAGTTGGGTCATGTTTCTTTGAGTTGGTTTGACCAAGCCAGGGTATTAATGTTTGGTGGAGGGACATCAATCACAAATCTCAACACTACCTTAATCATTAATAACTATCTCTTACACATATCACATCACATTTTACAATTAATAATTAAATCTCACACTCTAATCACAACCCCAGCCACCCAACCAAATATCACTATATAACACCTCCAGCCACTTCCTCAAACCCAACCACTCCAGCCCCAACCAAACATTGTCTTTTCACTGAAAGACATTTATTACTGTATTAGTACCCAGATCCCTTGATGGGCTTCACCAAAGTATTATAAATAAAATGCGGGCCCAATTAATATCATAACATAGCTGCCAACAAAATTATTTTAATTTAAAAAAAAAACATTTCTTATTAAACAACACGAAATATATTAATTACTTACATATATATTACTCAACTTAGAGTCTCTGTAGCATATTATTATAATTATTTAATTTATTACTATTATATAATTTTTAGAGATACCAAAACACATACATTCTTTGATATAAATACTAAAAATATAATATACATATTATGTATGTTTATCATATAAAAAATGTGTCATAGGTTGGGGAGTGGGAGTAGGGTTGGGGCATATAATGTAGAGTTAAATACTTAAATTTAAATCAATACATACATTGCACGTTTTTACACTTCAATACCTAAATTTTATTTTTTGACCAATTATAATCTGAAGTCCACGAATTGTACAAGTTGCAATCTCCGTTGAATTTTTCCGGCCAAATATCAAACACATAACAATCACATGTCAAATTTGGAAGATTTTCGCTATTTCTATGACTTGTTGAGGCAAATTCACAATTCAAGGTTGCAACTTGATAATAGCAAAGTAATTGTCACGTATGAATCTGCCTCAACAAATCATATAAATAGAAAAACCCTCCCAATTTGACATGTGATTGTCACGTGTTTGATATTTGGCCAGAAAAATTCGACGAATGTTACAACTTATACAATTCGTGAGCTTCAGGTTACAATCAATTAAAAAATAAAGTTTAGGTATTGAAGTACAAAAACTCAAAAGTACATATTGGATTAAGTATTTAACCCTATATTGTAATTCATAGCAACAACATTCAAGCAAATTAACCTTGCATATTCTTAGTTCAAAACTAGAATTTCCCGTTGTACGATGTACGATTTGCAATATATTTATATGTAAGGAAAATTAAAATCAAATAATAGAACGGAATAATTGAATAACTTAATTTTTGTTAAATAAAAGAATATTAAATTATCTAATAAAATTATCATTTCATTAACAAAAATAATTATTTTATTTTATTGCAACTTATATCTACTGTAAATAGTTCAACTCACAATAAATATTCAAATCTAAAATAATCAACCAAGAAACAATTTTTATTTTAAATTAATATATTATATCAAAATATTCAACGTTAGTATCAGATTAAATACCTTAAAGATCTACTGCAAATAAAATAAATGATCAATAAAGAGAAATGGATTCGAAAAAAATTATTAGTGTCTTTAAGATGTTGGAAAAATGAAAACATTTAAGAGCCAGAGATAGAGAGCCACAAAAAATGAACAAGGTCTCTTACTTATTTTCATTCCTAACATGGACACATGTGTTCCTTCTTTATTTTTTCTTTCTTTATAGAAAAATCAAATATTATATGTGAATCCAGAAACTGAAAATAATTAGTTTTTACCATGTATGAACAAATGTAATGTTGTAGAAAAGATAAATATATGAATTAGATCATATAATAAAATTAAGATTTAAAATATATAAAAAAAATTAATTAACATTTTTAAGAGATTAGTTAATAAGAATTTATAACAAAAATGTTCTTAATATTTATTTAATTTTTATTTATATCTCAGACTAATCAAATAATTTTGATTAATTCAACTCATATTACATAAAAAAATATAACCTAAATATTGACAAAGAATTACATTTGTTTACGTATACCTTATTTTTAGAATATTCAATGTGGATGTCAAATTAAATATCATGAAAAACATTAATTTTCTATATTTTACATATAAAACAGAAAAAGAAACAAAAATTATTTGCATTTTAATTTAATTTATTTTTATTATAAAATGAATCAATTAAAAGTTGTCCCCTATATTTTTTTTTTTTAAAAAAAGACAACAAAATTCAAATTAGAAACTAATTTTGGGAATATTGTATCATATATTTTAATTGTTTTGTTTATATAGCAAAGCCAACATAATTTAAATTTTAAAATTAATTTTAGGAAGATTTTAGCATAAATACACAATTATTTTTCATATATATACAAATCACTTATTATGAAATAATCGCCATATTTATGTGGGGCACAAGTTCCGAGTAAAAATGTAGCATTACTTAAAAAACATGAGTTTTACAAAATAATCGCATCGCGAGTTTTACGAAATAATCACCATTTATGTGGCACACAGATTCCTAGTAAAATATACTTATTCCGTTTCAAAATAAGCATCGTTTTAATCTTTTTCGTAAAAATTAAGGATTCATAAAAATGACAAATATTTTCATATAATCCATTTAATTTGGTATGTTTTTTGAAATAAGGAAATAATCAACTAAATTAAGTAAGTTGTTTAGGATAAAATTGGAAGAATTATGATTTTTTTTGTTAAAACAACACTTATTTTGAAATTTTTTAGCTTCTCTTAGACAACATTTATTTTAAAACGGATGTAATATTACTCAACGAAACATGAGTTTTACGAAATAATCTCCAAATTAAATTTTAATGCCAAATATACAAATTTAAAATAACTAAATAAAATCTAAATAAACTTATGATATTGTACAAAATATTGTTAAGAATTACCGAAATCAACGAATTGAATGCAAGTTATTCCTATTTAATCCTTCAAATTCGGTCGACTATAAGATTTTTCTTCGAATTTTACCATTTTATTTTAGGATATAACCCAAGTTACGAATTATTACTGGTGTTGAATTTATACATGTATTCGAGATTTGTTACTAAGATTCATGCTCTAACAATTTACAGTACTTTATGAACTAAAAAACTTTCCATATTTTTTCTTATAATTTCTCATTTAATTTTGATTCTTTTTCACTTGATATTTGTAAAACGCTTCACATATAAAATTTTATCTATTATAGCAACTTTTTTTTTTTTTTTTGAGTAAATCACCTTTACAGCGAGCTAAAGCGTGAGCCACTGTATTAGCGTCACGCGAGACGTGGCTAAAAGATAAACAACCACACTGATCAGACAACTCATAAATATCATCCATGATTAGCCCACAATGATCACTTCGTTGGGCTCGTTGCGACAAAAGTTTCATCAACACCATGTTGTCTCCTTCTACGTGGATATGAGTCAGACCCTTCGTAACAACCAAAGATAATCCAAATCGTAACGCTGCTGCTTCAGCCAGCAGAATTGATCCTAGCAGAGGTATTCGAATGGCTCCAACCATTATTAGTGTACCATTTGAGCTGCGACATATGAAGCCAAGGCCTGCCGTACCATCAGGAAACACGGCTGCATCAAAATTCAGTTTTATGGAGCCAGCCGTCGGAAGAGACCAGTGAGTTGGGCTTAGAATATGGTCAGCGGTGGGAGTGTCATGCGCCATAGAAGCTTCTTCAAACTCCGAATACCATCTTTGAGCAATGGCGATGATTTTGGCAGCATTAATAGGAACGTTCTCAAAGATATATTTGTTTCTTGCCGTTCATATAGCATAGAACAAGTATGCTAAAAGCTGACCACCTTCAGTTGGTAATTTGTCCAGTAAATTCAAGAGCATGAAGTGAAAGTTCTGTGTCTCTCGCGGGAGTATAAATGGACACCTCCCACGAACTTCATGAAAACTTGAACATTGGAAAATTAAATGCTCGAGACTTTCGTCCAATTCGCCGCACAGGGCACATGCCGGGGCATCAATCATGCGACGAGAAGCTAGATTTTGCCGAGTAGGTAGAGCTTTGATACAGGCTCGCCATAAAAAGTGCTTAATCTTTGGGATTAGTGGCATATTCCAAATTTGCATCCATGCCGCCGGGGGATTACTCGGGCTTGGTTCGTGGCGACCAAGTTCAGAAAAGAGATTCACGACTAAATGATAGGCCGATTTGACCGTGAATTTTCCATTTGCCGTCAAAGTCCAGAAAAGTTATCTCTAGGCCACCGCTTTCTAAGCGGTGTAGTCATTATACGATTCGCATCCTCCGGGGCGAACATATGCCTGATTAGGTCCTCATTCCACTTCCCTGCATTATAATCCACAAAAAAAGACACATAAGTATTATCCGGAATAAATATCGTAGTATCTCTTGGTGGTAGTATTGTCCGAAATAAATATCGTAGCAACTTAATATAATATTTTCACTTCATATTTTTTAAAGCAGTTAAACTTGAAAAAACAGTATAAAACCGAATGCAAATAAATAAAGAATTAAAACCTAAATTCATAATAATAGTGCAGCAAAACCATACATCATATGATTAATTATGTCGTCTAAATTACATCAAGATTTTTTGTTTAGTTACTTATGCTGTCCAATTTTATTTCTTCGTTGCAATATTATGATTTTATCGGTTTTATTTTATGCCTTTTGCAATATTTTTATTAATTTTTATATTATATTATGTTTATATATGTACTCCCTCCGTTCCATATTAATTGACGTTTTATGATGTTTTCCCTTTTTCAATTAATTGACATTTTACATATTTTTCATCAATTCTACCAATTTTTCCCCTGAATCAATCCTAAAATATATCTATTTTTCAATCTATCAGATATATTTTGATTTGGTCAAATCTTTAGCAGAGGGTATATCTGTCGAAATATTCAATCCGTAATTCTTCTCTTTCATCCTAAAACGTCAATTAATATGAAATGGAGGGAATATTATTTTAAATCTCCTAGGATTTTTTTCATTATAAATTACACAACATGTTATTTGAATTATTTATTATCACATATAATTTAAGTAATTATAAAAAAATAACTTTGTTAGACTTATTGTGATACAAAATAATTACAAAAACATGTATAGTACTTAAACGAATCACAAATAAAACATCAAAAATAGATTTAAGAAAAATGGTCAAGTCAAACCATATTATAGCATATGTGTATGTCCATGTGATATACACATGCATGCTGATAAGTTAGACTACATGTTGATAAGTTAGAGCTAAGGAGAGGTAGTTATGATAAGCTAGCATGCTTATCATGCATTGTATATAAACAGTGTAAAACAGAATTCAGCAATACAATCCATTCTCTCCTCTTAATTCTGTTTCTCGCTGCTCCACATCATGGTATCTAGAGCCTTCTTTTTGGCATAACTGCCATCTTCGATCATCTTCAACCTCCTCTCCGATTCTCTTCTAATCGTTTCTTCTGTTGAAAATTTTGTTACGAATTGTTTTTCTGTTATGGATCCAGCTGCCTCGTCTACGATTCCTCCGGTTACAGCTTCAGTCGCTCCACCAATCTCAATTCAGCTGCCATATCTTAATCCATTACCTGTTCGTCTCGATCGTCAGAATTACACCTACTGGAGATCACATGTGGTGTCTACGCTAAAGGAACATGCACTGGATCGGATTGTTCTTGGAATTGAGAAGCAACCACCTGAATTTGTGATGTCTGGAGCCATTCAGGTATTGAATCTTGATTACTTCATCTGGATGCGCAAAGATCATGATTCTGAGTTGGATGTTAATGTCCATTTCTGAAACCATGCTTGGCTATGTTAATCGATTTACTTCATCATATGAGGTCTGGAATATGTTTGATTCTTTGTATCAGTCACAATCAAAGGCTAGAATTCTGCAGTTACAGTTTAAGCTTGGTTCCTTCAAGAAAGGAGATCTCACTGTTGATGATTATTTTCTGAAAATGAGGTTAATAGCTGATAATCTACAAGTTGCTGGTCATAAGATAACTGGTGATGAATTACTGTTGTATATTCTAAATGGAATTGGTACAAATTTTAAAGTTGTTATTGTGAATCTTACTTCTAGAGCAGGATCTGTGTCATTATCTGAGGCACAATGTTTGTTACAAACTCATGAACAAAGAATGCATACTCAATCTTCCTTTGCATGACAAACCAATACCATTAGTGATAAATAGTTATCTACAAATGTTGCCTATGGTAGAGGATTTAATTCAAACAACAGAGGTGGTGGTAGATTTGGAAGAGGAAATGGTAGAGGATTTAATCCAAATAATAGAGGTGGTGGTAGATTTGGAAATGGCAATGGCAACAGGCCATCTTCTGGTCGGTTTTACAGCAACACAAGTCACAATGGCAAAATCATGTGTCAACTTGTGGAAAGGTCAATCACACTGCTCTTAAGTGTTACAAACGGTTTGACATCAGTTTTACAGGTCCTGAACTACCTCCTCCTACTGCAAATGTTGCTACAAACACCTCCTCGACCTCTCCTCACGATGAGAATATGTGGTTCTTTGATAGTGGTGCTACAAACCACATCACATCAGATCTACAAAATCTGTCTGTAAAAAATGATTATCAAGGAAATGAGCAATTGGCTGTAGGTAATGGATCTCTCTTACCTATATCTCATATTGGTCACTCTTGTTTACCTTCTTAAGATTATACACAAACGTTATTCTTAAATCATATTCTATATGTGCCTCAAATTACCAAAACCTGCTTAGCATATCACAGTTCACAAAGGATAATGATGTCTTAATTGAGTTTTTTCATGACTGTTGTCTTGTCGGACAAAACTACAAAGAAGATTCTACTGGAAGGCAAGCTCAATAATGAGCTTTACTAGCTTGATGTGCAGCATCTCCAAAGAAAGAGACATCAAGATCTCAAGAAGTGCTACTCTTCAACTATAACCACTGCTCCTGTTTTCCAAATTACCTCTACTGCCTCCTGTGCTACAACCCCTATAGATTCTCTTACTTGTAATAGCAATAATATTTGGCACAAGAGACTTGGCCATCCTTGTTCCTCTGTGTTGTCTACAGTTCTTAAAACAATGAATGTTGTACCCAAGACTGTTGAGTTTTGTGATGCTTGTAAGCTTCGCAAGTTACATCAAAATCACTTTGCTGTTCAATCTACTAAGACCACTGCTCCTTTTGAAATAATTCATTTAGACATTTGGGACCTTCTCATGTTTTCTCAACACAGGGATATAAATACTATATTCACTTTATTGATGACTTTACTAGATATACATGGATTTTCCCTTTAAGAGCAAAGGGTGAAGCTTCTGCTGTATTTGTTCAGTTTAATGCATTTGTGGAGAGACAATTTACTCTAAAAATAAAATCCCTTTAGACAGATTGAGTAGGAGAATACAGGTCATTATTGCCTCTTCTTACTCAGCTGGGAATTCATTTCAGACACCCATGTCCTCATGTTCATCAGCAAAATGGAAGAGCAGAGAGAAAGCATCTTCACATAGTTGAAATAGGTCTGTCTCTTCTAGCTCAAGCTCAACTTCCTCTAAAATTTTGGTGGTATGCATTCTATACTGCAGTTGTTATCATAAACTTGTTGCCTACAATTGTTCTTCAACATGTTTCTCCTCACCAAAAGCTGTACAAAACCAAGCCTGATTACTCAATGCTAAAAATGTTTGGTTGTAGTTTCTTTCCCTATCTTAGACCATATAACAACCACAAATTCCAATACAGGAGTTCAAAGTGTATCTTTATTGGTTATAGTCCCAATCACAAGGGATATCTCTGCTTATCTCCTAGTGGAAGAGTTTATACTGCTGCTACTGTTTAGTTTAATGAACAAGAGTTTCCCTACTCCACACTATTCTGTTCACAAGACCAGGCCTCTCCTCAGCCTCTCCTAGTATACTGTGATGCCTATTATACTGGGACGATGTTAGTAAATACACCGGTAGAGACTTCTAGCTCTTCTTCTGATAGCTCCTCTACATCAAACACATCATCACCAGCTCAACAGCCAGTACAGTCCACTTCTTCAGAGTCAGCTACTGTCAATGTTCATCCCATGGTCACAAGGGCTAAGACTGGAGTGTTCAAACCAAAAACCTACTTGGCAAAAGCTCAATCACCATCGTCTGATGAAACAGTTAATGTCAAACAAGCTCTAGCAGATCCACATTGGTTAGAGGCAATGCAAGCAGAATACTCAACTTTAGTAAAAAATGGCACATGGACTCTTGTTCCTCCTACAGCAGATATGAATGTTATTACAAATAAATGGGTGTTTCGGGTTAAACGCAAGTCAGATGGTACACTTGACAGATACAAAGCACGTTTAGTAGCAAGAGGGTTTCAGCAGCATCCAGGAATTGAGTGTTTTGAAACTTTCAGTCCTGTTTTCAAGGCTTGCACCATTAGGATCATATTCAGTCTAGTTGTTACATACAGGTGGAAAATTGAGCAGATTGACATCAATAATGCCTTCCTCAACGGTACTCTATCAGAACAAGCGTACATGAAGCAGCTTCAAGGTTTTGAAGATACAACTCATCCTCAGTATGTGTGCAAACTCAATAAATCACTGTATGGCTTAAAACAGGAACCTAGAGCATGGTTCAATACTTTGAAGCAATTTCTGATGACTCTAGGTTTTCTTGTATCCAAGTCAGATAACTCCTTATTTTTCAAGAAAGGCCTCTATATCCTAGTGTATGTTGATGACATTTTACTGACTGGAGAAAATTCAGCTGCTGTCACATCTATAATCAAGCTGCTTGGGGAGAAATTTGCTTTAAAAACTCTTGGGGAAGTCAATTACTTTCTAGGGATGGAAGCACAAAAAACTCCTGATGGTTTTCTTCTGTCTCAAAAGAAGTATATCCTTGATTTGTTAGACCAAACATCAATGTCCAACAGCAATCCAGTCGCTACTCCAATGGCTGCTAGATAGAAGCTCACTCTGCAAGATAGTTAGCCTTTTTCTCATCCAACTGAGTACAGAAGTGTTGTTGGGGCCCTGCAATATCTAACTATCACACGACCAAACATCAGTTTCGCGGTCAATAAGCTTAGTCAGTTTCTCCATTCACCAACTGCAAATCATTGGAAGGCATGCAAACATCTTCTGAGGTATCTTAAAGGGACTTGCAATGTTGGCCTACACTTTGCCCCAATACAGAGGTTTATCATTGAAGCATACTCAAATGCTGATTGGGTCAGCTACCCTGATGACAGAAGGTCCACTGGTGGGTATTATGTTTTGTTTGGACATAATCTGATTAGTTGGAGCTCAAAGAAACAACAGGTAGTGTCAAGGAGCAGTGTAGAGAGTGAATATCATGCTATAGCTGATACATCAGCTGACATTGTATGGATTACTTCCATCGTAAAAGAGCTTTCCATTCCATTTGAACAACAATCTTTACTTTGGACAGATAGTGTTAGTGCAACAGCGCATCATGAAAGAACAAAGCATGTGGAGATCGATGTGCATTTTGTAAGGGAGAAAATGCTAACAAAAGAATTGGATGTTAGGTTCATTCCATCCTAAGATCAGGTGGCAGATTTGTTGACAAAACCCTTAGCAGTTGGACGGTTCAATATGTTGAGTTCTAAATTGCCTCTGAGAAGTAGGGAAGTGCAGCTTAAAGGGGGAGTATTATGGCATATGTGTATGTGCATGTGATATACACATGCATGTAGATAAGTTAGACTACATGTTGATAAGTTAGAGCTAAGGAGAGGTAGTTATAATAAGCTAGCATGCTTATCATGCATTGTATATAAACAGTGTAAAACAGAATTCAGCAATACTATTCATTCTCTCCTCTCAATTATGTTTCTCACTGCTCCACATCAAACCAGATGAAGTGCGTTGTACTGGAGAAGGAAAATTGGCATCCAACGCTTTTATACCGTATATAAAAGACCGTAAGCGCAAATAGCAAAGACACACCCCTTTTTGGATAGAAATGAGTAACATACTCCTACCCCCCAATCCCATAATATTTTAACTATATATGTTATTTAGTAAAAATATGGAGTATTTTATGGGTCATTCCTTTGTACTACTGTGCAGCGGTACCAATACAACACTGTCGTTGTTAGATCATCCCTTATCTCCTCCTTATCGTTGATTTATTTTACTTCATTTAAAATTTGGAAAGGGTTGTTTGGTAAATTTTCCTGTAGGCGAATTATTACTCTTTCACACCTTTTCATTAAAATTTAAATAAGTTGTATTAAAAACCTTCTCTCTCAGTTCAACCCCTAATATCCATTTCCGTTTTCATCTCTAACCTCTAACTTCAGCTCTTCTTTTACCTCTCATGTCTTCTTCCACCACTTCTCCGACTAACAATTCAGGGGAAAATTTCCCTAGAGTCAATCTTCCCATATTGGAACTTCCTTAGTTTAGAGGCCCCAATTTCAACTATGCTGCGGAAGAACAAACCTCCCACTAGAGCCCCCCACTGAGAGCGCCTATGTGATTTTCATGTACTGACAAGAATCTCGACCGATATTTCTTTGCATGCCCAAAACACCCAGTAAATGTAGACAATTCTTCTTTAGTTATTGCATTTGTTGCCCTAATTTCATTGCTTCTACATCCAATGTGTTAACCCTCATCTTATGTCTTCTATACATCCCCTGTCCTCCTATCAATGCTATTTTGCCTGATGGTTCTTCTAAGACTATTTCCCCATAGTGGAACAGTGCATCTCCATAGAGACATCGTATTAACTGATGCTCTCTATATCCCTTCCTTCAAGTACAATTTACTCTTTATTCCTCAGCTTACTTCCACACTCAATGCGCAATGTATATTCACTCCATCTCAATGCAAATTACAGGACCTTCGGACTGCTAAAACTACTACCACTGGACATCTTGTGGGCAAGCTCTATGTGTTAGATTCAAGCACAACATATTCTGTATGGTCTGTTTCCCCTTGTAATCTTGTTTTGCCTACTGATACTTTAGAACTTCGGAATCACACTCTAGGGCATGCTTCTCTAAAATTTGTACAACATATTGAATTTTTTAAGGAAGCTTTTTAGAGATCCTACTATTCAATCAATTAATCATGTGATGCTTGCTTCAAGGCCAAACATCATAGAATACCTTTTCCGACTTCTTCTATACACAGGTTGCATTGAGTTAATCCACGTTGACATTTGAGGGCCATGTAGAATCGTCCCTAAAAAACACACCATATTTTATCACTATTTTGGATGACTATACACAGGGAACTTGGGTCTATCTTACGCACAACAAATCTCAAACATTTCCTATTCTCAAAACCTTTATCAAACAGGTTCCTACTCATTTGGGCAGCATGTTAAAACTGTTAGGTCAGAAAATGGTCTATAATTTCTTAGTAATGCTTGCTAGCATTTTTTTTTCCTCTCTTGGGATCATTCATCACAAAAGCTGCCCCGACATACCCCAACAAAATGGGGTGGTCGAGAGAAAACATAAACACCTCTTAGAGATGGCTCGGTGTCTTATCTTGTATTTATCATTGCCACTTAAATTCTGGTCCTATGCCATTCTTATGGCTGCTCAAATTATAAACCGTTTACCCACCTACTACTCAACTGGAAATCCCCTCACGAACTTCTTTTCTCAAAGCCGCCAGATTTTTCTCCCCTTAAGCCTTTTGGCTGCTTAACCGATGGAGCTAATGTTAAACCAAATAAATCTAAGTTTCATTCTCAAGCCAACAAATGAATTTTTATTGGGTTTAATCCTGGTCAGAAAGGTCACAAGCTATATGACCTTGACTCCCATAATATTCTTGTTTCTCGGCATGTCAAGTTTTTTGACAATATTTTTCCCTACTCTTATTTTTCTCCATCAACATAATCCATTCCTTTACCTCTAATCCCTATAACAGAAACATCCCCGAATGATCCTAGTGCCTCATAGTCTTCTGATATTCCCACTCCTTCTACATCAGATCTTTCTCCTTTCGCTAAACGTAGTCAACGACAGAAAACTAAACCCTCTTGGATGCAAGATTATATTATCGGCAACACCAATATTGATTCTTCTATTTCTTCTCCTATCCGGACTTTTCATTTTCTCAATGCTCCCATATATGATCATGCTTATGTTGCTTACTCCGCTAACGTATCTGCTTTTTAAGAGCCCACAACTTATAAGGAAGCTAGTGGGAGCAAGGTTGGATAGAGGCCATGGGAAAAAAAGAAATACAGGCCCTTGAAAGAAAAGATACGTGGGATCTTGGTGAATTGCCTCCCAACAAGAAACCCATTAGGTGTAAGTTGGTCTACAAAGTAAAGCTCAAACCAAATGGCACAGTACATTTTAAAGGCTTGGTGGGTGGCAAAAGGTTTCAATCAGATTCCAAGATTATATTTTCATAAGAGTTTCTCTCTCGTTGCTAAGGTAGTAATTGTTTGGCTTTTTATTGATGTTTCCACAATTGGCCTATTCACCAGTTATGTGAATAACGCCTTCTTACATGGTAATTTTCATGATGAAGTTTTATGCATCCTCCACTGGGTTATACCAAGGCCCTTCTTGGTCAAGTATGCCGATAAAAAAGAAGCTTGTACGACTTGAATGAAGCCTCTCGAGAGTAGAATTTGAAGTTTAGCGGATTGGCTTTCTTCAATCCGCCCATGATCTTTGTTTCTTCACTCTCACAAAGTCTACAGATTTCATGGCTATTCTCGTTTACGTGGATGATTTGTTGGTTACCGGGACATATTCCTCCTTGATACAACAGTTCAAGAATTTTTCGGCTGACCAATTTACTATCAAAGACCTTGGCACTGCGAAATATTTTTTAGGTATGGAAATGGCCGATTCTTCTGGTGGCATGTTTCTTTGCCAATGCAAATACATTCTGGATTTGATAAAGGATGCTGGAATGGTTGATTGTAAACCAATGGCCACTCCTCTGCCACAAGGACTACATTTGCAAGAGAATCAATGCACTTTACTGCTCGATCCTGACCGCTATAGAAAGTTTATCGGACAACTTTGGTACCTCAATTTCATAAATTCGGACCTTTCATATTCCGTTTAACAACTTAGCTAGTTTGTGATGAGGCCTGACTCTGCTCCTGTGGACGTTGCTATCACATTTTACATTACTTAAAGCAAACCAGCCCTTGGGGATCTTTTACTCCAGTATAACAAGATTTCAACTCCTGGCCTATAGTGATGTTGATTAGATATCGTGTAAGGATACTCGAAAATTTGTTACCGGTTACGGGGCCTTCTTGGGCAAATCTCATATTTTTTGGAAGAGTAAGATATAAACTACGGTGGCAAAGTCTTCGGCTGAAGCCGAGTATCAAGCCTTTAGATCCACTGTTAGTGAACTAGAGTGGATATCCTATCTGTGCTCGATTTCCACTTACAAGTGCCTCTACTTATTCCCTTGATGTGTGATAATCAAGCAGCTATGCATATCATTGTTAACCCCGTCTTTCATGAGCGCACAAATCATCTTGAGATTGATCGCCACGTGGTTCAGAACAAGTATAAGGAAGGATTCATCATTTTGCAACATCTTCCTTCTAAACTCCAGCTTGCGAATCTGCTTAAGAAGTTCTTTGCTCTTGCTCGTTTACAATTTTTGTTGTCCAAGTTAGGCATGGTTATGTTTGCCCCATGCCTAACTTGAGGAGGGTGTAGGGATACTTGTAGCAATTGTTGACTTAGAACTTATAGTTGACCAAGACGTTCTAGAAGGATGCCAGTTACTCTTGTAGCAGTATAAAAACTTGTAAGCTGCTACATTTCTCATTCGATGGCATTACTCAAACTTTTATCAGTAGAACAATTATGGTTCTTCTCTCCACCTATATGAACTTCTACATAGTAAGAAGGAAAGAGGGGGAATGAGATGTATAGAAGAGAAGGGAGAGATTGGTGGAATTCAAAAAAATAGAAGAAAGAGAGACAAATGAAAGTATGGAAAATACATGCAAAAGAGAGAGATGGGGGATATGAGAGAGAGAGAGAGAGAGAGAGAGAGAGAGAGAGGGGAAAATAAACAAAGGTAAATAGAATTAATGAGGAGAGAGAGAGAGAGAGAGAGAGAGAGAGAGAGAGAGAGAGAGAGAGAGAGAGAGAGAGAGAGAGAGAGAGAGAGACAATGTGGAGAAAAAAAAAAAGGAAGAAAAGAGGGGAGAGAGATAGAGTTTCTGCATAGGAAAATTCTTGAAGGAATGGGAGTTGTAGAGATCAATAAATTCGACAAATCGTGGGATGAATGAGCATCCAAATTAGATGAAATTTCTAGCTTCATTAATCATGTTCACGAATTTAAAAAAGATTTAGTTACTTAAAAGTGATTATATAGAAGTCTTGATTTCATGGATTTTGAGTGATTATTAAATTAATATAATTAATTTAACAATTATCTCAAAAGATATGTTATAAATTTAGTATTATGGAGCACTAATTAAATTGCTCTATTTGACCCTTAGGCCAATTAAGTTCCTCTGTTCTACAACTATGAATATAGTCTCATTGTTACACCAAAGACATCAACAAGAACACAAGTCAAGAAGCAAGTGAAGAATTCCAGAGCAGAGGCAACTTCGGTGTTCTTCAAGCGTTCTTCGACATTCTTCAAGAAATCCATCAAGAAATTGTGTTTGATCCAAGATTTAAGTGTTGAGCCCCTCTGACCGGCTATTCCAAATTACATTTTCGAAGGTGTTCTTCAAGTATTCGTCGAAGAAGATCGTTTAATCCAAAATCAAGCTCTTAAGCCTTTTGATTAACGTTACTCAAGTTAAAGTCCAGAACCGGGGAAGATCAAAGTCAAATTCGATTTTGAATGCGTCAAAAAATAGAAGAGAAGTATCTGAGGGCAATAAAAGATAGAAACTCACAAATTATACTCGTTTAATTCAAGGAATTTAATTTTTTACATCCTTTTGTGTTTGTTTATTCAATATACGAAATTTGTTGTTACAAATTTGGCATGCCCAGTGGGACCTTATCGACCTCTCATCTCTTCTCCCCAAGTTCTCAAGTTTCAAGAATTTTTAAGTGAAGTCCATGGTAACAATTGAAGAACATATCGCCAGACTAGCAAGAATCGTCGAAGAGCTCACCAAACATGTTCAAGTGTGATACGCTCTAGTCACAAAGCCAAGCAAAGAAGATGGTGGTGATACAAGTCATCCGATCGACAAACAAGTCGAGAAATATGATGAAGTTGAGACGTCTACGAAGCAATGTTCAAGTGAACAAGAAATCTCTTCGACCAAAACGCTTCAAGTCACACCAGATGGATTGATTCCAGCAAGTCAACTAAAAGAGCTCATGTTAGAAACTCTCAACGATAAGTTCGATGGAAGCTCCAAGTCATCTTTGACTTATACCAAGCCACACACCGCATTAATAGTTTAAAGATTCTTTCAGACTACCAACCTCCAAAGTTTCAACTCTTTGATGGAAAAGGCAACCCAAAGTTGCATATTGCGCACTTCGTAGAAACTGCATTGATGCCGGAACATATGGAGATCACTTGGTGAAGCAGTTCGTTCGTTCCTTGAAAGGACGTTTGACTAGTAGACCGACTTGGGGGCAAATTCAATCGACATATGAGTCAATTAGAAAAATAATTTCTCAACTGCTTATACAGCACTCGAAGAACAGTAAGCTTGCTCAAGCTTGCAAATTCATGTCAACTAAAAGAAGAGTATTATCGACAACATCAACCATTGGCGAAATTTAAGTCTAAGCTGCAAGGAGAAATTGTCTGAAGCCTTTGCCATCAAGATGTGCATTCAAGGGATGTAATAGGGCTATGCTTTATCGTTAAAGCAATTCTAGTGAAGCCCTCTAAAGAGTTAGCTAGTCGAGTTCATGATATGGAGTTGAGCATGGTTGCAAATGGGGTCGATCATCCACCAGCTCAAGAGCCTCAAGAAAAATAAGAAGAAGAAGAAAATAGGTGCAAAGCTTCTCCCGACACTCCAAGTGAAGAAAACTAAATCATGCTCCTTGGTATGAGCTTAAACTGTCTACAATGCTCTCGAATATGAGCCAAAACTAGCTATCTAAAGTCCCAAATCAAATGATGCTCAAATGCTCCTTGATACGAGCCTAAACTCTCTACGATTCTCCTAGATATGAGCCAAAACTATCTAAGCCCCTAAAATCAAGACTCCTTGACACAAGTTCAAAACTTATACAAGTCAAATCCAAATTAAGACTCTTGACACGAGTTTAAAAATCCACAAGTCAAATCCAAATCAAAATTCCTTAGCACCAATTTAAAAGGTCTACAAGTCAAACTCAAAGACTCCTTGACACAAGTATAAAAGGTCTACAAGTCCCAAATCCAAATCAAGAACTCCTTGGTACGAGTATAAATTATCAATAAATTCAAATCCAAGTTGAAGACTCTTAGATATGAGTAGAAAACTATCTATCAAATCCAAATCCAAATTGAAGAACTCCTTGATACGAGTATAAACTATCTACAAATTCAAAGTCAAATCCAAATGAAGACTCCTTGATTATAAACTATCCATTTGTTTGGAAGAAGCTCTAGAAATAATTTCAAGACTCATTCACTCCAAGACATGTCATCCGTGAACAAGTCTTGAGTGGGGATTGTTGATACTCAAATTTCATATCCAATTAAAATGTACAACATAATAAAATATATATTAAAATCAATTTTACATTGATTATTTTAATAATAGGAAGTGAATAAATAAAATTCCTAAGTTAAATAGTCAATTTAATTTATGGTTTGCTATATATTTTATTGATTTATTGGAAACGGCCACGTGTCAAGATGATATTACTAAATTAAATCACATTATTTTAGTAATTATCCAATAATATGATTGTGGATATCAAATTATGGCAGCCCAATCATAATACCCAATATACCAAGATGTAGGGATCATTAAATTCGATAAAGCGTGGGATGAATGAGCGTGGATATTGAAATTGCTAGCAAAATTAATCATGTTTACGAATCTTAAAAAGATTTAGTTAGTTAAAAGTGATTATATAGAAGTCGTGATTTTCGAGGATTTTGAGTGATTAATTAATTTTATATTTATCTCAAAAGATATTTGATAGATTTAGTATGATGGAGCACCAATTAAATTGCTCCATTTGGATCCTAGGCCCATTAGTTTTGTCCATTCTACAACTATGAATAGGGTCTTTTGTTCCACCAAAGACATCAACAAGAACACAAGTCAAGAAGCAAGTGAAGAATTCTAGAGTAGAGGCAACTTCAACGTTCTTCGGTAATTTTCAAGAAATCCATCAAGAAACGACATTCGATCCGAGATTAAGGTGTTGATCCCCTCCGATCGACGTTTCCAAGTTAGATCTTCGAAGGTGCTCCTCAAGTATTCGTCGAAGCAGATCGTTTAATCCAAAACCAAGCTCCCAAGTCTTTGAATTTACGTTACTCAAGTCAAAGTCCAAAACCGAAGAAGATCAAAGTTAACTCCGAATTTGAAGGCGTAAAATAATCGAAGAGAAAAATCAAAGGACAATTAGAGATAGAAACTCACAAATTGTACTTGTTATGTTTGTTTTTTCAGTACACAAAATTTGTTGTTACAACATGTTATGGTGATATTATATGGTGATTTGCTCATATTTTAACTGCTTGCTTGTATTTTAATTTTTACAAACTAAGCACCACGAGCTCGAAGTAGCTCACCCCCTTTATAAACCCCTCCCCCCCTCCCCCCCAGGTTGATGGAGTTGTGTGTGAAGGCTAGATAGGATTTAGGATGGTATGTCAGTTGAACCTCAATATTTAATGTCATACACACATGAAAATTGTATTAAAGTAGTTTAAGTTTTATTTTAAATATGTTTATGATTTCAGATTCAATATAATAACAACTTGCTTCTACCTAAATATTAAGATCTAATCTATGAAGGGTTTTAAAGAAATTACTATAACATTTTACACACGAGTTCCATTTGAGACATTAAGGTGATTTACTACATTATAGATTTAGCTTTCGTAATTTATCAAGAAAATTTATTAGATGTTGTTCGGTGAAATATTATATGGTAAACTATATTTAAATATTCTTTAATAAAAGTCTATTATTACGTATGTGTCTAGTGACTTATAATTTTAAAATTGGCTTATTTGTTTAAAAATTAGAAGTATGGTTTTAGCCACAAATTAATGCTTTATTATTCTTAAAACTTGAACAACGAACTTTCTCAGGTAAACGATTCCATTATTTTGTTTTTGATATATGTTTACTATTATGTTAAAATTAGGGAAACTGCTTCCGCATATTTATAAAGGTATTATTTTATAAGTTTTAAAAAAATTGGAAACATTATTATCTTATCCTTTAAAGCATATCAATAATTATTTAAAAAAAAATATATATTACAACCTTAATTTTACTTTATGTGTAGGTTTTTCTAATTGTAAATGTTTCAATTATTTTCCTTTAAAATAAAAGTTTTTATTAATGAAAAAAATTTGTCTAATAATTCGGGATGTTGTAGGTACGCCTTCCCCATGCCCTACTCGCATGTAAAATGTCCTGTCCATACCCTACTCTATTGTCCTATTTTGTGCTTTGAGTATGGTATGGATAATACCGTGAGGGTATGAGCTTACCAGCTATTTTTTTTTTGGTGTCTACTTAAAATTTAAAAAAAAAAAAAAACTTAAATGATTTCATCAATACTAACAAATTAATAAAAAAAAGCTAACTTTTTTCTGTCTATATTTTATTTGTTGTACCTTAAATGTTTGGAATACGGAGCATAAAAGACATAATATAATAATATAAAGAAGTGTAATATATATATATATATATATACACATTATATATTATATAGATATTTTATATTATATATGACAAACTCTCATGTGCATCAGTTGCATAGTGCAATTCGGGGTGACTATCACGATTTAATTATGCTTAAAAGTATCCCTCGTTCTTAATATCTTTACCTAGTACCTTTATCCATAACAATTGATACCTTTAAGTAATACATTTTCACTATGATATGTATATCTAGAATATGTAATATTTTTAGACATAAATACTAATACATTTTTTCCTATGACCCAGATTGTACGGATCTCAAGAGACCTCCTTTATATATATATATAGGTGGGTATGATTGGCGGGTCGGGTAGATGGATATAACACTAAACCCATACCCTAATATAATTTGAAAGAGAAAATTTCAGTTTTAGTCCCACAGGAGTGGATCGAAACTTTTTTAGTCCCCTATATTTATAGTCCCAAGTTTTCTTTTTAATCACTTTTATTCCTAAAAAGAATTTGGGGCTAAAAGTAATGAGAAAAGTGCGACTAAAAGCGGTGAAAATTTAAAATGTGTAGGACCAAAATTTAAAATTCAGAACTAAAAGTGATGAAAAACAAAACTTGGGATTATAAATGAAAAAAGTAAGACTAAAAAAATTTCGACCATATTTCTATGGGACAAAATATAAAATTATCCCTAATTTAGTGGGTACGAGTGATGCCCTACCCAATTATCCTAAAATTCAGAGGATGCCCTAGCCATTAACTAATATACCCACAGATAAGTCTACAACACCTATAAAACTGATATCCCTATGCTTGTATAACTTTAGTGAAGCAGGCAAAAGTTTTTATTCCGACATGATAATAATAGTTTCATATGGTGATATAATTAATTTCCAACCAAATTACGTTATAGATGGAAAGAAAACATAATGATTTACAATAGAAATATGTGAGTAGCTCCCTATATAAATGGGGGAAGCCCCTTGGCATATATATAGATATGGCGATTGTGATGGAGGGCTTATTTGGGCATCTTCTTACACTATCAGTACTTGCATTGCAACTGTTTTGTTCTTCATCATCTAATACCAAGAAGTTTCACTTCAATGTAACGTCTATATATCTTATCTTTTTTGCTTTGGAAAAATATGTTGTAGTTAATAATAAATGAAAATGAAATGCAGGTTGAGTGGAAGAGTATAACAAGGCTTTGCAATACGAAGCAAGTATTGACAGTGAATGGCAAGTATCCAGGGCCAACCATCCTTGTCAATGAAGGTGACAATGTTGAAATAACCGTCGCCAACAGAGCTTCCACAAACACCACAATTCATTGGTTAGTCTCTATAATTAATTATCTTTTTTCGATCATCTTATAGCTAGGTTAAGCAAATTTTAACATTTGTTCGCTTCTTGTCTCGTTCATAATTAATATAGATCTTCTATGTTTTATTTTGAAGTAATATGTGTTAAAAAGTAACATTATCTAATATTACTTTAATCATAAAATCAATCATTATTAACAAACTCTTACACATATTACATCATATTAAAAATTATATCCTACACTATATTAACCACTACCCAACCATCCAAACAAACATTACTTTTTTACTCTCTCCACCAATAATATCCCAGCCACTCCACTTCCAACGAACCATGCCTATAGATCTTCTGTGTTTTATTTTGTGGTAATAATGTGTGTTTAAAAGTAACATTATCTAATATATGACACTTTCCAGAACAAGACGAGAACTTGTCCCCTATGCATTTGGGAAGTAAATTATAAAATGAATGAGGTAATAATTGACGTCATACATGTAATAATTATAATGGTGAAGTAATGCTGTAAAATTAATATGTCCCCTCACTTTGTTAATATGCATGCATGCGGTGTCAATGTCATCATCATTTTCTTCCCCCACCCTATATTTTTCTTTTTATTTCCCACTAAAATAATTGCCTGCCTTTCTTTAACTCAAACTCATTATCATTTTATAAATTCAACATATAATTTTCAGTATTACCCGTATTATAAAATACTTTTGGACATCAAAAAAATTATCAGTAAGATAAATAATGTTAAAAGTCATATAAAATACAATACACATATAAGTCACTCTATGATGTTCAACCCGATGAAAGATCGGTTCGAATTTTGTACCACATCTGATACAACATATTATACTAATCATGTCATCTAATTACTTATGATGTATTTGTGATATCATCATATACATTGCAATGTAGTAGAAGATGTTGTATTGAATGGGGTAGGAGATCCAAAATGAACAACGATAATAAATTAACTTATATATTTGGCAAACAGTCGTACACATATATTTTCATATAATGAGAGTCACTTTTGCTATAATAAAATATTATTTTAAGTGATAATTTTTATATAAAAACAAAATAATCAAATATTTAGAAAAAAGAAATTTATTATAAAAGTAACTTTGGTCTCACACATAACATTTTTACATACACAAGTATTAATACTAGTATATAACAATCAGGAAATTTGGTCTAATTTAATCCCTTTCCTCCAATCACTTAGTCCATAGTCACAATAAATTTACAGAGCGGATATGTAAAGAATTCAAATTCATAATTTTCGCAGAAGTCTCAACAATATCTATAATTAATTATATTTCCGATAAGTTTCCATCCCCTTGGAATTACGAACTTATCAGAGAATTAAATATATATATATATATATATACACTTATAAAAAAAACTTTTAAGATATGTAGGTTTGTGTATGGTATATACATGAGTGAATTTGTGAGAAAGTGGGGATAATTATTAGAATAAAACACGAAAAGTTTATTGGCTTTTTGCATGTTCGGTGGATATTGAGAGTTGACCCTATCACAGCCCTTTTTTTTTTCCTTTTTGGGAGAGAACAATTTATAAAGCACTTTTCTCTGTTATTGGTTTTATTTTCAGAAAATTAATTTACCGAAACAACCTTGACCACGGTCTAAAAAATGAATGACGTTCGTGTCTGATAACTAACAAACATAATCATGCTTATTGGTCGGATGGTATTTTCGAAGACAACATTTTCTGTTCTAAATAATTCTTCATCTAATATTCTCTCACTCATATGTGTTCCGCGGCATGATATGTATTGAAGGAGATTAAATACTATATATTCAATTCGTGTAGTGACATCATACAATATACATGTCGCTAATAAATGAAGTACAACTAAAATAACAAGATGAAACAGGTGATCTCATGGCTAGACATCACATTCACCATACATAGCTACAAATATTGTTAGTTCATTTATTTCGCAGAAAAAAAGCCACTAGTCTCTTTTTAAACTAACTTTAAGGTGAGTAAATATATGGAAACCATGTTGTTAGTTAAGAAATAGCAAGATAGATGAATAATACACCTTTGGAGATAAATATTAATCATTTTAATTCCATAGCTATTTTTTACTTCATATAATATGATAATAGATCATTATATCCACTACAAGAAAACTGTCAAATTCCAACGAAAAAATTCCAACGACAGAAGGCCGTTGGAATAGCTGTTGGAAAAAAATTCCAACGGTAAAAAGTCCGTTGGAATTGCCGTTGGAATTATTTTTTCCGTTGGAATTTAATTGTTGGAAAAAAAAATTCCAACAGCCACTTTTCCAACGGCATAAAAACCGTTGGAATTAAAATTCCAACGAAGATTTACCATATTCCAACGGTTTTTGGTAAATTACCGTTGGAATTTTAATTCCAACGGCAATTCCAACGGTTTTTATGCCGTTGGAAAAGTGGCTGTTGGAATTTTTTTTTCCAACAATTAAATTCCAACGGAAAAAATGATTCCAACAGCAATTTCAACGGACTTTTTACCGTTGGAATTTTTTTTTTCCAACAGCTATTCCAACGACCTTTTGCCGTTGGAATTACCGTTGGAATTTTGAAAAATTCCAACAGTTTTTATGCCGTTGGAATTTTTTTATTGGAATTTGGCAGTTTTCTTGTAGTGATTGTACTTATCTACATGCCAATTGTAATACAGAGTTAGGTAGGTGAGCATGAGGTTCTCACAAAACAAAAAAAAATCATGATAAATGAATTTGTCCTATGCCTTGAACTGACTTACATACTCTTTAGTAATAATATCTCATACCAATAATTGGTCTTCATTTAATAAATAACACAACTTTTTCTTTTTTCCAGTATTAGGTATGTGTTTAAGATTAATTTATACCTTAATATCCTGTGATTTGATATGTTGTAATTAATAAATTATAATATCAAGATAATGAGCTTACAACAAACTCTCATTCTTTAAAAGGTGCGGCTACATTCAACCTCCATCCATTTCTTCTACTAAAAAATATAACTAGCTTATTAATTTGAGTATTATAGTACACATCCTACATTATTTCATCTTGTCTGTATCCCATTTCATTCTCTTTTTAGACGACAAAATCCTCCAAATTTCAACATCTAAATAGAATACATCCACCTACATTCTAGAACAAACATACCCGTATAGATAGAATAAGAAGAAGATGACAACTTGCTGGTAGATCAAATATAAAATTATGCCTTATAGTTGAAGCAATGAAATGTGTGTAAAGATGTAGAAATGATGGATAGATGTTGCAGGCATGGAGTGAGGCAGATGAGAAGCGGATGGGCAGATGGGCCTGCATACATTACGCAATGCCCCATAGGAGGAGGCAAAAACTATACTTACAAATTTAGTGTTGTGAATGAGCGGGGTACGCTGTGGTGGCACGCTCATTTCGCTTGGCAACGTGCTTCTCTTTACGGCGCTTTTATAATTTACCCCACCAACCCTCCATTCCCCCACCACATTCACATTCACACTCCTCCTCTCATTTTTGGAGAATGGTGGAATGCAAATGTTGAATCAGTAGAAACTGAAATGATGTTATATGGTGCTGGCCCTAATACTTCAGATGCTTACACCATTAATGGCTTACCAGGTCCCTCTTACCCTTGTTCCACCAAAGGTAACTAACACAAACTCTCTCTCTCTATCACTTACATTTTCTATAATTATAATTATGTCTTAAAGCTAGTTAAATTTTTTTACAACAAAGATCATGATATACAGTGCACATACAACGGCAATATTAAATTAAAAATGGACCAAAACTGATAAAATACTAGTTTCCCAACTGTCTCTAACAATTTTGCTTAACATTAATTCTTGTAAGTTAGATTTCATATTTCCTGCGTGGGTGTCTATATATGCATCTGAAAATTAGCACTAGCATTTCAATATTTTATCTTCCATCAGCAGATACTTTGATCCAAATGGTAGAACAAGGCAAAACCTACCTACTAAGAATCATCAACGCTGCGTTAAACGACGAACTGTTCTTCGCTGTAGCAAACCACAACTTAACAGTGGTTGAAATCGATGGTGTTTACACAAAGCCCTTTACCACAACAGCCATAATGATCGCCCCTGGACAAACCACCAACGTTTTACTCACAGCCGATCAAACCCCAGATTCTACATCCATGTTTGTTATGGCAGCTAGGCCTTATCTCACCACCATTTTCCACTTCGACAATTCCACCACCATTGGCTTCATCAAGTACCGAACACCAAAACCCCAAACAACTCCATCTTATAATAACACTATTCTACCTCAAAATCTTCCATCCATGAATGACACCGCATTTGCCACTCGATTTCTGGACAGCCTTAAAAGTCTTGGATCGTATGATTACCCTTGCAATGTGCCTACAAAGATTGATAAACGCGTTGTTACGACGATTAGCCTAAATCTTCAAGATTGCCCTCTTAATCAGACATGTAAAGGGATGAACAATAAAAGATTTTATGCCTCAATGAACAACCAATCGTTCACTCAGCCTTCTATATCGATTCTTGAATCCCATTACCGTAACCTAAACAGATCTGTATTTACATCGGATTTTCCGGAGAATCCGCCCTATGCATTCAACTACACCGGCGTAGACCCCTTCACAGAAAACATGAACACAAACTTGGGGACCAAATTGCTCCAAGTACCGTACGGGACGAAACTGGAAATAGTGTTGCAAGATACCAACTTCTTGAATCCAGAAAACCATCCAATCCATGTTCATGGGCACAACTTCTTCATAGTGGGGAGAGGGTTTGGAAACTTTGATGCTGCCAAGGATCCAAGGGGTTACAATCTGGTGGACCCACCAGAGAGAAACACGGTGGCAGTCCCGATGGGCGGGTGGGCGGCGATACGGCTTGTTACTGATAATCCGGGAGTATGGTTCATACATTGCCACCTTGAGGAACATACTTCATGGGGTTTGGCATTAGGGTTGGTTGTTGAAAGTGGAAAGGACCCGTCTCAGCGCCTGCTGCCGCCTCCAAATGATTTACCACCATGTTGAATTTTTAGATACAGATGATCTGAAAGTTAGAAACATATATAGATTTTTCTTTCTCTCTCCAATTTGATTTGCTGTAAATTTTGTGTATTAGTTTCTCGTGTTCATTAGATTTTGTCATTAATTTCATATGTGTGACACAAATTAAACTATTAAATTTTGGGTCCTTCTACTCTACAACCATTGCATTGATACAACTTATGATAATAACCAAGATCATGTTCTTTTAATCTTGGCCATTAAATATAGTAACTTGCTACTTGCTAAATCATTAACCAAAATACTTTTCCTTTTCCCTATTTGTTCTCATTCTCCTTAATTTGATTCTTATTTATTTTTATTGAAAAAACTTTAGATTAATTAGAGCCTTAATTATAACAATCTACATATAAATTTACATATGATGAAATACTAATTAATAAAATGGACGTAGGATCTATGCCAAAATAAAAATCAATAAATTTTCTTACTAAAAAATAGATGCCAAATCTGACAACATTTTTATTGACGTTTTACAATCAGTAATTTTATGATATATGTATAGGTAATTCCTAATCAATTCTTAACACATAATATATCATAGTAATTATTTTTGGAAGATCTTTAATTTCATACTAATATTTTACATTACATTAAGAATTTCTTAATCCTAAACAAGAGTGTTGTTATAATCGAACCGGAGATCAAACCAGTATCACCACCAATTGGCGGTTCAACCGGTCAGATCGGTTGTATCGGTAACTGAAAATTAGTAGTCACTATTTCTTTATTTTCTTAATGTAATTATACACATTACCATCCACAAAAATAAATATTTAAATAGAAAATTATTTAGTTAAACTTCAATTTTCAAATAATTAAAGATAATTATAATCTAATATACTACTTAAGAAACATGTATGTCCTTAAATTTTTTTAAGGATTTATAGTACATATTATTTTTTAAATATAATATCTCTTTCCAAATTAACATCACAAACATGGTAACTAATGATTAACTTATTTAAATTCTATAAACTTATAATAAAAGTAAAGGAAATTTATAAGTGAAATAAGCACAACAATATTAGAAAAAAGAAGAAAGAAACCTACAAACACAAAAACAAAACCAAAACACAAAAACACATAAAATGAAAATAACCGATTTTTTCGGTTCCCCGTTTTTTTTCCTTTTGAACCACAAAAACAGTTCTATGAGGAACTTCGGACTAGTCCAAGGACCGGTTCTCGGTTCAACCAGTTGAACCGGTCGGTTCGATTCGGTTATGAAAATAATGCTACATAATCGTTCATGATATACCCACACACGCACATAATAGAATTTCTTATAATATATAAATATCTATAAAATAATAAATATTTATTATCAATTATCATTTTAAATAAATAACATATGCACTTGAAAGTTGAGAAATATGCAAATGAATATAATTTATTTGAAAAAGTTAAGCTAGTTAGAGATGTCAAATTAAAATATTGCAAAAAAAATGATTATATTTATATTTAATAATTCTATCTATGTATGAAAAATAGGGAAACTGTTTATAATTATAATTATAATAATAGCAATAAAAAATTCTTTTCTTGCCCATTTAAGTGGTTTAACAACAAAATTCAGCATGCATATAAACTTTCAATCTCATTTAGTGAATAAAAGAACTAGTAAAAGAAAAAAAGTAATAATAATAATAATAATAATAATAATAATAATAATAATAATAATAATAATAATAATAATAATAATAATAATAATAATAATAATAATAATAATAATAATAATAATAATAATAATAATAATAATAATAATAATAATAATAATAAAGACTTCATTGCTCTAGCTTTGAAATGGAAATTTGGAAAACTTGATCAAATTATTTTCTAAGTTCTTAGGGGGGTAAGAAAAGGAGTTATATATTGTAACGATCCGATTTTCATAAAATATTTTAAAGCAATTTAAAATAAGAATAGTCAATTTCGTATATATTTATATATATATAAAGACAGTTACTAATAAAGTCGTTAAAGAACCAACTGAAAGAGCATCTAAATTTATTTTTCAAGTAATATTGAATCCAATATTTAAATCCTAATTAATAACTTATATCATCTAACATCATTATGCACTTGAAAAATTATAACACTTCATAGCACATGAAACAACAAAACAAATAAATAATTACTAGTCAAACCCATATTATTTATTAACAAATAAGTGATCATGGAAAATTAATTGAAACTAAAATAATAAAACATAATTATTCCTAAATATTTTTCTAACAAATCAAATTCACATAATAATCATGATTTCATCTAAGACACATTTCAAAATATTAACTATTCAAGAATATTTGAATAATTACTAGCAACATCAAGGACGTATAATATCAACACAATGGGTCATAAATCAACAACTAAACAATATTCTAGTCAATACTTTAATACGAAAATCAGTTGCACATTTAATAATCCAAATAACACAATTAAATATAATTTCACTTAACACGACACCAATAAAATATTTCAAGTAAGCTTGTATTATCCCTAAAAGAAATATCTGCAATAGAAATAATTCAATAGTTATACACATGCCTACCTACATCAAATTTATTTGAGAACATAATTAACTTCATGTTAAAATTTTCTATTATTCATAACCTCAAGTTCAAATATAAATTATGCATAGGATTGAGACCACAAGTCATATAAATAATTAAATAAATACTTACACAATCTAGATTGTAGCAAACATGAATATATGTGATAACAGAAGTACAAGTAAAATTTATCAATACCACAAGCCCGAAATCCAGCAAACAAACTAAGTTAACACAATTAATTTTATTAATTAATTAAATTATTAGACATATAATATGCATAAACATGTCATTAATAAAATAATTAGAATAAACAATTATATTACTCATATTACACACCTCCAATAAAAAAAGACAATAGTAATTCTATCATTGCCTCCAAACATGCTTATAATCAATCTAATTAACAACACACAAGTTACAAGTACCAAGAAGTTACATTGTTTAATATATAAAACAAATATAGTCAATTAACAATAAAAAGTAGCAATATGAAAGAAACTCACATATGCGTACCTATTAATCATGTCATTACAACCTATCTCAATATTTCAAGCTATTTCAATATTTCAACATAATATTATATATTACACATAAATGGTAAATAATTTACTAAGATTTTATTGGCTATCATATGCTCTAGCTACACTACAAGAATTTTGTAAATAGAAAACAATTTTTATCTGTTGTCTAGTTAAAAATTAGTCTATTAAGAATAGTGGTGTTGTTAAAAGTGCTCTCTTTATAACAGTTGAAAATTGTTGGTTGTTCGGCAATAAACAACGATGTCAACAATAGTGCGAAACCGTTGTTTGTTCCATTATAGACAATAGTGGCAAACTGTTGATCTTCTTGTAAAACTGTTGTCTTTATAAGTAAAGATAACATATAAAAGCCGTTGTCTTTTCTTAGCAAAGACCAAAAATAAAAAAAATAAAAAAAATAAAAAATAAAAAATAAAAAAAAACTCTATTGCCTTTCAGTGAAAGACAACAGTTTTTATTATTGGAAAATGTTGTTCAGATACATATTCTTATATGAAACACCCATTCAATAAAACATCATAAAATATTAAATACGAAACATTGACTATAAAACATATGTCAATAGATTCATCAACATTAAATCACTATGATAAAATGCTAAATGTTCAACTAAATAAGTTCTAGAATAAAACCAAAAACAAATTCCTATATCTATAACAAAATCAAATCTTTAATTATCATATCAAGGTCCTAGAATTGCGGTCGATGTCTTTAATAGCTTTCTCCATCGACAATCCAAGCAAAAGTAGCTCTGTTCCAAAATATAGTTTTAGGCCTAAAAATTAAAACAAGCTTATTAATAAAAGAATAAAGAATCCAAATCAAGAACTTTAAAGAACAAATTACTGGAATAAAAGTCCACCAAAATCCAACAAGTAAAACTTAAAGCATACCTTCTTTAGTTTTCTTTAAGGAAGCAAATAGGATTTCCCTTTTGTCTTCATCAACCACTACAAACATCCATTAATAAGGAATGAACTTATAAGTGTAGATCCTCATATATAAACCAAATTAAAATGTCAAGCAACATCACATGTCACACGTAGCACCAATAATCAAAATCAATCTTAAACAATTGTAAAAAAATAAAAATAAAATGGTATGGAACAAAAGAATAAGCATATTTTATTGTTTCTCTCATGCATAACACATCTCATGAAAATGTGCAATTGATTACAATAAATCCACAAGCAATTATGTAAATAAGATGAGACAATCAAGAATAAATTTTATAGCAGAAGGGCTAATGATCAGGAGTGTTATTTGGTTCTCAAAATATTTGAATTTCACTAAATTAAGATCTAGAACAAAGATCCTTAACTGACAGCCCCAACTGAAAAAACTATCTAAAAAAACATATATGTAAAGAAATTGAAGTCACAAACTTTAATCAAATTAAATTCAACTATAGAAAACTTGATAATTGTCATATTTTTTGTTGTTGGTTGTTAATAGAATCTTAATCTGCATTACGGTTGGACTTGATAGTTCTCATTGTTTCATGCATGGCATAACAATGATCTTGAATTTCAGCTTAAAAATTTTGGGGGTTACACATCTTTTTCATAGAAACTCAATTTTTTTATCATTGTCTAAAATATTCTATAATCATGTTAACGTATTTATTTTAAATATAGCAATGTAAACAAAATTAAATCTCAAATTTATTAAATACAAAAAATTGTTAAATACTTGTTTAATATAACAAATGACAAAAAGTATAAATTTCCAAAAATATTAAATTTCATATTTAATAAATTTGTTTTCTTTATATTATACAACGTTTTTCCCTCTTAGGTGCTAGTAGGGATGTAAATGAACCGAAACAAATTGAATACTAAGAGATCCAATTCAAAAATATAAACTCAAATTCGAATCGAATAGTAATCGAGTTTTAAAAGATGATTCAAATCTGATTCGTGCAAAATATTCGAACATATTCGATTCGAAATTCGAAAAATATTTTCTATTTTTATTTTTACATAAATTTATTTCAATATATATTTATATTATATATATTATTTATTTATTAAATATATAATACATATAAACAAATGGAATATTCGGATTCGATATTATACAAATCTATACATTAATTCATATTCGAATTCGAAATTGAAGTTTTCGAATCACGAATCAAATTAAAATTTATGTTATTGGAGTTACATCCCCTGATACTAGGTTCCTATCAGTGCTATATTTTTCTTCTGATTCCTTTCCCGCCTATATATGCCATAGTGTTTTAGTTACATATTTGTATGTTACATGTACACTTAATATAGATTATTCATATTTAATAACAAATTTATTATTTAAGAAAAAGTAAAATAAATATTTGTTACTCCCTTCGCTGCATATTAATTGACGTTTTAGGATGTTCTTCCATTTTCCAATTGATTGACGCTTTACATATTTTTCACCAATTCTACCAATTCTCTCCCTGTATTCAATCCTAAAATATCTCTACTTTCCAATCTATCAAAGATATTTTGATTTGGTTAAATCTTTAACTGGTGATATATCTGTCAAAATGTTGAATCCTTAATTCTTCCCTTTCACCCTAAAACATCAATTAATATGGAACGGAGGGAGTATAATTTTTTACAAGATAACAAGTCTGATAATAAACATTGTAGGATATTTATATACATATACACACTACTTTGTTATATTATTGTCAGAATATTGGTTATAAGTTTTTTTTTGGAAATATATACCTTTTTTCTATTTGAGGATTATATTAAACATGTTTTTTTACAGTTTTTGTATTTAACAAAATTGGAATCTAAATTTTCTTTAAGTTGCTATACTTAAAATTAAAATGGTAATATATTTTTTTATAAATAAATATTATTAATATATAATATAAAAATTAATTGTAAGAATATTGTAATTAAAAAGTTATGAAGTGGGCAATAAACCCAAAAAGAAAAAAAGAGAACAAAACAGGGGTGGGGGTCGATTGTGGTTCCAATGCAAAAAATAAGGAGTGGGGAGGAGGGTTAAACAGGGGGAGGGGTAGGTTGGGGTGGCTGTAAAGTTTTGTAGAGAAATTGGATACGTGGCGTCAAAATGATGACCCGGAGCATAGGGTCGAGGAGTCCGGCATCGGGAGTTGGTGTACCATTGTCCAACTAAAGCACTCAGGTGCCACTTGAAATCGGATGTGAATGACCACTTCTCAATCACATTTAATGAGATTTGAAGGGCAATAAATGCCATTAAAGGGGAGATACAGATGATCTTCTTTAGGGATATTATAGTACAATTGTTGATTAAACAAAAATGAAAAGAGTTTATTTACTGCAAGTGCTCAATTATAAGGAGAGATTGTTATTGATACCTTTCCATTACAACCTCTATTTTATGTTAATTAAACCGCGCTACGAGTTTCTTACGATAATCTTGAAGTTTCAATACTACCCCCTATATATAGATTTATCATGTCCTAAAGTTGGGACTTCTCCACTTTTGTCGGTAATGTCTTATTACTAAAATTATCTTTTTCATATAAAATTACTAAATTTCTACTATTTAAATTGAACTTTTTCACCTTCGTATTATGAAATATTTTTTATAATAGTTCATTAAATTGCGTGACCACAAGTATTCCAATAAGAACAATTGTTAATTGAAAACTAATGTAATGTAAATGGACGAACCAAAGTGTGCATCTGACTGTAAGTGGCTATCCCATAGTCAACATGTGGATGTGTGAGGACTTAAAATAATTTTGGTAACACTACTTTTATGTGTTGACCACATTGACTAGTTGCCAAAAAACTTGATTCTATTAGGGTGAGGTATTTAATCATCAAACAGAATCTTGTAACATTAACAGTTGATTACTCAGATTAGTATGTAAATAAAGTCATGGATTAAGTTAGAAATAATTATAACTTAGATAGAGTTAATGAAAATTACACTACAACCTAAAAGACCACTTAAAAAGCCTCAGACAATTTAATTAAATTTCATATATAATTAATGCAAGAAAAAATTAGTAGTTTTGATCCGAAAACTTAAATTGAGTATGCTAAATCATTGAGATGGTGTTAGGACATAATCTCATTGTTGTTTTAATTCATATTAGACTTAAATGCCCAATTATATTATAACCATTTATGTATTCCATCTTCATAATCTATCCTTTACACTAGTGGGTTACCATTGGTAAGACAAATTTAGTATTCATCTATAAAAAAGCCCTCAATACTTGTTGGAAAAGGCACTCACAACATACATCATTGTTCCTACTACACCGCAACCCACTTTACTCTAACAAAACACATTTTTTCTATAGCGATGGAGGAGATGATGAACCAAAGGTTTTGGACTACCACCGAAGTACATACCTTGGTTCATCTCTTTGTAACTCGTAGCCGCTGGGTTGATATTAGCAACACTCTGCAGATGAAGGCACTCATTCCAGCCCTTGCCACTCGTCTCACAGCCATGTTCGGTATTGAGATTACACCCATTGACGTGGTAAAAAAGCTTCAGTACATGATAACCATTTTGTGACCTTTTTCTGGTACGTTAGCACACCCACAATTTTATATGATGTCATTAGCAACTGAGTCTTCCTCATTTGGACTAAAGGAGTCGTCCACCCTAGGGTTTTTTCACATGCGGTAATTTTATTTTTTTAACATGTTTTTAGTTTTGGGTGTGCTAGTAACCTTTTTTCCAATTGCTTATTAATCGCTCTATTAAAATCACAGGAAACAATCTTGGAGGAGTACTAACGTGTGAACGGGGAGCCATATTACGTCTGCTTTGACTTCCTGTTTTGTCACAAGGGCTTGGACTTGATTTTTTTTTTTTTTTTTTTTTTTTTTTTTGTGGTTGTTCAAAATGTATGTAGGGTTGATCCTAAGTTGTTGGGCGAGCCAGTTAAGTTCCAGAGGGTTTGGCCAGCAGGGATGCCCAGTACAGCGAATCGCATGCAGATATGAGGGAAAGTGTGAAGAAAGAGGATGAAGCCCAAGTTTGGTTTAAATCTGAATGTTTCATGCTAAGTGGTTGTTTTGGTAAATTCCAGTTATCTACTATTATTAGAGTTTAATGTGTGTAGTTTGATGGTCAAGAAGGAAGGTCTAAGAAACTGATTAAAGCTCTCCAGAATGATATAAGGACTCCATGTTGTTCGATATGTTTGTATGGGGGCTTATCATCTTAATGGAGTTTGGGAAAAAGAAGACCACAAATTTTAATTTATTTAAAGACCACGTATCTCTCTATTTATAATGTATTACAAAGTTGCTTGTTTCTACTCCATCGAGTTACTGTATATATATTTATTTACGAAATATCAATTATGAACAAATTATTTTCCTGAAATGTGTTAATTTAACCCGGAGACCAAATATAGTACGTCCAAAGGATTCCATTTCGCATCACAAGTGGGCATTTTATGGGCCCAATACATTTCAGCTGAATTTTCATTTAAAATGAATCTAGGGTTTTCTATTACAAGGTCAAGTTACCAATAATAATCACCACCACCCTTTCATCTCTCATGCCTAGACCCGTCAATCAACCCTCCCTTTAAGAACACCGCTTCCTGCACTACATTATGTCGTATCCTCATCCCGTTCTCTCCCTATATTCTCTTCCCAAAACTCTGAGTTCAGCGTCCTCGTCAAAAAAAAAAAAATTCTTAACCGCCTAATGATGTCGTCTTCTTCTTCGACACAATCCGAGTGCGATGCACTCTCTGGTAGTGAACCTACGGTGATCTTACGGAGGTTTAAAGTGATGCTTCCGACAGAAGAGTAAGCCCACCATCTCTATCTTCCATCGATGGCTGCCACGATCCTAGGGCGAAAAAAAACGCCCAATTTCTATTCAGCCACTGGCCGAGGAGGTAAGGTTTATATGTAAGTTGGGTACCGTCTAATCTCTAGAAAGGGTAACCCAATGTGGAGTCTTGGAAAGGGCTGGAAAAATATTTACGATCATCTGGGGCTCAAGCGAGGTGACACCATATGGTTCAAGGAGCACGAGACCTACGGAAACAGACTGGAGGTGTGACTGGATAGGAATTAAATACTAGATAGAGGCACATGTAGCGGATAAATTTTAGCTTGTTACCGAGTAAAATGTGGTTTTGGGTTTTTCCAGTTTATATTGTGACCTGCATGTGGAAAGAGTGAAACGTTTTTTTTTTTTGGGAATACTGTCGGATTATTGGCCTGTAATGTCGGTTAACTAACGTATCTGTAAGGCTTTTAATTTTAATTAATTTTCGCTAGATTTGGAAGTGTGCTGGAACTGTTGAGGATGCCATATTAGGTCCAATAATTTACCTACAGGACCTATTTCTTGTTCCCATGTTTAATAATTGATTTATAACTTAAACAGGTAAAACTAATTAAAAAATAGGTCTAAAAAAAGTATACTTATTTGTGGTACAATAAGGGTAATACATTTCATATGTATAAGAATTTAGAAATTATTAACCGAATTCATGAAGAATAGCAATATTTAATAGATATGGAAAGTAAATATATGGGGTCATTTTCATTGATGAAACTTAAGGAGAGGTTTATTATACTGCACAATTAAGCCTCTATAACCACATATTCCATCTAAGGTATCCTGGAAAACACTAACTATATTACTCGCTTCAATGTCTAATAATAATTTAGTTATGAATAATTGGGAATTAAACCCTAATAATTGCTGAGACCTAAAAATTTTAAACGAGGAAGCAAACTATGTTAATTCGAAGAATTTGAATAGGCACAAATCGTGAACATGAACACTAATATGGTTGTTCACTGTATTTTCATGTAATGGAAGAACAAATACATAAAAATATACAATTTGTACAAATCATGTTAAGGTAATAACCACTTAATAAGCCCAACTTGTTATAAAGTACACAATTTATTAATACAAATTTTAAGAGGTTCATTCACAACAACACTTGGCTTCATTGGTTCGTTCAAGTCAGTGTCATTCAATGGAGCAGTCGCTTGGAGCTTGCACGTCCCCTTCCAGTATTGGATTGGGTTGTGGTAGTACCACATTATCGAACTCCACCATGTCCTCGAGCACGACCTCGACTACGGCCCCGTACATTGTGATTGCGATGTGCTCTAGGTGCATTTTTACCCTAGAAAGAACAACGCCAACTATTCATACGAGGTCTTCCACAAGTTCATGCGACATCCCGATTTAGGATGGGTATACCTCCCAACACATGTATCAAATGTAGAACCCGTAGGATTGCTCCCGTTAGCGGGAGGACCAGTGGAGTCTGCACTTAATAATTCTTTCTTAAGTTGGGTACACCTTTGCTTTATAATTTCCATCTTACGAGCATCACCAAAGGCGGCATTGATACACATTGATTATGCATGTATTTAGGTCAATTTAGGATTGTATTTGATAGCATTTACCTGCATATTTGGTCGAGAGTTGCGTAGATTTGTTCTATTTGGACCATTTATCATGTTTGGCCCATTATTGAAGATATTTTGAGTGTTTCAGGGTCAAAAGTCATATTTTATGACTATCAGACGAAAGAACAAGTCAAAGAGAAGGAAAAATCGGTCTAAACTGGTCCAAACCGGTATGGAGATGAACCGGTGGAGAACCGTTGCGACCGCGACGAAAGAGGCTAGAAAGTGGATTCAAGGCTGTGCGAGCATCGCGGCCGCGACAAAATGAGAGTTTTTAAGCCAATTTTGGGTTAAGCTGGTCGCAACCGCGAGGGCTATTTGGCGCGGCCGCGACAGAATTCTGTTTCTGAGAGAAATTCCTACTCTTAGTAGGAATCGAAGCCTAAACTCCCTAAGGTTCGTCCCAAAGCTTATAAAAGGCATAGAAGCTCGAGTTTTAGAGGGGAATTAGGCATTACATCATATTTTTCTCATACTTTTACGTACTTTGAGTAGAAGACGTGAGAGCGAGCAAGAAAAGACGAAGATCGAAGAGCCGACTACTCGGGTTTAATTATTTATTGCTTAGTGCTTAATTTCTTTACGATGTATTTCTTGAATTATTGTATTGATTTGATACTAAGCATGAGTTGTTAAACTACTCGTGTCCTAGGACTAGAGAGTAGGGTTTTATAACAATGTTTGAATTAATTGTTTAATTTATAGACTCCAGTTTTTATTATCTATCTATGTGTTTGATTTCATCCTTATAATTGAATTTAATCTAGCCAATTAAGTTTAATTTACTTGTTTAACAGTTCCGCTTCGAGAGAAGGGAATTGTAACAGACGGTAACACATAGCGCGATTGTATATGATCGTGTAGGCAGAGGTTAAGGGGTTGTTAGGAATAATTGACTCGAGAGAGTAATTATCTTAATCAATCTATGACTTAGTCACTTCGAGAGAAGGGTTAAGTTAATTAAGTGTCATCTAATAGATAGTAAAATTAGTTTAGAAGTTTATAAGTTAGAGATTAATCATCATTAGCGTAATTCCTGAAATCGAAATCCTAGGATACATTCTCTTTGATTGGAATCACTTTTTCTTAGTTAATTCGTTTAATTGTTTACATGCAATTTAGTTTAATAACTAATCAATCATTCACAACTTTCTAGTGTCTAGTTAGGATAATCCTAGATAATTACGGTATCGAAGTACGTTAACTCATTCGCTGTGGATCGACCTTGACTTCCACTATACACATCAACACCCGTACACTTACGGTAATTAAGGGTTAGAATTAGAGTCTGTCAAGTTTTTGGCGTCATTGCCGGGGAATAGGTTTAGTGTCTTAGTTTTTATCCTGAGTACTAGGAGTATACTAGACTAGATTTTATTTTGTTATTTAATTTTCGTTTTATTTATTTATTTTAGTATTATGCGGTATTTTATTTATTTGGTGTTTTCAGGTTTCGCATGCAAACTAGGTCAAAAGGGAAATAGCATCTTGTTCCTTTCGATCCTGAGATTGAGGCAACGGCCCGCAGACACCGAACGAGAAGAAATTCCACAATCGAGATAGAGAACGCTCCACAGAATCCGAACCAAGAGGAGGTACTGAATTGAATATTGGGGGCCTTAGCTCATTTGGACGATAGAGTAACTAATCTGCAGCATCAACAGCCACCACCACAACAGCAGAGACGTGCTCATGTCGGACAAGATGACTTAGATGAGGACATCACACCCATAAGTGATTGTTTTCGCCCTATGCAAATCAGCAGTTCGGAGGAGTGCAACCACCACCATTAAATGCCAATAGCTTCGAGTTGAAGCCTGCTCTGATAAATATTATTCAAAAAAATCAGCTTAATGGGAGCGCACTAGAAGACCCGAATGTGCATCTGAACAAGTTCCGCAGGTTGGCCGAAACGATCAAAATGAACTATTTGCCACACGAGCAAGTAAAGATGAGGTTGTTCCCATTCTGACTAAAGGATAAAGCACTTCAGTGGTATAACTCGCTAGATGATGTCACAGAATGGGAAGACTTACGCACGAGAATTCTATTGAAGTACTTTTCGCCGAGCAAAATGTTAGATCTGCAGAATAAGATCAATCAATTTAGGCAGATGGATCAAGAACCATTCGCCGAAGCTGTGGAGTGATTCTGGGATCTTAATTAGAGTTCCCCCCCAGCATGGGTTTTAAAAGAAGCAGCAAGTGTACAAGTTCTATAATAGGTTGCTTGCTCCAGCACGGAACCAGATAGATGCAGCAGCAGGGGGCAGCCTGATGGAAAAGAATGTAAGGGATGCATTCTTAGTCTTGGATACGCTGGCCAGAACTAGCTATCAGTGGCCGAATGAGAGGAATCAGCCAAGAAGAGTGGCCAGCGTTGTAGAAGCAGAGCCGAATGATACTCTTACCTCTCAGTTGTCTGCCTTGACAAACCAAGTGAGTTTGCTAACTAGTCTGGCGTTAGCACATCACATCGATACCTCAGCACAATAGTCATCGGGGTTAGGAAGATGTTGAAGATGTTAATTTTGTAAATCAGAGAAATTCCAATAACTTCCAGAATAGCCATCCTAGGCACAATCAGTACCAATCGAATAGGAATCAACCCAACTTCTCTTATGGCAATCCTCAGAATTCACTTAATCCACCACCAGGTTTTGCTGCCACGAATGGTATGATTCATGATGGCCAAAAGCCGACACAAGAGGAGATAGTGCAGTCACAGTTTAAAAAGTATGATGAAAAAATAGATCAATTGGAAAGAAAGATGGATGGAATATTTATTGAGCTAAACAAGCAAGTGACTAGTCAAGGAGTGGAGATCAACCATATAGGACAAAATATGAAGGAAATACCCAACAACCTAAATCAATGGATAAAGATTGTTGGCGCTCAACCCAAGCAGGGACAATTTCTCAGTGACACCGTCATCAACCCGAGGGAGAAGTGAACAAGAGAGTCAAGAGCTGAAGGAAGCTGAAAAAGGGATTGAACAAAACCAAGAGGAGGTGGTCAAATATGACGTTGCACCACCGAAGAGAAAAATAATCAACGATGTCCCCGAATACACACCTCCCACTCAATTTCCTCTAGCACTCATTAAAAAGAGAGATGATTAACTCTGCATCGAACATGCTAAACTCTTGGAGGAACGTGAAGCTAAGAAGAAGTTGGCAAAGGAAGAACGGGCAGCAAGGAAGAGATTAGCAAGGGAGAAAGTTGAACAACAAAAGAAAGAAGGCTGCAATGACAAAGATAAGAAAATACTACTTTCTTCTGTTGATGATTCATCTGAATTAACCTTACATGATAATATCTCTGCTAATCAAGTTCTTTTAGAATGTTCTAGTACATTTTCTATAGTGTAGGGCAAACCCGATAAAGAGATTGAGAATAAGAGGGTCATGAAAGAATCCCCGGTTAGAAGTGTTATGGAACCTGATTATGTGCTAAAGGATTCAAAAATGATGCACACTGAGAAAGAGGCAACAACGAAAGAAGACACACGTTCCTCTAAGAGCATAAACACTCGCACAAAAAGCGCAATAAAAAAGAAAGATTCAGGGAGTTTTCCCATATCTTGTTCTATTGGTAGTCATTTGTTCAAAAATGTGTTGTGTGACTTAAGATCGAGTGTCAATTTAACGAGTCTTAAAATGTATGCACAATTAGGATTAGGGGTAGTACAACAATCTTCTACTACTATCCAATTGACGGATGGATCAGTACTAATGCCATTAGGGGTAGTCGAGGACGTGCTTATTTGAGTTGAAAATTTTGAATTCCCTAGCGATTTTCTAGTTGTTGACATGCAAGGGAACATGAATGTCCCTTTTATTTTAGGTTGACCATTCTTGGTAACAAGTCAAGCTGTGATAGACATGCCTAAAGGGAAGTTGACATTTCGTATTCAAAACGAAGTAGTTACATTCCAGATTTATAATAGGGCGAGCCTAAAAGAAAAGATAAATGTTGTGTCATTTATACTGCTATGAAGAGTCTTAAGTTGCTAAATAGAGTCTTAACTAATCCGAGAGCAAGTAAAGTTAGTTGGTTGGGCTTTGGTTAATAAAGAAACAAGGGTCATCGGGCTAAAGACGTAAAATTTAGCGTTTGTCAGAAGGCAACCCGATGTTTACTGTTTTCCTGAAATTTTGTCATTTTTATTGTTTTTATTTCTCTTATGTTTTACATGTGTTTTTAGTGTTTTTTATGTCTTAGGAACCAACATGTACGAGCGTAATAAGAAACGGGGATCGAAAGACGGAGAAAATTTGAGCTGGGACCAAATAGGGGAGTCGCGACCGCGAGGCACACCTCTCGCGGCTGCGAAAAAAGCGGCATAAATAAGCAAATATTCTGACGAAGCATCGCGACCGCGACAAAGATGGCCCCAATAACAAGAGTGAAGTTGTTGACACATCGCAACCTTCAGCAACCTTTCTCGTGGCCACAATGAAACGAGTCCAGAAAACCCAATTTTGGATTCAAAGCATTGCGACCGTGACGACTACTATGCGCAGCCGCGACAACTAAAAATAGGCTTAAACTCGTGAAAAGACCAGGTTTTTTTCTCACTTCTTCACTTTACCTCTCTTCCTCTTGCACGCGAATAACACAACCACACATTCACACAGGAAATTTCTTCCATCAATCACTAACAAATCTCTCTCAAACACTCACAACCACACGCACACACTAAGATTCAGCAATTGTACCATAAATTTGGGGATTGAATGACCAAGTTGGTCGAAACTAGGGCACGCCCAAATCTTCAAATTCCGGCAAGAGTTCTTCGGTAACTGAAGCTAACTCGAGCTTTTAGTTGATACAATCAGTTGTTTATGCTTATTTATCGTTGAAGTTGTTAATTTTTGAGTTTGAAGAAGTGCTAGTTCATAGTTGAATAGTGTCAGCACTTGTAGTGCATATCCTGTGGAAAAATCAATTGGGTCATGAATTGTGGATAATATTAGTGCCAATTGAAGCTTAATTTACGTTTCCTATTGTATTTGGAATGTGTGAATAGCAACGATATGCAATTTAATGCGATTTGTTCCTTGAGGAATTTCATTGAATACGTTATATGCATAGGTTAAATGTAGCTTTAACTTGATTTTATGATCTTCTTGGGTTTTATGTGTGTAATAAGATGATGAATGACTTTCATATTACTTGTTAGACGTTCATATGAGTCGACTCCAGTAGTTTGATCGCATTAGACTATATGCATACTCTAGGGCGTAAAAGGTGAGTTAACAATGCTACATGTTGCTTAAGTGGTGCTTATGTTGTGTATAGATGATTGAACTAATCTTTGAAATCTAAATTTATCTTTGAGCTTAATTGTAAATTCGTTGTGATTGCATATTTTGTTAAAGGAATGATATTTAGTTGTCTAAGTAGTTCGTGATTTATAAAATATCATTGGTTGTTGAAGTTAGAAGTGTGTTTTGTGTGTGTAGTTCACTAAGATGTCTCCTAAAAATGCAAGCTCTAGCCGTAGTAAAGGCAAGCAACCCATGGTTGAAGACCGGTAGCACCGAACCAAATGATAGCCAAACCTTATATGGGTTCACACTACAGAGGGACGAGCACAAGGCTCAACTTGATCAGCTTCGCCCCGCCCAGTTGTGACAACAAGGTTTAGCAATGATGAACTAACTCAGGTGATGGGAATCCATGATAATGTCAGAGCCCTACTGGTCCAGGGAGGCTTGCTCATATTCATGCAAGCACAGCGTACCTACAAGAGACTCACACTAGAGTTTCTGAGTACATTTGTCATCACTATGGCAAGTGCATTGCATTCTCGCCGACCGGACGGCATCACATTCCAGTTGATGGGTAAACAAAGTTCACTGACCTATGTCTAGCTGGATCAGATATATGGTTTCCCTAAGGCTGCCAAAGAAGATCCACCGGAGCTTTTCAATGTTGAAGAGTTTTGGGGATTATTGATAGTCGCTCCACCTCTTGTTGAACCACAAAGGTATGCCGCTAATGCTACTAAAGTTTCATGGATTCGCAATCCTGTAATCCGATACATCCAGAAGCTGTTGGCCCACACTCTGTTTGCATGAAGAGAAACAGGGGCGATGACACAAGCCGAGTTGCAGATGATCTGGAATATGCTTCATGAGCATAAAGTTGATATTGCTAAGCTATTAATAGAGCATTTCGAGAATATAATCAGGAAGCAGAAAGACATCATGATCGGAGGATTGATCACACCTATAGCCATGTCTTTTGATGATATTGAGTTAGATGATTTGATACCGGTTTAGGGTGAGGTCCAATTCGCATGGGAGTTGCTAGAGAATATGCAAGTAGTGGTAATGGGAGAAGACGGGAAGGTCCCGTATGTCTACCAAAATGTGGGACCCTATCTTTGAATCCCCTTCGAGATAGGAACGGCCATTATGAGCATCACTGATACAGACAACTTAGCCCTATCCACTGAGGACCACCTTGAGCTATCCCAGATGCCGGACTCAGATGTCTTTTGATCAAGGCAAGTAGCCGAAGGCAGCAGCAGAGTTCCTAGACCTTCTAGGAAGAAGAGGTCAGCAACAGCAGTTGCATCCGCGTCCGAGTCTGAGCTGACTAAGAATGTGGAAGGGCTCATAGCATCTCTCTGGGACGATGTCAACTTGATCACCGAGAGGTGCAGTCGATTGGCACCCATATGGAGAGGCACCGAACAGAGGTTCAAGAGGCAGTGCAAACTATCAGCGAGCTATTCTGAATACCCTCCTTGACCGAAACAACGAGGAACACACTTGGAGGCAGCAGTAGGACCTTCGATGGGATGCATTAGCCCAATTTTGGAGCCAACATGGTTTCCAACCACCCCCACCACCACAATGATTGTAAGATAGCACCAAGGCGTACCACTCTTTTCCTCCAAACATTGGCTTTCAGTCAAGTTTGGGGGAGGGGGTGTACCATGGGATGTCGCTATTTATTTTTGTTGTTGTTTTTGCATTTTAGTTTCCTATTGCTTGTTCGTTATCTATTTGTTGTTGTTTGCTTCATGTTTTGGGTTGATTGTTGGGTTTGTGTGCCCACGTACTTGCCTGTTTTTGTTGCTTTAAGTGGAGTATTGGGTTGCCCATATAATTGTTTCATTGGAGCTATTGGGTCTATGAGCCCGCTTGTGTTAGTAAATGTCATGTTGGGTCGTTGCGGTCTTTACTTTAATTATTTTATTTTGATTGTCTTAGTAGTTTAATTTTAGGTTTTATGTTTCGATTTGGTAGTTGGAGTCTATAAGAAAAACAAAAACCCGAGTTATTAGTTGATAACAAGTGATTAAAAAGAAGAAAAGAAAAAATAGGGAAGGATGAATGATGAAAAGATTTTGAAAACTGTTGCAAATTGGCACATAGTAGAGCATGAGAGGTAATTTGAGATGAAATTGAGCTTGAACTTAGAATATTTAATCAAAATTAACATTGTGAGAATTTGCGCCTAATTGTACTCCTTTATTTGGAGTAATATGATTTCATTCGGTGTGAATTTTGATTGGATGTGCGTATTAGTCTCTAGAACTTGCCTTGAGTCTTTGTTATGATGTGTCAAGTATGTGGTGTGGCCTAGGAAATGATCTTAGGCGGTTCTTGTTTTTAGCCTAATCTTGAGCCTTGAAAAGTTATCCTTGTAACATAGTTCAAAATTTATCCCTAGTTAGTCCATTTGAGCTTAATAGCCTATTATTTCATAGTCATACATTACAAGCCAAAAACCTTTCGATTTAAGCCTTTGGCCTTAACTGGATTAATCAAGTAAGAGGGAGGAGGATCGGAAGGTAGTTGGGTAAAAAAATTTGGGAGAAAAATGAAAACTAGTGGATATTCGAAAAGATAAAGGGAAGAACAAAATGATAGGTGAAAAGACAAAAAAAATAGTCTCTCCTAGTTTGAAAAGAAAAAAGAAAAAAAGAAAGACCAAAAAAAAAAAGTTTGTTGCATATAAATTGTTTAGTACTTTTGAGGAGAGGCTAAGAAATAAAGTGTTCAATTGATTAATTTGAACAGAAAAGTTGGGTAGTCCCAAGATGTGGTACCCACATAAAAGAAAAGCACTTAAGTTGTAAGGACTTTTGAAGGTGAAGAAGTCACTTGCGGGGTGATTTGCTGATATTTGAAGAGTGAGACTTAGTGATTTTATTGAGGGGTAGTTGGGTTAGGAGTAACTTGATTAGCCCAAAAATAGTCACTTTTGTCCAAATGTATCCCACCTTACCTTAAGCCCATATTAAAACCAAAAAGAAAGACATTTTTTATCCTTTGTCACACGTATCGAGTACGAGGTCTAGTTTAGACGATTGACAAGCATATAGTAGACTTTGCATGTAGTTCAATTTGAGCGAAAATATGTTTTAACCTAAACACTTGAAAGATGAGCGAAACACGTACCCGGTGAGAATTGAATAATTCGAAAGTTCAAAGTCTCGAAAGTAGTTGATTTTTGTGTTATCACATATGCTCACTTTTATTATGTTGCCTAGCTGTTTGAAGAAAAATCAGTCTGAAACTAAATTCATCATCTACTCGCCCTAAACAATTGCATAATCACTTGTATTCTTTGTGTCTTTTATTTTGTTGTTCGGGGCGAACAATGGTTTTAGTTTGGGGATTCTGGTACATGTTGATTATGCATGTATTTAGGTCAATTTAGGATTATATTTGATAGCATTTACATGCATATTTGGTCGAGAGATGCGTAGATTTGTTATATTTGGACCATTTAACGTGGTTGACTTGTTTTGAAGGTATTTTGAGTACTTTAGGGTCAAAAGTCGTATTTTATGACTATCGAACGAAAGAACAAGTCACAGAGAAGGGAAAACAGCTCTAAACCGGTGCGAACCGGTCTGGAGATGCACCGGTGGAGAACCGTCGCGACCGCGACACTAGAAGGTGCGCGGCCGCGACGAAAAGAGGCTAGAAAGTGGATTCAAGGCTGTGCCAGCATCGCGACCGCGACACACATAGATCGCGGCCGCGACAAAAGGAGAGTTTTTAAGGCAGTTTTGGGTTAAGCTGGTCACGACCGCGAGGGCTATTTCGCGCGGCCGCGATAGAAGTCCGAATCTGAGAGAAATTCCTACTCTTAGTAGGAAATGAAACCTAAACTCCCTATGATTCGTCCCGAAGCTTACAAAGGCATAGAAGCTCGAGTTCTGGAGGGGAATCAAAGATTACTTCATATTTTTCTCAAACTTTTACGTATTTTGAGTAGAAGGCGTGACAGTGAGCAAGACAAGACAAAGATTGAAGAGCCGACTACTCGAGTTTAATTATTTCTTGCTTAGTTTTTAATTTATTTACGATGTATTCATTGAATTATTGTATTGATTTGATACTAGGCATGAGTAGCTAAACTACTCGTGTCCTAGGACTAGAGCGTAGGGTTTTACAATAATGTTTGAATTAATTGTTTAATTTATAGACTCCAGTTTTTATTATCTAGCTATATGTTTTGTTTCATCCTTACAATTGAATTTAATCTGGCCAATTAGGTTTAATTTACTTGTTTAACAGATCCACTTCGAGAGAAGGAAATTGTTAATAGACGGTAACACATAGCGCGATTGTCTATGATCGTCTAGGCAGATATTAAGGGGCTGTTAGGAGTTGTTAGGAATAATTGACTCAAGAGAGTAATTATCTTAATCAATCTACGACTTAGTCACTTCGAGAGAAGGGTTAAGTTAATTAAGTGTTGCCTAATAGGTAGTAAAACTGGTTTAAAAGTTTATAAGTTAGAGATTAATCATCATTAGCACAATTCCTGAAATCGAAATCCTATGATATATTCTCTTTGATTGGAATCACTTTTTGTTAGTTAATTCGTTTGATAGTTTACATGCAATTTAGTTTAATAACTAATCAATCATTCACAATTTTCTAGTGTCTAGTTAGGATAATCTTAGATAATTAGGGTATCAAACTACGTTAACTCATATACATCTACACTCGTACACTTGCGGTAATTAAGGATTAGGAGCATCTGTACAATCTTGAAACAGACGCTCTACTTGTTGCAATTTCATGTACTCCGCAGTCGTATGTGGATAACCTCCAGCAAAATAGATAACGGAATACGGCCTGAAAACATCTTTACGCCACCTTCTAAGAATGTAACGCTCATGAATCGTCTTTATTTTCTCCTTCACAAGTACTACCAAAATATATGAGCAGAGGATACATGTGCTTTCAAACATCTTGCAGTTGCACTCAATGTACTGTCCCCCGGGATGATAGGTATTCAAAATACTCATCTCTAGAACTCTAAAAACTTCTACCATGTTTGGCCGCAACTTCACATCTATCACCTGCTCACCCACATTGCAATATAACATTCGATCTATTTCAGCCTGAAATTTTAAGAAAATATTATTAGTGTACGTTGCCCTGAACTGTGACTCCCAACGGTATGGCAGAATGCAGTTAATAACTTTGCTTTGTGAGTCATAATCAGCTAGATACTCATTCTGAATCTAATAATGCAATCTCGTACTGCTCCACGAACTGTTTTAAGGTGCTCATGGAATTCATGTAGTTATCAAAAAATGTGTGCATTCCCTCACTTCTCTGGATAAATACCATCCTAGCCCAAAATATATGTTTCAAGCATACAAGAACCCAGTTTTGCCTTTCGTTAAACAAACATTGCAGCCACTCATAAGACTCAACATGATACTTCTGAAGAAATCTGCCCCACTTTGATTCAAATGTCCCTAATCGGCAAATTATCATAAACGATGCCTTTGAATTCAAGTAAAGTTGAGTCGTAATTTACAATCCCCTTGAACTTCATTGGAAGCTTGCACAGAATGTGCCACAGGCAAAATCAATGTGTCGATTGGGGCATTATCTCTTCAATAGCAATCTTGATTCTCTCGGATTGGTCGGTGATAATACATGTGGGTACAACGCCTCCCATTGCCTCGACCCAGTTGGAAAATAGCCAAGTGAAGGATTGAACATCCTCGTGTGACACTAAAGCAAAACCAAGCAAGATCGACTGTCCATGGTGATTTACACCAACAAAAGTTGCAAAGGGCATTTTGTCCCTATTGACAAGGTACGTGGTGTCGAAGCTAACAACGTCGTGGAACTCTTGGTAAGCGGCTCCACTACGGGGATGGATCCACAATACGTTTCTTAACTTTCTATCATTTCCAATATCCATCATGTGAAAAAAATGGTGTCCTTGTTGCACATTTGCATAAAAAGCTTCTGGATCGCTTCGGCGTCTCCCTCTCCAAGTCTCAGATGTCTCCTCAATTCAATATAAATCCGGCAATCCTTCAGGAGACAGCCAATATTACGTGGTCCACCAGCCTGAACCTCTGCAAGTCTAACATTCTTTGAAACATGAATCCAGATTATATCGTTTGCCTCTAGTTGTCGCTTCAAATTGTTCTTCAACGTACAACGAGCGGGCATTAAAGTAATCATATTGGGACACAATTCATGGTTGTGTTCAGGAAAGACAGAGGAACCTTTCCAGCCACCATCGGACATCTTTATTGCGTTAATTCTTGACCCGCGATTTATCCTTTTCTTTTTTTTAGCTGCAGCTTTGTGCCCCCTTTCACAATGCATGTGTGAATACTTGCGTTGTCAAGTACCGCGCATGACCATACTGAAACCCTTCTTGCAAGCATGTGCTTGATAGGCTCTAAACAGGGTCTTCATATCGGGGAAAATCATACCCGTTTGTGGCCCTAATTCAATGACGTCATTCTCGACTAAATCTGTGTCATCGTTGCCACATCTTGTGTTGAAATTGTCCCCTGATATTTCATCTTTGCTACTACTCAAAACCAAATCCCGAAAAGTGGGAACCGCCTCTTCGTCGGCGTCGAAAACAAATTTCGATGTCGGCTTCGACATCAGTACATATATCTTCATGGTCAGACCCAAATATCTCAGCCATGATGTTTTCCCCAAGATCCATTAAGGATTTTGCAAAATACAGAGATTGGATTCAAAAAAAAGGAAGATTAAAGGAATTGCAGAATTGAAAACACAACTTATAATTAGTAAAACAAGTGTGAGGAGGTCAATCTCATATTCTGAATTATATAGGAAATTACATGCCCCTTTTTCATTTGCCAAGGTTCCATCCGTACAACTTCACACATTATTTATTCTTTACGACTACATCATTGACGGGAGTTGTTGGAGGGAATTGTAAAAGGGCGGGGAAAATTGGGAGGGAGAAACAACACTAGGTACATTGTTGGCGCCATACAAGTGGGTTTGGAGGGAAAATAAAAGTAAGGACATGTTAGTAATTGTAGACAAAATGTCAAATTAAAAAAAAATATAAAATGGATTCTGCAGGGGCACATTGTGCCCGTTTAGCAGTATCCTATTCAAATATAGAATCATTGCACAAGAATTGTGAAAGATATAGACTAGATTAGGATATGTGGGCTTTATTAATTAATAAGTCAGACTAATTAATTAATTAAGTGGACATGGATATTAGGCCCATAAACCTAGGGTTATATGGTACTATATATATATATTCTCTATAGTAGAGAATCAAGGGTTTTTATCAGATAAAAATTGGAGACACTATAGAATTTGATAAGTGATTTCCTAGCGATCACTTATCGAATAATTGTACCGAGGATAGTTCCTGCGGCGGACGATATACGCGTGGATACCTGAAGTGGTGAATCAATCGCACAATGCAGTCCGATCAATTACGCAACAAGTAAGTTGTTCCAACTTTAGCGTAATTTATGCTCAACGTTTAGTTCAGTTATAAATCACGATCTTAATTCTCGATTTATTATTCCGCTGCGTACATTAGATGTAGTCGAGAATTTCTAACAGTGGTATCAGAGCACAAGGCTCGATTTATAATGAATTTAATTTAATTACTTGTGGATTAAAATTTAAGAAAATAAAATTAATACAATCGATTTGAGAATAGTATGTCGTTTGTGTTTATAATCAATTCCGCAACAGATTTAGCGAACTATTTAATTTGGTCTTTAAAAGTTTCAAAATTGCTTCATTATTGAAACTGGTCCAGATTTGCAAAATTGATTATGAAAATTAAATGTTGAAACTTTTAGTAATGAAACTGGTTGGCAACCCATTATCAAACTAAAATCATCCTCTCAACCTTTGCGTCGACTGGTACACCGCTATGCTGCGACTTTGCGTCGCTGCAATTACTCGACTGCTGCTGTTGCTCGAACGCAACGACGGTAGCGGCGGCAGGGATGATGTCTCGCTACTGCTGCTGGCCTGTTGTCTCTCGGCGACGGCGATGGTCGCGGCGGCGGCGTGGGTCTGGTGCAGGTGGTCTTGCTCGCTGGACAGCGGCCGGAGGGTCGCGGCGGTGGCGTGGCTTGGTGGAGGTGGCGGCTGATGTCCAGCCCTAACCCTAAAGGTTTTGGGCTGGGCTACGGCTAGGTTGGACCACTTCAGATGGGCTGATTTGAATTTGGGCCGGTTTTGGGTATCTGGGCTTGGAGCTGGATCCTCTTATTAAGCGGGGCCTGCAGAAATTAATTTAACTTGGGCAAAATTTAATTTGGGCCTGTTTCAAATTAAATATGGGACTAATTAATTTTATTTAATTAATCAAATTAGATTTATTAATTAGATTAATTTTTAAGTCTCAATTACATATTAATTGGTTAATTAGATTAATATCTTATTATTATTATGTTGAAATAATAATAATAAACTTATATATTTATGTTAATTTGGAATTGACATTAAAGTATACTTATATTAATTTGGAATTAATATATTTATCTAATTGACTAATATTAATTAGATTAATAAATTTTGATAGTATTATTATTTTGAAAGAATAATACTAGACTTATATATTTATGTTAATTTAGAATTAATATTAAAAGTATATGTATATATTAATTTGGAATTAATATATTTAATTTTAATCCACATTTAATTAAAGAATAAAATTTTAATTGGATTAGTAATTTTATTCGTTGAGCATTTATTTGATATTATGTGATAAGCTATTATTTGATTTTATGCTTATTCAATTTAAATTATAGTAATTTAAGACCGCTTTTATGTTTGGGTAGGCGGCGCCCAATACATGAAGTCCACGACATTATGTATGGGTAGGCGGCACCCAATAAGTGTGGTCCGCATTTCTTATGCCTGGGTAGGCGGCACCCAGTAATTGCGTTTAATTTAATATTAGATATTAAATTTAACAATTAGTATCACATATAAAATCCTCAATAAAACCAAGTCTTATTTAGAAACAAAATGCGTCGTCCATCATAATTGCTTGAAATTTCTAATCTTTTCGACCACGAGTTTTACACCAAAGTGTTTACTCTAAATCGACAAGACTCGGGCTCATTCATAGATGTATGGTTGACATCGTGTGATGGAATTGACTTGCTTAAATTATTTTGAGACGCCAAAGCGACCAAAATAGTTTGAGGACGCAATATTAATTGGATTAATAAACCAAGAATTGCAAATTATTGTTGCAATTGGCTTAGAGGTATACCTAGTGATATTATTGTAGTCATCAGCCAAAGCAGAGGCTGCAGTAATATAAACTTGGATCTTGGACCACTAAGATTTATAATTGTTATAAATCCGTATTTTGTGTTTGGGGGCGCAAAATATGTTAAAATTAGTGGGAGCTAATCATTACAATAAACTCTTGTTTTGATTAGTGATACGAATGTGATCTTTGTTTACTTTATTCTGATTTATTTTCCCATTTTATTATTTTCTCGTCAAATAAAATGTCGTTTTGGCTTATAAATGTTTGATAGAAACAAACAAGTTGACTGGGTCAAACTTTACGGATTGGCTCCATTGTTTGCGATTGGTGCTAAAGCAAGACGAGATTGAGTATGTCTTGGACAAACCAATCAGTGTCATCCCTGACAAGAATTCTCCTGAGTACGCTACGTTAGACGAAGAAGCTCATAAGAAACATGTTGAGGATGCCATATCGGCTCAATGCTTAATGTTGTCCTCTATGAGTATTGAACTGCATAGGCAACATTGGAGCATGTTCCCTTATGAGATGCTGAAACACTTGGAGAGTCTGTACGCTTCAGAAGCTTAGACCATGGAGTATGAGATACTCAGAGATCTCTTCAAGTGTAAGCTTCATGATGGGAGCCAGGTTTTTGAACATATATTGAAGATGATCGGATTGATTGAGAGGTTGGAATCGATTGGAACGAAGCTACCCTCAAGTGTCTCAATAAATCTGATTTTGCAGTCTCTTCCAAGTTCATTTGAAAACTTCATAGTGAATTCAACGTGAGCAACACGAAGGTGACACTGCCAGAGCTTCACAACATGCTCAAGACCTATGAATCATCTACTTCTAGAGGCAACTCTTTGCTCATAGTGAGATCTTCTGCAAATTCTTCCAAGAACAAGCAGAAGAAAAGCGGGAAAGCATCTAGGTATGCAATCTTGAAGCCTAAGAGTGGAGGGGTTCAAAAGAAGCCGAAAATACCAAAGGATGAGTGCCTGTTCTGCAATAAGAAGGGGCACTGGAAGAGAGACTGCCCGAAGTTCAAAGCACATGGTGCATTGGATGAGAGCTTAAGTAGTTTATTTTGTACGTTGAAAATAGATTAGATTAGATCTTCCTTCGGGATATAAATTAGATTTATATAATTGATATTTTGTTCTTTAGATTTCAAAGAATATTATTTCCATTCGAATATTAGACATCTATGACTTTTTCTTTCTATTTTGCAAACAGTAAATGCTTGTTTCGCTTAATGGATTGTTTTAAGGAAGTGTCTTTCTTTTGAATGGAATATATATGCTTGAATGTGAACAAAATATTCTCAATGTACAAGAACAAACGACCTAAGCTAAGTAATACGGATAATAAACCCTACCTGTGGCACTGTAGACTTGGTCATATCAATGAGAAAAGAAAAGCAAGATTGAGAAAGTTAGACTATCTCACATCATTTGATTTCAAATCATATGGTGCTTGCGAATCTTATCTCAAAGGAAAGATGACAAGTTAACCGCTTTCTGGGAAAAAGGGTTACGTGCCAAGGTTGTGCTCGAGTTGGTCCGCACAGCGGTGTGCGGACCGTTCCAACTTAAGCAATAGGCGAATATTCGTACTTCATAACTTTCACTGATGATTTTTCAAGGTATAGATATGTGTATCTCATGAAACATAAATCTGAGGCCTTCGAGAAATTTAAGGAGTTTAAGTTAGAAGTTGAGAAACAACTTGGAAAAGTATAATGACTCTCCGATCAGATCGAGGAGGGGAATACTTAAGCCGAGATTTTCTTGATTACTTGAAATCACATGGAATCCGGTTAGACTGGACACCTCCGAGTACAACATAGAGGAATGGAGTATCCGAAAGGAGAAATCGAACTTCATTAGATATGGTTCGATCTATGATGAGTTTCACCAGTCTTTCCTTATTCCTTTGGGTTATGTCTTACTAACCGATGGTTATGTTTTGAATAGAGTTCCTCTTAAATCGGTCACGCAAACACCATATAAGTTATGGTGTGGCAAGAAGTCGAGTCTTAACCATATGTGGACCTGGGGTTGTCCTGTTTTGTTAAGAAGATGACGACTGATAAATTGGAGACTAAAAGTGAGAAATGTTATTTTGTGGATATCCTCAGGAAACTATGGATATGAATTCTACTGCCTTGAAGATCACCAGGTGATAGTTCCAAGAATGTGGCGTTTCTTGAAGATATTTATATCTTCGAGGAACAAGGTCACAACAAGGTAGATCTTGAAAAGATTCAAGAACCACAAAAATAACATAGAGGATGAGATCTTGTCCAATGGAGTGGACAAGAACTCAGTGGGAGTTTTCGATGATCTATTGGGAGGGGAAATGACTCTTAGAGGGTCACCTCAAGACAATGAGATGCATCAAAACAAGATATTGTATCAAACCCGCAAGATAACATAGAGAATGAGGTCTTGTCCAATGGAGTGGACAAGAACTCAGTGGGAGTTATGATGATTTATTGGGAGGGGAAACAACTCTTAGAGGGTCACTTCAAGACAATAAGATGTATCAAAGACAAGATATTGTATCAGTCCCACCTCAAGAGAATCATAGTGCAATTCTTGAGAATATTCTAAAATGTTGAAAACCAACTCACGATCAGAATAAACCGAATGAACCAACGCAAAACCAACTCAATAGGCCTCAAAGGAATCGTCATGCACCTGAAAGACTAAATCTATTGGTTAAGAACCAAGATGATGAAGTTGATTCAGAAGACGACGAATCTAAGACCTATATCGAAGCGGTGTCGGGCACCGTTTCGAAGATGTGGCTGGCTGCCTTAACATCTAAAATGGACTCGATGTACCTCAACTAGTGCGGGAACTAGTTGATTTGCCAGTTGGGGCTCGTCCCATAGACTGCAAATGGATCTTCAAGAAGAAGAGAGATGCAGGTGGCAAGGTACAAACCTACAAGGCTAGGTTGGTGGCAAAGGGTTATAGTCAACGCGAGGGCATTGATTATGATGAAACCTTTTCGTCAGTCGCTAAGATCAAGTCCATTAGGATATTACTTGCAATAGCTGCATACTATGACTTTGACATTTGGCAAATGGATGTTAAAACCGCGTTTCTCAATGGAGAATCGAAGGCACTGTGTATATGTCACAGCCTGAAGGTTTTGTATCCAAAGAAAAACCGAATGGAGTATGCAAGTTAAAGAAGTTCATTTGTGGACTCAAGCAAGCATCTAGGAGTTGGAATATTTGTTTTGACAAAACTATCAAATTGTTTGATTTTGTCAGAAGCAAATAGGATCTATGCGTTTATAGTAAACGTAAGAATGAAATGTTGTCTTCCTTATCATATATGTCGACGATATACTGATAATGGGGAGCAATCATTCCATGTTGCATTCCGTGAAAGAGCAAATTTCAGCAAAATCTCGGTAAGGAATACTGGAGAACTGTCAAGACTATTCTTAAGTACCTTAGAAGGACTAAAGAATATTTCTTAAAGTCTATGGTGGGCAGCTAGAGTCATCAGTTACTGGGTATACTGATGTTGGCTTCCAACGGACCATGATGACTTCAAGTCTTTGTCTGAATATGTTTTTGTTCTAAATGGTGGTGCAGTGAATAAGAATAGTTCCAAACAGAGTAGAACTGTCGATTCCAGCACTAAAGCCGAGTATATTGCTAAATCTAAAGCTGCCAAAAAGTGGTTGTTGCTTTGTTAAAGTTCGTAAAAGAACTAGGTGTCGTTCCAAGTGCCAGCAGTGCGATACCGTTGTATTGTGACAACGGTAAGTGCAGTTGCTCTAGCAAAAGGAATCGAGAGCCACGAACAGAAACAAACATATTCCCTGTAGATATAATCTGATTAGAGAATAATAGATAGGGAGATGTGAAGTTAGATAGAGTATCCACTGATGATAACTTGGTTAATCCTTCAACCAAACAGTTGTGTATAGCTAGACACAACAAGCACTTTGAGAGCTTGGGTGTTAGACACGTTGGTAGTTGGTCTTGATTCAGTGGGAGTTTATAGTTTGTATGTCTTAGAAACCTTTTCGTTTGAGACATTCATTCTTGATCGCATTCTATGACATTTTGATTGTCTTTTGAGTTTATGCATTTATTAGAATAATTATTTTGATGGTTTGTTGTTATTCTTATAACTGTTCCCTTGAATCATGACTGTTATTTATGGTGTGAGACATAAATGATATAGTATGATTCTAAAATTGCCATAATCAATGGTCATCAAGAATGGGATATTGATGACACGCGATAGGTTAGCATGTGGTCTGCATCACATTCTCAGAGAATGTAGTAGGTCTCACGACTACGAGATATTAGATATCCGTGATGGACACATAGGTACTTTGGAGAGTATTGGTATACCCTACTATTAAACCGTTTGTTTTCAGTGTCTACGGTTTATTAGTGTGTGGAGTATGTAATGATCCTTTGACCTGAGGTCAATACTCATTTTGTTTGTTAAGTGATGAACTTTGATCAAGTACAACGCTTGCCTCCCAAAGGAGGATAAGACACGTCTTGTGTTGGGTTCATCATGAGGCAAATGAAAATGGTAGTTGAGCCAAGAATGGGATTCATTCCTCGATTGAAACTCGAGAGAACACTCATATTTCTCTATATTATTTGACAATAAAGTCATTGGCCAATGCAAAAGATGTATTCAATTAAAGTAATTGAATATGATCGAATGTGTCATATAATAAAGATGAGAAAAGTGATTGAGTTATTTGGATAGACACATGGCAGATCCTAGGCTCAATCGGGTGGTTCGTGAATGAAGGGATATTACATAAACTTCATATAAAGGTTGTTTTACGAATTCACGTAAACGTCCTTCATATATCGAGTTCGCTGCGCAACGCAGTCTAGGAGTTTTGTGCAGACTTTAATTAGATTATCGTCAATAATGGGGGCCTGAAGGGTCACACTTTATGTGTATTATTGTTCCGCTCAAGGGTACAAGATTAGTGCTTCGAATTATATATAATGCTAGTCCAAGTGGAAGATTGAAAGATATAGACTAGATTAGGATATGTGGGCTTTATTAATTAATAAGTCAGACTAATTAATTAATTAAGTGGACATGGATATTAGGCCCATAAACCTAGGGTTATATGGTACTATATATATATATTCTCTATAGTAGAGAATCAAGGGTTTTTATCAGATAAAAATTGGAGGCACTATAGAATTTGATAAGTGATTTCCTAGCGATCACTTATCGAATAATTGTACCGAGGATAGTTCCTGCGGCGGACGATATACGCGTGGATACCTGAAGTGGTGAATCAATCGCACAATGCAGTCCGATCAATTACGCAACAAGTAAGTTGTTCCAACTTTAGCGTAATTTATGCTCAACGTTTAGTTCAGTTATAAATCACGATCTTAATTCTCGATTTATTATTCCGCTGCGTACATTAGATGTAGTCGAGAATTTCTAACAAATTGCACGGCAAGTTGGCAAGAAAATAACACTTCTGTAATTATCTCCCACCCTCCTGTTTTTATATAGACTAGATGTCCGCCCGTGCGATGCATGGGATAGCCGTTTCTCTAAAGATAATGGATAATTAATATATCATGTAGTAAAATGGTAGTTAAAATTAAAATAAGCAATAAAGCATGATACTTGTATTGTGTAAAATAAATTACTAATATTCAAAATGTTGTACTATACAATCTATAAATTACGGAAAACCTAATATTCACAACAGTATTAATGCGTTTGTTCTCTCTCTCGCATTATAAGAATCTTCAATCATTTTCGCTTTGTAACTCTATAAAATGCGATAAATATATTGAATTAAATTGCCCTACAATAAAATAAATAAATAAAATGGCATTAAGGAACATATAAGTGTAACTCATATTATACGTTATAATGATGTATGATGTATTTTCAAGTAATTGTAATAAATAAGGAGTTTTGGAAAAGAAAAGAAAACAATTTTTTAATTACGTTGATAAATATAGGAGTTTTGGAAAAGAAAAAAATGATTTTTCAACTACGTATATCAATACAGGAGTTTTGGAATTGAAAGAAACGATTTTTAAAGTACGTCCAAATAAATGTTGAGGAAAATAAAATTAGGAAAAAGTAATGGTCTCAAATTTTCAGCAGAAAAGAATTAAAAAAAAAACAAATATCAGCGAGAAAAAAGAAAAAGAAAAAGAAAAAGAAAAAGAAAATTATAATCACTCATGAGAAATCAGTAAGATAATCCTGCTTTTATATTAAGGAGATGTATGTATGTATATGTATATTATATATTGTTTTATTATTAATTGAACAGCTCCCATTACCATTAGGGCTGTTACCTGAATACCACTCCCTTCTAACGGTCCGACCCGAGATAGCACCTCCGTGGATCGGATCCCAACCAAAATTAGGGTTTTGAAGGTTTAAACCCTGTCTGCAAATTCAGATATTTAGTAAGGGGTTTTGCTCGCAAATAGAGGGAAGATGTTGAGAAGAAACGTCAGGCTAAGGAGAGAGTATCTCTACCGGAAAAGCTTGGAGGGCAAAGAGCGATTGCTCTACGAGAAGAAGCGCAAAATTCGCCAGGCTTTAGAAGGTTATACACGTTTCTTGATTTCAGTCGAGAACATGCTCTTATAATTAAATGTTTCTGCTAATTTTTGACAGAGGGAAAGCCGATTCCTACTGAGCTTCGGAACGAAGAGGCCGCCCTTCGCCAAGAAATTGACCTCGAAGATGAAAACACTGCCGGTAATTCTGTATTTTTAATGTTTTTTGTATGATCTTTGAGATTCTGGGACTGCTGGAAGTGAAATGGATATTGAATTAATGATTAAGATGCTTGACAAATGGAGTAATTGGTTTGAGAGTTCAAGTTTGCTGGTGTCTGTTTTCGGCTTTAATAGTTAAAATAATTAGGTTTAATATATATATGTGTGTGTGTGTGTATATATAACATAATTATTGCTTGAATGTAGTTCCGCACTCAACCATTGATGATGAATATGCAAATGCGGCCGACCGAGATCCTAAGATTTTGCTCACAACTTCACGCAATCCAAGTGCTCCTCTTACACAATTTGTGAAGGTTGTCGAGCTTCAGATTCGTATTTGTATTTATAGTATGGATAGTCATGTGCCTAATGATATATATGATTTTTTTATAGGAACTGAAATTCGTGTTCCCAAATGCACAGCGAATGAATCGTGGTGGTCAGGTTTGGTCCATTGTGAATTTGTGCATTCCTTTCTTCTAAATCAGTGACATGTCAAAAATTTTGAACCGACTTTAGCCAGATGAAGGAGATTATAAATACAGTAACATTTTAATGAGATATTGTATAGTTTACTGCCATTATAGCTTTCAGAAGTGTAGCTGCAGCCTCTGCTGAGAAAAAAGAACAAAATGTATATTACATGTATATATATATATATATATATATATAAAAAATATAAAGGACACACCCAATAATATCTGTGGAATGTTAAAGGGTATACCTTTTATCTGTGAAATGAGAGGGGTTTATCACTTTATATTTAACAGGATCAGGGTCAGAGTTCATCTGAGACTTAAGGTATATTGTGTTTTTCTTAAATGGCTAACTTGTAGTAGGCAGACAACTCTTAGTTGTACTCAGATGGTGAAGTTGTGCTGTAAGTGTAATTAATGACCATCCAAAAAATTGAATCAATAAACTATTACCTCAAAGTGTTGTGAGGGCACTTTTTCGTGCTAGTTCCAGCATTTTCGAGTGCTCCTCAAATAGGTACTTACCTAGTAATGTGTATTTTGCCCCCTGGATTGACCGACAGATCAAGTAGCAAGTACTAAATTTGTATAACTTTACGTGGCATTCACAATTGATGATTTTGTTTTGTTCTTTATGTTATTGGATAAAAGAGAATCTATCAGTTTATTCATTTGTTAATGCCATGTTGAAATTATATTCCAGGTGATATCAGAAATAATTGAGACTTGCCGGGCACATGATTTTACTGATGTTATATTAGTTCATGAACATCGTGGTGTGCCAGACGGTATAATCATAAGCCACCTACCTTTCGGCCCAACTGCATACTTTGGATTGCTCAATGTGGTGAGTAATCTTGATTTGTGGCACACGTAACACTGCATTCATATTGTTTTCCCTTATTCTGATATTTGAATTCTGTAGGTTACAAGACATGATATCAAGGACAAAAATGCAATGGGAACGATGCCCGAGGCGTACCCACATTTAATACTAAACAACTTTTCTACTAAGGTCATACTACATGCATACTAATTCATACATGTTCCAAGCTCAGATTTGATTTCTGTGTTCCATTATAAATGGGAATTTGTCGAGCTCCCTACTATTGTATTCATCAATTAGTGGCATAGTCTTGAGAAATTTGAATGGTACTCATTACATTTGTATCTTACAAGAAAATCCAAAAATAACTCCTGTTACATTGTTGGCATGAATGTGTATTTGCATATATTGAACTTCTATTTGTATCTTCTTACTATGTAACCTCTACTTTATGGAGTTCAGAATTTCCACCTCAAAATTTTACTCTATGCTGTTGCCACTGTTATAGTTATTGATCTACTCCCCGATACTTATGATCGTCAATTAAAGTTCTTAGTAGCAACTGCTTTGCCTACTGCAAATACCATTACAAGTTCCTTCTACCAAAAAAATTGAATAAAAATAAGTTACAAACAATAATATCAATTGCATTGCACTTAACTGTTGGCCTGCATTGCACCTGGCATTTGTAGATAAACCGAATGATTTTGTCGATATGATATGTATGATTTTGTTGATCTGATATATATGATTCCTCGAGTGTTCTATAGTTGTAGCTACACATATTGAAAAACACCATCTTTAAGTTTTCGGTATGAACTAAAGAATAATATAGACTATTTTCAGTTAATAAATGAACGACAAAAGAGCTAGAATTTTGAAGTTTAAAATGATTTGCTAATGTTAAAACTGTTAGTCGAAATATTGTGTGAAAAGAAAAACACCGTTTCATATGATTGATTGTTAGAGATGAGAATTTTTTTATTTTGTGTATGAGGTGGATTGTTTTCCCAAATGTTACGTGCGACTTAACAAAAGATTTTTGCTATAATCTCTTCTCATCATTTTCAGAAAGTATTCAATACAAAAAATCCTATTTGGTCTCATCATTTTCAGAAAAGATTTGCTTTCCGCGCTCTTCTATTTGGTTTTTCCCCTGGGCGGGGTTACCTGATGGGTTCGGTGGATTCATTTTGCTTTGTCATGTTAGTTTTGATCATCATTTATTTGTTAGCCTTAGGCAGCTTGGTGAAAGGACTGTAAACATTTTGGATTTAGTTTTTGTTGCTTTATGTTTGATCTGACCATGCATATTTTGATCTTTGGCAGCTCGGTCAAAGGACAGCAAACATTTTAAAGCATCTTTTTCCAGTACCTAAGCCAGATACGAAACGCATTCTCACGTTTGCAAACCAGTCAGATAATATTTCATTCAGGTTGGTATCTCTGTACTGTTTTTTGCTGGATCGTTGTCTTTATGTCTTTTCTTTGTTCATTTATTAACTTTAAAAGAGTGTCATTCTGTCTCAGGCGTGAGGAGTGAGTGAGTGGTGCTAATTTTAACATCTTTTTCTTGCTCCAGTTTTGAACTTTCTAATTTCAATGGTGTCCATCTCTTTTGTTCTAGCATACCATCGTCGTTCCCCTTTGGAAATTCTTGACGTTTCAATTTTACCTGTCATATAAGTAAATCAATTTGAAACAACTGTTTTTATGTTATCTTTGTTCAGTAGTTACTGTTGACAGATCCTCTCTGTCCTTTATCTGACTACTGCCTCATAGTTATATGTACTCATTTGCCTAATCTTTTAGTCATCAAGTTTCGTAGAGTTTTGGTAGCCTATCTTGTCCATATTCCAATCAAACTACTTGGAATTCATTTCTCCTGTACAGTCGGATATACTGTTAGAGCCTTTCTATTGGCCACTTTTTTGTTGTGTGGAAAAATCTCAACCTTTTAGAATACTATCCTGCAGTGCAATTTATAGCAATGGTAGATAAACATCTCTACTTTTGACGTTTTATTCTAGTACATTTCTGCCTGCATTTTTAAGTCGACATTAAGTTGCTTACAATTGTTCGAGCCAAACATATAGAATAAATAGAAGCTTTGAGGCAGGGAGTGTGTATTCTTGTTTGTTTGCAAGTATTATGCTCGGTTTTCTTGCTCTTTTTTGTTTCTAACTTGCTAAAATCTGCAGGCATCATGTTTATGAGAAACGTGGAGGTCCTAAATCAGTTGAACTGAAAGAGATTGGTCCTCGCTTTGAATTGCGGCTTTACCAGGTATGCTAGAATTTCATGACACTTGAGAAAGTCGGTGGTAGTTGATTTAAACTACGGGGTACTCTTAAATGTTTATGAATTATGGGGCCAATCTGACATTACGAATTTATGATTGTCTGCTCGAACAATCGTAGATTTTGTAGTATAATTTATTCTTCATCCTCAAGTGTTAAACAAAAAGACCAGTTTCCATTATGGTTTATGTAGTTTATCATGAATGTGTAGCTTGTTTTCTTGACAAAACTGGAAATTGGTTTATAAGTATTTTTTTCTAAAAGATTTTTTGGGTGTTACACTTTTATTCTTTTGCAATAGTAACAGTATCAAGTATTGATTTATGTGATGTTTTCTGCTGATTTTTGTTCAGATCAAACTAGGAACAATGGAACAAGATGAAGCTCAAACTGAATGGGTGATCAGGCCTTACATGAACACCACAAAGAAACGTCAGTTTCTTGGAGAATGAATTTTGTTTTGTTGTCCTTGTATTTTTTCTAAATAGTGCACTAAGGATTCGTTGGAGTTCAGGTCGGTGCATCACTTCCTTTCCTGTTTCTTACACCTTCGTAATCTTATATTCTTAAGTCTAAACCCTATCTCGAAATGACTAGGGAACCATATGCGTTGCATGGTACATTACGTTGTACTTGAAAATGAATGTAACAAAAAATACATTATTTTTGTAGTTGAATTATTATTGGTAAAATTGATTTAAAATTCTTAGTACAACTCCGGATGAAATGTTAGCCATATCAAAATTCAAATAATAGTGAACTCTTGATATTACTGTTGCCAATTATCCTACCACCCTCGGTACCAACCAAACACACCCATAGTTTATAGATTTTTGTAATTGTAGAACAACATTTAAATTTTTGTTGATTGTTAAACTATTATAAAAGTTTAAAATGTATCTTTTGTCAATTTTCAGTCCAAACCTTTTAAATTAATCTCTCTTAATAAATTTATTTTTAATTTAATTAAAAAGAGAAAATTATAGAAATATTAAATGTTATGTGTAAAATAAGAAAATATCAAGAAAGATAAAACATTAAATATAAAGTTACAGAAGAAAGAATTTTGAAAAAATAAATAACAAGAATTAAATTTAGGTCTTAAAAAGATAATAATATGATAAGATTCCAATGGAATATAAAATGCCGACGATTTTGAGAAATCTAGTAACAAACAATCACTAAATAGTCTGAAATTTGGAAGCCAAAGGCAATGTAAATGGTGGAGTGGAAAGAATGAAGTGATCGATCCAAATTGGAAAAGGGTTTCGTTTAACATGTTATTAGGTCTAAATGAATTTGGTATTATGTCGACAGCACCGATTTCCTCTGCAAATCCCCTCATAATGCTCTTCTCCTGTCAAACAACAACAAGGTTGTCTTTGAATGCTTGTTTGGAATACCTCAATTCCTAAGCAGAATTACCTCAACCACACTTGGAACCATTAATACTCAATACTCTTCTAACAAGAAATCAACAATTTAGATTCAACTTACAAAACTGTGGTTTTACCTATAAACTCAACTTTTTTGAAATCCCGAGGGAACATCATTTTTCAAGAAAATGCATTAATTCATGGTACCAGCAACTGAATCCATTTGTAAGTTATCACATATATATGATTGTCTAGTAAAAAGAAAATTGCCATTCTGCAGACAGAAACTATGCAGCAGAAGAGCTACTCAACACCTAACACTTTAAAATTAACTATTGAACCAAAATGGCCCCTTCAAATAAACAAAAGAAAGGAAAAAAGAAAACTAAGTGCATTTACTATTGAATGTGGAAATAAACAGCTACTGACCAAAATGATAAGAAAATTCAAATATACAACTGGGCCTAAGTAGATTGCAGGTTAACAAACATCCACTCCGAAAGACGAAATTGGATAGCTCAAGTGGCCAGAGCTTCCACCACCTAGACATTTGGTCCTGGTTCGAGTCACCTTAGGGAAATGAGAGAATTCTTTATTTGTTCTTAGATTAGGAGAAAAAAAATTGAAAAAAATAACATCCACTCCAAAAATAAATAAAGAAGAATAACATAAAAAATAATAGTTGGAGCAGCATATATTCCTTCGTAGAAGGAAATCGCCATTAGAAGGAAAGCCATCATATTTGATCAGTACATAATACTCGGTAAAATCATAAATTCTCCTACATGTATCCATTATACATTAGGTATATGGCTTTAGAGAAACATGACATGGGCATTTGGCAGGATTACCAATTATCATTATTCTCTCCTTCACAATATTGCAAATGAATAACAAAATTTGCTGTAGTTCTTAGCTAAAGGATTAGTATGAGACATAGCCTACAGGTAACTCGTTAATAAATAACAACGGAACAAGCTACATGCTATTTTTATGCAACATACGAGTATATATTCTAACAAAAGGTTCTGAAATACAGAAATATATTCAAGAGATCATTTTCAAGAAAATGTATGAGTTTATGGTTCAATATATGCAACTTGCATATCAAACAATAAGAATTTAACTAAAGAAATAAGAATGAGATCAGTAAACTATAACCAAGTTCATCACCATAAGCAACATATATTCCAGCCCTAAAATTTGCATATGGATATCATGGTGATATCTGCGATAATCTAAGAGAGAGATCCATATATTCATTATCAAATCACTTTACTGTTTAAACATATCGAGAAAGTATTACAATATGCATGAGCTATACATACCTAGGTCATGAAGCATGTTGCCTTTCTCGAAGATTGCTTCTATCACCTTTACCATACTTCTCTTCCAGATGAGCAAACCGTTGTTTGAACCGATCAACGCCACTTTGATCATATAAAATGATGAAAACAGCGTCAGAACAAAGTCATTAAATGAAACAAACTAAACAATAATTTGGCCTATTTAAAATATAAAACTGGCATAACCTTGGATACATAAACCCACCACGGAGATATTCCTGCAGCATCTGAGGATGATACTCTAAAATCTGGTTGCTCACAACAAGAATACTCGCATTATGAAAGAGTTGAACAAATATTTGCGAAGCAGCAAATCTTGTTTTACTAAAGGCCTACCTCTCTGTAAATTAGCTCTCTAACATCATCTTTGGTCAGTTTTCTCCTCTCAAATTCAAACTCAAGCTTTGATATGGGTAGAGTCGATGGTTCACGGTCCACATTCGCCAACCCATGAAAGTAGGGATCAGATAACGCCTGCAAACATTACCATCCAGCATTTTTCTTACCAGACATCAAATGAAATATGCAACATACCAGATAAAGCGCATACAAATTACTTGTTCAGCAGTTGGTCTATCTTTAGGTTCAAATGCAAGGAGCTGCTCTAGCAAGCGAAGTGCCAAAGGATCGGCATTGGGAAACTTCTTTGCAAATGGCACAGGTGGTTTCTTCCGCATACTGCTCAGATATCTCCTCGCCTTCTCGTTTTTAATCTGCTATGGCAATATGCAAAAAAAGATCATCTGTAAATGATTCCGCACGGATATTCAAGCTCTCAACTGATCCTCTGTTGGTTCAGAGGAACATTAGAGCAAAAGAAACATAGAGATTTTACTTTCTTGGATCACTACCAATTTCACCAACATAGAAGAAAGCATTTGTTTAGAATGTGATTTGAGAATATAATTCCAAAAGTAATCCAAGTAAATCAATAGTAACTAACGCTTGCAATAGATTGAGGAAGAGGAGTGCCTAGCAAATCTGTGATTAAATCTAACTGGTGCACCACATTTTTCCCCGGGAACAGGGGTTTCCCACTGAGTATCTCAGCAAATATGCATCCGAGGCTCCAAATATCAATGGCAGGAGTATACTGCAAACAAGGAAATCATATAAATTTTTTGAAGTTGCTCAGTACTATGCCAAGCATAGATATCGTATTTCTCCAGATCCATAACTGCTAAAGCAAATAAAAGAAAGTAAACCATAATAACATCGCAGCTTTGGGCCGATAATGCACATTCAAGATAAGACTGAAATTTAACATTAACCAATGTCATCTACTCCTACTCGCTGTCTGAGGACCAAAATAATGTTGACTAACATCTGTTCCTCATGCCCACACTCCATAGCGGATATGAAATGAGAAGGCTGTTCAATTAGCACTGACAAAGCCAACAAGGTCATGCAAGTCAAACGAGGGCAAGTTCCATATTAGCAACAAAGAAGCTATTGGATTTGAATAGGAAATAGATGCAGAGTCAATCTCATGTATCAGGGTTTACGAACAAGCAAACACATTCAGATCTGACTTCATCGGATGGCCTACTAGTGACTAGGTATTCTGTGAAAGAAAAAGGAAACCGATTAAGATCACAGCACAAGAACAGCTAACTTTATTGTAGAAGGATCCACATAGCTCGGGAGCACGATACCACCGATTTCCAACATAGTCCTTGAACAAAAGTACAAGAAAATCAAGCGTTACATATGGAATAGCATATTACAAATAAGCCAGTAAAACTTTACATATGTGTATTTTCATAAGGTCAGACTTACAGTCCAAAATATTGGTGTTGGGGCATCATTAAATGACACACGAGCCATGCCAAAATCACAAAATTTCAACTTACAATTAGAACTTGCCAGTATGTTTTTTGGCTTTAAATCTCGGTGAAAGACATTTGCTGTAGAAAAAGAATCTATATGTTAATGAATGGATGGTAGTGTCCTCTGCTAGAGGTGGAAACAAGAAGAATGAGGGGAAGCTCTGTGGTGCAGCTTTTCGAACATGAGAACCTGTTTGAATGAACTTCAAGCCGCGCAGAAGCTGGTACAGGAAAAATTGATAATGCTCAGGTGTTAGGTCATCATTAGCCTTAATTACTTGGTGAAGGTCAGATTCCATCAATTCAAAAACAATATAGATGTCTCGAAATTCTCTCCTAGAAGGAGGAAGCATTATGTGCTTTATACCCACGATATCAGGATGATGGAGAAGCCGAAGAAGCTTCATTTCCCTGACGACTTGCATGGCTGTAGAAACATGCTCCATGGCACCACTAATCTTCTTAATTGCAACACTTTCTCCAGTGTGGTTATCAATGGCAGAACATACGACACCAGAAACACCGGTTCCAATAACTTTTTGAATCTGATATCTACGTCCCTCTGAATAATCGGTGAAGATTTCTGCTCTACTCTGATAAATCAATCCAAGAAAAATGAAGTCAGGCATTAAAAACTATATATTAACAGAAAAAATGATTACATGAGCAAGTCATGCTAGTCATCAGGTCAAAATCGTCAAACCTCCAAAGAGGAAAAAAGAAGACAAAACAAAAAATCACATAAGCAGCATTGTTATCCTATTCCCTGGTGCAGCAAATGAATATTAGAACTGTACATAATTCCAACGCTGTCAAACTTGTGGTAAAAAATCTGCTCGTAGAATCTTAGCTTGAAAATCACAATTGGTGAACACGAGAGAAACAAAGCCAAATAAACAACAGCGGGTGGTTCAAACCAAAGGATTCCAGCAGAATCTCGTACCGGTAATCTCTCCCCATAAGAGTAGCTTTGCGGTGAGGCAAGATCATCTTGCTCGTAACGCATAGAATTAGATGATTCAGACCGGAAGCTGATGCTGGTCATTGAGTCGCACAAAGCAATTTCCTTAAGCTGCTGTCTGTCCAGCACTGCGTGTACCAATCTTTCCCAGTTGTCATAGTTCTTAGACATCTATCTGTACGGTTTCTTCGTCTGCGGCTGTTTTAGTGTGAAGGGATCAACGTTCATTCAGGAAACCCCATTGCAAGTGAATGGTCAATGCTAACAAGTTTAATATATATTCCAATTTACTACACCAGACGTGCAGCCCGCGTTAATTCTGTACTCATGTAATTTTTTTAGTTTGGGTGATTGGTTTTGATGAGTTTTAAATAAACATAAATTGAAGAAAATACCTGCGCAAATATGCTAAATGAATGAAAGGATTGGGTCGATTGTGCGTTCAATCTCGGTGATTGTCTCAGCGAAGACTCTCCGACGCTCAAGTTCAGTGAGAGAAAGTGTGTAACCTGTAATTTTTTAAATGAAGTACTATTTATACTTACTGTTTGCTAGGATTAGGGGCAAATGAGTCATTTCAGCTGCTCCCAATACTATTGTGACTAGTACACTGCCTTTGTCAGAAAAACAAGTCGTGGTAGGTATAGTTGTCAGGAGAATAGAGACATTTGCCTTGGTCCCCAAGTTTTGATAAATATCCTGCCATGCAAAGGAGGGTTTCTTTCAGGACGCAGAGCAAAGCATCAACTCTCCTTTCTTTAAGCTCGCTTCAGTCTTCTGCTCCCTACATCTCTAGGGAACCATAACCGCTCCAGCTCAAGTATAATAGTTCCAGAGCTGACACTGGATACCCATAACGTAGTCCTAACTCAGCTCTGAAAATTTCCAGCGTTGAATCTGTCCTCTGTCCAAGTCATTCCCCAACGCGCTGGAGGGAAAGAACAGACTTTAAGAGCCATAATGACATCTTACACCGTTGGAGGATTGAGATAGGTTATTCTTCCCTATCAGGTTTCTTAGTACACCAATTTCAATTCAGATCATGCATATTTTTTATGAAAAGACATTAGTGTTAATGCATAAAAATATTACAACTGGTAAAGCAGGACCCTCCTCCCTTGAGGTCATAGAGGCCATAGCTTCGAGCCCCAAAAACGAGAATTTTAGACCCCCAAATCGTTAGTTTATAAAATATGGCGGCGATTATTTGCGGTCCACTAAATTTTTTAACGCAACCCACTGATTTAATAGATTAATACTATTATAGAATGACTCAAATATCCTTAATATAATAAAAATAAATTATTAAAGGCCTAAACACAATATTATCATCTACATTAATTTAAAATAAAAATAAGTAAAACAAAATAAAAGAAAATTAAACACAATTATCACGTCTATGTGTCACTGATACTACTATTCATTCACATATTTTTCAACCATCGTTCCCATCACTGGCGACTATTGTTCAAAAAGTCTCAAACTATGTTAACCCTAATGTAGGAGGTGAAGAACATGAATCTTAAAATATTTTTAGAAATATCAATGTGTTTCATGTTAAATCTTTGTTTAAGATTTGATTGCATTATAGAAATTTTCGACGACATGGAGTTATATATCGATAATGAACATCAACACAAAAGAATAGCGGTTTAGGTTTGGATCTGTAAGCGTGACGGAAAAATGAAGGAGCTGGGGTGGGGGTGTGAGTTTGGTAGGGGGTGGCTGTTCTCGGAGGGGTGCCTGCGGCTGTTGGAAATTGGATGGAAGGGGGAGGAATAGTGTTATTTTTTAAACTTCTTTTTTAAACTAATTTTGTAGTTAATTATTATAATATAGGGTATTATTAATTTTTAATAATATATTTTTTTAATATTTTATTTTAAATAATTTATAAAGAAGGATAATATTGATATAATGTGGGTTGTATTAAGAATGTTGTACTTATATTTCAAATATATATAGGTGGGCAACATTAAGAACTGAGTTGCATTAAGAAATTTTGTGGGTTGCGAATAGTCGTCACTATAAAATATTGTTGTAATAGTGTAGGTGGCGTAGTGGTGATTATTAATATACATAAAATATCCCACTCAATATAAAAGTACATCCATCTATATATAGAAATATTAAAAAAAATCCGCCCAAAAAACATTTAAAAATAGATTGTGAGTTAAATTAGAGTAAAATATATATTTAAGTTAAGTTTTGACTTATATATTTATAGCCGTAAATAATTTCTTGATTTCGGCCATAGATATAAATGAACACCATGCAATCACAATAATCAAGTGATATAATGAATATGTTCCTTATATAAGTGAGAGCTCTATTAATGAAAATATAGCAATTACTTAATCTAATAAAAATTGTGATAAAAAAATGTAATTTTTTGTTGGTTATCGAGATGTTGATTTTACTATATATTTGTTTGATTATTTAATTTTTTCGAGTATCATAATTTTAATTAATATAAATTTGTTAAAATTAATACAGACATATATATATATATATATATATATATATATATATATTAAAAGTTATTAATGTTCCATTAACATGTCAAATCTTAACGTATAATTAATTGGAGCTATTAATATATAGCAAAATTGCACATTTCATTTTTTTCTATATGTTGTAATATATTGGAACTTTTTTCTTTTTGTTTTTTCTTTTTCTTTTTTGCAAACTTTGCTAAAAAATAATAGCGCGTGTGTAGCACCCTCCTCAGATAGTGGACGGATTCTTGGCGGGCTTTGCATAGATGATAAAAATGTCGCGGCCATTAATTATTATCTGTTACTAGAAAATTTTCTTTTCCAATTTCTTAATACATTTATTATTTTTGTTCATAGTTTGCTTATAGTTTCTCATATTAATCATCATTTTCAGGATTTTTAATTTGACATTCAGTTGAATATAATTCAAAGATAAATCATATTAAAAAAACGCAATTTGCATTGGTTATTACTTGAGATAGACTTTAGTAATTAGTGTGGTCAGAGCTATACATTTTATATTAAGAATGACTGCAAATAAAATTAATAATTAAATAAATATAATTTATTTATTTATTTTATTTACATTTCTTTAAATTTTACGATATCAAATATTTTTTTGTTGGGCTAATTGTGTTACACTTTTATATAAAATAAAATGTGAGATAATCAAGAAAAAAATATTGACAAAATAAAAGAGAATGGTGTGTGTAATACATCACCCCATATATGGCGAAGTAGCTCTCGGCAGTTGTTGCGAAGACGGTTAATATTGGCCGTGTAAATTTGTTTATTTATTTATTTAGGAAAAAAAATCAATTTATTAAAAACACAATATTTTTTTCTTAGTTCATTTCAAAATTATAAGATTAGTTTTCTTTTCACCATCTTTGATAAAACAACATGCTGCATGTATTAAAATTAATAAGTTATTATTTGTATGTTAGAGGTAAGCATTTATTGTGTGACAATTTGTATTATACTCCCTCCATCCCAGCTAAACTTGCACACTTTCCTTTTTCGTTCGTCCCACCTAAACTTGCACACCCCTTAAATGGAAATATTTCTCACAATTATTACCCCCCATTGTTACCAAAACTACAAAATTGTCATTACTAAGACTAACCCTAAACTAATTAAATCCCACAAAATTATGAACCCAAAATATAACCCAACCCACTAATTCTAATACCGGCTGCCTAAAACCACTACCCAGCCCAACCCATAACCCACTTCCCATTGTTCTAAAACAACACATTCTCTCTCTCTCTCTCAAGAACCCTAGTTTGGTTTCTGAAGTCTCTCAAACACCATCCAGCCGCCTCCCTCTACATCGCAGAAACCCTAGCCAAATCCTCACCAAATCCTCCCCCCACACAAACCCTTGTCTGTTCTTCTTCCACACATACATCAAACCAATCCGTTTTTTGTTCGAAATCGCTTTTTTCGATCTAGATTTAGCCTTCTGCTTCCATGGATGATGTTTTTGATTTAGACTGAATCATCGCCGATTCTGAGGAAACAATTGTTCCTAAAACTCAGTTCAGCCTAAACGCGCCACAAAGTGAAGACGTGCAGAAGCCAAATCTGGTTTCGGATATGGGTTTCCCGTCAGAGGTTGAACTTTGTCTTCGCATGCCTGTTGTTATCGTTGCAGATTCAAGCACGGAAATGAGTTCGTGGTTTGATTCAGAGGAAAAAAGAGTGTTCAGGAAGCAATTGACCCTTTGGTTCCCTATTTTTGCCAAGGTGATCCTGTTTCTGTCTAATCTTTTGTGGTGTCGGCGGATATTGGGTAATTAACATTTTTCGGGTGACGTGTGTAGCCCATGTGGGAGATTATTAGAAATATCCAACCTGTTGGGCCAACGCATGTCAAGTGTAGTCGTATAACTATCTCATGGTGACCTAATTAAAGCGTTATACTAAAGATTTACTTTATGGGCCTTAATAGATATTGTATAATAGTGGATTTTATATGTGAATACCATAAGTGATTTTCGATTTGTTGAGGGACCAAATTGAAAATAAAGAAAATTCATTAGTATAGTTAGGGATATACATGCCTCCAAATATCAGTTGTTCCCACAATCTGTATTCTCCGCAGAAGGTGATTAAAGGTGAAATTAATTGTTTAAAAGCACAAGATCAAATATGGATTTGTCATATCAAGATTAATTCATTCTTTCCACCTCGAATTATCATGGAACAAAGGAAAAAATTTCACATCCCCAAAGTGACTTGAATCTGGACCAAAGGTTTAGATAGTGGATGATCTCGTCACTTGAGCTATCCAACTTCGTCGTAGAAAATATTTAATTCAAAAATTGTTTGAATATGTTAGTTTAATGCATGTTATTTGTGATTTATATTTCTTACATATTTTACTAATCATATTAGGAACGAAGAAGTATATCTTTTATTCTAAAGAAAAAAAGGAACGAGGAAAGAAACATCTTTGGACTTGGAGTTGCCTAAAATGATAAAGAAATAGATCATATTATCATTTCAACATTACAGGCTTTCTTTGACATGGTCTTGGCTGTATCCATCAGAACGACAGACAGTTTCGGCTTTCCAAATTCTTACGTACAGGACTACTCCAATCAGTTAATTAATGAAAATTAACCAACTTAAAACAAATATATATGAGTATTTTTAAATATGAAACACACAAAATATATATTTGGTTTTGTTGGTTGGAGATTGAGTTGAAGTTTGTTTATATTATAAAGGATTAATTATAACAATCCTATCAAACTATCGGCGTTTTTGTACATAAATCACTAAATTTTTTTTCTTGGCACCAATACATACAAACTATATGAGTTTGACAGACAAATCACCAAACTTATTTTTCGACCATTTTTCATCAGAATTCAGCACGCGACTTGCGCGTGATACACTTTTAGGGGTGTTTTTTTGTCCAAACAACATTTTAGTAGATAGATGAGCTGCTCATTTTCAATAATGTAGGTTCTAGATATTGGAAAAGAGAACCGTTGATTCAAATGAATTGTTAAGGAAAAATAAGGTGTGAAAGAAATTTACACTTTTGGCTAACTAAAAAGGTTGTTTGGACAATACGAGACCCTTAAAATTTTAAACGTCACGTGTCGAATTCTGGCGAAAAATGGCCGAAAAATAAGTTTGGTAGTTTATCTGCCAACTGGAAAATAAGTTTCGTGGTTAATCTGCCGAACCCGTATAGTTTGTACGTATAGGTGCCAAAAAAAAAAGTTTAGTGATTTACGTACAAAAACGCTGATAGTTTAGTGGGGTTGCTGTAATAGTTAATTAGGTGGGAGAGATGAGAGAGAGAAAAATAAATTACTTTATTGTGATGAATATACAAACAAATATAATTGGGTTAACTAAATTTTCAAGAAAATATTTAACAATAGTAAGTAGAGTAAAATTAAGTAAAAGGAAACAAATAAGATCTGCAAGACATAATTTTGAGCGGTATATATTTGATTCAATTTATATAGTGCAATAATTGCATGCAAGTCAAGCACAATATTAAAATCACCTCTAAGAATATCTCTCTTGTTGAACATGTGTTAAAAGAATAATTTATTTCTTCTCACATCACAATTATTAATAGTGATGTCACTTATGCACTTGCCATTTTTTCATTTGTGGTTAAATTTGAATTTCAAACGACATTAGTTTATGAAATATGATGTACTTTATTACTATTGTATAGGAAGAAACTAAAAGTTACATTGTGACGCAAAACAAGCAATAATTGTGCCATAGAAAATAACATTTTAATAAAAACATATTAGTAATTTATAATTTAATTTAATTATTGTTAGTTTAAAAGAGTGTATGATGCAGTTTTAATGGCAGCGGCCAAGAGGACTGCGCCTCCAAAAGTCTAATTTCCCACCTTTCTCTCTCATCCACGAGAAAAACACACCGAGTTAGAGAGAGAGAGAGAGCGAGAGCGAGAGCAGTGGTGAGAGCGGAGGGAACAGAATCGAATCGAGAGTATAGGAGAAAAAGGAGGAGAGAGTGGGTTTGTAGTTGTTATATGGGGGGAGGCACGTTTGTGGATGGGGTTCGTCGCTGGTTTCAACGTCGCTCATCGTCAGTTACTAATACCAATTTAGCTTCTTCCAATATTAGTAGTAACAATGAGCAACATCCGGATGCACTTTTGAGGGAACAACAAGACGCCTTTCCGATTATTGAAGAAGATTTTGATATTTCTGGACTCAAGTTAATTAAAGTCCCAAAGCGGGTCGATTTCCCTCTTTTTTCATCAACCTCCATGGATTCACACAAAAAGGTTCTTATTCTTTTGCTTCTCCTTTCATTTTCTGATGCGCATTGTATGGATCACTGATCTGTTTGTGGTATTTCTTAATTTAATTTATCAATTGATGATGTCGAGTTAGGATTATTTAGTTACTGTCTGTTAATGTGTTGTAGAGTTAATTATTTCCAATTGTTGGAAGTACTGCTTCTTTTTTGAAGGATGAGAGATCCCATTATTGTTAGCAAAGGTGGAATGCGGCTCTTGGATGCAGAAATTGCAATTCAAGTGAAATTTGGCCTTATATCATAAGATGCTTTATAAATTTTGGTTGTGGTGGTTTCTGCACTTTATAATCTGCAGCTACGGTGTTCTATTGTGATTGCATTCGAAGATCATTACCGAACCAAATAAAAATTTGTCTCTCTGTTCATTCTGTTTCCTAACGACGGGCAATATCCTTCAAGAACAGAGCTTTGGGCACTAAATGTCGTCTTTTCATTTTTTTTTCATCCTGTAGCTTAGAAAAGAGACCTCTTTACTTTTATCCTTAATCTAGGGGGCACAAAAGAAAAAGTAATCCTCTAATTTCTAACTATTTTTTCTTTTTGCTTTTGGCAGAATAATCTGGAAGCAGAATTCTTCACAGAGTATGGGGAGGCAAGTAGGTATCAGGTACAGGAAGTTATAGGAAAAGGTAGTTATGGTGTTGTAGGTTCTGCAGTTGATACCCATACTGGAGAAAGGGTTGCAATAAAGAAGATCAATGATGTCTTTGAGCATGTCTCTGATGCCACTCGAATCCTCAGAGAAATCAAGCTTCTTCGACTTCTTCGCCATCCTGATATTGTTGAAATAAAGCACATAATGCTCCCTCCATCTAGGAGAGAATTTCGAGACATCTATGTTGTTTTTGAGTTGATGGAATCTGATCTTCATCAAGTAATTAAGGCAAATGATGACCTAACACCTGAGCATTATCAATTTTTCCTGTACCAGCTATTGCGTGGCTTGAAATACATCCACACTGGTATTGACATGTTCAATTTTTCTGTTTCTATTGTTTGATAGATGAAGCTCAATTGTATTAACATGTTCAATTTTTTATTTTCAAGCAAATGTGTTTCACCGCGATTTAAAGCCGAAGAATATTCTTGCTAATGCTGATTGTAAGTTGAAGATTTGTGATTTTGGTCTGGCTCGTGTGTCATTTAATGATGCCCCATCAGCTATATTTTGGACTGTAAGTCTTGCTTCTGAGGAGTTCTTTTGTCTTTTTTCTTGTAATATCTCTCATGTATCCACCCCCTGACATTATGATTTTGTTTATGGTTCTACAGGATTATGTTGCAACTAGGTGGTATCGGGCTCCTGAGTTATGTGGTTCCTTTTTCTCTAAAGTAAGCCCCTCCTTTTTGCTATGGTCTAAATTCCATATTTATATTCTTAAAGTTGTATTCCCTATACTGGCATTTACCTTAATAGATGGCATAATTACATTTCTAGTTCTTGCTGCCCAACTAGTTGTCTTGCCTCCTGAATATTGAACTTTGGTGATGAATTCATGTAACATGTTAATCTTAGATAGATTGGTTCTGCATCAATTGCAAAACTTGTGAGATTATTATTATGGTTACTTTTTTCCGTTTTGTTCTTTTTGAAAGTCATTTGTTGTGTAAAGAAATATGATACGTAGGGTGGTATAATCCCGTCATAAAGCTTATCTGATTTTATTCTTTGCAGTACACTCCTGCAATTGATATTTGGAGCATTGGATGCATATTTGCTGAGATGCTCAGCGGAAAACCACTGTTTCCTGGGAAAAATGTAGTTCACCAGTTAGATTTAATGACGGATTTGCTTGGTACTCCTCCTCCTGAATCTGTTGCAAGGGTTAGTCATTAACCGTGTTCACTTGTTTCCAAATTAAATTCTTAGTTCTTTTTCAAAAGAATCCTGTTGCTGTAATTGATCATGATTTAAGGAAAGAAATCCCTAATTTCCCTGTGAATTATTGATTTATTTTTAGGAACCGCCACTTAATTAGTTCACTGTTTGAGTTTACTTCTGGAATCATTTCTCTGACAAATCTATTTTGCAAATTACAATGGCAGATCAGAAATGAAAAGGCGAGGAGATACCTGAGCAGTATGCGCAAGAAACAACCTGTTCCGTTGACACAGAAGTTTCCCAATGCCGACCCTTTGGCACTTCGCTTACTAGATCGGCTCCTTGCATTTGATCCTAAGGATAGACCTACTGCTGAACAAGTAATTAATACGCCCTTCATATGGTATTTAGCATATCTAATTATGATGATTGGTAAGAATAACTTTGGATGGTAATGTTTGCAGGCTTTGTCCGATCCCTACTTTCAAGGGTTGGCGAATGTGGACCGAGAACCATCGACTGTACCCATATCTAAGCTTGAGTTTGAATTTGAGAGGAGAAAACTGACTAAAGATGATGTCAGAGAGCTGATTTACCGAGAGGTACAAGATTTGCTTTTTTGTTATTGATTTGTTGAAGATGAATATTTTCTTATTGTGGGATACTTTTTTGTGAGCAAACAGATTCTGGAGTATCATCCTCAGATGCTTCAAGAATATCTTCGTGGTGGCGAGCAGACTAGTGGCTTTATGTACCCAAGGTTATATATTTTTAGATAGGCTAAATTGTTTTCTTTCAACTAGATTCTTACGCTGTTTTTATTATTGAAGTGGCGTTGATCGGTTCAAGCGGCAGTTTGCCCATCTGGAAGAGCATTATGGTAAAGGTGAAAGAAGCACTCCTCTACAAAGACAGCATGCTTCATTACCTAGGTATGTAACTCATGCATATTGTGGTTCTTTCTTGACAGGTTTTAACAGCTAAGTTATTTGATAATCACGATTGATTATTGCAATTATCAGCATGATATCAACACTATAAAATTAGAGAAATTTGAATGACTTTTGCTTGCTTGACATTTCTTGTTATTAGGTAATTAGGTTATGGTTTATTAACTTTGTTCTTATTTGTCTAGTTAATTCTTTGTGTTTCCTTTAGTTGCTTCGAACAAATAAATGATTTGTGGCACTTCATTGGCCAGGATAATAACTTATTGGTTCAATTGTTATGTGTTGCTCTTCATGTTAATCAGCTCTGTTGCTGCGTACTTTCTTTCTATAGCCTCTTCTGATTTTATAATTCCACTTTGACTTTTCCAGACAAATAGTTGATATCCCACCATCAGTATCGATTTTATTCATGTTGTGTTTGGATGGAGGGATTTGAAATGCATGGGTTTAGAATCATGGATTTGAAATCCACTCAAATCCTTCAAAAAATAGCTCAAAATGAAATCATAGATTTCTGAATCCATGGTAATTCAAACAACATCAATGGATTTGAGACTATGAATTCTAACTCGGTGCTCAAATCCTTCCATCCAAATGCAACTTTATATTTTTTAGTGGATGTTAGATTAATTGCAACTTGCAGGAACTGATTTCTATGATGCATGTCTTTTAATGGATGCTTGAGCTTTTATGGACATTATTCGCAGTTGCAACTGAATTCTCTATGGAGTGAGGGAATTGGCCATGGATACGAGGGATGTATTTGAAATCCACAATCAAATCTACTTAACTTGTTTGGCAAAAAAATCAAATAAATGGATTTCAAATTCATTTTAAATCTCTTGTCCATGTTTATGGATTTGAAATCCTTTAAAAAACCTACTCATTTTGAAATCATCATTGCTTCCTCATATTTATATATATATATATATATATAACCACATTATCAGACTTCACACTCTACATGGACAACAATATATGCACAATTCACATTTCACTCACACTATATGCACTACACGCACTACACAGTTCATACACTACACACACAACACATATTGTGCACACACTACACACACTTCACCCACTACACAGACTTCACGCGTACACACTACACACATTTCGCACATTACACTCACAACACACTTCACACAACATATACTATACACATATTTATACGCACACTTCACATACTTTACACACGCTTCACACACTTCACACGTACACGTTGCACGCACTTTGCACTACACACACTAGACACAAACTACATACACACTACACATGCGTGCGTGATTCTCTTAGAAAAGGTGAGATTAATAACAACCAATAGTCCTGCCAAATGCTCATGGCCTGTTTCTAAAGCCACAATAGCATTTTCTTAATTTGAAATGGGTGTGTGTTGCAGAATCTATGCATATGCCGAGTTTTATTTGCAGACAAAATAGTATTCTACACTTGGTTTGTTTATGTCAGACACTTACGAGAGAAACTTAAGTGGATTGAGTTCCACGTATTTTGTGTAAACATATATATGTGTGTGCCTAGGAGAGCCCAGCATCGCTGCGGAGACTTGTTTATGCAGTCTTGTTCAGTTTGTGGCCTGATATTGCATCAAAGTATAATCAGTTTCTGTTAAAAGTGAATACTTGCCTTCCAAATTGACTTTCCATTTTCTTGTTTTTTATGCTAGAGTTAACTACTTTTGGTACCTATACCCATCATTGTTTGACACTCTAATCTGCCTGCAGAGAGCGGGTCCCAGTACCCAAAGATGAAGCTGTTGAAGATAATGATTTTGAAAAGAGGACTTCAGCTTCTGTTGCGACCACGCTTGAGAGCCCCCCAGGGGACCATACTATGAATGGATATGCCCAAAATGGCCCCAAGGGGAACTATAGCGCTCGTAGCTTGTTAAAGAGTGCAAGTATCAGTGCTTCTAAATGTGTGGTTGTCAAACCAAAAAAGGATACTGAGGTAATTCTGTTGCATTTATTCAGATTCTTATATGTTGTTTAAGGTTAGGTGTCAACTGGAAAAGTTGTTAAGTTCAATTGAAGAGGCAAGCATAAATTCTCTCAGCTTGTATTTGGATGGAGAAATATGAAATGCAAATACTAGAAAATAATGGGTTTCTAAGGTTGTTTTGGATGAAGGGATTCGGAAATCAAGTTGATTTCAAATGAATTAAATTCTTTGTATTTGGAAATGTGTAGTGTGTAGTGAAATATATGTGTAGCGCGTGAAGTGTGGATTTCAGAATCTCAAATTCATCTTCCAAATCAATACCCTAATCCCTACTCTTAAATGCATCATCTTAAAATCATTAAAAGGTTATTTCAGAAAGAGAGTTATGGATATCAAACCCCAAAAAACCTACAAACACCATGGATGCGTTATTATGGGTCCATAACTCAAATATTTCAATCCAAACACAACCTTATGGTGTTTGGTTGTTTGTTTGACAGGAAGAAGCAATTGAAGAGTATAATGAGGAGATGGACGGGTTGTCTGAGAAAATGGCTGCTCTGCATTCTTGATTTATATTCCGCTGACGGTAGTACACTTCCTAGTAGATCTTGCGCATTAAGTAAATGCAGCAGCAATATATTTATAAAGTATTTTAGGGATTAGAAAGTGGAATTGCTTTTCATGATCAGAATTTCTGTTGTAAAAATTCGATGAGTATGGTTTTCCATTTCTGTAATTATTAGACTGCATTTGATTCATAGTTTATTTGGCTTATAACTTTGTACGAGGGGATGTGGTTATGTTCTTGCTTTTATTCAGCTTATGTTAAACTTGTGTTACGCGTGAAAGAATAACCGTGGAGATGTGAAATTTATAATTTCAAAGTTGAGACGGAAAATGTCCCATGAGATCATCTGTTATATTTGTGTTACGTCTTTTATTTAATCACATTCACTAACCGACACATGTATGACATGAGATCATAAATTAATATGTCACTTAATGAAATTTATATGTGTTACTTAATGAATTCAGTGTAACAAAGGATAAAACACCTACTGTAACAGAAAATTCAAATGCAGGGTGAATTGGAAAAGGAGCGGCAAATTTGATCAAACTTTTAGTTGCAATATCACTTAAGTAATCAATTTATGTCGTCAATTCCAAGACTATGTTTGTTTTAACATGTAGGTTTATCCGAATGTTGAAATCTGAAAGATTATGTTTGTCCAAAGAAAATGAAATAGAATGAAGATTGGTGAACAAAAGGTAGAATGTAGACTTTAGTGGAAGGGAGGGGGTTGGAGTTGGAAGTGGCCTTCCACATCCCCATCCCCATCCCATTCAACAGTGAAACATCATTGGGTTCATCCTCCATTCGATGGGCCTAATCTAAAACAAATATCTCCAAATTGTATTGTCAATTACATTTATTTATATTTGAATGTGCCAACATCACCATCACTGGAAAATCTCGATGTGTCTAAATGAGATTTCATTGATTCACTATGTTTTTCATAATTTTGCTGTAGGGAGATATTATGAAACAAGAATTGAATGAGTGATAATTGTAACTCAATTCTCGATTTATTACACATGTATCAATGAATAACAAGAAAGGTGATAGATATAAAATGATCTTGTAAATGTGAATCTAGTGATAATGTTGGTGATATACTTAGATGTAAAAAATTGTGATGAATATTGTAATTGGAAACAATTTGTAGTATGCGACACGTTCTGATAAACGTTAAAGGTACATATGGTTTGTTTTATTTTATTTTAGTCAATTTGATGATAATATTTTTTTTTTAAGGGAATGAAAGAACAAACTTTACACTAATATAAAAATGTCTTAAACTTGAAATTAACTATAGGATTAAGGATGTAGTATTTCTTCGTACTTTAGTTTAACTGTAGTATGTCATATATATCCCTTATACTAAAAGAAGGTCCGTTATGCCACATGGCAAGATTTGAGTATTTTTAGGGTGACATATAACTTCTATGTAATTTTTTATTTATTAAAAAATAATTATATGGCTAGAAAAAAAACTACCAACTACCCACTCTGCCACTCTGCAAGACTCCAACTTCAAGTTGTAGCCGCCTAAACTAAATGACGCTATAATTTCAAAGTATGTTTTGAAAAAAGAATCAACAAAATAGCAAAATTTAATTTTAACTATTAATCCATAAAAAAATTAATTTATCAATTGTAGTATTATTTAATTTAATTAAAAATAAAATCATTGGTTCTCTTTTACAAACTCGTGTACTACACATATTCTATACTAGTTTATTACGGTAGTAAGGCTTTTTTTGTTTTCTCATATATATTTTGACAATATGGCTAAACACCTTTAACCAACATATTTTGTTTGGCCATTTTTTACCTTTTAAATCAATTAATTTAGGTTAATGATGTCATTTGTTAATTTAGTCGTACTTTAGCATAACTCTATTATGTCTTGTATGTCTCTTATTTACGGTAATGAGTCTTCTAGAAGTTATTTGCTCATGCAAATTATTACGGCCTTAAGTTTTAGTCAATCTTTATTTTGCCTATTCTATCCCTTCAAATTAATTAGTTTAAGGTCAATAATGTAATATTTCTTTGTACTTTATTGTAACTGTATTGTGTCTTATACATCCCTATTTATGGTAATAAGAATTTTAAAAGTTATTTTCTCATATACAGTATTACAATTAATATGTGTAAGCATCCTTAAGTTTCAACCTATTTTTATTGGCCTAAAACATTTCCCCTTTTCAAATTAATTAATTTAGGTTAATGATATAATTTGTTAATTTCTTCATGCTTTAAGCAACTCTATTATGTGTTACATATCCCTAATTTACAGTAATTAGGCTTTTAAAATTATTTTTTGATGTAATTTGCTATGTTTCCTTAATATTAATATTATTAGGTTGATATATCCCTTATTTACGTAGTTAGACATTTACAAAATATTTGCTTGTATAGGTTATTACGACAAAGTTAAATAATGTTAAGTTTTAGCTAATTTATTAGAGCTTTAAAAATTGAAGGTCCAGTAAAATTTAGTTATTTAAATATAACCAATTTTAATTATACAAGGATGAGTTTTGTTTATTGAAGTTATAATCCCGTATTTTTAGGAGCAAAGTTTTAATTGAAAATATGACTACAAATTCATAACAATTTGACTGTTTTGTGGCGTTTGATGAAAGTTGAAATAAATATATAGTAAGTGAGTGATACGGGGAAAACATTTAAAACTAGTAATAATATATCCAACCAATAAGTCGTGGTGCAAATCAAATATATTAAAAAATTATAAACTACATATTCTCGAATATTCTCGTCATCCTTAACAAATTATAATCTAATTGATTAAAACTGGTTTCCATAAGAGATAGTGGTTAATCGAAAATTGCTATAGCATACAATACCATAACAGGAAATTGTCGGTTTTAAAAACGGCAATTTCAAATAAAAATACATAATTCTATTGCATGTTTTAGATATAGTATTTCGTTCTACTGTATGTAACAATTATATCAAATTAAACATCACAAAAATAAAATTAATTAAATAGATAGTACGTAAAAACGAATTTAAACAAACAAAGAACCACACACGAATAAGAATAAATGAAAAAGCTGCATTTTTTTTGGTTTGAAGTTTGTGTATGTCAGTATGTGTGCGTTTTCATTTTTATTCTAAAAGTTTGCATGTTTTCAAAATTAAATGTAGATTAACATCTTAGTATTTTGAAAAAAAATAAAAAATTCTATAATACATAAAATATTCCATGTGAGGTGCATAACCCAAACCCAACACAAATAATATATCCAACTGTGAATATTTAATTTAAATATATATTAATGTGAAATAATAAAACTATTAACAAAATAAATACTTCTTTTTTTCTTCCAGAAAAAGTTTACGATGATATTATATTTATACAAAAAATTTAGCCCACACTTTAAAATTCAAATTATAGATCCAAATCAAATATAGAATTCAACTCATAATTGGATAATTTAAGGCAAAAACTTGTGTGCACCCAACACACAACAGACCTATTGTACACTTCCCTATTTAATTTGGAATTAAAGATAAATATAAGAGCTTTGTTTGGATGAATTCACAACAACGACATGTGGTGCAGTGGTGGGGCACGCGCCTGTTAGGTTCAAGCGTGTGAGTTTGAACCTTGTTTTCGTTCTATTTTTACCTCTTTTTATGTTCAATAGTATATGTTATATTGCGTAATAGTATATGTTATATCGCGTAATAGTATATATTATAGTTACATGTATAATTTTTTAATAATATATTCTTTTGTTTAATAGTATATGTTATATTGCGTAATAGTATATGTTATGTTACAGGTATACATATTTTTTTGAATAATATATAATTTTTTTAAATAATATATTACATTGTCTAAAATAATATAAAAAGTGCACATATGTAGAAAAAAATTGGAGAAGATGGGATTTGAACTAGTACCCTAATAACCAATAATTTGGGATTTTACCACCTTGGCTAATGTCTCTTATGTGCCAATAAACATGCTTTAATATATATTATTAATTTGAATTAAATGAAAAAAAAATAAAGTTACACGCGCTGGCCAAAGCTCGAACTCAAGACCTCAGTGCATGTACATAAGGGCTTGATCGCTAGACCACCAACGTTTTTGAGAATTTAAACGCAGCCCTTAATATATATCTAATTCCCAAATTAAATTAGAGAATACACAATAAATTTATTATATGTTGGTTGCATCCAAGACCTACTCTTAATTCAATATATACGACATGGGTATTAAAAATTTTGGAAAGAAAATTGTTTCACAAGTCACATATTAAAACAGATTAAAAACAAATACTTACGTTTACAATTTTAAAACAAAAAAGAGAAAAAAATACAAAACTAAAAGAAACTAAAAGACGCAAACATGTATAGGGGGTTTTCCTTGCTTGAACTTTGAGTGAAATGATTAAAAATTGAGATTGTAGGAAAAATTAATTATAATCAAAGAGTGAGTCTTGTGAGTGACGGTCTACGTGTGACGGAATACCCTTTTATAGGCAGGGGTGGACTCAGGACGGATGGTTAGGGGGGCCGGAAAAAGAAAAATCACCGATCAACATAATATACACGTGATAATAAATATTCAATATATTAATTTTATTATTATATTAAAATATCAATAATATTTATTATTAAATATGTTGAAATGTGTCATTCGTTACCTATATATTAAAATTTAGAATATGTTTTTTTGCATATTATCAAATTTATCTAAAGTTATCGGAGTTTTTAATAATTTGAGGGGGGTCAAAATATCCACATTTTTTAAAACAAACACTCAATATAGCATATTAAAACATATTTTAGGGATAAAATAGTATGGTGGGAGATTGGATGGGGGGGCCAAGGCCCCCCACCACCCTAAGGTAAATCCGCCCCTGTTTACAGGAAAAACGTTATACTTTTACAAATAAAAATGATACTTTTGCTATAAAAAGTGATATTTTTTTGTTAAAAAAATGATACTTTTACAGATAAAAGTGATACTTTTGCTACAAAAAGTAATACTTTTTTTTTCCGCCACAGCGTGTGACGGTCTCATACAAATTTTTATCATAATCGAAAGTAGGTAATGTTTTATAGCAAAAATGATTTTTGACCAAAATAGAGAAAAACAATGACTAAAGTTAAGCAGATTGTTACTTGCTTTAGTTTATGGATCAAACCGGTTGGAAATTGATTTTAGAAGGTTGATGTTGACAAATCTTTCAGCAATTTTAACTTTTTCTTTTATTGGATAAAATTAGAATTAAGTTGTAAAATCGCATCTATGTTTCGAGTAAATGAATATAATGCAGTGAATAAAAAACTAATGCCTAGAAGCTTAAACATGTAAATTATTGAAGAGTGGTAAATGATATGGGGAGAAATGTCCCACGTGGAAAAAATGGGGAAAATTGAGATCTCTTATTAAGAGGAACAAGTAGGAGTAATCAAGTGTGTTCTCCTATGGTGCATCCTAGTGAGATATTATAGCCTTTGGCTAAAGCGACCGCAAGGATGGTGCAGAGTACTATTCGGTCTCACACTTATCGCTTCGAGGCGCACTTTGCACGTACGCATCGTCTGAAGGAGCCTTAAAGTTTTTGCAAGTTGGCGGCACGGGTCAGGTTGATACACGGGTTGGGTTATGTAATCCCCCGATCCTCTAAATGCACTAAAGATATTTCATGCATTATATAATATTTTTATACAATCTTATTTCATTTTGAATTGCAAAAGTATTTTGTTTATGTTTTTCTTTTAGAAAATACGTATCATCGCAATGTATTAGGTTGACTGCACACCTAACACCAAAAAGATAAGAATTAAAAATACATGATATAGGAACCTAAAATTAGTATCGGGCTTAAAAATTAGAGTCGAACCTAATGTAGATATATAAGTATTAAAGTGTATATATGCAAGTACACGTATCCTAAATCATAAAATAATAATATAACAAAACTATACTAATTTATAGATATATATAGTATACATGTCCAAATATCCTAATAATAGAATAATAATATAATAGTTGTTATAAAATATTCATAACAGAACTAGAACATAAAGGAAAGTAGAAATTTCAGAGGAAATCGTCATATTTTCATTCAACATATGGCCCCTATTTATAGAAAAAATTACAAAAGCATCGTCGTGCTTGGACTGACATGCTTCCGCATTGTCGTGCTTCCGTATTGTCGTGCTTCTTGCATTGTCGTGCTTGCATTGTCGTGCTTTGACTGACGTGCTTCTGCACTGTCCTACTTGCATTGTTGTGTTTGGATTGACATGCTTCCACACTGTCGTGCTTCTTGGATTGATGTGCTTCCGCGCTGTCGTGCTTCTCGCATTGTCGTGCTTCCGCACTGTCGTGCTTCTTGCTTTGTCGTGCTTGCGTTGTCATGCTTCTTGGTTGACGTGCTTCCGCACTGTCGTGCTTCTTGCACTGTCATGCTTGCGTTGTCGTGCTTCCGGCACTGACGTGCTTCTTGCACCGTCGTGCTTGCTTTGTCGTACTTCTTGGTTGACGTGCTTCCGGCACTGTCGTGCTTCAGGTATTGCCGTGCTTCTGGCAATGTCGCTTCAGACTTCTGACTCACTTTCAAGTAACGGGTTAAAGTGTCCACAATATATATGAATCACTTTGTGAGTTATAACACTCCCTCTTAAGCACATTATCATCATTGCTTTTCATCAGTTGGATGAATATAGAAATGTCTCGTAAAATTTACAAGCACGAAAAATATATTGGCAGAAAGTGGTTAAAAGTAAGAGTAGAACTATTTGTCTTCAAAATAGATATTCATCATCCACAACTTAAGTCGGAAAAACCCTGTGGGAAAAAAACCAATCATAAGAAAATTATATTCGTTAGCTTTTATGGCCCAACCTTTATGATTGTTTTAATTCTAAAGATTTCTTGTCAAGGTTCAGTCTTCAGGACTACTTTGAATATAAGCATGCCTCGTTAAAAAACCTTAAGTTGGAAAACCCAGTGGGACAAAATCGATCAAAAAGGAAAAGAGTGCATAACTCTAATTCATGTTATGTGCATATAGTTGCCTCATTAAAAACCTCAAGTTGGAAAAACCCTAATGGGATAAAAATCAGGCATAAGGAAAAAAGAGTATAACACACCAAAATCCGCTTCCCCTGATGCATATAATATTATCAATCTTGCAAGTTCGTAACTCTTCTCATTCCAATGTAATTTCTCAAATTCACTTGCTGACAAGGATTTTGTAGCTATATCTCAAGATCTTGGTAATATCGAATTTTTGAGCATTTCACTCTCCATTTTTGGGAGTTCATGTCGTAAGTAGTGTGGCATATTCTCATTAATGCTGATGCATGGACTATTGCACAATTTCAAGTCATACTATTAAGTTCAGATCTTATATCAATAGTATCAAGTAACAAAATTTAACACATCATTGAAGTAATATATTTTGGATCATCTGCAGGATGTGTCTACAAGGACCATAAAGTATTCGAATAACCCACCTGCTGGGTGTATTGGTCTACAAATATAATAACCAACCATTTTGGTTGAAAGTTTAGCAATTAATTCCTTGTAAATATGATACACATTACTAATCTTTGGACATTAGCATCTTTGTGCTTTCAATGAATGTCTTTAGTATGTTTAACAATCATACGTACCTTTTTTACTTTTTGGGTGTCAAGGCGATCATGCCACAACCCGAATATATCATGATCCACTAGCTTCCAGCATAATGATATATGATTCGAAAGTCTAAATTTGGATCCAATACAACCCAGAAGTTGTTAATTCAAATTTCTCATGGATTGTTCGTTATCTTTACAATATAATTTGATATACAGACACCCCTTCTATTTTTAATCAGTGTCTCCAAATTATGCACATTACGATGTACATGTTTGAAATTTAGTAGCTCTTCTAGATCTAATAATATAATTTTTCCACTCCCAAAGCTATCAATAATCTTAATGGGACATGGTATGGATATTTTGTGTTTGTACAAAAATTCTTTCTCGAGAAATATTTCACGGTTTACTCTAACTTGATTATATTAGCTCGACCTTGAGAACATATCATTCAAGGAAGATAAATTCGTCATCGGGAATGTGACATCCAAGGGAAGTAAATATATGATCATATATTTGAAACACAATAAGCATAACCTCATTGAATATGAATTAGAGAACAATAATTTTATCATTGAAACATCTCAATCCCAGGAAAAACATATCATCTAGGAGAGGTAATTTAAAAGCATTGCATTTCTCACTATCGGGAACTTTTCATCCAATAGAGGTACAATATATTGAATGTGTCTTCCTTTATCACGATATCTTTGAATAAGATATTTTTATTAAGAGCGGATAATCATCTTTACAGGAATATTCACATCCCTCACGGTCACCCGTATGTTATTTGAGGAGGATCACTATATCTTCATATGTGTTCATAATCTCTCAATTGGCTTCTATCTTTGCTGGAATTTCAAAATGCTCTATAGGCACTATGTGGGACCTCATAAGGTCGTAAACTATTATATTTAAGAAGTGTTAATCACTTTCCTTTTCAATAAACATAAATCAGATCTGGATTTATTTTTCTTCAAGCGTTTCAGATACTACTGCTAGAGTACCATATTCACAGCATGCATGCTCAATGGAGAATATCATATCCTTCCACTTTTGAATAATTTCATTTTGTATTTCGGCTTTATGTAGCACGTCCATTTAGTATCAATTTTATTTGAGTTTTAATATATCAAACATCTAGTGTGCACTTTTATTTCAAGGTACCAAGATATATAGTTACTTCAGGTAACATACATTTCAGATAGAGCTGGTATCACTAAGATCTTCTAGTGCAATATAACTATCCCTATAGGTGATAATATAACGAATAAATAAATCAAGCAATTACAATTCAGTACAAGACAATTAAATGAAATCGTTATGTTATTGATGGTAAAATCACGGTCAAGCGAAATCAATCATTCTTGCAATTATGCACATAAGATTAGCACTAATATATGCAAATAAATGGAAGTTAGGTTCAACTAATCTTTTCATAGGTAGCCCGTTTACTCGTCTTAAAATATGTGATGCACATACACTCTTCGTATGACTTTCAGTGAGAATCTGTAAAGTATATCCATTCAAACATATATCTTTAATACTTAACAAGTTTCTTTTTCATCTTTTGGATGCATTTCAATATGCAAGATGGTACCATTTGATAACATAATTGTTACATTTCCAGAGCCATCTATAATTTCTAGAAACCAGATTTGATTTTGACTTGTATTTTGCACAAAGTCATACTTGATACCTTTTGTCAAATAATATTGTGTGCGTTGTTACGCTATCAAGTAGACAACAGGCTTCCTCTTCAATATTTTTCATTTGTAACATTAACTCATGCTCGGGAATGTATCATCCGAGTTGGATGGCTATTTACATAACTTTAAGACAAAACGATCTCAACCTCGGGAAAACACACAGTTCGAGGGAGGTACAAAACAATGATGTACAAAAAAAAATATTGCTTTTCTGGAAAAAGTAGACTAAGTTCAAATATTGCTCCACCAATCAGAATCATGTGCTTCAGGAACATGTTCTTATAAGAAATCTAAAACACCTAATGATTTCCTATCCTGATTTGGGATTTGATCATTTACAATTTTTAGATGTATTAACCATTACAATAGCAAGTGATTCAACAACCTCAATCACGTGTACTCGAACATATTTTTCTTTACCATCTTTCGAGGCTGATACAATTCTATCAAGTGTTGGCAGTATAACATATTGACCAATGTCCGGTCATCCCACATCTATAAAAAGTATTTTCACCGGATTTTCTTGCTGGCATTTTAACCCGATTCTAATTTTTCTATGTAGATTGCACTTGTTTAATTTGATAATTGTTATTTCTAGAATAACTTTGTTCATATCAACGAGGACCACCACGTCTACCCATGTAGGTCCGCTAGTGGATTTATACTCGTGACCTCTAGATCGCCCTATAAATATGCTAGAATTAACATGTGCTTCAGGCACAACTATATATCATGTAGGACGTATATCATAATTTCTCAAGAGTAACACATTAGCTTTTTTCAGCTGGACATAAAATTAACTCATGGTACATTTTAAATTGTCTTTCTCGATACTACTACTGGAGTACCATATTTAGGACATACATAGTTGAGAAAGCTTTCCTTAATTTTTCATATTCTGATAACTTTGTCCCGCAAAGAGCAAGTCAAGATAGCGACTTTGAGTCGTAATCGGCAACAGAAAACATAATCGTGCAACTTTAATTGTTGTTATTCATATTGCGTTTGTAGCAGCATCACACTTCTGGTGTGGTTGAACCTCTATCTGGGTCTTTCCCATATTTCACATGCCCTTTTAATTGTACATTCTCATTTTTCAGATCCTCATAAAGGTGATGAAAATGAATATCAACATCATTTGCCTCGTCCCTTTTGCTTACATGTTCTATATTTGTATTATTCAAAGTTTCAACAAGTGGTGTACCTCGAAGGTGTAGTTTAACATTAACACACCATGTCAAATAATTACTACAGGTACTATCGAGGATTTGAAACTTTTTGTTTCAATACCATTCATTTCCTTCAGGGAAGAATATAAGTGGGAAAAAGAATATCAATTCAGTTTCTCCTACCTTCTTAAGCAAAACTCGTGCTGATAACGTGTTATAAAATATTCGTAACAGAACTAGAACATAAGGGAAAGTAGAGATTCCAGAGGAAATCGTCATATTTTCATTCAACATATGACCCCTATTTATAGAAAAAAATTACAAAAACATCGTCGTGCTTGGACTGACATGCTTCTGCATTGTCGTGCTTTCGCATTGTCGTGCTTCTTGCATTGTCATGCTTGCATTGTCGTGCTTGGACTGATGTGCTTCCGCACTGTCGTGCTTGCATTGTCGTGCTTGGACTGACGTGCTTCCGCACTGTCGTGCTTGCGTTGTCGTGCTTGAATTGACATGCTTCCGCACTGTCGTGCTTCTCGAATTGATGTGTTTCTGCACTGTCGTGCTTCTCGCATTGTCGTGCTTGTATTGTCATGCTTGGATTGGCGTGCTTCCGCACTGTCGTGCTTCTTGCACTGTCGTGCTTGCGTTATTGTGCTTCTTGGTTGACGTGCTTCCGCACTGTCGTACTTGCGTTGTCGTGCTTCCGGCACTGATGTGCTTCTTGCACCGTCGTGCTTGCGTTGTCGTGCTTCTTGATTGACGTGCTTCAGGTATTGTCGTACTTCTGGTAGTGTCGTGCTTCAGGCTTTTGACTCACTTTCAAGTAACGGGTTAAAGTGTCCACAATATATATGAGTCACTTTGTGATTTATAACAATCGTAAGTTTGTTGTTTGTAGAAAACACATCAACTTACGTTAGGAGTAAATTACATCTTTAAATAAGTATAGTGCTGTGTACATTCAATAAATGAATGAGATAAATATTACATCCCACATAAAAAATAAAGGGATATGTCCGACCAGGGTTAAACTATAAATAATAACTATTTCCTTGAGAAAGTATAATAACTACAAAAACAAATTTGTATTTACACATAATAAAAGAGATTCATTTAACTAGGAGATCCTTAGTATATTTTCGACAACATTCGTGTCAATGATCTGGGGAGTTGTTGTTAGGGTAAACTCTTTTGAGGTACATCTTCTTTAATAATTTTCTTTGCTTATTTTCTTTTGTAATTTATATAGATTTAGAAATTTAGTTATTTGGTTAATGTATGCTATGTAGGTATTAATTAAGATGCATGTTAGTAAGTGTTAGTAATAAATGTTAAAAATTTATTAATATTATTTGTAATTTAAAGTTAACAAATAATTAGACTTATTAATTTAAGACTAATTTATAGAAACTTGACTTTTGTGTTAGAGATTGTAATAAGATAGATATACTTCAAGGATAGTGTACCACACTTAATTATTTTTAAAATACTAAGTCTGATAAGTAATACAAAATTATGAAACAACATGTACTAGGTGTAGTTCGGATCGGGCCACGAGACATACGCGACTTACCTACTTACTTCAAAGCACGCATAAAAGGTGGGTAAATGGGCTATTTGTTAGTACGTTATGCCATTGAACTTGTACTTTGATAAGTATGTTTGCATTCGGACTTATTAATATGATACTTCTTAAGTCGTAAGATTGGCTTTTGAGAAAGGCTCTTAAGTCGTAAAATTGGTTTTTGAGTAGGGCTTGAGAGTCATAAGATTGGCTAAGTCCAGTAATATGACTTTTGAGTCGTAAGATGGGCTCCTAAGTCAAAGATGTATTTATTATTGTGCACCTTCAATTAGTATAACTACTTACAAAGTTCCCATTGAGTTTATACTCATGCCTTTAAATACAAAAAATCTTCAGGTTAGCTGAGCGAGGTGGCGGGATTGTTGCGGCAAGGGTCATCGGGTTCCTTTTTCTACCCGCAACTTTAAGATGTTTTTGCCTCATCTATGTATATAAATAAACTTTAGTGTCATAAAATCCGGGTGTTTACTTTTACTTAGAACCTTTAGAACCACTAGTGTAAATATATTTCGAAGTGTTGTATTGTTAATAAAATCTATGCTTTTGTCTGATGAACCTCCTTTTACGTCACAATTTCGTACTTGATCTGATTTACTACTTAAATAAAAGAAAAAGAAAAATTTAGTAGCACTTCGACCCCGACTTAACAAGATTGGGGCGCTACAAGTGAGCGGCCACCCGTGGCACGGGTCAGGTTGATACACGGGTACTCGAAGCGGGTCGAGTGAGCGGCCGGATAGGTGGCTCCGAGGGGCTGGTGCAAGCGCACCGAACTGTCATGAACTCACGCGCGAGTGCGTGTGCTGCGTCCGAATCACCTCATCTTGACCCAAAACAGTGTCTCAAGGGCCAAAATGTGCCTCTTTCCAATTTACACCACAACTCTTCAATAGGCCGCATCATTTGCATTTCATGTTACTTCACTACAATTTGCATCTATCATATTCAACAATTGTGGTCCTTTGAATCTAAAAAGAGTTCCTGGTGTCGAGTAGTTCGTCGATAACTTTAGTTTCACTATACTTAGAGGGGATAATATTGTGTGTTTGAAGATCGCTACTATTGTTTCGGCAACACATGTTCCCGCTGACTGGCAATATTTGATAAGAATGAATTCAAGAGGTGGCAACAGAAGATGTTCCACCTGGCTACAATGTTTTAAAACCCGAACCGATCGACCCGACCGGTCTAATTAGGAATCGGACTTGATGTCGGTCCGGTTCTTAGTATATAAAAAGTTTTAAGGTACCCCATATGACCTGGTAAAAAATCGGGTAAAACCGGTGAACCAGTGAACCAATTAACACGGTTTTCCATGATTTTTAAAATTCCAAAAGAGAGAGAAATATGGATGGATGGATGGATGGATAGATAGATAGATAGATAGATAGATAGATAGATAGATAGATAGATAGAAAGATACATAGATAGATACTTAGATAGATAGAAAGACCAAGATACGCACATAGCAAGTGATTAGCAATATACGACAACTAGTAATAAAGTAGTAAACAAATTCCTTAAATTAAACAAAAATCAAATACACATAGTTATAACAATTTTTATAATATCTATTCATGTTGCAAACCCCGTAATTATATAAATTTTGATTATATATTTGCTCTGCATATATATATATATATATATATATATCCGAGTCATTCGGTTTTCTAGCAACATTTTAAATGGTCGAACCAATGACTCGATGACCCAATTAATCGTCTGATTTGATGGCCGGTCCGTGTTTAAAAGCATTACCTGACAACCCTTACTTTGGTTCATTTCTTGAAGGAAGAAGCACCGGCCGTAGGAGACATGAAAGTGACAAGCAAAACAGGGCGACATTGGACGCATGGAATCATAGTGATTTCACACGGTTACTAAAACTCCTAAAGAACCGTGGCACTCACTAGAAAATAAGTACAAGAGCAAATATGTCGAAATTGAAGAAATTCATTGTCAGTAGGTTCTTGGACTTCAAGTTGGCGGAGTCCAAGACTGATTTGGATCAAGTCTAAGAGTTGCAATTGATGTTGCAAGAGATACATTTCAAGAACTATATCAAGCATAAACACAAGAAAATAGGGCTTGAGGACCTGATCATGAGACTAAGGATCGAGGAAGGCAACCAAAAGTTTAAAGTCAAGAGCGGAAGGTCAAATATAAAGACAAATATACACTTGACTTAAGCAAGTACTAGCAAGAAAATGAAGCACTTGGGTAAGAAGCAGCATCATGAGCCAATTTGGAAAAAGCTAAACGAATTAAGGGCAACTGCTACAACTGTGAAAAACTCGGTCACATAACAAAGGATTATCGACAACCAAAGAAGGACAATCAAAGCTAACCTCACTTGGTCAAGGAAAATTTGGCACCTTCTGATTAGTCTGAGCTACATCTGTCAACTATTATATTTGAAGCCATCTTGGTGGATAACCCGAGATAATGGTAGGTGGACATTGGTGAAACACCCACATATTCTTTGCCAATGAGATGTTCTCAAGATATATGCAAATCACCGGTCGGAAGTTGCACATAAGGAACTCTGTAACGTCCAACATAGTCCGGTTGGGAAGAGTGGTGTTGAAGATGACCTCGAGAAAAAAGCTAATGCTTGTAGATGTATTGCATGTGCAGACATCACAATAATTTAATATTCGATTCACTGTTGAAGAAATCCAGATTTAAGCTAGTGTATGAAGATGATAAATTAGTACTGGCAAATGGTCAATTCGTAGAAAAAGGCTACCTAAAGAAATGGGCTCTTCAAGATGAATGTAGTGATTGTACAACACTAGATTAAACGTGATAATAAAATTATTAATTCTTCTTACTTGGTTGGTTGTTCTAATTTATACCATGATAGATTGGAACACATAAATATAAATAAACTAAGAAGGTCAGTAAGTTTGAATTTACTTAAAATTATGGAATTCAGTCCCTAACACAACAAGTGTGAAGTGTGTGTTGAGGCAAAATGACCAAAGCATCGTTTCTCTCAGTGGAGATACGTATTACGCCTCTAAAGTTAATTCATACTGACACACACACACACACACACATATATATATATATGATTTGAAACTCACACAAGAGGTGGCACTACAAGAAAAAGGCTCATTTGCGACCACTATTTGTAGTCCCAAAAAAGGTGAGTGGTTGCTAAAGATGATTTTGCAACTACTTGTAGTCGAGAAAAAGTGGTTGCAAAAACTCTATCGCAAAAGGTCCTTTTGTGACCACACTTGTGGTTGCAAAAATATTTGCGGCCACTAGTAGTCGCAAAATCCATGCTCACAATTGTTTGGTCACCAATATATTCGACCATTCTTTTGCGACTACACAGTAGATGCAAATATTTTTTTATTTGCGATCACTATTTACGACTAAAAGTAGTCACAAAAAATTATTTTTGTTGGCAATCTTGTAGCCGCAAATACTTTTAGCACAAAATTTATATTTTGACGCTAAAGATATAGTGACTACATGGTGGTTGCAAATAAGTTTTCCACCAACATTAAAATAAATTGCCACTTTATGCGACAATACTGTGGTCGCAAATAAAATTTCCGCCAACTTTTAATTTTTTTTAGCTATATTGTACGCGACTATATTGTGATTGGCAAGCGTAATTTTGAATAATCATTATTTCATTTTTATATAATTTACCTGTTTAGTTCTAACATCTATAGGCTATTTTAAATTGAATAAAATCAAACTATCAAACAAAATCAATCTTTCCATCCAAAATAAATAATAAGTTAAATAGCATAAAAAACACCATGTTTAAAAGCAATCCATCAAAATTTCAAGTGAATAAGTCATACTAAGTCAAACGCGTCCTAATATGTCTTTTTTGAAGTCACGTCTTTATAAATCTATTCCCCTAATGTCGCATCATCGTCTTCTTCGTCATCATGAACAACCGCTCTCAACTCTGATGGAGAAACAAGTGGTTGCGTTGAGGGCACATGTGGTTGCGTCGAAGGCATATGAGGCAACTCTATATTAGGTGCTATACGAGCAATCACATCTCGTAGACAGACAACATGATCCAACAACATACGCACACCTCCAGTAGGATTAGAAGATGCATCCCCCGATAAAATATCATCATCATGCCCTGGTGGAGCAAACGCATAACCTGGTAGTGTTGGACCACCCCATTCTTGTGTCCTCTATGATGGCCCAGAACTCCTTGTCCAATAGGGATCTCATCCATTGTCCCGGATCGATCTATATGTGTTTCTCTCTGTCCCAACATCTGGTTCTGAACAACGAATACAGAAAATGATAAACATATGTGTTAACTAAATATAATATTATAATTTAAAGTAATTAATAAATACTCACATGGTCTTGGTAGGCTTGGGGATCAACCCATCCATCCTTATCTTGATGACACTCACCATAATTTTCAATGATAGATACTGGTTGTTGTGTGGAAGCATTTGCCTACGAAGAAAATAATTATTAGAATAAAATATACAAAAAAAAAATTAGTATAGTTAATAAAGTTGCTAATACACTTATATTTTGTGTTATCCCAACATAAAACGTAATAAAGTTGCTAATACCCTCCAACTTCCTATAGTTATCTGAACAAGTCACTAACCTTGTGTGTCTGCCCATCAGAAAGCATAACACCTACCGTAAGACCTGATTAGGTACCCTCAACAGGTTCCTTAATTTTTCGTATGCGATACTCGTTCGATATTTGGATTATAATATGTGGTACAAGATCATCTTACAAAAAATCCCATTTCTCTCCAATTAAATGTGCACTAGATGAACTAAACTGTCAAAGTGTTTAATGTTGTATCTTGCAAGATACATAGTGTTCTCTATAACCGTTTTGACCCCGGTTCTTCACTAACCTTCAAAACTGAACTGCTTTAAACCCGACTCTCTGGCCCGGTTCTTCCTAACCTGAACCCGGTTCCTGATTCCTCTCAACCTCTACTACAAGTCATGTCCACTTGATGAAATTGAATTGACACCTATAAATCTCCACCTCAATGAATTCAAGTGCACTTCATCACCTCAAACTGCCTTGTTACCTCCAGATTTTAACTACATTGTTCAAGCCTTATCAGGCTTGAGCAATGAACCATCTTGCTCCCTGGAACTGCCTTAGTTAGGAAATCAGCTGCATTGTCCATAGTATGCACCTTCTTCACTTCAACAGATCCAGCTTCAATTACATCTCTTGCAAAATGAAGTCTCACATCAATATGCTTTGACCTCTCATGAAAAGCTTGATGTTTCACCAAGTGAAGAGCACTCGGATTATCACACTGAATAGTAACACATTCTTGTCTGATCCCTAAGTCTTTGAGGATTCCCTTGAGCCACAGAGCTTCCTTGATTGCCTCAGTTAAGGCAATGTATTCTGCCTCAGTTGTTGATAAAGCAACCACAGACTGTTGCACACTTTTCCAGCTTACAGCTGTCCCATACAAAGTAAAGACATACCCTGTAACAGATTTCCTTGTATCCAAGTTCCCAGCAAAGTCTGCATCAACATATCCAACCAAAGGTATAGCACTAGCTTCTTGTTTCTGAAACTTTAACCCCATACTGACAGACCCTTTCAGATATCTCAAAACCTGCTTCAAAGCCTCCCAATGTGTTTCTCCAGGATTTGACATGTACCTGCTTACCAGAGACACACTATAGGCCAAGTCTGGCCTGCTGCATATCATTCCATACATCAAACTGCCAACACCACTGGCATATGAAATATTTTTCATGTGAATCTCCTCAGCTTCTGTCTTAGGACACTGATCCTTGGACAACTTAGTCTGCAGATTAACTGGAATACTTACTGACCTTGACTCATGCATGTGAAATCTCTCTACAACCTTCTGTAAATACTGTTTCTGAGAAAGCCAAAGTGTTCCAATCTTCCTTCTTCTAATGATGTCCATTCCCAGAATCTTCCTTGCTTCCCCAAGATCCTTCATGTCAAATTCTGAGCTTAATCTTCCATTTAGTTGTTGTATCCTATCCATACTCTTACTGGGAATGAGCATATCATCCACATATAACAGCAGAAATACTTGTTCAATTCTTGAACCTTTGTTAAAGTATACACAGCTGTCATATAAACTTCTTATGAATCCTGCACTAATCATGAACTCATTGAACTTCCTATTCCACTGCCTTAGACTCTGCTTCAACCCATAGAGTGATTTCCTGAGAAAACAAACCTTCTCTTCATTTCCTGGAATCACAAAGCCCTTAGGTTGCTTCATGTAAATCCTTTCAATTAGATCCCCATGCAGGAATGCTGTCTTGACATCTAACTGCTGTAGTTCCATGTCTTCTTGAGTAACCTTTGATAGGAGTAACCTGATAGAGCAATGCTTCACTACTGGAGAAAATACCTCATTATAGTCAATGCCTTCTCTTTGTGTAAAGCCCCTAGCCACCAACCTTGCCTTGTATCTGATTTTATCAGCTCTTCCAGCCTCCACCTTCTTCTTGTAGATCCACTTTGAGCTGACTAGCTTCTGCCCCTTTGGTTTGTCTACAAGCTTCCAGGTTTGGTTTCTCTCCAGAGATTCCATTTCTTCCATCATGGCCCCTATCCAGCTATCCAGTGTTCACTTTCACTGCAACTTATTGCTTCCTTGAAACTACTAGGCTCTTGAAACTCCAAGTCTTCTGCTACACTTAATGCATAATAGACACTTCCAGCTTGTCCATAGAAATCAGGCTTGTGGATTTGTCTCCTTGGTCTGTCTCTACCAATGCTATAAGTTCTGAGATTTGTAATCTCAGGTTGACCTTCTTCGTCTTCTGATGAACTGTCATCTTCTTGTTGAGCTTGAGTATCATTCTCTAGTGATATCTGCTCCTCAGTAGGCTCCACCTGAATGGAAATTCTTTCAAGTTCCACAGCACCATCAGCTTCCTCTTGACTTCCAGTAGAGTTATATCCCATCACATCGTCATTGAACCTTACCTCTCTACTTATCAAGAGCTTCTGGTTTCCCTGTTCCAAGCACCATAACCTGTAGCCTTTTATGCCCTCAAGATATCCTAGGAATACACATCTCTGTGCTCTTGCATCTAGTTTGTCTTGCCTAATGTGAGCATAGGCCAGACAACCAAACACTCTCAAACCATAGTAATTTGGTACCTTTCCACTCCAAACTTCTTCTGGAGTTTTAAATCCTAGAGTTGATGATGGTGATCTGTTTATCAAATAGCATGCAGTATTTAGTGTTTCTCCCCAGAAGGATTTAGGTAATCCAGCATCAATCAGCATACATCTAACTCTCTCCAGCACAGTCCTGTTAAATCTTTCAGCAACCCCATTTTGTTAAGGGTTTAATGGAACAGTTATGTGCCTTGTGATGCCTTTATCTTCACAAAACCTTGTGAATTCAGTGGATAGATATTCCAAGCGATTATCTGTCCTAAGATGTTTCAATTTCTTCCCTCTTAGATTCTCCACCTGGCTCAACCATGTTTTAAACTTAAGGAATGCATCACTCTTATTCCTTAAAACAAATACCCATGTTTTTCTACTGTAATCATCAATGATGGACATGAAATACCTTCCTCCTCCATGTGTCTCTGTTCTTGAAGGCCCCCAAATATCAGAGTGTACATAATCAAGTGGTTCTTGAGTAGAATGTATCCCTTTAGCATAAGGCAGCTTCTTGGCCTTTCCCAGAGCACATTTGTCGCAGAAATCCAGTGTTCTATTTCCCATTTCACCAATGATGCCCCTCTTTGAGAGCTCCTTCAATCCTTTCTCTCCAATATGACCCAGTCTTCTATGCCACTTCATGACATCTTCTCTACTAATCACAGATTCAGCACAACCTAGCACAGGGGATCCAATCAAAATAAACAGGCCATTGTTTTGCCTTCCTTTGATTCCAGCTTGTTGTGTTTAGTGATATGAAGATAACCATCTAGGGAGTTGAACTGACAGCCATTTGCCACCAGAGATCCAAGGGATAGGAGGTTTCTTTTTAGGCCAGGTACATACCTTACTTGAGAAATGGTTCTGATGACTCCATCATACATTTTGATCTGGACTGATCCTGTGCCTTTCACTCTGCAGGAGTGATCATTTCCCAGTAATACACATCCACCATCTTTTTTCTGTAAATCCTTGAACCAGGATTCATTGGGACACATGTGGAATGAACAACCAGTATCAAGAACCCATTCATTTTCCATTTTTGTGTCTGTGATGTTTAAAACTTCTGGAGTGTCTTCTTGATGCTCAGTCATAGCCACTTCTGCCCTCTGATTTTCCTGTTTCTTCTTCTTTTGTGGACAGTCCTTCTTATAATGTCTAGCTTGCTTGCATTTGAAACACTTTCTGGTTTCAACCCAGTCTCCTTGTTTCTTTGCATTCTGAGTTCCAGATTTGTTATCTTTGAATCCCTGGAACTTCTTCTTTTGAAAATTCTTTTTGAACTTAATGTTCAAACCTTCTCCGGCCTGTGCAGAGCCCTTTTCTCCCTGATTTTGAAAACACTTTGTGTTCAATGCTGACAGGACGGATTCATAGCTGATTTTTCCATCCCTTCCAAACATCAATGCATCTTTGAAACTTTCCATGGACTTTGGAAGAACATTCAGCACCATCAGAGCCTTATCATCATCCTCCAAGTTCACCCCCAGATCTTCTAATTCTTCAATCATCTTGACAAACTCATCAAGTTGATCAGAAATGACCTTATCATCAGTGATTTTGAAAGACATCAATTTCTGCTTCAGAAATAGTTTGTTTGATATAGACTTTGATTGGTAGAGTTCCTCCAATTTTCCCCATGCCTCCACTACATTCTTGCACCTTGATACCTCCCTCAAAGGTTTATCACCCAAACAGAGGAATATAAGACTCAAAGCCTTCTTATCCAATTCAGGAAACTTAGATTTCTCAGCATCAGGCCATTGATCAACAGGAAGAAGTGCAGAGTCTAGACCATTTTGAATCAGTACTGCATTCATTTTGATTTTCCAAAGTGAGAAGTCATTCTTCCCTGAAAATTTCTCCACATCCATCTTTACTCCAGCCATTCTCTCTTCTTTTTTGAATGTGTGTGTAGTCTTCCCACAGACGGCGCCACTTGTTAAGCAATGAATCACTTACAACACACACAAACAAGTTCAAACCAGAAAAGAATGAACACAAACTGGAATTTCGGCCAAAACAAGAACCGAACTCAAAACAGGAAACAAAATGAAGAACACAAAGCTTTTACGTGGTTCGATTAATGTGATCTACATCCACGGAGGCTCTATACACCTCAATTCACTCCACTGAACAATCAATTTCAAGAAACAACCCAGAAAACTAGAAGCCCCAATTCACAATCCGAATTGAGCTTAAGAACCCTAGCTTTCTAATTCTAATGATTGTGTAGTGTTTACAGAGGGAAAACAACGTGTATCAACTCGTCTGTACTAGTGGAATAAATGTATATAAAGAACTAAGCTCGAATCAAGAAGCACCAGAAGTTGGAATCAATTATGTTTCAACTGCTCAAAACTGGTATATGCGCCTTCGACAACGGGTTTACATGCAACGGTTCCAAACCGTTGCATAATTCTGTTATAACCGTTTTGACCCCGGTTCTTCACTAACCTTCAAAACTGAATTGCTTTAAACCCGACTCTCCGGCCTGGTTCTTCCCAACCTGAACCCGGTTCCTGATTCCTCTCAACCTCTACTACAAGTCATGTCCACTTGATGAAATTGAATTGACACCTACACCTCTGTCCACTTGAATGTTACACTCTTTCTAGTCAGTTGTGTTAAGGGAGATGCAATTTTCTAGAACCCTTCTACGAATCTAACAAACAAGACGGTGTAGATTTTCTTCCTTGTCAATATAACTATCCTACTTGTCTTCCTATTTTAATGGGAACATAAATTCATTATGATAAAGAAAACATGACAAAATGGAAGAAATGCGTCAATTTCAATAAAATAAAGAGACAACTTGTCTTCCAATTTGTAAGTCGAGCACCACAATGACATTAACTTGTGCCATGAAGTTATAAAAATTATGAACTTGAAAATTGGGGAAAAATTACAAATTGATTCATGTCCAGTCTGAGGTAGACATGTCCCGATGAGAAATTAAGCAGTGTCTAGTAGATGAAAAACTTTTTATAAAAATATCTTGGTCTTTATCTAACATACGTGATATGTTAAAATTCAGATAGAAAACAAAATACTAAGAATGCTAAAAAACCAATGACTAAATTATCAAGATCATATATTGCTAACAAGAAAACAACAACCATCAAAATATCATCATCCATACCACCGCTAGTAATCAACAATTATCACATTCTTTGAAAAACACGATTATGAATAAATCAAACTTGAAAAGAAAATATACTTTACCGTTTTTACACGATGCTGCATGTATGAAATTCGACCATGCAAGCTCTTATACTTTTGTTTGGCACGAATATTCTTGGCTCTTTGTGACGCTTCCTATTTACAAAAATCATTAGCATTAGTTAGCTACGCATATTTTTTTTTTAAATAAAGAAATGAAAGGTAATTACCTGAAACTTAGGGGATGCAAATCTATCACAGCAAGGAGCCCAATATGAAGAATTACGAAGACTAGCTAGGGGGCTTTTGTTTTGCAGCATCAAAGTTAGTAATATCACCTATTTTCTCGAAGTGATGGTATATATTGGTTTTCCATTCATTATAACATTTCATAGCATCCCACTGAACTATCCGACAGATTAAACCACCTCTATATGAGTAATCCAATTGAACCACTCCTAAATGCCAACAAATTGACTACATCTCGTTAGTAAGTAAATCAAAAGGCAAAAAAATTATTACTCATATACCTTAAATATCTCTTCTATTAGTGCTCTTTGCTGGAGTGGTACACATTCTCATGTGTTATGGAACGGCTCACATAAAAATCTATCGTGCATTCCCACAACACTAGTATACCATGATGTGTGTCGACCAAAGCCCTTAAAGGTTTGACCCCTCAGATTGAACCGGACATCTATCTTCCCATGTGTAGCAACCCAAGCAGCAATATCATGTTGTTTGTCAGGCCCTCGCCCTTTTTTCTCGGGCTCAGCTTCAGGAGCTTGCGGGGCTGTTATTTAATAGAATATAATGAATATTTTGTTGGATTTTACCGAAGGTCTTGATTGATATATAAAAAAGCTACTAAAGATCTTGATTGATATATGGTCAATACTTTGTTAAATTTTACCTGATTTGCAGTGTGAGGGCAACCAATGTGGAGGACCGGGTGGAGCGAGCACATGTGGCCACCGGGCCTGCCATCAAGTATGCCTGTATCATTACCATATATTGGCATTTATAACTTACATAGCAACAAGTGGTAGGAAAAAAAGTTTAAACATGTATATAGAAAGTTTTTTTATCCACTACAATCATTTAAAATAGAATATACTTACTAAAACCATAAAAAAAGACTAAAGAAAATCATGAAATACCCACAGACTCTCAAATGTGTAATCCCTGAAATTTACAAGACCAAATTTATAAGTGCAACAAATAACAAATATTAAAGTAAAGCTCTACATTAACATACCATGCACAACTTCCTTTTTTCAAAGATATGTTTCTCTACAAATCAACAGAAAATATTACCTAATATTTATTCATCTTCGCCACTCAATTCTCTCATATCTTTACCACTTATGTCGTCATCATCATCATCATCATCATCATCATCATCATCATCATCATCATCATCATCATCACTACCATCATCATCCTCACCATCCTCTTCATTATACTCGGCCAATGTTTCATCCTCCTCATGATCAATGAAGTTATCCTGTGCTGAAGTCTTATTTTTCAACATTGTTGTCACATCAGATGTGACAACATTGGAGGGCACATACAATTGATGCCATGTCATGTTATCAAAATCTGAAAGTTCAACAAATAACTCAATACTTGAGGAGTCGACGTCCTGAACTACCACCATATCATCTACATCAAAATCTGGAATGTCCCAAATGTTTCTATGCTCAAAATTCTCTATGACTTGCCAAAGAGGACCATTGAGCATGCCTTTAATATGGGAAACTTGCTTTGCTTGAGATGCAAGTATGAATGGTTAATTTTCATACCATAAGTCCTTCATGGAAATACTAATTTTGTTTTTGTATTATTGAACTTTCTTTCTCCTTGGACTGGAGTCAAACCACTTACACTTGAAAAGAAAAATAGAATTGTCGCTTATGTAACTTATTCATAAATATCTTCTAGTACTCCGTAGTAGACTTGACTCTCGGGACCTTTGACCGAAATACCATTAGTTTGGGTTACTCTATTGCTATCTCGATGTGATGTAAAAAACATAATTCCATTCATCACCCAGCCAGTATAGCTTTTGACTGTGAAACTTGAACCAGTTGAAAGTGAAATTAATTGCTCTGTTGCCTATGGTGCTTTTATCTCTTGAAGTGAAAACATCTAAAAATAATTTATTAATGTTTAGAAATCAAATATATCTTTCATTGTTGTTGGTTAATGGTATCATAAGAAAAATATTATGTATACCTTATCTTGAAACCATTTTGGAAACTCCATCGATTGTCTTTCATCTGAGAACTCGGTCTCTATCTCTTTTTTATGCTCACTATTCAGTATTACATAAGAGTGATAAGTATATTAAAGTGAGTAGTAACAATATATATATATATATATATATATATATATATATATATATATATATATATATATATATATATATATCAAAAGTTGATAGGCACTAACTCAAGGTAAGGTTGAACATTAGCACAAATTTGTAATATATACCTTTCGGCTTTATATTCTTGTCCAATGTAATTGGTGTCATCTTCCCAATCACACAACATCTATTTTGAAACACATAAATCTTGTTTGTATTCGCACTTTCATCATTGACCCAATTTCTTTCTAATCTGTTGAACTTTGTTAGAATACCAGTAAAATACATCGAGCAACATGTCAATGCTTCATTGACCACATATGCCTCTGTAATGGATCCTGCAGTAAGTGCTCGATTTCTAACATATTTTTCAATTTTCCAAGAAATTGTTCAATTGGATACATCCACCTTAAGTAATTAGGACCTCCTTATATAGCTTCTTCTGGAAAATGCATCACCAAATGAATCATAATATCAAAAAGCCAGAGGGAATATCGTTTCCAACTTGCATAGGACAACAATAATATCCTCTTGTGCTTTTCTCAAATCACTAACCTTAAAGGTTTTCGAACAAATTAATTGAAACAAATCACTTAACTGAGTAATAACGCCGACTATTTCTTTCTTCATGAATGGTCGAATCCTCATAGGAAGTAAACATTGCAATATGACATGGAATTCATGTGATTTCAGTCCAATAATCTTACCAGGTTTCTCATTCAAATTCTTCATTAAGTTTGAAGTAAAACCATTTGGGAAGTGGACGTGTTTTATAAAGTTACAAAATTTCTTATTATCCGTGGGGGTTGATGTATAATCTGCATGTTATTTCATCCACTGATTGCCTTCTTTGTACAAGCGCAACTCCTTCCTTACTCCCATATTTTATAAGTCAATTCTTACATTATCCGTGTCCTTAATTTTTCATTTGAGGTTCAATATTGTTCCAAACAAGCTATTGCATACAATTTTCTTTATGTGCATTACATCCAAGTTGTCTCGTAGTGTCAGCGATGCCCAATAAGGTAACTCCCAAAATATGTTTTTGTTTCTCTAATTAAGCTCTGATGCATGTCTTTTTAATTTTTGCCACCATATTTCTCATGTTTGCCTGGAAATTTGGATCCTATACTTTGTAATTGATGCAAAATTTTGTTGAGTTGTTTTTCCAGCTGGAGGGGGCCCGAATCACTCTACCCATTAAACTTTTTGTTCTTTCTCAACGTGTGGTGATGTGGAAGCCATCGTCCATGGCCAACATAACATGTTTTACTTGTAATGCTCATGGAAGGAGTTTCAGCGTTACATGTGGGGCATGCATAATAATTTTGTCACTCCATCCAGATAAACTACGACGTGTTGGAAAATCATTAATTGTCTTTAGCAATGTAGCTCGCATAGTGAACTGAGTTTCTGAAGCAGTATCATGCATGAGAGCCCCCTACCCCAAAGCTCATGTAACTCATCAACTAAAGGCCTTAAGAGTACATCTATGTCCTTTCCAGGTGAAGTTGGTCCGAGGATCAATAATGTCAATAGCTTGTATGGATCTGTGTGCACAACCAAGGTGGTAAATTATACACAAGAACAACCATATGCCACATTCTATATGATAAATTCATGTTACCAAAAGGATCAAACCATCTACAACTAATTGAGCATTTCTTGGTTCAAGCACAAACACTGGATGTTTCTCATCAAACTCCTTCTATTCCTTACCATCAACTGGATGACACATGATATCTAAATCGTCTAATCAGCCTCTTTGATGCCATGCCAATTCTTTAGAGGTGTGACGTGAAGCAAATAAGTGTCTTAATCGATGCTTCAAGGGAAAGTAACGAAGTACTTTCCACGACACCTTTTTTCCTTTCATATTCTGCCATCAGCTTGTTTTGCTTATCGTGCATGCTTGTATTGATTTATAACCAAGTCCTAATCTGCGAAGTAACTTCTTCAACTCATAGTGGGAAGAAGGTAACATAATGCCATCAGGAAATGCATCATTCGATAGCTTCAATACTTTATTCATGCATTCATTTGGCCACTTATAAAGCACTTTCAGATAGATTAACTTCACTAGAGAATTAAGTGATGAATACTTGGTGTAACTGGGGATGCAACTGCACTTGTGGCTCAGATAATAGATCCTCAAATTGATTTGTGGATCTTCCATATTTATGCATCTCTCCAGGCATGTTAGGACAATTAGCTGCTCAAGCAACATCAACCAATACATCAATTATCTCGTCAACTGATTCATTCACAATTGGATCATCTCTAACTGGCGTGCCCTAGGTTTCGCCGTGGAAAATCTATTTCGTGTATGTAACTTCAAAGCCAAATTGATGGATGTGTGAGAAGACAACATCTTCGGGCTCAAAACATCCATTTTTACAATTCTTACAAGGACAACTAATGTTCCCCTCAACATTTTGTAATCCTTTGCGTGTTCTATAAAAGAAATCAAACCATTCCAAAACTCATATGACAGTCGATACCTGATATAAAGCCAACTCTTGTCCGTGGCAATTTCACTACATTAAAAGTCAACATTTATTCTAAGCACATTAAGAATTTTGCACGTATTACTAGCGAATTCAAGAAATTATTTCAATACCTTTAGGAAAATAAATGCATTTGTTACTTTCTATATTAATGTTCTATTATATTACTATGCCACCTAACCCCCATTTTCGCTATGAGCGTATTCATATTTGCAAGACCTAACATTAAAAGTTTCAAACATTAATCAAATGACTTAAATATTTAGGACGATAAAGGCATGAACATAATTGTTAAGATATCCACAAAGATATATATTGACATTGCAAATACTCCCCCATATATGATGTACACAAGTTAATGAAAAATAAAAAAATGTACATTTTCAAATATCACTCTCTAGAAGAACGACGTAGCAGCATAACTTTATAAAAAAAACCTATATTATTTCCGTTTGATAAGGTCAATTATTTAATCAACTGGAATTATTTTTAGCGTATTAATGTAGACAACAAGTTTTTGCTCATGTCATAAAGTTGGCAAAATATAACCGCATAAATTATTTCAATATGCTCTGAATTGGAAACTGTATATCAAATTTAATGATATTTTCCGTGACTTATTTTTGTATTGTCATTATGTCAAATCTTCCAAGACTATAATGTATTATGGAAAGTTTCATAATCATTATAGAAGTGATACCAATAATTTGTGTGTAATTTGTACTGTAGGCGTACAAACACGAACAAGACTCAAGCTTATGTTAAAATCACAAATTTTTAAAAAGAAGTTACATTATCATTATAAAAGTCAACATTTATACTGAATACATTAAGAATTTTATACGTATTACATTGCAATTTGCAAACAAGATACATTAAACTTTCACAAAATTTTTGGTCTGTTACAGATTTTATGTATGAATATAGGCCTGTTGCGCTAGCCCAATACGCCCGATATTTTAGATGGACGGACCATAGAAATTTAGGCCTGAAATACCATGGGGCCCAACTGGACCGACCCAATGGGCCGAAAATTGCGACATGTCCGGACCGTTCAAAAAATCTTAGTTTATTTAAGTACGATAGATCGGGCTGAGCTCGATATTTTTTTGCTCGATGGAAAATAAAAAAATTATACATTTTAAAAAATGACTCTATAGAAGAACGATGTAGTAGCACAACTTTATCCAAAAACCTATACTATTTCTGTTTAACAAGGTCAATTATTTAATAAACTGGAATTCACATTTTTATTGTTTTAATGTAGAAAATAAGTTTTTGCTCATGTCATAAATTTGCAGAATTTAACCGCAGGAATTATTTCAATCTTGTTCTGAATTGGTAACAATATATCAAATTTAATGTATTTTTTGTGACTTAGCTTTGTATAATTTACGTCAAATCTGCCCACTTCTTTCGCTGATGGTAAAAAATTGGATTCCAGATAGTAAAAAAAAGTGCAAAATTACCAGGGAGAACATATAATGAAATAAAGAATTACTGGCGAACAAGGATACATTAACAGGGCCGACAACTTAAGGTTGATTTCAACAACAACAATAACTTTCATAAGCAGAAATTTGTTTGTTTATTTTTATTCTTTTCATTTCCTGGTTATGCATTTGCCTAATTGTTCAACAATGGTAGTACATAAATTCCGCTCAGTATCTTTATCAAGTACCATGTTTTTGGAGAGTTGCACGAATTTTGGTTTCCATGCAGTTTTTTATGATTGAAATCAACGCAGAATACACAGGTCTCAAGCATCTGTTTCTCTGATGTTAGGCTAAGTAACAACAATGTTTAGCCGTGTTGTTTTTTTAACTAAACAACTATGAAATTCCAAATATCATGAGGAATAAACATACAACCATCTTACTTCATCAAAGAAAAAGAATTGAATTAACCTCTTGCTTCAATCAGAAGAACGGTCAACGACAAGGATCGGCACAGACTGAAGTGGATGGCGAGATTTGACAGTGATACCCTAGGAAGATTTTGGATATAACAGTCAGAAATAAGAGAGTATTAGAGATGGGTGAGATCGTGATTGAGCTTCTTTCCTAATTTTTCGTGCTAGAGAGATCCGTGGGAAATTTGATTTGCCCAAAATTTAAATTCTTTCATATCTTTTAAAAAGTGGTCACAAAAAAAAATTGGAAGTAGATTTTTATTGAATTTCTATACCACATTTTATGCAGCAACTTGTGGTCTTAAATGGTCATTCTTTAGCAACTACTTTAGTGATCGAAAAGAGTTGTCGCAAAAGGGTTGTTTTCTTGTATTGATCCCACATGATACTATTTTGTATATCTTGAGTGATATAGACGGAGCTCTTGAAGCCTTCAAAAGTTACAAAAGTGAGTTGAAAATCAACTTAACTTAAGAATAAAAATGATTAGAAGTGACATGGGAGAAATATAGATCCATTTGAAGAGTTTTGCACGGAACAAGGTATTATTCATCATATGAATGCTCCATACTCACCTCAGTCAAACAACATCGCTAAAAGTAAGAATAGAACTCATAAGGAGATGAACAACCCTTAATCACTGTACCAAAGATGTTCTATATCGTCGAAAAACTTTGTATTGTAAAACCCTTCAACAAGTACTATTTGTTGGAGGTCATGACAAAGGCATGGAAACCAAAGAAACTGCAGGTGGTCCGTGAATGGGGGAATGACATGTACAGGTTTGTCTTTGAGGATCAGGAAGGCCGGGATTGGGTGATGGCCAATCAATCGTGGCATTACGATGGTTACCTCTTTGCTGTTAAACTATTAGAGGGGACGGAGCAACCTTCCTCCGTCACAATCACTCGCGCCTCCTTTTGGGTGAGAGCATACGACGTGTCGATTGCGAGATTTACAGAGGCTTTTGTTAGGGCATTGGCAAACCAAGTTGGAGAGCTAGAGGAATGAGATTCTGCGAAGGACGCCACTGTGGGATAGTTCATACTATTTAAGTGAACCTTGATGTCACCTGTCCGCTTTTAAGAGGTCTTAATATCATATTTAAAGGGAAATCAATGTGGCTCCCATTAAAGTATGAGGCGCTCCCGGTGTATTGCTATTGTTGTGGTTTGGTGGCCCACTGGTATAAGTCATGTGCTATGTATGTCCTGATCCGGGGGATACACAATATGGCCCTTCCTTGAAAGCTTCCCCTCTCAAGCGAATTCGCAATTTGATTCCGAATGATAGTCAATCAAGGACAACTACCAGCTCTCAGAAAAAGCTATTTGCCACAACCAATACTAAATTAGTTGATAACCCCACTACAAACCATATCATGAAACCCATCTAAAACCAAATAATTGACACACACACATCCACCCACTCACCAAAACCACTTGACGCTCAAGTCACAACAACTATTATTGACCTTACTAATGCTCTTAATATCCAACTCACATCCCCAGCCATACTGGAACAACAATGCGAACAAAACCTACCCTCCTGGCCTCCTCTAAGTCCTGAACCTCCGATAGTTGCCAACCCAACTTGTCAAATATTACCCTCCATATACCTAAACCTTCTAAGCCTAAGAGCCCCACATGTCATAACTAGAATTGCCCAAACCATTATCCCCCTCCTAATACGGAACAACCACCATCAAACCACCATGCACCATATACTCATACACCACCGATAGACATGCACACCCATGCAACACCATGCATGCAAACCTCGTCACCTATATCAAGCTTTCAGAACATTTCAAACCCATCTACAACTCGGAGCATGTGGAAATGAATGACGGCAAAGGCTTGAAACTGAAGCGCAAAATCTAATGCTACAATTTGTGAGGGGAGTCATAAATGAAAGATGGATGAAGTGGAGGATATGATTATCGAAGAAGGGGATGAATACGGAGAAAAGAAGATCAAGATGGATATGATGAATGATTCGACTGTTGTTACAATTGAACCAACAACGAAGGTTGCCGACAAACAACCCTGCCAAACATTATGAGTTTCTTAGCATGGAACTGTTGGGGGCTTGAGAACCCCCGAACAGTTCGGTCATTGAAGAGCACTATATGTGCTAAAGAGCCCAATGTGGTCTTTCTTTCGGAAACTAGACCTTTTTTTTTTTTTTTGTTGAATTTGATGTTTTAAGTAGCGAGCTAGGGTATGATTATTTCTCTGCAGTTAGTTTTGATAAGGGTGGAGGTAGTACATGGGGGGAAGGAGGGAAGGGGGGGAGGGGGGTGGGGCGCCATGTATGTTATGGAATGAGGAAACGAGGATTGAGACTTTATCTTCGCCATTACATCATATAGACGCGTATGTGGGGGATTCAGTGAGTAGGAATTGATGGAGGTTGACGGGATGGTATAGTTGGCCTGAAGATGAACTTAAATACAAAACATGGAAGCTGATGCGAAGTTTGCGTGGAACGATTGATGGCCCATGGCTATGCATGGGAGATTTTAACGAAATTTATTTTGGATTTGCAAAATGTGGGGGCCGAATGCAAGAAATGAGAAGGATGGAGGCATTCCATGACACGCTAACGAAATATGGCCTGGACGATTTGGGTTTCAAGGGGCATACCTTCACACTCGCGAATGGCCAGACTAGGGAGTCGAACATACAGAAGAGGCTCGATAAATATGTGGCGAATATTGAATGGATTGTAAAATTTTCGCATGATGAGCATCTAGTTTGTCATGAATCGGACCATTGGCCAATTTTTATCAATTGAACGAAAGCCAAAATGTTGAGAATGGGTGGAGGAACTAAAGGGAAAAGAGTAAAATTATACAGTTTTGAGATAATGTGGTTGCAAGATCCACAATAACAAGAAGTGGTTTCAAAGGCATGGGATGCGATCAGTGAGGTGAATGCTTTCGTAATCAAGAATGGTTTGACACAGTGTGGTTCCACATTGCAAAGTTTGGATTCGATACATTTTGGTAATGGTGGGGCAGAGATCAGGAAGCAAAAAGAAAATTTGGAACAATTGCAAACTAACTCCATCAACGGAAAACATTGGCGCATGTCAAGCTGTGAACGACAAAATCTAACAGCTTATGCGAAAGGAGGCGGCATTATGGCATCGGTGCTCGAGGGTTAACTGGTTGCGGGATGGGATAAAAATACTGAATTCTTTCATTGGACTGCCAGTGGTAGATGTAAGAGAAACACCATATAGTATATTTTGGTTTCGAAGGATAAGAAGTTAGAGGATGACGTTGATATTGCTCAGGTTTTTAGAGGATACAAAAAAGAGTTGTTTTTTTTTTTTTGGGGTGAGGGATGGGGGGGGGGGGGGGGGATAATCTGGATCATGTGATTGAGGTGGTGGAACCTAAGGTATTTGGAGAGGCGGCAATCATGCTAGCTCAACCTTTTACTAAAGATGAAATCGTAACCACCCTCTCACAAATGCATCCCACGAAAGTGTTGGTATGTCGCCTATCTTTTTTCATAAATCTTGGTTTGTTGTTCAGGACCCTATTGTCTTATGTCTTCTTGATATATTGAATAATGGAGGAGACCCTAGTATGTTGAACCACACACATATCATTTTGATCTCGAAAAAGAAAAAACCCGAGAGTACCAAAGATTTTCATCCTATTAGTCTTTGTAGTGTGATTTTTAAAATTATCACAAACTATTGCTAATAGATTGGAAATTTACGTCAATAAGCTTATTGATAAGAGTCAATCTTCTTTTGTGCCTGGTCGATTAATTATGGATAATACTCTCCTTGCTTTTGATATTTTCCATCATATGAAGCATAATCAGGCTACTTAGAGGGGACTTTTTGCATTTAAACTAGACATAAGTAACGCTTATGACCGGGTGGAATGGGCATTTTTGGAGAGAGTGATGTTGAAATTGGGGATTAATGGGAACCTGGTGAACTAGATTATGTGATGTGTTCGATCAGTTTCTTATTCCATTATGATAAATGGAAAACCAGGGGATACTTTTAACCCGTCTAGGGATCTTCGGCAAGGAGACCCCCTATCGCCTTACTTATTTCTTTTCTGTGCAGAAGCATTCTCATCCCTACTTAGAAAACACGAGAAAATTAATAGATTAACGGGAGTAAGAATTTATCAGCTTGCACGACCAATCACTCATCTTTTCTTTGCAAACGATAGCATAATTTTTGGCAGAGCAAATGGAGGACAAATTGATGCAGTGAAGAGAGTATTGGAGGATTATGAAAGAGCTTCCTGACAACTTATTAATCGTGAGAAGTCCGTGATTTACTTTAGTAAAGGGGTAGATGGAACTGTTGCGGGAGAGTTGGCAACAAGATTGGGGGTTACCGTGGTGCCAAAGCACTCGGTATACTTAGGGTTACCGCCTACCGACTGTAATTGGGCGGTAAAAAATTGTAGTTTTCGATCGGTGGTGGACGAGATTGGTAAGAAATTGAAGGATTGGAAGAGTAGAACACTATTATATGCGATATGACTAGTTCTTATAAAATCAGTTGCTTAGACTATTCCCTTTACATGATGGATTGCTTCATGTTGCTGAAGCGGACATGTAATATCATTAATTCAATGGTTTCAAGGTTTTTATGGGGGCAAAAAGACGATTAGAAGCGCATACATTGGATATCTTGGGATAAGCTATGCACATCGAAGTTTGTGGGGGAGGGGAAGGGTTGGGTTTTCGGGATCTCGAATCTTTTAATTTTGCAATGCTGGCAAAGCAAGGGTGGAAGTTAGTACAAAATGAATCGTCTTTGGTATCATAAACTCTCAGAGCTTGTTATTTTCCAAATGACAAGTTTATGGATGCACAGGTGGGATACAATCCTAGTTATGCTTGGAGAAGTATAGTGGTGGGTCGTGGAGTGCTAGAAAGGGGGATGAGGTGGAATGTATGTGATGGCAAATCTATACAAGTTTGGACCAATCCGTGGTTACCAATAGATGGGTGTTTTAAGGTTAAGTCCAATAGGGGAAATTTGGACATGGCAATGAAAGTTGAGGACCTATTTTCGGCGATAGAGGAGGGATGGAATAGACTTATGGTTGCGTTGACTAAGGAAGAGGCTAATGCTGTTATGGCTATTCCATTGAGAAGGTTGAGGGGGTCTGATAACTTATGCTGGCATTACACCAAAGACGGTTTGTATAGCGTGAAGACGAGATACCATGTGGCAAGAAGGTGAAGGGACGAGGATAGAGGGGGAGGACCGGCGTCGTACTCGGATACCCGACTTTGGAAATGGCTATGGACATTAGACGTATCACAAAAAATCCATCTCTTCTTATGGAAATGTGTATGTGATATTGTCCCGGTCTCAACAACTTTAGTCAAGAAACGAGTCTACATCGATCCGATTTATCACGTTATCCGAGATTGCGCATGGAGTGAGCACTTATGGAATATTTGCTCCCTTCGAATACGCACTGACGATGTGAATAATCGAGGGTCAGTAGCAGATTGGCTTTGGAAGATGGCAACTGATGAGTCAAGGGAGTTTCATGCCATATTTGGAGTGCATGTGTGGTTTCTTTGGTATACTAGGAATCAAATGGTGTTTGAGGATAATTTGATTGACCAAGTCAGGTTATCCAACAGGCCAAACAACCATATTTAATAGCAGCTCACTACGTTGAATTTCAGCAGGCCAAACGACCAATTATACATAAGCGGAGCTTGGAGGTGGTGGATAGATGGCAAACTCCGGCAGCTGGTGTGATGAAGGTGAACGCAAATGCCGCTTGGAGGAAGGAAGATGGAGCGGGGATTGGGACAGCGGTGAGAGACCATGAGGGCAGGGCTCTCCGAGGAGTGATGAAGAGATATCCAGAGCTGCAGTTGGTGGAAATGGTGGAGGTCGTCGCATGTAGAGAGACGCTCGAATTGGCGAGGAGTATGAATGTCCGTTGAGCTGTCTTCGAAACTGATTTCGTCCGAGTGTGGTCTGCTCTTAAACATCCTAAACCCGATTTATCTTATTTTTGTTATGTTATTTCTGATATAATTTATTTATGTTCTGGTTTGGACTCGGTTGATTTTTATTGGGTTAAGCGATCGGCTAATAAACTAGCTCATAGTCTTGCTGCCCTTAGCTTTTCGTCTAGTTTTAGTGAGGGATATGTTCTAACATCCATTCTATGTTAGATCATATTGTAAACTCTGAAGCTGATTTGGCGGATTAATGATAATATCGATCCATTCTAAAAAAAAACCATTGTTTTATTGTTGCCCTAGAGAAATATATCATAACTAATTAATCATTTTCAGGCCCAAGTGTTTTCATTTTAATTGCATAATTAACAGTTGTTTACGTTTTATAATAAATTGAGTTGCACAAACAAAAAATTAATAAACGCAAAATATAAAAGTAACATTTTTAAATAAAGTGGTTTCGGGTAGACCAATAAAGTGAAATTAGCAAATATAATAGGTAGGGGTGTTCATCGGTCTGAAACCGAACCGAACCGAACCGAATTAACAAAATCGAAAACTAAAATCCTTAAAAATTGATAACCGAAACCGAACCGAAAATTATTAAAACCGAAATCAACCGAACCGAAATATTTCGGTTCGGTTGCGGTCGAAACCGAAAACCGAATTTTTACACTAATTTTTAAGTTTTTTACTAAAATAAAACTTTGAATATTAACTGCATTTAAATAAAAATTCTTGATATAAAAATGAGTTGGTCGAAGAGTGAACTTTTCTTGTTATCCAAAAGAGTACAGGAGGCTAATCAAAATGGACGTGAGAAAACAACAAACTACGGTGCTACAGATTATGTTTTATTTGCCCATTAGTTGTTACTTGGTAGATAGAAAATGAAATTTAAATGAAATGAAATTAAAATGCATATGAAAGACAAATGAGGAGGGGGGTTTTAATTTAAGGGGTATTTAATTCGATTTTTCGGTTTCTAATGCGGTTATTATTGGAAAAAACCGAACCGAACCGAAAACCGAAATACTGTTATATATAAAACCGAAACCGAACTGATTAAAAGAAAAACCGAACCAAATTTTACATTTCGGTTCGGTTCGGGCGGTTTTTTCGGTTTCAACCGAATAGTGAACACCCCTAATAATAGGATGCATATAGTAAAGGACAACCTGAATACCAAGTAAAATGTTACTGGTTAATAACTTGTTACAAAAGATAAAAATTTAGGTGTATTAATACAACAGTTGCATTGTAAAATTACCCATATAACATAATTAAGTATATTTCTTTTTAAAAATAAAAATTATAAAAATTGCCAAAAGTGGGAAAGTCATGCATTTTTCCTTTTGAGAAAGAAGTACTAATACTAACCCATAATACCGGGTTTAAAAATGGTAACCCGAAATTTGATTATTAAATTAAAATCCAATAATACTAGGATGCTAATAATTTATAGCCGAGAAAAAATTAAATGGAAATGGACGGGAAAGTGATGGATATGAATTTGAAAAGAAGTTGTCAAAATGTATATGCCATAGCATAGCATTAAAATATATTGCAAGGAATATAAAAAGGCAGAAAAAGACAGATTTATAGCTTGAATTTTGCTTTAATTGCTCTCACTCACAAACACGCAGTGGCTCCAACGGTACTATCCACCTCACTCTCTGCCCAATTTCATCTCTATCTCCAATTCAGACGCGCTCCCTCTCTCTCTCTCTATATTTTCGCCCCCTTTATCGCTCCTCTCTCTCTCTCTCTCTCACAGATATTTTAAATTGAACTAGCATGGACCCAGCGTTGGATCCACCACCGGTCTCCGCCCAACCAACGGGGGCTCTTCCCGCCGCCCCCGCCGCCCCTGTTCCACCCTCTCCTCCCGTCCACAACCACCTACTTTACTATGAGGTTCGCTATTTTACTCTCACTAGAAAACCCTCTTTTCCCTTTTCTGTTTGAAATTTATTCGGTTATCGTTTCTTGCAGATGATTTCTACAGCAATTACGGCTTTGAACGAAAGAGAGGGGTCGACTAAGAGGAATATAGCTAAGTACATAGAAACTCACTACCACAACCTACCACCGACACACTCCGCTCTCTTGGATTACCACCTCAAGCATTTCAAGTCCACCGGTCAGCTGGTCTTGGTCAAGCATTCCTACAACCTACCTGGTAGATCTACTGCTCCCGCCGTTAACGGCGCCGACCCCTCTTCTTCCGGTATCAAGAGGCGGCGCGGCCGACCTGCCAAACCAAAACCTGACGCAGTTCAAGCTGCCGTCCCTGTGTTCGGTGCTCCGGCCAATCCTCCGCCGGCGAACGTGAATGGGGCTCCTAAGAGAGGACGCGGTCGTCCGCCAAGGGCAAAGACTGGTGCTGTCGTGCCTTCTGTTGGTAGTACGGGCAGAGGCAGGGGGAGGCCGAAGAAGAATCCCGGTGCCCTTGTTGCTGTAAGAAAGGGGTCGGGCAGGCCTCGTGGGAGACCGCCTAAGCCGATTAATGTTGTTGAAGGAGGGGCGGGGTTACCGGCAGTGCCTATTTCTCTGGCAGGGAAGCGTCGAGGGCGGCCGCCGACGGCCGGTGGTTTGGCGAAGAAGGCAAGGGGCATGACTACTGTGCAGCCAAGAAGGCCCAAGAAGCGGTCCGGTAGGCCTGTGGGTCGCCCTAGAAAGGTATGGATTGCTATAATATGGTGATTGTGTGTGGATTCCATTTTCTAAATCGTATTCTGTCTTCAACCCTTTATATTCGTGTTAATTGTGTTGTATGTTGTGAAATCCTTCTTTAAAAGGTTAAAGTTCATCTTAAATGATGTAATATAGCTTATGCTGATAATGCTCATTTAAGTAAATATTTATAATATCCCCCTTGTCTGTAATAATGATCTCTATGGGCTAATATTGGTACAACTAGCAACTATTAACTGGTAAGGTTGACACTACAGGCATTGGCAGGAAATTAGAATTTTGATTTTATATAAATATGTGTATATCGACAAAAAAATTGGAGAAATGGTAAAATCAATTGAAAATTTGGGATTTGACATGAAATTTAAGAAATACATATGCTTAAGTTAAGCTTTCAATGGATGATACGTTTATGGCAAACATGTTGATAAAAAAATATATACATGCTCACTATTAAAGATTAGATTTTCATGATACAAGTAGCTTCAAAATGATGCTAGAAGGTCCAAATTGCATATAATTTTGTATTTTCATTAGAATCAATATAAAGGTTTATAAAATAAGCAGGGACTCTATCTTTTAGTGACAGAAATTTTACTATATTATTTGAGAGTAGTGATATATTTGATTTTAGGACCTTAACTTGAGCTTAAGAAGAATAATCCGTCACTTAGTTCTACTGTATTGAAGATTTAGTTCATAAAAAAATGTTGTTGATGGAGTTTAAAAATTAGTTATGCTTGATGGACTCACAAGTTGGGTTAGGATGCTTTCAGTTGTAACTTATGTGAGAGGCCTTAAGTTAAATTTGCCAAATTATAAAATGCTAAATTATTAAAACAAAAATGCAACCAAACCCTAACATAAATTAATTTGTTTAGCGGGAACTGTAGAAAGGATGTAAAGGTTTATATGTATATATATTTTGTGGAGAATATAAATGTCTGACTTAAAATACTCCCAGAAGACACACACACATATATATATGATAATCTTAATTTAGTACTCATTTACAAAAGTGACATGAGTTAGTACTTTTTAAAAAAGGAAAAATAGCTGTTTCTGAAACCGATTTATGTTTTTTGTTCGCAACTTCTGTCTATTAAATCTGAACTTTTATATATTTAAACATATTAGAAATGGTATACCAAAAAAAAAAGAAAAAAGGCTTAATTGCAAAATAAAACACCAACTTTTATCAGATTGCAAATTTAACATAACATTTCATATTTTGTAAAATAAATCACGAACTTAGCAAACTTTTGCAATTTTGATCATCAACCAATTTCTAGTGATAAATTCTCTACATGTTGATTATTTACGCCATGTAGGATGTTATGTTGGTATAAAAATAAAAATAAAAAATAAAATAATAAGAACCCGGATCAAGTGGTACATAATTGAACAAGTAGTAATAGACTTTTCTTGTCAACTCAAATAATTTTTTCTCTTTACTAATGAAACGAGCATTATCCGATTATATGAACTAAAAATTATTGTATACGTGAGTTATAAAATTATTTTTTGCTTTATCACAAACATGGCATAATTTTTTATTTGTGATTTTTTTCTCTAAGATAAGTGATTTTTAGTATCAAATAATCAATAAGGTATGAGAAATTAGGTATCAAGTTGAGAATACACGTTCGTCGCGATTTCCGGTCTAATCAAGAACAACTTGATCCGTAATTTCATTAATTATTTTTTAGTTTTATTTTGTAACTCAGCATTACATTCTATATCGCATTACATGGTGAAATAGCTTTACACATTGACAATTTATATTTGAAAACTGACTAATGATTGAAATTGCAAAATTATATTAAGTTCATGATTTATTAAACAAAATTTGAAAAGTTGTTTTAAATTTGCAATTTAATGAAAGTTCATGTTCGTTTTCGCAATTAAGCCAAGAAAAAACTACAGTAAATCTTCAATATTGAAAATCGAAATATAATGTTTTTGTTCTATTTTAAGTTATTTTTTCCTTTTAAAAGAGAGTCTCTTTTTCCATATGCATTTCTAGCATTTGAGATTTATGTAGTGTATACTGCAATATCACATATTCTTATGACTGCAATGACTACAAATTACATAATTTGCAATATGACATTGTAATAAATTGTAAATCAGCGTCTTCCTTCTAGCATATTCATTCATGAGTTACATTTTTATTGGCACTTGGAATTTCTATTAATTTTTTTTTTTGTACTTGAACCTTATGTAGTCGTAGTATACCATCTAATACTATCAAAGTTTAGAGAAAAAGAATAAAAATATACATGGTGCTTAAATTCATTAACTTGTTCATCAGTCTCTTGTCTCTCTTTCTGTGACATCAAAAATCATATAAGTAGTTGTCTTGGCTTTCTTATGCTCATAAAAATATCATCCCCAGGGCTGGCCTTGTGCATCATATTTTGGGGTCCTTAACCACATAAAAATAAATGAAGTTTTTCCTATTTAAATTTGACTTGTCTTGGATTTCAAGATGCCAAATCATTAGTTTTTTTTTTTTTTTTTAAATATTGTGATAGAATTTTTTAAATCATCAAATTAACTTCCCGGATTTCTATGATATTTACATGGCATTTGAAATACAATAAACATGTCAACTAGAATATTTTAAACAAAACACTTGTATTTGAATAAAATCACGCCATTGAAAGAGTAAATTTCTCATCGGTCCATTACAACCCTTCAGTTAATAAGTGTTAACATAACACTACTATTTCCCTCCTACTATTCCACTTTACTCTAGTATAAAAGTAAATTTCTAAGTCATTTGCAGAGATTACAACCCTTCAATTTATAATCATTAACATAACTCATCAATATTGCACATTACTCTAGTATAAAAATAAATTTGTAGGTTATTTACAACGATGACAACCCTTCAGTTAATAACATTAACATAACTCAACTGTTTCCGCTCTCAACATCCCACTTTACTAGAGTATAAACATAAATTTCTAAGTTAGTTGCAAGGGAACACTGATTAAACTGAGCAACATATCCTAAACACACTCCTATTATTTGATGACTTTCAAATTCAACAAAATTATTCAAGATTCAATATTGGAATTTCATATGATCTTATATAAACTATCTTCGTATTATATAAACATAAATCATTTTCTGTGTTAGTGAGATTAGACACAAGTTATCATTCGAAAGACCACCTTGACATTTATAACTTAAAATTTAGATGTAATACTTTAATACTTCAAAACATGTCAAAACCCCTTCAAAATATGTCAAAAACCAAATCTCCATATCCGAAATAGGAGTCTAAGTTGCACAATTAGATTAACCAAATTGAACAAGTTTACAACACAAGAATTTGACAAAGCCAAAATTACATAATGCTTTATTAGCATATCTCAAACAAAGATTTCATAGACCCAAATTGACATCTATCCTTCCCAAGGCATCCTGATTCGGTGCAGTGGGACTGACCAGCAACAATGGAGAAGATCCATTGGCGACGGAAAACTAAATTGGGATAGCCGGTGTAAAGCCGCTTTCCTACTTTATTTCTCCTTTCTCCCGCCTCTCAATATGGGATGCCCCTTGGCTGATTGAACCTTGTTCATAGTGATGTATTTTCATGTTTATGGTTGGAGAGCAGACATATAAGGAGTGCCTGCCCCCCTCTCAATAGGGAATGCCCTCTTGACAGATTGAGACATGTGAGGAGTGCTTGTCCTGCTCTCAATATGGACATCATCTTGGTGGATTGAACCATGTTCATGGTGATGCATTTTCATGTTGACGGTTGGGAGGAAACATGGGGAGGTTAGTTGAGGAGGAGACATATGAGGAGGTGTCTGCCCTGCCCCTCAATATGGACCGCTCTTGTGGCAGATCGATATGGACTGCCCTCTTGACAGATTGAACCTTGTTCATGGTGATGCGTTTCCATGTCAATGGTTGGGGGGAAACATGAGGTGCATAGTTGGTTTTATGATCATGGCTACTGATGGAGAATGAGGGATAGTGGATAGACGATTTTATGATGCCACTGTTCATGGAGTATGAGGGAGAGTGGGTAAAATAGGTTTTATAATCATGGCTACCAATCATGGAGTACGGTGGGGGTCTTATGATCAGATAATGGAATATAAAAAATGGAGTATGAAGGAGTCTGGGGAGTATGAAGGAGACTGGGGAGTATGGTGGGGTTTATGATCAGATCATGGAGTATGAGGGAGAGTGGGTAGATGGTTTTATGATCATATAACTTTTGCTTGCTCATGGAGTATTTGAGGTAGTGGGTAGATGGTTTTATGATCATGGTTATTGGTGAGTACGAGATGGGTAGACGGTTTTTATTATCCATGATCAAGCTATTGATCATGGATATAAGAGTGAGTGAGTAAATGGTTTTTATGTTCATTATCATGCCTACCGATATGATCATAGAGTATGAGAGAGAGTGGGTAGACGACTTCTATGATCATGATCATGGCTACTGATATAATCATGGAGCATGAAGCTGAGGGTTTTATGGTCATGGCTACTGATCATGAAATATGAGGAGGAGGACTTGACTTGGGAAAGTTGAGAAGGAATAACACATAAATGAATCATAAAAGATTAGACCATCATAAAAATATTGGAGTTTTGACTTAGAAGGAACATGAGTATTGGGGGCTATTTAGTTTAGACATTAGAATTTGAGCCATTTAGAAGAAAATATCTTATTGAGGTTAATGATGATGGTATGATGTCAGTGACGATAATCGTGCTATATGATAAAAGAGAATCCTTTATAAAAGGTGATCAGACATATTTTTCCTTCTATTCCACCTTTTATAAAATACATAGGTTTAAATCATTACTAATGTAATAGGAGATATGTAGATATGATAAATCATTTCACAATTAGTTTTAATTTGTTTTGGCAATTTGCTATATTAAAAAATAATAGATGACAACTTATGATTGATATATGGATTTTTATTGATAAAAAATATTAATAAAATTAAAACACAATTTTTTTGGTACCGTGTCTTTTTATGTAAAATATATCAAATTAATGTTATTCTTTCATGACTTTTCATCTAACATATTTTGCATATTTTAAAATAAGTTACATTCAGAAAAATGCATTATTTGTTGATTGTAAGGTGTTAGATTTGTGTATGTAATATGAGTTGGACTATGACGTAGTTTGATAGCTTAAGTGGCAATTACATCCACAACCTAAATCATTGGTTTCGGATTCGAGTCACCTTGGAGAAAGGAGGGGGAAGAGGGAGGGCTTTTCTTAGATTAGGAGAAAAAAAAAATTGAAGTATGAGTTGGATTATAGTGAGCTTGCGAATAAAAATTAAATAAATATTTTTTTCAAAACGTTTCTTAAAGAAGTGAGTTAATTTTATTTATTTTTGAGAACATTAATTTATTTTATGAACAAATCCATATATTTATTGTTCTTATAATATTACAACAATTTAAAAATATTAAAAATCAACAGTTTATCAATTTCCAAATTCAGAGGTAGTATTTTAATTTTTAATTACAATAGATAAAAATCAATCATCCTTTCCTAGTATTTGATTTGATACCGGTATTGAATATTTTGATATGATATATTAAATTTGAAATGAACAATTGTTGTGGTTAATTGTCACTCAATTGTCATTTGTCCTTATAAAAATTTCTAGGAGAAAAAAAAATAAAAAAGAAACTATGAAATCATAATATGTGATAAAGCTATGTTTTGTTCATTTTACTTACAGCTTTCTAATGTGTTTGTTGAACACCTGGAAAATTTTGTGACCGAGAAACTTATTTTTAGCCTGTATTAGTTTGAATATGGTTGAGACGATGCTCTCAATTCATTTTATTAATTGCTTTTTCCTACTATTGTATTACTTGTTAGCATCATTCTACCTCGTCTTCAGTCGTATAAATTATGACACTGGTGGCCAGGAATAGGCAATCGCAGTCCTAGTTTTATTCATTGAGGCTTGTTCTAGCTGAAATGCACTAGAGATTTATAAAGGGGCATTCTTTTATTTAACCCTCAAGTAAAAGTCTCGTTGCGGTGTCATGAGCGTGTTATTATGTGAGATTTTTGTGATTCAATTCTGTCTCTCCCTGTAGAATGCATCGGCTCCGGACTCCCAGCTCCTAGATTCCTATGTCATTCTTCAAGGGAAGCTAAGCGCTTTGGTGAGTTGTAAATGTGAATCTTTCTCAAATTTGTACATCCATGCATAATGTGTTGTACTCCATGCGCTAACAAATAAATGCATCTTCACCTTTCTCTTTCCCCAGTCAAAGAAGGCCATCGAGACAGCTGCTTTGATTAAACCGTTTTTGAACGATGAAGCTGTAATCAATTCACTGCAGGAGCTAGAAGTGATGGCGGCGGCAAACATTGACGCACCTCAACAGCAGCAGCAGCAGCAGCAGCTGCCTCCACCTCCACCTGTAGTGCCTAATCCGCCCGAGATTTAGAGTTGCTGATGAGAGTAAACTTTTAGCCCTGACTACTATTGTTAAAGAATTAGCATGAGACGTTATGCATAGGGAACTGAATTCGCGATTTATGGGCATGTAATGAATCATTTGAGCTCTTTATTTCGTTCTAGGTTGTTTGTATTCGATTGTAATTTTACGGGGGAAACATTTGTATGATGATTACTCCTGTTTTCTGTATTTTTAGCTGCAAATTGAATTGAATTAGGCAGACAACTTTGTGTAACTTGAGATTCATGTGGAGTTAGTGTCGTTGATTATGAATTCCATGGTCATTTCAGTTTCATCTTCCTGTTAATTTGTGATGTCTTGTTTAATATAGGTGGTGTGATAGTTATTACTCCGCCTTAACCTGCCTACGTTGATCGAGCACGGAGATTGAGAATGGAGATTTTAAGGGTGGAGATTGTGAGAGAAATTTGTCATTTATGGGACTAACAGGTTAAGATGAGACTAACCAAAATGACAAGTAGACAGGTTAAGTTGGGACGGAGATATTATTATTTAATAAAGAATCAAATAGGGTTTCATGTGTTATCCATTAGGCTCAAAAACCTAAGGATCATTTTTGTTTCTTAATGATATCTTGTAATCCAAATTTTGTGCTGACAGCGTCTCCTACTGTACTTAATAGTAATGACTTCACTTGTCAACCTTCTGCCCCAACTTGAATAATTTGGGGAGTTTGATTTTTGTAAACATTTTCAAACACCTCTACTAATCTTGTACTACCTCTGCTCGACTCTAACTTTCCTATTTTCTTTTTTGATTTGTTCCAACTTAACTTTTTAGTCCATAAATGACAAATTTTTCTCAAAATCTCCACCCTTAATCTCTACCTTTAAAAAAGTCAAAGATTTCACAAAATTAGTTTTTTCTTAACCTCCTTAGTCAAAGAAGGAAAATTAAGCCAAAATGGAAGGAGTACAAAATTAAAGAAATTATTCAAAATTATTTTTTTCAAAAGTCAACTTTGCATCTTTAAATCCAAACCACAATTTAACCACTAATGTCACAGGAAATAATGATGATAATAATAGTTATTAAAATATCACGATGATAGGTTGAGAGATTTTTTTTTTTATTAAAATATTTTTTTTTTATTATAAAATATCACGAAAGAAAGTTATGGGTGCAAATTAAGAAATTGTGGGAAATATATTCTTATAATCACGGCTCGTTCTTTGAGCTCTGCTTCTCCCTTCCCCCTCCTATCCTTGTTCCTACCGTCCAAAATTGGCCTATGGTTAACAATTCACTTTGTATTGGACGGGCCCTTTCGTACACCGATTATAAGACAACCACTGGCTTTCTCACCCTGGTTGCCCCGGGGCAGGTTGGTAAGCTTACAGGCAAAAACGAAATGGCATGTCCCGAGCGGCTAACGGAAGAGTGGGCTATCATTCATTAGTTCTTTCATAAATAACTCCTACTTTGGCAATTAATCCATACATACGCCAAAGATAGACTTTGTTGGGGTTTTAGCCCTTTGGAAGGCCGTTTGTAAAGTCCATAAGCAAGCAGGCCAAAGTGATAGGGCTTGTGCGCCTACCCGACTCTCGGTAAATTGATTGCTTTGGTTCAGCTTGTAACCTTTTAACCAAACATCTCACGACACGAGTTAACGACAGTCATGCAACACCTTTATGAACATCCTGAGGGATTCACCCCAGCTTTCTTGCTCATATGTCAGGTTTCCCTTCATCCGGCTCTCTGCAGGGGAATCCTTCGTTTCACCAACAAAGAAGTCATCCATGCTTGACTCATAGGAAAAGGAGGGCGAAGCCGATTATAAATTCCATTTTTCTCTCTAACAATTTTTTCATTACCAAAAGTCGCTCCCTCTTTCTTCCATATCATAATATTATGACATGTGTAGGAAGATTTGTTTCGATTTACCAAAGGACAATATTTGAAGCAATATGGAAAATTTGCTATAATGATTTTTTTATGAAAGAATTATTTGGCTAACGAAGGAACATGGATCCTTTGAGTAGTTCAAGGGAGCGATGAAAGAAGGTAGTTTCTTTTCCTACCTGAGTACTCATCCTTTTTTTTTTCATGGAATTGAATCATCCATTTTACTCTCATAACAAAATGTGAGCTCAAAATGTTCCTCTTTCTCATTCTCTGTCAGTCGGGAGTGGGGGCACGAAGTGGTAGGTGAAATTGAGTTGCGCAATTATTTAACAAGAGTTTATGAAGAGGGTGATGCAAGATCAACTCTTTTTACAATTGGTGTAATCCCTAAACCATGTCGGAGAGTAAGATCTCTGATCATAGCTCCATCTTTGTTTTGCTTAACTTTAGTGCGCGCGCACACACACACATATATTGAGATGTTTGTATCTTTATAAGGGAGGTGGTACACATGTTTATGCATGCATAATAGGTCGAGTTAAGTGTGTATTTAGTGACATTTGCATGTATAATTGACCGTATATTGTTCTATATTTGTATTGAACAATTTAATGTTATGTGGCTTGTTTTGAAGCTATTTCGGTAAATCTAGACAAAAAAGTCAAACTCGACTAAGGATGGACAAAGAAAACAAGTCTCGCAACTCCAAAAACAAAGCAAAAATCGAGCCAAGCCTAAGTAAGAGGAGCTCGACCGAGACAATCAGGCTCGACCGAGATAAAGGAGCAGCGTACGCCATCTTTTGGCTGTGGAATTGGCTCGACCGAGACACTCATTCTCGGCCGCAACAGTCCTTCTCGGCTGAGACACAAGTCGGTTCACAGCAGGATTTGCTCGAAGATTGTCCTATTCAAGCCCAATTTAAGCCTAATTCATCCCATACTATAAAAGAAAGACCTCAAATCCGAAAATAGGACTTCGACATTGATTTTGAAGCACATATTTGGGAATTTCGAAGAATACGGAGAATCAAGATTCGGCATCTCGGATTTTTTTATAGTTTCATGTTTATTTCTTTCATTAGTAATTTGTTTTTGGCCATCGCTATGATCGGCTAAAGTCTCTTTATTTCCATCTTTAACTAAGTTGAATCCTAGAACGATGTTTTTGTAATTCTTATGGTAATTGTTGATAAAACTACGTTTAGAGATTATTTATCTTATTTGAATTCTTCATATCTTTTATATGTTTGTTGTTTGGATTGATCACCCGGGTATTAGGCATATAATTATTGCTAGGTCGTAATTCATAATCCATAATTGTTATGAACTTATGTAAAAAAGTAGCAAATAGAAAATTTATTCGTTAGGATGAAATAAATCGCGGTCACTTGTACCGAGCTTTTGAGTATAACACCGTACCTAGTCTGTTGCCCTAAAATTTTATTCGTTTGATTAATGGTGTTTTAATGATCGTATCCTAGGACTATTTAATCAGATAGATTAGTTACAGAGCGAACTTGTGATTAATTACACCGAAGGAGTAACAAGATTAGCAGTGCGTACTTGCTAATTCTTGGGATAGGAGTTTCAGAACTAGTTTGTCAAGCAGTTGCATTAATTGCAAGAATAATTCGGACTAGTGGGATACTGGGTCAAAGGCGGGAATACTTTTTATCATATTTGAATTCATCTTTAGGTACTAGTTTAATTGTTATTTGCTTTAGTTAATTAACTCAAAACAACTCCCCCTATAATACATTATATATTATTATACGTATTTGCATAATTTGGTTTAATATAATAATACAATTAGTTCCCTTGTTCTCTATGGCATCGGCACTGACCTGCCATGTCTACTATTTAGAAAAGGAATCATTAGGAATTAATAACTAATTTGACTGCATCCGACAGTGCGGCCAAATTTTGGCGCCGTTGCCGGGGAGCAGTTGAAATTAATTGTGTTTCGTATTAGCCATTATTAGTTTAATTTTTATTAATATTTCTCTTTATATATTTTGTTCTTACTTGTAACTTTGCATTTTATTACAGCTGTGAATGATCACTCATTCACGCGGTAACAAAGATCTGCAATTCGACCCTGAGATTACTCGAAGAGATCGAGTTCTGAGGAAACAAGCGAGAGAGATACGAGAGCAGTTCGAAGCATTGGCATTCACTACTGAAAACCTATTGGAGTCAGAACCTGAACCAAAAGATATGGCACAAGAAAAATCTATGAAAGAATTGGCTAAAGTTGGAGCCATTCACCAGCCCTTATGCATCACCTTCCTTACCTTGGGAGAAAACACTACGTTTGAACTGAAATATGGGTTAATCCATCTGTTGTTCTCATTCCATGGCCTCTCGGTCAAGGATCCCCACAAACATCTGAAAAAATTCCACACTGTCTGCTCGAGTATGAAGCCCACTACTGTTAGTGAAGAGGTGATCAAATTACGGGCTTTCCTCTTCTCTTTGAAGGATTAAGCCAAGGATTGACTCTACTGTCTTCCCCCATCCTCAATCACTAAGTGGGAGGAGGTGGAGAGGCTCTTTTTGGAAAAATATTTTCCTACATCTAGAGCAACGAACCTCAGAAAAGAGATAAGTGGAGCTAAATAGATGCACAGTGAGAATTTGTGTGAATATTGGAAGCGGTTCAAGAAACTGGTGACGAGCTATCCACAACATCATATAACCGATCAACTGCTAATCTAGTATTTCTATGAGGGATTATCACTGGCAGACCGGAACATGATGGATTCAACTAGTGAAAGAGTGCTGGTGGATAAAACTACAACTGCAGCCAGAGAACTGATATCGAAGATGCTACTAATTCACAACAATTTGGGTGTAGCGATGCACCGCTCAAGTCCGTGAAATTCATCCTTAGATGACAAGATTGAGGCCTTACCGAATCTATTAATTAAGGTCGCTTCAGGGGGCAAGGCAGTTATCAAGCCCTACCATATTTGTGAGATAATGGAGCACTAGACAGACGATTGCCAAGTTCTAGGAAATGAGATGGAAGCCCATGCTAATGCAGTTGGCACATATAATTTCAAACAAAGGAAGTATGACCCCTACTCCCAATCCTATAATCCAGGATGGAGGGATCATCCAAATTTGAGGTATGGAAATCAGCCATAGTAGTCGGGAGACCAAAATCGCTTTCTAAGGGGCATGTACCAATGGAAGCAACCGACTGAGCAAGCTCCCAGTTCATCTTTAGAGGACATTGTAAAGACTTTGGCAACTATTATTGTTTAGTTCCAGAAAGATACACAGTCCAACATCAGAAATATTGAGACTCAAATGAGTCAATTAGCTACTGCTGTGAGTCGTTTGGAGAATGCAAATAGTGGCAAATTACCAGCTCAACCTGAGATCAACCCGAGAAACGTGAATGCTATCACACTGAGGAGTGGAACGGAGTTTGGAGAGCCTCAACAGCCCGGGCAAAGTTTGGAAGAGGAAGTTGAAGGAAGAATCGAGAAACTGAAGGGGGGGTCGAGCAATCGATCTCGGTCGAGTCACCTAGGCTCGGCCGAGACCAAGTCCTTCTGCCAAACCCTGTCGACTGAGAACCACCTGTCTCGGCCAAGCCACACTAACATAGGAAACAACCCACTTCACCACCTACCCCGACTCAACCACTTCCGTTTCCTAGTCGACTTGCGAAGACAATGAAAGATAATAAGGAAAAGGAAATCTTGGAGGTATTTAAAAAGGTCGAGATAAACATCTCGTTAATCGATGTGATCAGACAAATCCCAAGGCATGCTAAATTCCTTAAAGATTTATGTACTAACAAACCCAGGTTGAATAGGGACGGGAAAGTAATTATGGGAGAGAATGTATCAGCCATCTTCCAAAAGAAGATCCCTCCAAAGTGCAATCACCCAGATATGTTCATAATACCTTGTACGATAGGTAATCACACCATAGAGCGAGCTATGCTAGATCTAGGTGCATCCATAAACGTCATGTCTCGTTTCATGCACTAAATCTTGGGCCATTAAAAGAAACTAGGATAGTTATTCAATTAGCTGATCGTAGTACTTTATACCCTGATGGGGTCATAGAAGATGTGTTAGTGGAGGTAGGCGATTTAGTGTTTCCTGCGGATTTCTATATGTTAGATATGAATGATGATACATCAACTCCTACGCCTATATTGTTAGAGAGGCCGTTCTTGAACACCTCTCAAACAAAGATAGACGTTTGTGAGGGAACCTTCACAATGGAGTTCAAGGGTTGTACTGTTAAGTTTAATATATATAACGCTATGAAATTCCCTGAGGATGTTCATTCTGTTTTCTCTGTTAGTGTCGTTGACCCTCTTGTCGAGGAAGTTTTTAATTGTGCAGGGACTCATTGGAAATATTCCTCACTACACGATTAGAGAATGGACCAAACGAGATTTGGGAGACTTCTAAATATTTGGTTGAGTTAGTGGCAACCCTTCAAACACCATAGTTTGCAAAGCTGAGGCATGATAAGAAATTCATTCAACTACCCGACTCTCATACAAAGATGCTTCCATCCACGGTCCAAGCTCCCACTCTCGAGCTAAAATCTCTATCTGAATACTTGAAGTATGCTTACTTGGGGACAAGTGAGACACTGCCGGTCATCATTTCATCAAAGTTGTCCCCACGTCAAGAATGTTCATTGATAGCTGTGCTAAAGGAGCACAAGAAGACAATTGGGTGCAACATAGCCGATATTGAGGGAATCAGTCCCTCAGTCTGCATGCATAGGATCTACCTTGAAGATGATGCCAAACCTAGTATAGAGCCTCAAAGGCGACTGAATCCATCAATGATGGAGGTTGTGAAAAAGGAGGTAATTAAACTGCTAGATGTCGGCATCATCTACCCCATCTAGGATAGTAAGTCTGTTAGCTCCACTCAAATAGTTCCAAAGAAATCGGGGGTCACAGTTGTGGAGAACGAAGTAGGTGAGTTGGTCCCCACCCGTCTTAAAACTGACTGGCGAGTTTGCATGGACTACCGCAAGTTAAATGTAATGACCATTTTCCTTTACTTTATTGGTCAGATGCTTGAGCGTTTAGTGGGACATTATTTTTATTGCTTTCTAGATGGTTTTTCAGGCTATTTTCAGATTGTCATAGCACCAGAGGATCAATAGAAGACGACATTCACTTGTCCCTTTGGGACATTCGCCTGACGAAGGATGTCGTTCGGACTTTGCAATTCTCCAGCAACTTTCCAAAGGTGTATGGTAAGCATTTTCTCTGAATACGTAGGTCATATCATTGAGGTCTTTATGGATGATTTTAGTGTATATGGAGAGTCATTTGAAAAATGCCTAGATAATCTGGTCTTAATTCTAAAAAAATGTGCTGAAACTAACCTTGTGCTAAATTGGGGAAAATGTCATTTTATGGTTGAACAGGGAATAGTCTTAGGACATATTGTTTTGTCTAAAGGGATAGAGGTTGATAAATTAAAAGTTGATATCGTTACTGCTTTGCCTTAACCCGCAAGTGTGCGGGAAATGCATTCTTTTCTTGGTCACGCAGGTTTTTACCGGATATTCATCAAGGATTTCTCCAAGATTTCAGCCCCTTTGTGACACTGTTGCAAAAGGATGTGGAGTTTGAGATGACCACTGAGTGCAAATCTGCCTTTGGCACACTCAAGGAAAGGCTCACAACACCACCCATGATTCAGCCACCGGATTGGAACTTGCCCGTTGAAATTATGTGTGACGCAAGTGATTATGCGGTGGGGGCTGTTTTGGGCCAACAAAAAGAGAAAGTAACACATGTTATCTACTATGCATCGGGAACCTTGAACGCGGCTCAAGCAAACTACACCACGACTGAGAAGGAGCTTTTAGCTATTGTTTTTACTCTAGAAAATTGCTCTTATTTATTGGGTACTAAAATTGTTATTTATTCTAACCATGCGGCAATTCGATATCTTTTGTCAAAGAAAGAGGCGAAGTTAATACAGTGGATCCTCCTTCTCCAAGAGTTTGACTTGGAGATCAAAGACAAAAGGGAGCCGATAATTCTGTCGCCGACCACTTGAGTCAGTTGACCCTTGAAGAGAGCGAAACGCCACTAAAGGAGAGCTTCCCCCACGAGCAACTACTTGAGGTAATGCAACACTAGGACCCAATGCCACCTACTGAGGTACCATGGTACGCCGATTTAGTCAATTTCATTGTTGCATGTGTTTTTCCTAAGGGAATGTCTAAGGCACATCGAGATAGACTTAAGAGTGAGGCAAGATATTATGTATGGGATGATCCTTATTTGTAGAAACATTGCACGGACCAAATGATTAGAAGATGTATATGTGAGTCTGAATTCAATTCTATCTTATCGTTTAGTCATTCATATGCATGCGGGGGTCATTTTGGATCTAAGAGAACTGCACACAAAGTTCTAGAGAGTAGATTTTACTGCTCAAATATGTTTCGTGATGCACATTTATTCTGTAAAACTTGTGATAACTGCCAAAGAACCGGTAATAACTCCCAATGGAATGAGATGCCCCAACAACCCATTATGATTAGTGAAATTTTTTATACTTGGGGCATGGACTTTATGGGACCTTCCTCTTCGCCATATGGAAATCTTTACATCTTACTTGCTGTTGATTATGTTTCCAAATAGGTGAGACAAAGACCACTCGGACTAACAATTCTCAAGTTGTTGCAGATTTTGTAAAATCTAACATTTTTGCTAGGTTCGAGATTTCGAAAGTCATCATCAGTGATAGGGGGACACATTTTTGCAATGGAACTGTCGAGGCATTGTTGTAGAAATATCATGTTCTGCACAAAGTTTCAACAACTTATCATCCCCAAACAAGTGGTCAAGCCGAGACATCCAACCGAGAGATCAAATCCATTTTAGAAAAGACGGTTCAACCGAACTGGAAGGATTGGAGCTTGCGACTTGAAGATACTTTATGGGTGTACCGAACTGCGTAAAAAACACCCATTGGCATATCACTGTATCGATTGGTTTAAAGGAAGCCATGTCACCTACCGGTTGAGCTCGAACACCATGCCTATTGGGCAATCAAATGGTGTAACATGAATTATGATGCAACCGACACACACCGCAAACTACAATTGCAAGAGCTCGAAGAAATCCGGAAAGAGGCATTTGAAAATGCACTAATATACAAAGAAAAGACGAAAGCTTTCATGACTCTCGTATAAATAGGAAGACTTTTGTTGTTGGCGAAAAAGTTCTTCTTTATCACTCTCACCTTAAGCTATTTCCTGGTAAGTTGCGTTCCTATAGGATAGGTCCATTTAATGTGTTTAATCATCGCATAGTTGAGATAAAAAATGAAAAAACGAGAAAGATATTCAAAGTCAATATGCATATGCTCAAACCTTATTTTGAGACATTCCAACACCTGCCCGAGTACAACATACGACTCGAGGACCCTCCAACCAACTGAGCGCTACATCAGTCGAGTCAACGACGTAAAACAAAGGCGCTTGGCAGGAGGCAACCTAATATTTACCTTTTGTATTGTTTTCAAGTTTTTATTATATGTTTATTTATTTTATTTTGTTTTTTGGGTTTTTCATATTTTGTACTGAGTATGTAGGAACTAGCATGACCCGATACCACGGAGCCATGAATTTCAAAGGATAGAGCGCGGAACATGGGGTCGATAGGACGAAAACGACCCTGGTAAGTTAGCTTGGCCGAGAATTTTATACATAGCTCTCGGTTGAGACTAGGCTTCTCGGCCGAGATTGAGCTTGCACTGTTAAACTCGCTCTATAGGCTTCTCAATCTTTAAGACCCCCTAAATTTTTGTGCGACACCCCCCCTCCCCCACCAAATTCAACAAATTCGTCTCCCTACTCCATAAAAACGCACACAATCACTCATATACATGAGTGGACACACTTTCTATCGATTAAAAATTCAAGTTTGGTGTGAATTTTGGACGAACTAGAAAAGGGCGCGAACCGACTCTAATTCAAATTTCATTTGTCTAAACTCATCCGGTACGTGAAGCTCACCCCTATTCCCATTAGTATTTAATTTTGATATTATGTTGAAGTTTTGGGAAATATCGTATTGATTTGCTTGTTCAGTCTTAATTTTTAATATATGCTCTTTTTGTTGGGTTATGATAAATTGTTCTTCTGTACACAAAATTGATAGGGTAAATATGGTAGTGTGTTGATTTTGTTTTGGGCAGTTAATTTTGGGGGACATTGTTGAAATTACGAGTTATAGTTCATTGAGGCATTCTAACGAACACCTTGTATGCAATACCTTGTTTATGTAGAATAGCTAGTTATTGATTGCTTTAATCATTTTGAGGAAATTCCTTCATATTGGAGATATATTGATTCATGCTGAAGTGAACCATATTGATTTGTCACTATATACGAATTACTCAAAAGTGTAGGAGGAATTAATCACAACTAGTTGCTATTGAATGTGTATATGGTGTTTTAAGTCCTCATTTAAACTTGTACATTGTTTTGTTTTGTGTGTGTAGGTTAGCACAATGACATCCAAGAGAGGTTCTTCGAGTAGGGGGTAGGGGCAAGGGCAAAGCGCCCATGGTTGAGGAACCAGCACCCGAACCTCAAGTATTTCCGATTACTGACAGCCGTCACTTTGACTTCGTTCTTGAGAAGAACTCTCACCGGCCTTGCTTCAATGAGCTGTGCAAGCACCCAGTTATGCCAACTCGATTTGGCAACGATGACATCCTTCGCAGCTTAGGCATGTTCGACAATGTCCACACCCTGTTGAACTATGCCGGGATGCTTGGGTTCATGAAAGCCCAAGCTACATACGCCGGTCTTAACCTCGAGTTCCTCAGCTCCCTTGAGATCACAACTGGTCCGGACATGCGTGGAAACAAACCTGGCAGCCTCTCATTCCAACTTAATGGCGAGTCATATGTATAAAAAATGGATGAGTTCGCCAGAATATTCGGCCAGTCGTGACGTTCTCACGTTCCCTAGCAATAGGGCCATTTTAGACATTTATGAGTTCTGGGGACGGCTCACTATTGCTCCCGGGCTCGTTGAGCCCCAGCGCTACACTAAGAACTCGAAGACTTCTTGGATTCGGAGCCCAGTGGTGAGATACATACAGAAGCTTCTTGCATTCACCATTTTTGCGAGAAAAGAGACAGGAGTTGTCCGAACCCAAGAGATGGAACTGTTATACTCCATCATGAAGGGCTACGCAGTGGATGTTGCTGAGATCTTGGTTGAACAGTTCGAGCATATGGTCACTAAAAGGAAGGAGCCAATTTATATTGGAGGTCTCATTACACCGATCGCCGAGCATTTTGGGGTCCCATTGCCTGATTTGACCCCGGTTTCTGTTCACTATCAGCTCGATTGGGACCACTTTGAGAGAATGAGGATGGAGGTCCGATATTTCCCTGATGGTGTTGCTCGCACAAAGGCTAACCGTACTGTCCTGTCTGTGATTTAGACTAATGGCCCATTTCTGATACTGCCAAACCCACAGTTGGCAGTGGTCAATAGCCTCCGAGATGCACAAAATCTAGCCTTGTCGTCTACAGCTCATATAGCCGCATCTCGAGTACCGGATATTGCTGAGGCCCAGAAATACCAAGTGGCCCAAGTTTCCACTATAGAGGCCCAGGATGAAGAAGAAGAAGAGGCAGAGGCAGAGGCAAATGAAGAAGAGGTTGAGGCTGCAGCCGAGCTAGCTGTCGAGGGAAGCAGTCGATAGGTTGAAAAAAAAAAAGAAGAGACCTGTTACTGCCGTCTGGTCTGAGGCAGAGTATCATGAGCATTTGGAGGATTTTATTACCTCCCTACAACATGATGTCACTCTCCTTCGTGGAGAGATTCAGTCCAGGCATCAGTTGGAGGACGATTGTTGGAAGCAACATCAGGCTTGACATCAGCAACAGTTGGACTGGCAGAAGTTGCATGAGGAGCGTTGGTCACATTTGCCTCCCTATTGGGGCAAAGGCTGCCCGCCTCACCCACCATCTCAGTAGATGCACTGTGAGCCCACACCGATTCGAACCACTCTCGTCCCCATACACTTTGGTTTTCAACCAAGTTTGGGGGAGGGGGTGTAAGTGGGTCAGATTGGATGTATTTTCTTTTTCTTGCCTTTTGCTTTGACTTTTGTTTATGCTAGGTCGTGTAGTTGTTTCTGCGGTTTTTGTTTGTTCTCCTATGTGGTTGATCGTTTGGTCTATGAGCCAAGTAGTTGGTTGATCGTCTGGCCTGTGAGCCACTGTTTGTGTCATTTAGGTCATGTTTAGTTACTATGTATTTTGTTTTGTAATTGAGTCTAGGTTTGAGTCAACCGAGATTGTAATTTAATTTTAATACATGTTTAAGGACAAGATATTGGAAAATGATAAGTGTGCAACAAGTCAATGATGATCATGATTCTTGCTTAAAATTTGAAAATTTGACATATGATAGAGCATGATATGTGATTGAGATAAAACTGAGCTTGTACTTGAGACTTGTGATCGACTATGACCTTGTGAGTTTTGAGCCAATTTTTGCACTCCCATATATATGCATTCTTTCGGTGTGAATTCTTTGGTTATATGTGGTCATCTCTAGAACTTCCCCTGATTCTCCATTGTGAATATGTCAGACGTGTTGTGACTTAGGAAATGATTTTAGGCGGTGTTTTATTTCTAACCTATTTTTTAGCCTTAATATGTTTTCCTTTTGACCAAAAGTTGCTAAATTTCCGTAGTTAGCCTATTTGAGCTTTGTAGCTTTTTCTTTAATAACCATACTTTACAAGCTAAAACCTTCCACTTTAAGCCTTTGGCCTATTGGACTAAGTGGTAGTATGAGGGAAGAGGATTGGAAGGTAGTCGGGAATATCTTGGGATCAATATGGGTAGTTTTGAAGAAAGAAAGGGATATGAAAACGATAGGCAAAGAAATCGAGACTGAATAACCTCTCCTAGTTGTTATGTTGTTTTAGAGAACCAATTGCTCAAAGAGATGCAACACAAAAGGTCATGAAGTATAGAGGTGATCCAAAGATTCCTCAAAACTATGGCTGAGCACGCAAACTGACGGTCCTAAGAAATCACATGCGTGAAGAATCTACCAAGTCGATAGACGACCATGGATGGCCCTCCAAATAGTGATCGACCGGCAAGACAGGATAAAATGAGATCGATTCTAGTTACCCTACGAAGGAGTTGGACTAGAGTGACGCAGATGATCATATGCAATGGAAGTTGTGACATCCCTCTTAAGAGACTGGGTCCATACTCTATGATCCTAAACATCAGGCGAAAATACACAAGAGATAATGTCCTTGGCAATAAGTGGAAAAGCCGAGACAAAGTCCTCCATCAACATCCAAGTATCATGAATATAGAAATCCTAAATGAGGTGCTGAAATTACCCCCGAACAACCTCCAACATATGAATGTGGTCAGCAATAGAGTACCCCAACCAATTGTCCAACCAAAACCGAAGCTGGGAGGAGGCCCTATAATCCACTGGCTTTCATATTGTAGCTTGGAGAGAAGCCTTCTGGTGCCACCAAGCAGCGATGAAGGGATGACATAAGACTGGGAACAACCATCATCATACAGCTAACGCCCTCGTAGGAATCACATATCTGGTGAAGGAGCCACCTGCACGTACCACACAAAGCGTAACATGAAGACTTCATTGGCAAGTACAAACGAATCGACTGGAGGCCAAGACCCCCTTCCACCCTCGGAGAACAAACTTTTTGCCACGAAATATTAAACAACCCTTAACTTGTTAATATTTCCGGTCCAACTAAATTTCCGCATATCACGTTCAACTTCCTTAAGTAACGTTTTGGGTCAGGGATATACCATCATCGAGTGGACAAGAGGACTGGTAATAATATACTCTACCAAACAAGCCCAACCAGTCAAGGAAAGGGTATGTCCCTTCCAACGTGAAAATTTCTCTATGACAGAGGCAATTGACGGGCGAAAATACGGCACTTTAGGATCCCCTGGAACAGTAGTAATGTTATTCCTCTTAAAATAAGAGTCACTTTAGGAGCCCAGTTTAATGAGTAGTTATTCCTCTTAAAATAATATTAATGTTATTCCATTTAGGCTATGTTTACCTTGACAAACAAATAAGTTAATTATCTGGGTCATTGAGACAACTTCACAGGATAAGAGATAAATTGTTATCCACTTCCAATGTTTACAGTAGCATATAACATCATGTATAATGACATTAACTATTATGATCTACCTTTTACTATGTGATATATAGAAGTTTGGATAAATGTGATATTACCTAAAGGTCCCCTTTAATAATAAAGTTTGCAAAAGAGTAGAAATGATAGAAATATAATTTTCTTAATATTATCCCAAGTATTAGGTAAACTATCCTGGGGGAGTTGGATTATATTATCTAAAGTATTACCCGAATTTTAGCATTTTATCCTGAATCGGAAAGATAATTCGATTTTATATTTCCACCAAAATAAACACTAGATAGAATGTTAGTTATTATCCTAGATTATATAACAAAGTACAATTTTAGCTTTTATCTTATGGTTGTAGAGAAAGTTGGTGATATGTACAAAACTGATACAAGTTCCATCGTAACTACCTATGAAAAGAAGACACTAAATTGTTCTATTATTGTGTGATAGACATAGAGTTGCTTGTCTTGTGTGCTTCACGTTGTAGCTTTCAAGAACAAATTTGTGCTAATAAATGGAGTTATCGAAGAATTATAAAACAAGAGTTTTGTAATTCCACATGCCGCATGTCAATCACTAGAAGACATCTTAGTATCTTACAACCTGCCGCTTTTTTATATTACTTGTCTAAGGATGTGTGTAGAACTCGGGATTTACCCAATTGTACCGAAAACCGAACTAAAAATATACTGAACCGAAAAAAAAACTGTTGATTTCGTTCTACTTTATATTTTTCTTAATAAAACCATCTATTAAATTAGGACATCGCTAGATATGACATTCTTTAATTTCTGCAGACAAAATGCAAAATTAAACAATTGTATGATAAATTATCTAAACTGCGTTTTTTCAAAATGCTAACTTAAATAAATAAATTCATTTACAGCATTTTTTAAAACTGTTTTGAAAATAGTAAGTATAAAGTACCTTAGATTCTCACTTAAAAAAAGGTTTTCGGTGACAAAATCAAGACGACAATATTGTCACTAGCAATAAGTTTATTTGATGACGTATTGTTACAAAACATTCTACAAATTATTTAAGGTTATTTTTGAATTATTCTTAGGGACAATTAATAGTTGCAGAAAATATTTGAGGCGATTTTTATCGTCACAAATATATTATTTTCAATAACGTTATTGAGATAACTAATTAGTGACGACATATTTTCTCTACGATACATATTTATTATTAAAGATAAATTTTACCATTTATTTTGTAGAGTCTGCTTAATTTTGGTACTATACTTATCAAATATTAATTATCTTCAAATTTGGATCTAGACCATAATGGTTAAGTGGTATATTTTGGCTTCAGTGCGATTACCCACTAAATAGAAAAAAAAAAAGAAAAACTTCAAATTCTGCAAACCAAATATATTCTGAATTAAATTATTAGATAACTTTAGTTGGAAGCAATAAACATTGATGCTGGAAATGATCTCTTGTATTTCATTGGATGATGACAATGATTTCGTACACACTTGAAAGGGATTTATTTAGTTTTCTTTATTAGTGACCTTACTTTGAGCACACTTTTCCTTTTATTTCGTCATATTTGGATCGAATTCTTAGGCAGTTGGATTTATGCCTTGAATCTCGTCTGTATTTTGGGTTCACGTTTGTCGTCAAAGTTGACTTTAATCTGTGAATGCCTTGAATTTGTTTCTGCTGAGCTTGGACTCATCTGAAGGATGCGGCCGCAATAGAAGGTGGCTGAATAAGACTGGGATCACTGTGTGACCACGGTGACGAGGCCGCGAAAAATTGTGCCTAGTTAAGGTGTCGGTGTTGTGTTCGGAGCGCGACCGCGACAGTCCAAAGCGGTCACATCCGTTAAGTTGTTCAGTTTGGGTTTGTTCCGTATTTAGGTCTAATTTGACCTATTTTGAGGCCCAGTCAACCAGGGCTTTATATATTAGCCCTAATTTGTGACTTAGGGTCTAAGTATGTTCATTTTGAATCATTCTGAATTTAGTTTGTACTTAGTATTCATAGTTCTGAAGCACAACTAATCTATATTAGCTTTAGAAAGCATCTTGAATAAGCTAGAAAAATAGGAAAAAACAGAAGTACAAGTTAAAAGTAAATAAAAGTTGAAGTAATAGACAACAGTTTCGAATTTCTGTTATGGCGGTTAAACCGTTGTCTTTCAGCTTTGAAACCGTCGCATGAAGCTGAGTTTTTGTTTTGCTAATCTAGTGGATCTGATGTAAGCTGTAGAGATCAGATGGCTATTGATAACACGTTATTTATGCATGTATTTAGGTCGATTTAGGATCATATTTTATATCATTTACGTGCATATTTGACCGGCATTTATTTATATTAATAATATTTGGGTCATTTGACGTGTTTCGACTTGTTTTAAGGTATTTTGAGCATTTTCAAGCTACCGGACGAGGAAACAAGTTGGAAAAGAGTGAAAACCGGCCCAAAAGAGTGAGAACCGTCGAAGAACCGGTCCAAACCGGTCCGAACCGGTCTGAACCGGTCCAGTAGCAAAACAATGCAAGAACCGACACGGCCGCGTCAGACTTGTAACACGGCCGTGTCAAAAGTGGCCTGCAACGCATTGTGAGTTCTGGAATAGAACACGGCCGTGTCACAATATGAACACGGCCGTGTCAAATTGTTGCTGGAAAAGGGAAGTTTGTGAAGCAACACGGCCGTGTCACTTAAGCAACACGGCCGTGTCAGAAGGGTTTTATGCGAAGATTTCCTATTTTTAATAGGATTTTGATCCTATCTTCCCAAAAATTCGTCCCCAACTCTATAAAAAGGACTCCAAGCTTTAGGAAAAAGGAATCAATCACGGAAGAACATCAATTACATTAATTTACCTAGAAGACATCTTGGAGGACAAAGAAGACGAAGATCATCGAGACGGAGTCATCCGGGTTTATTTATTCTTTTCTTAGTTTTAATTCCTACAATGTTTTTCATAGAATTTTGTATTGGATTATTACTAGGCATGAGTAGCTAAGCTATTCGTGTCCTAGGGTTAGAAAGTAGGGATTTTTATGACAATGTTTTGATTTATGATTTAATCTATTAATTCCGTTCTTTACGTGTTTTATCTCTATGTTTGTGCTTAAAACTGCATTTAGCTTGATCACCTAGATTTAGTAATTTAGTTTGACAATTCCGCTTCGAGAGGAGGGAGTTGTTATCAGACTTAGAACATAGAGCGCAGTTGTCTATGACTGTGTAGGCCGTGGCTTAGGATCGTTTGGGAGTTATTAGGTTTAATTAACTCGAGAGGGTAATTAGCTTAATTAATCAACGGTTTAATCGCTTCGTGAGAAGGATTAGATTATTGTCGTGCCGCCTAATAAACACTAGAATTGGTAAATTAATAGGTTAATCATATTCAACATTGAAGTAATATCCTGAAATCGAAGCCCTAGGATACCTATTCTCCTTGATTGTTAGTTCTTTTTGTTTGCCAATTATTTGTTAAATTCCTTAAGTCGTGTTAAAACCAACCTTTTACAACTTAGTATCTAGTTAGGACATTCTTAGAGTATTAGGGTACCAAACTACCTAAAACTATTCCTTGTGGGATCGACCTTGACAATAGTACTACACCTACATCCGTACACTTGCGGAACACTAGGTTAGAAACCGACGTGTCAAGTTTTTGGCGCCGTTGCCGGGGAATAGGATTTAGCGCTTAGTTTTTATCTTGAAAAATAGGAGGAAACTAGACTAGATTTTATTTTTTCGTAATTTTAATTTTAATTTTCGTTTTTATTTTTGGGTTAATTTTTGTATTACACGGTATTTGCTGTTTTTGGTGTTATCAGGCATCGCATGCACACCAGATCAAAAGGAAAAGAGACTCTTCTTCCTTTCGATCCAGAGATTGAAGCGACAGCTCGTAGACACCGCAATAGAAGGTCTGAGATGGAGAACCCACCGCAGCAACCGAATGATGAAGCATTAAATAGAGTGCTAATAGCCTTAGCACGATTGGACGATCGCGTCACTACTATACAGCAGCAGATACCTGTACAGCAGCAACAGTTGCCACAACAGCACGGACAGATTCCAATAGAGCCAGATGCGGGAGAAGAAGACGATACACCTATTAGTGACTGTTTAAAGCCGAATCCTAATCAACAGTCAGGAGGAGTACGACTCCCGCCTCTGAATGCCAATAGTTTCGAGCTGAAGCCTGCACTGATCAACATAGTGCAGCAGAACCAGTATGGAGGAAGTGCAATGGAGGATCCGAACGCTCACCTGATAAAGTTCCGAAGATTGGCGGACACAATCAAAATAAACCATGTACCACACGAGCAGGTTAAGCTGCGATTGTTTCCTTTTTCATTGAAGGATAGAGCCCTCCAATGGTTCAATTCCTTGGAAGATATCATCAGCTGGGAAGAGTTGAGCACTTCGTTCCTATTGAAGTACTTTCCACCGAGCAAGATGCTCGACTTGCAGAATCAAATTAATCAGTTCAAGCAATTGGACCAAGAGCCATTCGGAGAGGCTTGGGAGCGATTCCGGGATCTTATCCGGAGTTGCCCTCAACATGGGTTCACCAAGAAGCAGCAAGTATGCAAGTTCTACAATGGTCTACTTGCTCCGACCAGAAACCAAGTGGATGCAGCTGCGGGTGGAAGTTTGATGGAGAAGTCAGTGATGATGGCATTCTCAATCCTGGATGCTATGGCCAGAACGAGCTACCAATGGTCGAATGAGAGAAACATGCCAAGGAGGGTAGCAAGTGTCCAAAAAGTCGAGCCCGTCAATAATGAGCCAATTGAAAAGCTCACAGCACAAGTAATAGCATTGACGAGCCAGGTGAATTTGCTAACTAATCTGACGTTAGCACAACAGCCAGGGGGTCCGGAAGAAGTTGAAGAAGTCAAATTTGTGAATCAACGAAACTTCAACAATTTCCAGAACAATCAGCCTCGGTACAATCAGTACCCTCAGAATCAGAACCATCAGAACTTTTCATATGGGAACGCGCAAAATACACTTAATCCGCCACCCGGATTTGCTGTTACAAATGGCATGATCCATGACGGTAAGAAGCCATCACAAGAAGAGATCGCGCTGTCACAATTTGAAAAGTATGATGAAAAGTTAGCTCAGTTGGAGAAGAAAGTGGATGGAAAATTCATGGAGCTAAACAAGCATATCACTGGGCAAGGGGCAGACATCAAGAGGCTCGAGAACACATTGATGCAGACTCAAGCTAGCATTGGAGAATTGACATCAAACATGAGTCAACTGATAAAGATAATAGGAGCTCAACACAAACAAGGCCAATATCCGAGTGATACAGTGGTTAACCCGAAGGAGCACTGCAATATTGTGGAGCTAGAGGAGCATGAAGAGAGCATGAAGGACCAAGGAGCGAAGAAATCAAGCGAGGAAGTCAAAAACATTGAGAAGGAGGAGGCCAAACCAATCATAGATAAGAAAATTCCATATCCTATTCTTGATGAGTCTTTTGATTTTTGTTTTAAAAATTCGTTCTTTGCTAACCTTGACCCTTTAGAGCAATCTAGAGTTGTTGTTGTGAAACAGGAACCACTAAAGGGGAGAATCAAAGATAAAGAGGAAATCAAGAAGAGGAAGGATGGAAAAGAGACGACGAAGAAGACACCGAGTGGGCCCAAGAAGAACGCAACCACAAGCATGAAACCGAGAAGAGCAACAAAAGCAAAAGATCCAGGGAGTTTTACTATTTCTTGCTCAATTGGTAGTCATGAGTTTAATAATGTCATGTGTGACTTGGGGTCTAGTATAAATTTAATGTCTCTTAAGCAGTATAGACAATTAGGATTAAGGGAAATTAAACGGTCCTTTACTACTATCAAATTGGCGGATGGATCTTCATTAACGCCGTTGGGAGTAGCAGAGGATGTAGTGGTAAAAGTGCTAAATTTTGAATTCCCTAGTGATTTTTTAGTTGTCGACATGAAAGGGAATGATGAATTCCCTTTTATCTTAGGAAGACCCTTCTTGGCGACTAGCCAAGCACTAATAGATGTACCTAAAGGGGAGTTGGTTTTTCGGGTTCAAAACAAATAATCACACTCAAAATACATAAGTCGGGTCTAAGGGGTAGGCACAATTGTAGCATTATTTACACTACCCTAGCTGCTGTAGAAAATCCTCATGTCCCAAATAGCTCTTTAATTGGTCAGAAAACATCCGACTCGGGGTGGCTAGAAAATGGTTGATAGAAAAAGGACGTCCGGCTGATGACGTAAAACAAAGCGCTTGTCGGGAGGCAACCCGATGTTTATCGTTTTATTTTTATTTCTATTTTTTATTATTTAAGTTTTATGTTTTACTTGTGTTTTAGTGTTTTATGTTTTTAGGAATCAACATGGACGAGTGATTGCAAGAAACGGGGGTCGAAAAGACGGAAAAATCGCGGTAAAAGGAGCAGAAGAGGCAACACGGCCGTGTCGCACAAACGACACGGCCGCGTCAGAATCGACCCAGAAAGTGTTTTAGCACTAGAATGCAACACGGCCGCGTCACATGCTGGACGCGGCCGCGTTAAAATGGTTCAAACGTAACACGGCCGTGTCACACAATTGACACGGCCGCGTCAAAAGGCTTCGCAAAACACGAATCCAAACTGGAACGCAACACGGCCGTGGCAGACAAACGACACGGCCGTGTCAAAAACGACCTAGAAACATCAACTTTGGTTTAAATGTATCACAACCTTCAACACGGCCGTGTCAGTTCTTCAGCAGAAAAAAAAAATGCAAAAATTCAGAGCGCCATGCGGAGACGGCCGAACCAAGATTCAGTAGGAGCAAAATGGCACGATTTCGGAGCTCGTAAGGGTTTCAAAACGCCATCGTCGAAACGATTTGTAAGTTAGCACCAAGGCGTACCATGTTTTTCCTCCAAACATTGGCTTTCAGCCAAGTTTGGGGGAGGGGGTAGACCGTGGGACGTCTTGGCAGCTATATTTCTAGTTTTGATTTAATTTTTTCGGTCGAGTCTTTTGCTGGAAATTGTGGGTCCATGTGCCCATTGTGCTGATTTTTATTGTTTTGATTGATGTTATCGGGTCTGTGAGCCCAGTTATCTGATTTATCGGTGTTGTTGGGTCTGTGAGCCCGAGTTTGATTGCATATTGTTTCCATGTTGAGTTTTAGAAGTTTAGAGTTTTATTAGTATTTTAGTTTTTAGAGTCAATAAGAATAATAAAACCCGGAAATAGGTAACAAGTGAAAAAAAAAAAAAAAAAGAGAATAATAGGGAAAGATGGATGATGAATAGTTAATGATGAGATGATTTAGATGAAAAAATGGCACATAATAGAGCATGAGAGGTGTTTTGAGACGAAATTGAGCTTGAACTTAGAATATTCAATCAAAAGTAACCTTGTGAGAATTTGAGCCTAATTATACTCCAATTTTTGGAGTCATATACTTTCTTTCGGTGTGAATTTGATTGAATATGTGTACTAGTCTCTAGAACTTGCCTTGAGTCTTTACTAAGAATGTGTCAAGTATGTGTTGTGATTTAGGAAATGATCTTAGGCAACTTTTTGTTTAAGCCTATGTCTTTGAACCATGAAAATTGCCTTTGACCCATAATGAAAAATTATCCCTAGTTAGCCCAATTGAGCCTTATAGCCTTATTTATTCATAACCTAACAATGTCAGCCGAAACCTTTTGATTTAACTCTTTTGGCCCTAATTGGATTAATCAAGTTAGATATAGGAGAATTTGAAGGAATTTTTGGGTGAACAAATTGTGGGAAGGAATGAGAAGTAGGGATATTTTCAAAAGATGAAGGAAATAAGAGAAAAGTGATAGGTGAAAAACGAAGAATGGCCTCTCCTAAAAAAAAAAAAAGAGTTGTATTATAGAGGAGAGGCTAGAAAATAAAGTGCTTAAATTATGAATTTGCTTAGAACATTCGGGTAGTCCCAAAAATGTGGTACCCACAGAATTGAAAAGCACTTAAGTTGTATGGACTTGGGAAGGTGAAGAAATCAACTTGCGGGGTGATTTGCTGAAATTTGAAGAGTGAGGTTGAGTGATTGTATTGAGGGGTGGTCGGGTTAGACGTAACTTGATTAGTCCAATGAATAGTCACTTATATCCAAATGTATCCCACCTTACCTTAAGCCCACATTACAACCAAAGTAAAGACCTTTTTGATCCTTTGTCACACATATCAAGTACGAGGTCTAGTTAGACGATTGGCAAGCATATGGTAGATTTTGCATATAAGTCAATATGAGTGGAAATTATTCTAGCTTAAACACTTGAGAGATGAGTGAAACACTTAACTGGTGAGGGTTGAATGATTCGAAAGTTCAAAGTCTCGAGATTAGTTGATTTACGCGTTATCACATATGCTCAAGTGAATTATGTTGCCTAGTTGTTTTAAGAGAAATCAAACTGAAACTGAATTCATCGTCTAGTCGCCCTAAACAAATGCATAATCACTTGTCTTCTTTGTGTCTTTTTGTTATGTTGTTCGGGACGAACAACATTTTAAGTTTGGGGGAGTTTGATAACACGTTATTTATGCATATATTTAGGTCGATTTAGGATCATATTTTATATCATTTACGTGCATATTTGACCGGCATTTATTTATATTAATAATATTTGGGTCATTTGACGTGTTTCGACTTGTTTTAAGGTATTTTGAGCATTTTCAGGCTACCGGACGAGGAAACAAGTTGGAAAAGAGTGGATACCGGCCCAAAAGAGTGAGAACCGTCGAAGAACCGGTCCAAACCGGTCCGAACCGGTCTGAACCGGTCCAGTAGCAAAACAATGCAAGAACCGACACGGCCGCGTCAGACTTGTAACACGGCCGTGTCAAAAGTGGCCTGCAACGCGTTGTGAGTTCTGGAATAGAACACGGCCGTGTCACAATATGAACACGGCCGTGTCAAATTGTTGCTGGAAAAGGGAAGTTTGCGAAGCAACACGGCCGTGTCACTTAAGCAACACGGCCGTGTCAGAAGGGTTTTATGCGAAGATTTCCTATTTTTAATAGGATTTTGATCCTATCTTCCCAAAAATTCGTCCCCAACTCTATAAAAAGGACTCCAAGCTTTAGGAAAAAGGAATCAATCACGGAAGAACATCAATTACATTAATTTACCTAGAAGACATCTTGGAGGACAAAGAAGACGAAGATCATCGAGACGGAGTCATCCGGGTTTATTTATTCTTTTCTTAGTTTTAATTCCTACAATGTTTTTCATAGAATTTTGTATTGGATTATTACTAGGCATGAGTAGCTAAGCTATTCGTGTCCTAGGGTTAGAAAGTAGGGATTTTTATGACAATGTTTTGATTTACGATTTAATCTATTAATTCCGTTCTTTACGTGTTTTATCTCTATGTTTGTGCTTAAAACTGCATTTAGCTTGATCACCTAGATTTAGTAATTTAGTTTGACAATTCCGCTTCGAGAGGAGGGAATTGTTATCAGACTTAGAACATAGAGCGCAGTTGTCTATGACTGTGTAGGTCGTGGCTTAGGATCGTTTGGGAGTTATTAGGTTTAATTAACTCGAGAGGGTAATTAGCTTAATTAATCAACGGTTTAATCGCTTCGAGAGAAGGATTAGATTATTGTCGTGCCGCCTAATAAACACTAGAATTGGTAAATTAATAGGTTAATCATATTCAACATTGAAGTAATATCCTGAAATCGAAGCCCTAGGATACCTATTCTCCTTGATTGTTAGTTCTTTTTGTTTGTCAATTATTTGTTAAATTCCTTAAGTCGTGTTAAAACCAACCTTTTACAACTTAGTATCTAGTTATGACATTCCTAGAGTATTAGGGTACCAAACTACCTAAAACTATTCCTTGTGGGATCGACCTTGACAATAGTACTACACCTACATCCGTACACTTGCGGAACACTAGGTTAGAAACCGACGTGTCAGCTATTATTCACCTTACTTAAAGTTTGTACCTCGCATTGTAACACTTCATAACACACAATTGAAGTCATCTAGATATCAGATTAGAGAGAGAAAAGATCAAAGAGAGGAGTAAGTTTAATATTCTTCTTGGTTTTGTATCTTAGCATATTGTATCTCGGCTGATTGATGATTAATGAATTGGTAGATGATCTTCTGCCCGTGGATGTAGGTTTCTAAACTGAACCACGTAAAATCAAGTCCATTTTCATTCTATTTCTTGTTGTTAACACATATACACTATTGCACACAAAGTGTTTGTTAGTTTGTCTTGGTGAGTTTCTTAAAGTGTTCCCGAGAAAATTGAGTGGATTTTCTAAGAAGTGGTGTCGTCTGTGGGAATCGAAAACACCTATAGATTAGAATAGATTCAAGATGTCAATCTCTAAGATAGAGACAGAGAACTTCAACAGCAAGAATGACTCTGGGCTGTGGAAACTTAAGATCAATGCGCCGCTGGTGCAACAAGGTCTTTCTATGGCGCTGAAAGGGGAATAGATTTTCCCTGAGAAAATGGAGGAGTCTCAGAGATTAGAGATAAAGGAGAAAGCACACAACCTAATAATTCATTGTCTATCAGACAAAGTGTTTAGGGAAGTATCAAGAGAAAAAGATGCCGCTGCTGTGATTAAGAAATTAGATGAATTGTACATGGCCAAATCCATGGCCAACCGTCTATATTTGAGAAAAAAAATTGTTTGCATTCAAATTCTCTGATGAGAAAGGTGTGGAGGATCAGTTAGAAGAGTGTAATAAAACGTTGGATGATCTAGAGGCAATACATGTGAAGATGGTTGATGAGGATAAAGCTATCCTATTGTTGAATTCTCTGCCAAAAATGTTTAATCACCTGAGAGATGCAATACTTTATATTAGGGTGTCCAACATTCCACTCACATAAGTTCAATCAGTCCTCTGAGCAAAGGAGATGCAGAGATTGAATCAAGACACAAAGGAGATGACTGGTGAAGGACTTCATGTCAAGAAGGGAAAATCATTTAAGAACAAGAAGTCTCAGTTTACTGATTCTGAGAACAAATCCTCAAACCAAAAACCAAAGGTGGTTGAGGGAAAAGAGACAAGAAACTGCTTTCACTGCAAGAAACCAGACCATCTAAAGAAAAATTGTTTTGAGTTCAAGAAAAACAATCTCAGAAATCTGGCACATCCACTAATTCTGCTGATATGGTGGAAGCAACAAAAGATGATCCACAAGTATTAAATGTTATAGATTCAAAGGGAAGCAGTCAATGGATTCTTGAATTTGGATATAGCTTCCACATGTGTCCAAATTTGGAGTGGTTTGATGAATTCAAAGAATAGGATCAGGGCACTGTGATGCTTGGGAATCACCAAGTATGTCTAGTAAAGGGAATTGGCAGCATCAAAATCAGAACTCGTGATGGTTCCAATAAACTCCTGAAGAAGGTAAGGTATATTCCTCATCTTTAGAGAAATTTGATCAGTTTAGGAACCCTAGAAAATAGAGGATGCATTTTTAAATAAGAAACTGGTTTTTGGTATGTGTTCAAAGATTCTAAGGTTGTGATAAAAGGTGTTAGGAAGCTAGCCTCTATTATCTGGTTGGACATGTAATTGTGGGGGGATCAAAATCTGTTGTAGCTGATGTTTCTTATCTCTGGCATGCTAGACTTGGGCATGTTAGTGAGTAGGCTTTAATCAGCTAGTTAAGCAGAAGTTAATCAATCACACAGGAGATATCAAATCAAAGAGGATTTGTGAGGATTGCATTTTGGGAAAACTAAGAAATTACCATATCCAGTTGGGAAACATTGTACCAATGGAGTGTTAGATTATGTCCATGCAGATCTACGGGGACCTTCAAGGGTTCAAACATTGGGAGGAAGAAGGTACTTTCTAAGTTTGATTGATGACTTTTCCAGAAAATTGTGGTTGTATGTTCTGAAAAACAAGACAGAATGTTTTGACAAATTCAAAGCCTGGTTTATAGAAGTGGAAACAGGGAAGAGTTCTCATCTTAAATGTTGAAGAACTGATAATAGGTTAGAGTTCTTATCTGAGGTATTCAATGTTTTGTGCAAAACAAAAGGAATCAAGAGACACAAGATTGTACCAGTTAATCCACAACATAATGGAGTTGTGGAAAGGATGAACAGAACAATCCTAGAAAGAGTGAGATGTATGCTGATAAGCTCTGGACTGGAGAAGAGATTTTAGGGAGAAGCTGCTACTACTACAACTTATTTGATAAATAGATGTCCCTCATCTGCAAATGAGAGTAAGACACCAGAAGAAATATGGATAGGATGAACCCCACCTTACTTAAATTTGAGAGTTTTTTTTTTGCTGTAGGGCCTATGCCCATGTCAAACAAGACTAACTAGATGCAAGAGCCCTGAAATGCATCTTGCTAGGATATCCTGCAGGAGTTAAAGGTTATAGATTACGGTGCACTGAACCAAGAGCTGGAAGAATTATCATTAGCAGGGATGTGGTGTTCAGAGAGGATAATATGCCATTCAAAGAAGGACACCAGGCTAAGTTTGCTCCTGTTTCTGACTTAACTGATTCACATGTCAAGGTGGAGCAACCTGAAGATGATCAGGATATGGGGTCAGAAGACTCAGCTGATGAGGAAAGCTCAAGCCATGATTAATGTTTTTAAGAATATCAACTAGTCAGGGATAGAGAAAAGAGAGTAATAAAACCATCAACAAGATATGCTGAAGATTATTTGACAACATATGCTTTAATTACTGCTGAAGACATTGAGTTTTATGAACCAAGAGATTATAGGGATGCTATCAATAGTCAAGATAAAGATAAATAGATTTTGGCAATAAAGGAAGAGATTGATTCTCTAGAAAATAATCAAACTTAGATTTTGGTAGATAATCCCAGAAACCAGAAGCTGATCAGTTGTAAATGGATCTACAAGAGGAAAGTTGAAGTTACCGATGTGGAGAGAGTAAGATTTAGAGCTAGGTTAGTAGTTAGAGATTTTACTCAGAGAGAGGGTGTAGACTATAATGAGATTTTTTTCTCCAATAGTGAAGCATAACTCAATCATAATACTTTTAGCATTAGTAACACAGTTTGATCTTGAACTGGAACAACTTCATGTAAAAAATGCTTTCCTCCATGGTGATCTAAAAGAAAGGATATATATGACCCAACCTGAGGGCTTCATTCTACCTGGAAATGAATGAAGTGTTGCTTATTATAGAAGTCCCTCTATGGATTGAAACAAATCCCTAAGGCAGTGGTATTTGAAATTTAACAGTCACATGAAATACATAGGATATGTGAGGTCAAAATATGATAGTTGTGTCTATCTGAAACTGAAGAAAGGAAGTGCTAGTGTTTCAGCTTTTATGTATGGATGAATGTTGGTAGCAAGCATAAGCAAAAGTGAAATTCAGAATCTGAAGATAGAACTGAATCAGAATTTGAGATGATAGAGTTAGGCAAAGCAAAGAGAATTCTGAGAATGGACATCTCAAGGGACAGAACTAAAGGAAGTCTATGGTTAAACCAGTTTGATTATGTCCAAAAGGTGTTAAAGAAGTTCAATATGCATAAACGCAGAACTGTTTCAGTTCCTCTAGGAGAACATTTTAAGCTTTCAGAATTGCAAAGACCAAGTAGTGATGAAGAGATAGAAGGAATGAGCAAGGTTCTATATGTTAATGTTGTCAGAAGTATTATGTACATTATGATAATAACCATACCAGATGTATCACATGCTATAAGCGTGATAAGCAGATTTATGGAAAATCCTGGAAGATCTCACCAGGAATTACTAAAATAGGTGATGATATATCTAAAAAGGTGCAATAAATTATGGAATTTTGTTCAAGAAACTTGAAGTTGAAACAGGAGATGCTGTACAAGGTTTTGTGGATTTTGATTATGCTGCAAATGTGGATTCAAGAAAGTCTCAAATAGGATATATTTTTACCCTGTTTGGATCTGCTATAAGCTGGAAGTCAAGGCTTCAATCTATGGTAGCATTGTCCTCCACTGAAGCAAAATATATTGCTCTTACAGAAGCTGTTATGGAGGCAGTGTGGTTAAAGGGACTTCTGAAAGAATTTTCTCTTGTGCAAGAGTCCGTGAAGGTCATGTGTGACTCTCAGAGTGCCTTACATCAAGCAAAACACCACATTTTTCATGAAAGATGTAAGCACATAGATGTCAAGCTTCACTTTGTAAGAGACATAGTGGACAAAGGATCTGTCAAGCTTCTAAAGGTGCAGACAGAGGATAATGCTGCTGATATGTTACCCAAGGCATTGACTAGGGACAAGTTTTACTATTGTCTTCACTTGGTGCAAGTTCAATAAGGTTGAAAGGCCGTAAGCTAGCCCTTGAGCAGCAAGGGCAAGGTGGAGGATTGTTGATCACTTCAGTTTGTTGGGGTATTTGTTAATTGTATTAATTTTTTGGGTTTTTACTTAGTTGATTAGCCAAGGTGGAGAATGTGAGCTAAGGTGGTGATGTGGCTAAGCAACTAACCTATATCAGTTTTAGAAAGCATCTTGAATAAGCTAGAAAAGCAGAAAAAAATAGAAGCACAAATTAAAAGCAAATAAAAGCTGAAGTAATAGACAACATTCCGAATTTCTGTTATTGTAGTTAAACCATTGTCTTTCACCTTTGAAACCATTGCATGAAGCTGAGTTTTCTGTTTTGCTAATCTAGTGGGTCTGATGTAAGTTGTAGAGATCAGATGGCTATTATTTACCTTACTTAAAGCTTGTATCTCGCATTGTAACACTTCATAACGCACAATTGAAGTCACCTAGATATTAGATTAGAGAGAGAAAAGATCAAAGAGAGGATTAGGTTTCATATTCTTCTTGGTTTTTGTATCTTGGCATATTGTATCTCGATTGATTGATGATTAGTGAATTGGTAGATGATCTTCTGCCTGTGGATGTAGGTTTCTAAACCGAACCGTGTAAAATCAAGTCTCCATTGTCATTCTCTTTCTTGTTGTTAACACATATACACTATTGCACACAAAGTATTTGTTAGTTTGTCTTGGTGAGTTTCTTGAAGTGTTCTTGAGAAAATTGTGTGGTTTTGCTAATATTCTATCTGTAAACACTTTGATATAGTGAATTAGTTCCTCTCTTCTACCTGTGGACGTAGCTAACACATTGTTAGTGAACTACATAAATATGTGTGTTGATTATTTCTCTTTTATGTGTTGATTCTCACATCCGTTATAACAATAGGCCTTTATATTCTTAAAACAATCAAATTTTACATTTAACACATGAATAGGATTTATTTTTATTTTTTATTTTGACAACATGCATTTATATATAAAGAAAATCAAGATCACAATCAAATCAAGACAAAATAATTTTTAGAAATCTCCTACTAGTCACTATAATAAAATACTACCATAACATCATGGCTACCTGATGTATGCGAGAATAATTCCAAGTATGTTTATTTATGGTTGGAGATATACAGAGCAAAATTTTTCTGCATCATGTAAGTCCTAAATTTTATATTTGTATTGTGATTATTAAATGATTCAATAATAATTAAGGTACTTATTAAAAAAGGTGGTGGCTATTCATAACCTATAAAATTTCTCAACGTAACCCACTAATCTAATAAATTAAAATGTGATTAGCAAATACTACAATGCCCTTAATGAAAAAATAACATAATTTATTAAAACAATATATATAGAATTTGAATAAATAAAACAATGCCCTGTCACACATAACCCATCAAGCCTAGTTTCTTCAAAGTTTCATCAGTGGAGGGCATAAATAACGAAGCAAAAAAACCACTTAAGTAAACTTTTTTCATAAATTATGTGATTATTATGTATATTTTATCATGACCTTTTCTGTATCGTCAATTCTAATGTACCAGTTTTTACACTATCACACAATAAAAATCGCACTGAGAATTGCGATCTGTTCAAATTGAGAATTGTTATCCACATGGAAAAGAGGAGAGGAAGCATTTTTCATCAACAATAACCTAAAAAGGCATTATGAGATGAATTGTGTATCATAATCAATAAACAAGATTACAATTTTTTCTTACTCATCTCCTTCTTCGCGCTATTTTCTCCCTTCTTCGTCCTTTTTTTTTTTTTTTTTGGTTTTTGTTTTTGTATTTTAAATATTTTGATTGTTTTATTAATAATATTTTATTTTAGAAATTTTAATTGGATAAAGAAAGGTATAATTGGTATTAAATGGGTTGTATTAAGAACTTTGTACTTATTTTTAAATAAAAGTGGACTGCATTGAGAAGTATATTGCATTAAAAAAATTTGTGGGATGCGAATAGTTGTCGCCTTAAAAATATTAAGATGATTGGTGAGGCAGAGAGGGGAGAGAAAATAGGGAGAGAGATAAAGTAATAGGCTTAGCTTTTCTAATGGAGGAATTGTAGGAATGGATTAACTTAAAGAGTATTAACCATACCAATAGATTAATTAGCCAAACCAGCATCGTCTATTAGAATATGCGCAAGTCGTTGGGGGATCATCCCAACATTGCCCCCAATAAAACAAGTATCAAAAGCTAAACTGGCCAAGCTATGAACTAGTTTGTAGTTGTTCTCTTGACTCAACTAAACGAACTAGATATAAAAAACTTCAAAGCTGTAACATATCAAAAATTATATTTCCGAAGAAGGATAGGCCGCGACGTCGCTTGGACAGGGCCTCCCAGACCTTCACTGAATCCACATCTATCACCACTCTTTCAGAAAATGTTACAATAGACTTTAGGTAACACTTTATCGATGTTACATTTGCGGTGCTACCTAAAATCTATAGTAACACTTTGGATGATCTTTAGTAACACTTTTCATAAGTCTTACATTAGAGTTTAAATTGTAACATTTCATAGTAACACTTAAAAATATTACATATAACCATTTATGTAACACTTTTTTAGAAAAATAAATAATGTTGATTGTTTGTTATTGCTAGGTTTCGAACCCAGGTTAGAAGCCTATAAGATCTTTAAGTGTAAGGCCAAACCACTAGACTATAATAACTATTTTGTTTTATTTTATAAGAAAAAACTATATATACACAAATTTTTTACTGTAACGTCAATATACTATTCACAAGATTAATTATATTCTTATCAAACTACAACCTATCTTGATTTTATTTAGGCTATTCCACTATCTAATTCGATATAAATTTTTTATACATTATTTTTTCCAATTTCGCACACTTATATACATATAACTTATTCAATATCACACTAATTTGCTACATCTAATGATTGTATATAAATTTTAAGACATTATATATCATTAATTTTAATTACAATAATTTTATGTTTCTACTTTTAGATTATTTTAGAATACACCTGAAGTCACCTTTAAGATTAAGTAATTAATTATTATTATTGTGTTTTATAGAATATAGAATTAAATAAAAGAAAACAAACTTACGAATATGAGTGACATCACAAAATGTTTCAACTCTATGTTTTTCTACTTAAAAAATATAATCAAACTCCCAAGCTACAAAACTTGTTTGTCATTGTTTATTAAAATATAACGTGTGTATATCTACACACACACACACAAAAAAAAAAAAAAAAAAAAAAAAAAAAAAAAAAAAAAAACACTAATAAAATTTGTCTTATATAACTAATAAGTAAATCCTTAGGTCCTCTATAAATCTGTCTCAAAAAGCCGTTTTACAATATATAAGCGATTGATAGATTTTAATTCTTAAAAAATTGCATGAGAAAAATAAATTAAAAGATATTTTTATTAGTTTAGATTAAAAATATATATAATTTTATTAAATAAAAATGTTATTTATAAGTGTTACATGAAAAGTGTTACTTATTCAAAAGTGTTACGTAAAAATGTTACTTATTTAAAAGTGTTACCTAAAAGTGTGATAGTTTAAAACATGTTACATCCAAAGTGTTACATATTTTAAAAGTGTGACATGAAGGTATTACATATTCGCAAATGTTACAAAAATGTTACTTGTAAGTGTTACATATTCATAAGTGTTACAAAAATATTACATAAAAGTTAAAAATTCTTAAAGTGTTACAAATGAAGTGTTACATAAAATCATATATGTTGTATTGAATAATGTTAGTTTTGGTTATATGAAAAAAATAATACCGGAGAGTTGTAAAAAATATTTGTAATGATGAATTTTAAATCAACTGTATTTGTATAGCTGAGAGCATAATAAAAATTAATAATGTAATAGTACGATATAAGATTTTTTGTATTATTAAATAAATGTGGTTCAATAGATGAAATATAAAGAATATCAACGTATAATAGGACTATCATTACGAAAATAATTTTGATAATTGTGGAAGATATTGATTAGATAGACATGGTAAAAAAAAAATGCATATATATATATATATATATATATATATTTATCAAGGTTCATCCAAAATTATTAATGTCTATATATCAAATAAGACGTTAACAAGAAGAAAAAAAACACCAAAAGCCAAAACTTAACTTGTTAAAAAGAAAATAATAATAGTAATGATGATGATGATTATAATGAATATTTTCAGTATAGTTCACAGAAATAATGCGAGAAACATAATCTTACATAAATTCACTTTAACCAAACGTCATCTTTTATACTTTATGCTATTTGCGGCAAAAATCCTCCAGATAAAAAGGAGTTAAGAAAAAAAATACTAATAATACAAAAATTAAAAACTCTGATGGATAAATACGTACGGTCCAAAGTTTATGAAAGTATAAATTTTAATAATATAAGATATATAGAAGATAAAAAAAAAAAAAAAAAGTTACATTAATTAAGGCTAGTCAAATATTCATGGACTAAAAAAAATATAATTTATTAGAGATAGTCAAACATTACAAAATAAAATCTACTAAAGGGAAGAGAGTTAAAATTAGGAATTTGAAATATTGAATATATAATATATTTTTTTTCAAAAAGATCTATAAGATTATATTAAGGCGGTTACTATTTGCAACCCACAAAATTTCTTAACGCAATCCACTTTTCAATGCAACTCATTTATGTTTAAAAAATGAGTACACAGATCTTAATACGCCCTACTCATTACCAAGTATACCCTTCTTCATTGAATTATATTATTTAATACACAAAAGTAAAAGAAAAATAATTAAAACATAAAGTAGAAAAAAAAAATAACAAAAGAGAAAGAAAGGGGTCGGCAACAGATTTTGCAGCCAAAATGTTATGTTATTACAGTTGTAAACAAGTTTCTAAACATCTTGTATTGCGGTCGATCAGTGATGGCTGTATAATTTTACAGGCTGTGTCAGCCGAAGTGCAAAAGTATGAGCAGGCCGTGTTTTCGGGCCAAGGATTTGAGACTAAGGTGATGACCCCAGTTAATGTAGATTTTCGAGTAGCACTAGTTTTAGTGGTAATGGTGTGTAAAGGATTCATTCAACCTCATCCTTTTTTGCTATATATGAGAAGTTGGGGATAATAAAGATATAAGAGCTAGGAATATTACGAAAGGATTTAATTGAACCTTATCCATTTTTGCTGTATGAGAAGTTGATCAGTTAACATATTTTTCGTTATTATTTAAATCCTCCATTGATGAAATATTGAAGAACCTAAGGTTTGTGGATTGAAAAAGAAAGACATGTCTGGTTGGAGATGACATGAGAGAAGAAAAAATAATTTAATTTTCAGTTTTTATATTTTCAAATTTATAAATCTATTGTTTTAAATAATTTATGTTTTATTATCATTAAGGGCATTTTAGTCATTTTATAATAGCATTTTAATTTATAAAATTAATGGATTGCCTTAAAAAAATCGATGAACTGCGAATAATCACCGCTAGCTATTAAATATCACATGTCGAAGTAACTTCTTTCAATATATAGTACAAGATTTAGCATCTCTTATTTCAGTTTTGGATGTTTCAAGTAACATATCTCATACGAGAGTTCTTGGTACAATTTACTAGATTTTTGGCACTTTGTAATCAAATTATGGTGGCACGGCATGAGAATCATTAGAAGATTAATACAATGGAAGTCGTGATTGAATTATCAATTGTTGGTTCTATTCAACTTAGGCAATGAAAATTCTCATTTTTTTCCTGTCGATTAGTTCATTAAATAACATCAAGATGTCTCTGTATCGTATATAATCGATGTACTTTATATAAACATAATTCATTATGCTATACGTTAACTATAAATATATTAAATTTATACTAATTTATTTTTTTAAAAAATATAAACATATTAGGCATCATATATATTAAGCTATATAATACAGTCATGTCCATACGGTTAACTATAATATATTATAAAAAAAACTAATAATTTGTTGTAATATTGACTTGCAAAATAATGTGTTTCTATAGATGTGCATATATATATATATATGTATGTATGTAAAGTATGCTAACAATGATATACTCCATTCCTCCCATAAAAGGAGTTATATATGTATCATTGTCCCAAAATAAGAGTTATGTTTCAAAAATCAACGCCTCATTTTACTAGTTCAAGTAAATATTTTTTTTTTTTCATTTCATATGTTAGTTAGATATAACTGAATAAGTTAACTAAACAATTAAAATAAATCGAGAGAGTGTGTATTGATGGTTTTTGGAGAATTGTATTTTCATCAACTTGAGTAAAATTAAAAAAATTGTATATTTTCGAATAAGAGTTTTATTATGGGACGGGAGAACTACTATATAAACATATTAGTATATTGATTTATATAATGCATAGATATTATGATGGATATATATATATATATATATATATATATATATATATATATATATATACACACACATGATTACGGTGATTAGAATATGTTGTATTACTACTACTATATTGTAAGAGATATATGATGTATTATTTTTATATATTACTATTATAATTATTTTCTATATTTCTACTTAATATTAAAGGAGGAACACCTCAAAAAGAGGAAGACACATGTCACTCCCAAAGAGTCCTTCAAATAATTTCATTTTTTAATTTTCGTTATTCTTTTTTTCGTCTTCTTGTTTTTGCTTTTCCCCTGTAAAATTAAAGCCTTATATTTTTTTTATCTCTAAATTTGTTTTTTCTATAGAATATATTAGACTAATTTTTTTCTACGATCTTCTATTCGACATTCATGATGCATATATATGTTTAAAATATTATTTTCAAGTGTAAATATATACTATACTTTTATGATGATTACTATATATTTTGATTTTTTCTTTTTGGAATATGAAGGACGTTAGATAATTCAAAAAACAATTTGAAGTATTAAAAATAATTCACCCTTTTTAGAATAATAAAATTATTTTATTTAGTTTTGCCTTTTTGTATCTTAGTAATGTCAATTGTTTGAGTTATTTTGTTTTAAAGAAAATTTGATAAAAGTAACATAAATTTGTAAGGTTTACACTTTATAGTAGAACAACTTAAAGATACTATTTTTATAAAAAACTTCTCCTAATATAAGAACAAAGAAAAACCTCCCCCTCTCCTCACGGTGACTCGAACCCAGAACCAATGGTCTAGTGGTGGATGTTCGACAACTTAAATGTATATTAGTTAAAGTATTTATTGTTCATTGAATTAGTTTGCATAATTTATTTATATATTTTCTGTAGTAAGAAAAATTATATTAACTACATAAACAATAAGCTAAACTCGATAATACATTTTAATACCCCTATGCTTAAGGAACTAATGTGATTTATGCTAACATTATTGAATTTAATATATGTGACTTTCAAATAATAATAATTGAAAATATTTGATATTGTTTCATCCTTATACGAATATATAACAATATTTATATTCTTTTCCGTTCTTATTCTTTTTCTATACATATATAAGAGATGTTGATGCTCTCAGTCTTCCCAACACGTGTCTCTGTTTATTGCATTTAGCCCGTGGGAAAACGAGCGAGGGTGACTGCCGGCGGAGAAGCTGACATAATTACGAGACTGGTCCATTGTCCATAATATTATGCTTTCAAATTTTCCGTGTGGCTTGGTTAATAAAGATTAACAACTTATAATATACAAAATATAATCATTTAAAATATTAGAATATTTCTTAACTTAAATTTTGACGTTGTCGATTAAAATTAATGAAAACTTGTATTTTGTTCTGCATTGGAAGCAAGAGCGACTATCTGTTCAATTTTTGAAACTTAAAATGTATGATCGAGCAAACAAAAGACTTATTGATGGAGATGAAGCCGCTCTACTTTATCTCGAGAAGGTGGACTCGATCTTGATCAATGCAGCCAAAAAACGAGCTTAAGTTGCTTTATTTTTATTTCTATTGCTTTAGTAAATTTAATTGGACCCTTTTGTAGTAGACTTTTGTTTTGTTGAACTCAATTGAGGGAGTATTTATGTTTTTTTGTTGTTAGTATTTGGGACTTGGATGATTATGAATTAAAATAAGGGTTTTCTTTTTCCCTATCTTACAGTATTCTTTGAGTCAACATGGGATAGAAGGTGATCTCGCCAAACTATAGACATCGCTGCATCAGTTAGTATCCAGATTTCCAGGCCACGCTCCTACGAGGCTGCCTCATCGTGACCCCAACTGTGATGTCGCCCTTACGTAGAGATTGGACGACCTCATAACTCAGTTGGCTAATGTTGTGCAATTGATTACTCTATGAGCAACTGCCGACCGCAACTAACGCGCCAGCGCACACCATGCCCATCATGCTCCCTGTGCCACGCAGCAACCCATTCCGCCCTACAGTTGCACCAAGATCAGAGACAAAGAAACACGGCTAAGGCTGATCGCCGATTCAATGATCGCGTGGGATCCAATTTTAAACTTGATTTTCCCGAATTCAACAGAGGAATCAAACCTAAAGAGTTCCTTGATTGGATCATTGTTGTGGAACATGTCTTGGACTTCAAGGAAGTGCCCCTTGTTCGACAGGTTCCCCTGGTTGCAACCCATCTCCATGGTTGTGCAGCTAATTGGTGGCGACAACTGAAGACCACTCGTGCGCGTCATGGTAAACCTAAGATTATGTCGTGGGACAAATTTACCACCAAATTACGGAAGGATTTTCTTCCTTTCAATTACGCTCGTACCCTGTATCACAAGCTTCAAAATCTGAAACAAGGTCCATGCTCGGTCGATGTTTATACATATGAATTCTACCAGTTATTGTCGCTGACTGATTCGCATGAGAGTGTGGACCAGCTTATTTCTCATTATATTGGTGGGTTACCTTTACAGTTCCAAGATGTATTGAATCTCCTCGCCCCGATTTTCGTCTCCGAGGCGCATCAGTGTACCCTTACCATTGAATGTCAGCTTGCTCGCCATTCTCGGGTGCCTTCACACCACCGACAGGTCGCCCGTCTGTACCTACCCCCGCCGAGGATATCAGGCCCCTAGGCTGGGGCCCCAACTCCACTGCCCCACCTCACCATTCTAGTTCCTTGTCGAACACGGCCCCAAACAGGGAGGGGAGGGGGGGTGCCCGAGGCCTTACACTTGATGATACTAGTGATGTGGAGTATGATATCCCTCCCATTTTTTATGATCATGCCAATGATATCCGTAAGGAGTTCTTATATGATTACACTAGTCCTTTCCTAGTCATTTAGCTGACTTGCCTTGCCCCACATCTTCCCACATACTCTATTCCACGCCACTGCCTTTTTGAGTCTTCTTGCACCATTAATGGGAAGGTATGTTGGTTAATTATTGATTTTGTTTCTTGTAAAAATGTGATTTCTGCCTACTTTGTAGATAAATTATCTCTCATACCTATTCCACATCTGCATCCGTATAGTTTATCGAGGTTACCGAAAGGGAATACTTTTGTGGTCGAGCGACGTGTTTTAGTGAATTTTTCTATTGGTGAGAAATATTTGGATTTTGTGTGGTGTAATGTTGTCCTTATGGATGTCTGTCATCTGTTATTGGGATGTCCATGGTAGTTTGATCGAGGTGTCGTACATGATGATCACAATAATACAGATAATTTTCTTTATCCGGGGGTTAAGATTATTTTGTTACCTAATGTACCTCCTATGTCCGCTCCCCCGCAAGATGGTAATGTGTTGTTCTTATCGTTTCGTTGCTTTTTGTGTGAATAATGGAGGCTCCCCTTACACTACTTATATTGGCTCATGATGTGTCTTCTGTGTCTGAGTTGCCTACTATTGTACTTTTATGGTCGAGCGACGTGTTTTGGTGAAGTTTTATATTGGTGAAAAATATTTGCATTCTGTGTGGTGTAATGTTGTCCCTATGGATGTTTGCCATTTGTTATTGGGACGCCCGTTGCAGTTTGATCAAGGTGTTGTACATTATGGTCTCAAGATTACATGCATTTTTCTTTATTCGGGGTTTAAGATTATTTTGTTACCTAATGTTTATTATGTGCCCGCTACCCATCCTGATGGTAATGTGTTGTTCTTATCATCTTGTTGCTTTTGCGTGAAATGATGGAAGCTCCCCTTACACTGCTTATACAAGCTCATGATGTGTCGTATGTGTTTGAGTTGCCTGCTATTGTTTAACCCCTTTTGACAAGTTTGCAGATGTTTTCCTTACTGAGTTGCCAACGGGATTACCCCCGTTATGTGACATACAACATCAGATCGATCTTGTACCGGGGGCACCTTTACCGAATATGCCACATTATCGGATGAGTCTGACTTAGCATGAGGAGCTTCGACGTCAGTTAGAAGATTTGCCATCGAATTCTTGTTCACGAAAACTTAAGCTCTTGCGCAATGCCCGCTTTGTTCATTCCTAAGAAAATGGGGGATTGTCGGATGTGTGTTGATAGCTGAGCTATCAATAAGATTACAATGTGGTACAAATTCCTGATTCCTCGTCTTGATGATCAGTTGAGTGATGCAGTTATTTTTCAAAACTTGATCTTAGAAGTGGGTACCATCAGATTTGTAACCAACCTGGGGATGAGTGGAAAACATCTTTTAGGACTTGTGATGGGCTATTTGAATGGCTGGTGATGCCTTTTAGCTTGTCGACGCACAGAGCACGTTTATGCGAGTTATGAACCAAGTGCTACGGCCGCTTATCGGGACATGTGTGGTCGTATATTTTGATGACATTCTTATCTACAATAATTCTTGGTTTGAGCATTTGGAGCATTTAATGGGCAGTTTTTACTCATACTCTGAGAAGTGCTTCTATGCTGCTACAAGCAAGTGCAATCTCTTCACTAATTTTGTCCTTTTTCTTGGGTACCCAATCTCAGGCGCTGGCATTGGTGTTGATGATCAAAAGGTGGCAGCTATTCGGGATTGGCCCATCCCGACTTTAGTCACGACGGTTAGGAGCATTTATGGGCTCTCTTCTTATTATCAATGTTTTATTCCTCATTTCAGCACTATTATGGCTCCTCTTATTGTCGCTATGCATGGAAAATAGTTCACTTGGTCTCCAGCTACGGAGTCGACATTTCGTGCCACTACATAAACTGATGCATGCCCCCTATTAGCGTTACCTGATTTTCCGACACCCTTTGAATTATATTTTGATGCTACCAAGGTTGGTGTTGATTCCGTTCTTTGTCAAGGGGGCAAACCCGTGGCATACTTTAGCGAGAAATTATTATGGGCCCATTTTCACTATAATACATACAATATTAAATTTTATGTCGTGGTTCGTGCAATCCATCATTGGCGGAATTATGTATTTCAGAGAGAGTTCATTCTTTATAAGGACCATGAGGCGTTGAAACATCTTAATAATCAGGACACACTTTCCGCTCGCCCTGCTAAGTGGGTGTCTTTTCTGCAACAATTCACCTTATTTGTCAGTCAGTAGTTGAACTCGTTGAACAGAGTTGCTGAGGCCTTGAACCATCGTCAATGCCTTCTTACAGACATGTGTATCCATGTGCCCAACTTTGATATTTCCATGAGCTTTACTTGATCGATGCAACTTTTGGGCCGATCATAGCCACACTGCATGGTGATAAATCCAGTGAGTATCGCCTGCTGGAGGGATTTCTTTGAAAAGGGATGCAGCTTTGCATCCTTTCTTGTAGTCTGTGACAAAAGATTATTGTTGAGGTGCATTGAACAGGTCATGTGGGTCGTGACTGTTCAGTTGAGTTATTGCTTTGCCATTTGTTTTGGCCTTCTAAAACTCCCCCTAAAACTAACGTGTTCCATCACTACGGTAACCACCCACAACTTCCATGAAAATAGGGAAATGGATAAGATATAATGTTACACCACTTACTCAACAATTGCATATATATATATATATATATATATATATATTATTTTTTTAAAATACGAACATAATTTAGAACACAACATCGAAATAAACTGAAATATTATTTTAATGGATTTTTAATTTTTTAATTTAATTATATATGTATATATATGTATATATATGTTAGAATTAGCTCAACCTCTCACAAGACAACACAAAACATAAATCAAACGAATAATCAAACAAGAAATCGGCCAACAACAACCGAACCAAGAACATAAATGAAAAATGATGAACACAGGGATTTTACGTGGTTCGATCAAGGTGATCTACATCTACGGAGGTTCTATACACCTCAATTCACTCCACTAATCAACCAATTACAAGAATTATCCCGAAATCCAGAAAACCCCCAAATCACACCCTGATTTGAGCAGAAAACCCTAGAGATCTAACTCTCTTGATTGAGTCATGTTTACAGAGGGAAAATTACGTCTACTAGCTCGCAACTACAAGTGTTTACAATGTATATAAGTGTTGAAGCTCGAATCTGGAAGTTGAGGAAGTTGTAACCACTTTGACTCAAGCTATTCAAAAACTGCAGCGACGAAGCTTCTACAACGGTTTCTTATGCAACAGAATAAAAACCGTTGTTTTCAGCGGTTATAACTACCACAAGCCCGATTCTCCTTCTAACCTCTTTTCTGATTCTAGCTAAAACCCGGTTCTCTGATCCGGTTCCTTGCACTTCGAACCCGGTTCTGGAATCCTCAAAACCTCTACTTCATACCATAAGCACTTGATGATATTGAACTGATATCTACAATATAAGTATTTTGATTTTATAAAAGAAAAAGGAAAATACTTCATTACAGAATTTTTAAAATGGAAGTAAAGACATAAGAAGATTGACAAGAACTGACCAAAAATGGTATTCCATACAGTGATCCAACACTTGATGTAATACCTTAGTTCAAGTGTTTTTCTCCAAAATTTTAGAGAACATGTCACATAATTGCATGTTACCTATAGATCATCATCAGTAGAATCTTACAGGGTTAAGAAAATTAGAATTTGATGATGATTTAGGTAAAACAACTTGTGAACAAGGGATTGTACAGAATACCCATCGAGATCAAGCCCTAGCAAGAATCATCTTTAGTCAAATCCATCCTTCCAACAAGAATTATGTAATGAGTAACAAGAGTATAAAAGAAGACACAAACACAAGAACAACACTTATATACAAAAGGGTGCTGTAACACCCTATACAACACTTAAGAAATTAAATTAAATAATACACAAGCCAAGATATTTCCTTAGAAAGGAAAACCTCTCAAAATCTAATGATTTAGTAAAAATATCTGCAAGTTGTCTTTCAGTTGGTATATGTTCTATGTTCACAACATTCTTTTCAACCAAGTCCATTATGAAATGATGACGGATATAAATGTGTTTTGTGCGAGAGTGTTGTACTAGATTTTTTGTGATATCAATAGCACTAGCATTATCACAATACACCAAGAAACCATTACTGTTAAGACCAGGATCATCAAACATTTGTTGCATCCATAACAGTTGAGTACAACAACTCCCTAATGCAATGTATTATGACTCGGCAGTGGACAAAGAAACACAATTTACCTTTTACAATGCCATGACACCAAATTATTACCTAGGTAAAAACAACCTCTTGAGGTACTTTTTCTATCATCTACATCTCCAGCCCAATCAGCATCACAAAAACCTACCAAATTAGTGTTAGTGTCTTTAGAATACCAAATTCCTAATTTTGTGGTTCCACTCACGTATTTTATGATACGTTTTACAATATTTAAGTGGGTCACTTTAGGATCAGCTTGATAATGAGCACATACAGAGACACTATGACAAAAGTCTGGACGGTTAGCAGTCATGTATAAAAAACTTCTAATCATACTCCTATACAAGGTGTTCTTAACACCTTGTGAAACATTGTCTTTACAAATCTTGGTACAAGAACTCAAAGGAGTTTACATTGATTTAAAGTTCACCAAATTAAACTTGTTAACCAAACCCTTGTCATATTTTGATTGGCTAAAAAATGTTCCATTTTCATGTTGTTTTATTTGCAAACTAAGGAAGAAACTTAACTGACATACAAGACTCATTTCACATGTTGATCCAAAAACAATGTCATCCACATATATTTGGGCAATGGTGATATGTGAAGACCACTTCTTTATAAACAAAGTTTTATCAACATTGCCTCTTTGAAATCCTAGTGAAATGAGGAATTCAGTCAACCTATCATACCATGCCCTAGGTGCTTGTTTTAATCCATATAGAGCCTTCTTAAGTTTAAGCACATGATTAGTTTAATATGGATCAACAAACCCCTTGGGTTGCTCAACATAAGCTTCTTCATTCAAAATTTCATTTGAAAATGCACTTTCAACATCCATTTGATAGAGCTTTATATTGAGAAAGCATGAAGCAACTATTAAGAACCGGATGGACTCTAACCTACCAACAGGAGCAAAAGTCTCATCATAATCAAGACCTTCAACTTGTGTGTACCCTTGTACCACAAGTCGTGCCTTGTTACGAATCACTTTTCCTAGTTCATTTGTCTTGTTCTTGAATATCCATTTTGTACCAATAACATTCACACCATGAGGTCTAGGAACTAAATCTCAAACATCATTCCTAGTGAATTGATGAAGCTCTTCATGCATATCATGTAGAGCTTCATCTACATTTTTTGGTTCCAAATTGGATACAAATCATGTTTCATGTATTTGCATGAAAGTAGAAGATAGGCAAGCAAGTTTTACCATTTTTGAGTAGTCAGTTCTTTCCTTATGACGCGTACGAACTCGGTCATTTACATTGCCTATGATTTGAGAAGCTGGGTGCATCTTTCGGATTCTACCTGGTGGATCTCTTCTAACCATGAATTCATCTCCCACACCATTGTTTAAATATTATGTATCTTCTTAAGCTTCATGAGTAGGAGAGTTTGAATTTGTGGTATTCTAAACATTGTCACCTGGAGGTACTTCATCATCTTTAGCAACACCCTCAGTATTTTGAGATTGTTGTTCAACAAGGTCCAACACATCATCTTCAACTCTCTTCCCTGCAATATCAGTCAGATCATCAAACACAATGTTAACACTTTCTTGGATGGTTCTTGTTCGTAAGTTAAACACATGATATGCATGAATATTGATTGAATAACCTACGAACAACCCTTTGTCACTTCTGGAATCAAATTTATTTAGTTGATCACGATCATTCAGAATGTAACAAATGCATCCAAATACATGAAAATATGTAAGATTGGGTTTCTTACCCTTGAGTATTTCATAGGGTATCATAGTACTCCCTGATCTTAAATAGATGCGATTTGATATGTAACATGCAGTCTTGATGGTCTAAGCCCAAAATCTCTTTGACATGTTTTTAGCACACAACATAACCCTAGCCATTTCTTGTAAAAGTCTACTTTTCCTTTCGGCTATGCCGTTTTGTTGTGGTGTTTTAGGAGCTGAAAATTCTTGTATTATGCCCTTCTTTTGGCAAAATTCAGTGAAAGATACATTTTCAAACTCCTTTCCATGATCAATTCTAACTCTATCTGTCCACATACCATAAGAATTGTGAATTTGAACAGCATGAACTTTAAACACATCAAAAGTTTCAGATTTTTCTTTAAGAAAGAATACCCATGTAAATCTTGAAAAATCATCCACACAAACTAACACATATCTTTTTCCACCTAGACTATCCATTTCTATAGGTCCCATTAAATCCATATGAACAAGTTCAAAACAGTGTGTTGTAACATGATGTTGCAGTACCTTACGAGACACTTTAGTTTGTTTACCTTTTGCACATGAGTTGCAAACTTTATCAATCTTACAACAGAATTTTGGCAAACCTTTCACAACCTCCATTGAAGCAAGCCTTTGAAGCAGACAGTAGTTGATATGGCCCAGCTTTTGGTGCCACAGCTGACAGCTCAACTTCATCAATTTGTGCCTTGTGACATGTTATTCCTTCCTCAATAGAATAGCAATTGTTGGAGGCTCTTGTTCCTGTCTTGTACACTCATTTCCAACCGTCATATACACTACATAAATCTTTTTCAAACTTAACATGAAGATTTTCATCACAGAGTTGGCTTATGCTTATCAAGTTTGTCATAAGACCTTTCACATGCAAAACATTTTTCAGGTTAGGTAATCCCTTGACATCAAGAACACCCTTACCAGCAATTCTACCTTTGGCTCCCCCACCAAAAGTAACACTAGCAGCATCGAAAATCTTCATACTCTTTTAAAAACATTTTGGTGCTTGTCATATGCCTAGAGCAACCGCTATCAAAATACCATACCCCTCGAATATCAGCTATTAAGGAGGTATAGATCATGTTGCAGCAACTATTAGATAATTGCTCTGGAGGAGAAACGGTTTTAGGCCTAGTGCAGTGTGAGGTAGAGTGTTGCAACACAGACTGTGACACTCTAGAAAGTTTCTTACGAAGCAACTTTCTTTTTCTCCTAAAGCAATAAGGTCTTTTGTGACCAGGAGTAGCGCAATAGTCACACACTACTCCTCTATCATTATCATCAGACCTGGACCTTTTTTTTTTTTTTTTTTGAGAGTCATTGCTATCTTGTTCTTGGTAATTTATGACTTCACTACTAGTGATGGATAAATTACCAGTTTGTTCGGTTATGCTAGCAATGTCAAAATCATCTTTCAACATTTTAAGAGGAGTGTTCTCCAAGGATAGATTTTGAAACCTATTCATTTCTTTAATAAACACAGGAGTTTTGGATTCTTAAAAAAATTGATTGACAAGAACTTTGGGACGAATGATTATAGCCAATGCCAAATGATCCATGTTGTTGTGCTGAAAGAATTTCATTCAATTTTGAAGTACCAGAATTAAAATGATTCAAGCACTCAGTTTTCCTTTTAAGATCAAGAGTCACAGTTTCAAGATCTTTATCTTTGAGAGACAAAGATCTCTCCAAGTGAGAAATTTTTCTTTTGAGAAAATCATTTCCGGATCTAGCTTCATTTAACAATTTGACAGAAACCATAAGTTCTTGATGCATTTTTCTAAAAGCCACTAGAAGAAGTTCATACTCAGATGGCTGAGTTTGTGTCACACACGTCAGGTGTTTCAAGAGGTGTTTCAACACTTTGATTAACACTCGATTCATCAAGTGTTACCATGAGTGCTGAAACATTCGGTGAAGCACTGCCTCCTTCTCCCTCATCATCAGACAAATTCTCACTCAGTGTGACAACAAGATTTATTCCACGTTTCATAAGATTGTTAGCACATTGATTAGCATAATGTCCATAACCAGAACATGCACGACATTGAATGGACCTAGCATCTTTGGCAGAGTATCCTCCTTGATTTTGAAAATTAAAACTAGGAGTTTGAGGAGAATCATTTTTATTCACGGATTCCCCATAAGAATCTTTTCCAGGATTTTGATTTTCAAATCCTTAGCGACAGGATTAAAAATACCTTTTGAAACACTCTTCTTTTTATTTTTGGATAAAAATCTTTGATACTTCCTAGCCAAATATGCAATGGGATCATCAAGATTTTCATTCAACAGAATGCTATCACCTTTTGTGTTTGAACTAGACTCACCCAAATGAGAGGAAAAGCAATTACTTTGTTATTTCCACTCATTTGGTGTTGTTGATTTATGTTTAGTTCAAAGATTTGAAAAATACCAATCAACTCATCCAATGACATTTTGGATGTGTCTCTAGAATCTTCTAAGGGATAGACTTTTATATTGAAACGTTTGAGAAGAGTACGTAATACCTTTTTTACCAAATTTTCATTGCTAATTGGATCTCCAAGGGCATGAGACTCATTAGCAAGTTCACATAATTGGAATTGTATGAAGAGATAGTTTCTGACTCTTCCATTCTGAGTGTTTCAAAGCGTGTTGCTATCATCCTTAACTTTGAATTCCATACACACTCTGAGCCTTCACATTGCCTTTTAAAAATCTCCCAAGCTTCTTTAGCAATAGCACAATTTTAAATCATTCGAAACAAAGATGTATCAACAGCTCCAAAAATGGCATTAATTGCTTTAGAATTGTAACATGAGAGAGTAAACTCATCGTTCGTCTACTTAGCCTCAGATTTGAGTACAACATTACCATCTTCGTCTTCTTTGCGAGGCAGTGTCCAACCAACAACTATTGATCTCCATGCTCTTTCATCCAACGAATTGATGTAAGCCCTCATTTTTATCTTCCATATGGAATAATTCGTACCATGTAAAACGGGAGGCTGCATCAATGTTGTTCCAGGCACGTCCATGATTCCTTTTCTACTGCAGAATCTCACTTAGTAGCGTCAAGTGATCGCTCTAGTACCAATTGAAGGAATTTATGCACTGCCCATGAGAGTGTTACACTGAGTGTTGTAACACTAGGACGAACATACTCTATTTAAAGTTGAATTGCAGGTTGCATAAAACTAGAAAAAACAAATAGAGACGAGATAATTCAAACTCAAACAAAACAAAGCCTGAGCAATTTATCATCAATAACAGCGGAATTGGGTTTTATACAATGCTTTCAAAACCTAAATTCGATCATACAATAAACGATCAAATTTACACTCAAACTAAGTCAACAAGTAAAGTTATCCTCTTTTTGAGAGAAGAATCACAAAAGTTCTCACAACGAAAAGTGTGAGATGTATGAAGATGCTAGTCTTCAACTTTTGGTGCGAAAATGACTTGCAGATTTCTGATCTTTACACTTCGGTTTTACTCTCATATTTTCCACACCTTGATCTTCTTCTTGTTGCCTATAAATAGTCCTTGAAGAATGGCAGTTATAACCTGCAAAATAAGATTTAAAAATTAAAAAAAAAAAAAAAAAGGACTGCTAATCTTCCAAGAGAAGACTTTCGGTTTGAATAAGTTTCACAAGCAGTTATACATTTAAAACCAAACTTATCCGAATACACAACACATACCATAAGCATAGAATGAACATACAAGGGCAGTAAGGTAAAATACAAGGAAGAGTAGAATATGTTTCTCAGGGTGTTTCAACATAGGGTGAAATACTGAATCTAGAACATTGGAAGAAACACATGTTCTGACACATTCTTATGAATATCAATATATTTTATTATATTAAAATTATATAAATATATATAAAAATATTATTTATTCATTTATATTTACAAATCGAGTATCGCACGGGGATACTACTAGTTAATGAGAGTGAAACATACATTGACTGAGGGTAAATTTATCAAGTTATTTAATTCTTAATTCTTCCCTTTCATCCTAAAACAGATGGAATATAAGTTAACACTTTTATTATCTTATTGTTTATGAAAGACTATAAAAAATAAATTTTTTATTTTGACTAACAAATTCAGCGTTCAAACAGTACTTTTGGTATGATTTTAATTGTTTGAGGATTTGTTCGGGGTTCACTTTCCTCATTCCATTGAAGAAATATGCTTGCAGAAACTTACATAAATTTAAAATAACTTTATGGATTTGGTTGTTTTCATGTGGCATGTGGTACATATGGATTTTTTTATTTTTTTGTTTAAATGATATGATTTATTTGTTTAAAATATTTCGAAAAAATCGGTAAAAATGCCCCTTAAGTTTGTCATAATTAAGAAAATGTCTTTTAAGTTTGACACTTTTTTAAAATACCCTCTGAGTTACAAAAAAAATTGATAAAAATGCCCAGACACCGACTACTACCTGATACCCAGCCGGTGATGGGCTAACGTGATATTAATTTTTTTTTTAAAAAAAAATGGTAAAATTACCCCTTAAGTTTGCCATAATTAAGAAAATATCCTTTAAGTTATCCAGCCGGTAACGGGCTGATGTGGCATTAATTTGTTTTTAAGGCTGTTGTGATTTTTTATATTATTATTATGTGGCATTAATATTTTTTTTTTCTTTTGTCTTTGTTATTATTCTTTTCTTTTAAATTATAAATTTGGATGACAAAAATGAAATATTGATACACAATTTTTAAAATTAAACTATACATAAAACATAAATTGATATATTTATTTTAAATCAATTAATTATTTAAAACATATGAAAATTATTTGAAAATCTAAAAACTAATTTTATAGATTAGGAAAAATTTATAGAAAACTTAAAAAAAATCTAAAAATAAAACCTCACCCCCTCTCGCCCCACCCTATATTTTCATCAAGATATTTGGTTTTTTCTCTTTCAGGTCTTTAAAAAGAAATGTGAAAATTTAAAGAAAAAAATGTTAAATTAAGTTTTTTTTTTTTTTTTTTTTTTAAAACAACTTTTTAGTTCTTCCCTGTTCTTAAAAAGAACAATTTCAGTTGCTTGTTCTGAAAATAACACAGTACTCCTCCACCGCAAATCTGCAACTCCTCCGGCCAACCTTGTGTCGCCGCTACCGTCCGCTCATTCGTCATTTCGACTTCCGATCCAGATAATTGTTGACATTCAATTTCTTACCTTAGCCTTCAAACGACCAGATCTGAAACCGTGGTGCTCCGACCATTCGAATTACCATACACCCATTTTATTTTGAATGCCGACAACCATGGTGGTCTGTCGACAATCTCATCGTTCCGAATTGGGCTTGAGGCTTACTTTTGTTTCAATTTGGGAGATTTGAAATGGCTGATAGAGTAGTCGGATAATTAGTTGGGTACAAAAATAGACAGTGGTTTCGGAGGCAACCATAGCGATATGAGGGAGAAGAAGATATTGGTTGGGAGGCGTGAGTGGTGGTTACTGTAGATTTTTTTAGATTATGAAAAATATTTTATGATTTCTAAAACTATTATCTATTTTTTAAAATATTTTTAAGATTTTTTTTTTAATTTTATCATATTCTGTAAATAAAAATTTTGATTTTTTATTTTTTTAATTTTTTTTAAAAATAAGTTACTATTACTTTTATAATATTCATAATTAAATATACATTTATTTCTATTAGATTTTTCTTTAATATATTTTGTAATCTAAATCAACACTTATAAGAAGAAAAATAAAACCACGCCACATCATATAAAAAAACCACATCAGTGTTTAAAAAAAAAAATTAATGCCACATCAACCAGTTACCGGCTGGGTAACACGTAGTAGCTGGTGACTGGGCATTTTTATCAATATTTTGTAACTTATGGGACGTTTTTAAAAAAATGTCAAACTTAAAGGATGTTTCTTAATTATGACAAACTTAAGGGGTAATTTTACCAATTTTCCCAAAAAGTTAATGTCAAGTCAGCCCGCCACCGGCTGAGTAATAGGTAGTAGCCGGCGACGGGGCATTTTTATCAAATTTATATAACTTCGTGATATTTTAAAAAAGTGTCAAACTTAAAGGATATTTTCTTAATTATGGCAAACTTAAGGGGCCATTTTACTAATTTTTTCAAATATTTCTTCCAGCGACTTAGTCTATATTATTTCTGGTACAATTTGATACTTTTGTTTTCATTATCTTCGGAATACAATAAAAGTTATAAAAGTATTACACAGTGTTTGTGAAAGTTTTTAATTTTTTTAATTAATTTTTTATTTTAATTAATGGAACAAGTCGTTGGACCGTACCAAATTAATTGTATATAAATATATACTTAACCTTAGTTTACAACTCTAACTAGGAGTGGCAAGTAAGGGTCGATCCCACAAGGAACGGTAGAACAATTTTGCTTTATTGTATTAAACTATTATGATCAAGAAATATAATGTAAATAAGCTAGAAAAACAATAAAGAAGTGGGGGGATTTTAATGAATTAACAACTAACACCTAAATTTATATTAAGCAAACTAAATAACAATTACTCTAAGAATACATAGCAAATTTAACAATTCAAATAAACAAAGACAAATAGAATGATTTTTTTTTTTTCGGTTTTTGGTTTTCAAATAATAAAACGATTCACCCTTGATCATGTTTCACCTTGGTCTTGGACGATTTATGCAACTATTGTTAATATCCAATTAGTTAGCCTTAGATATCCTACTCCAAGATTGATAACGAGCTCTACCAATCATGTTGTCTCTTAAGTATGATTAATCAAAATAAGCTCTTCAATTAATCCTACTCAACTTATCAAATCCTAAAACAAGCTCTTTAAGAATTAATAGTCGAGTGCATTAAGATTTAAGACAACGGAGTAGATTCGACATAAAACTCGTAATTTCGGTTCTAGTGGTCAAACTCTATGTTATCCCTAATAAAATAAATCTATTGTTTGCTACACGGGAATCGAAAATCCTACAATTACGGATAGTAATTTCCTATTCTAGCAACACACAAATAAATATCCAAATGGGTGATCAAACAACAATTCAATTCATAAGTGTGAACCAACAATCCCAAATAACATAGAACATTCACAAGGCATAATCCAATCGGTAATATTAACCGCAATAATCACATAAATGTCTTAAACTCAAGGTTCAACTAAGGATCAAGAGTGAATTCTAGGGTGCTAGCCACCCATTACAACTATTACAAAGATAAAATAACAGAAAATTAAAGAAAACATGAAAATAAGATAGAAAGAACCAAAGGTTATGGTTGAAGATCAAGATCTTCAACCCCCTTCCATTCCCTTGCTTCCAATGGAGAATAGTGGATGAATATGTGGGGGGGTTGGGTTCTAGGTTAGGTCAAAATTGAATGGGATGATATATATATAAGGGTAGAAAGTGCTAATAAAAAATAGGCAAAATCGCATTTCGAATTTTAAAACAGGGTAAGGAATCTCGACCGAGATGCAAGTGTGTCTCGGCCGAGACGTGAAAGAAAGTTGGTCCGAAGGCTGATCTTGGCCGAGATTCAACTTGCATCTCGGCCGAGACGTGAAAAGGAGAAATTGGGCTGGCTAGGGCTTGACTCATCTCGGCCAAGATTGCATTACGTCTCGGCCGAGATCTTGGTCCTTTGAAAATCCTGAAATCTCTGGAGGCTCATCTCGGCCGAGATGCATTTCTTGTCTCGGCCGAGATCTTCAGTTCTGCAAATTCTTCATGTTTGCCTTGGAGACTCATCTCGGCCGAGTTCTCCATCCTGTCTTGGCCGAGATCTTCAGTTTGCCCCTTCCTTTTGTTGCCTCGATCGACCCACCGACTTGTGATCGTTTGACTTTCTTTTTTCGATCCTTTTCACCTGTCTTAACATAGAAATAGCAAAAATGCGTCAAATTGCCCAATGAGAAATAAACGCACAAAACACACGTGAATATGCACACAAAAGTCCGTAAAAAGACACTTAAATTGACCTAAAAGTGTGTGCACTACCACGTGTACCAATGGTAAAACGATATTTCTTGTAAGGTTTTTTAATTGTTCATTTAGATTCTTAGGGTCTAAGTTTATTTTACTTATTCCTTTGAGAACTTATGTTTGTGGAAACTTATATAAATTTATAATTAATTTTTAGATTTGGTTGTTTGCATGGTTCATATGTTATTCATTTACTTTGAAATAATGTAATTTTTCACTTCAAATTTATTTCTTGTGGTTAGGTAGCCTATATTGTTCTAGAATTTGGATCCTTTACATTTCTTTGTGTGAATTCCTTGTAAAGTTTGGAGAGAGAGAAAGACACACAAGAAAAAAAAACAAAATACTCCCTCTGTTTCAAATTAATTGACGTTTTAGAAAGAAAGGAAAGAATTAAGAATGAAATTTATTGACAGATATACCCTCACTTAATATTTTTTATCTCTTCTATGAATCCCTAAAATTTAGCATCTTTAAATAATTATCGTCCTTCTTCTCTCTCAAGATTTCATCTTCTCTTTCAAGACTGCAAAACTGTTAACGATGTTGGGTTTTCTTTGCGTGTGGACGGCAAAACGTCAAAATTGACAGGCGGAGCTACCTACCCCATCACGTTTGGCGTATCACTTTTCTTCTTTACGGCTCCACATACCGTTTATAAACCCCTTCATCTGTCTCTCTATTTTGCCCTCTTTATATTTGGGCGAAGCGATTTTGGTTTGGAGGAGGTAGGAGAGAATTGTTTTGATGAGAACGATGATGTTGGAGATGAAGATGAGGGGTTTATGGATCCAAGGAGTGTTGTGGTGGGCGTGGGGAGTGAGGTCGATGTGAATTACTTTAGCAGAAATAAAGCAGAAAGATGGTGCTTATAGAGACTATAAATAAGGCGTATACAGACTTGCTTGATATCAGAAGATTGAATCAGCAACCAAAGTAAGAGAAAAAAAAAAAAAAGCTGAATTTACATTCCACCGCACCGCAGATGAGTAACAGGTGAGATGAGAGCAGTGTGACGGAGGTGATGAAAGACCAGGTGAGATGAGAGGCAGAGGTGGAAGGATTTATTTAAGATTTTTATTTGATATAAAAATAAAAATTAATTAAGGACAAGTTGTTGAAACTGAGAGCCAAGAAGAATTATTTGTAGCGATTCTCAAACCCGCCATTAAAGAGGTTGCATCCTTTTCTTCTTTTTGTTCTCTTTTTCATCCCTCTCCAAATTCAATTTTTTTTGGAATTTTCAGCTCTCTAATTTAAATTTGCCTCCCGAAAATTCAAATTTGAATTTGTCTCTCTCCCAAATTCATATTTGGAGCCAAAATGAAAAAGAATAAAAAATCTATATACCGCTATTTATTTTTTATAAAGAGATAATCTACAACTAAAAAAAATAAACATATCTATGGCTAATGATAATGATAATTCAAATGGAATCAAGGAAAAAGAGTTTCCTGATCTGGAGATCAATGGTTCTATATCAGTGGAGATCGAGAGCGAGAATGATGTGGAGATTAATGGTTCCACAATTTTTTTTTTATGCAATTTAAATTGTAGAATAAAGGAGGGAGAGGGAAAGAAAGCGCGATAATGAAAAAAAAAAGGAATTTTTTTTATTCAATTTAATTGTGGAATGAAAAAAAAAAAAAAGAGGGAAGAAAGCGTTGAAAAAGGAGGGAGGGGAAGAAGGCACTATAATGAGCGGGAATATTTTAGGGGATAAAGATTTGATCAAATAAAAATATTATAGCGGGAATATTTTAGGGGATAAAGATTTGATCAAATAAAAATATCTCTGATAGATTTAAAAGTAGAGATTTTTAAGGATGGAGTGCAGGGAGAATACTGGGAGAATTAGTGAAAAATATGTAAAACGTCAATTAATATGAAAAGAAGAAAACATCCTAAAACATCAATTAAAATGAAACGGAGGGAGTATTTAATACGAGATTTAAACATTTTTTGTTATCATGTATCACGCTCTCTCCTAACTTCACGAGAAGTTCACATAAAGGAAATTTAAAGGATCCATATCCATTATTTTGTGTTTAATTTTATGCACAGACCTTCTTATGTACAACATGTTGGACTATCTGACTCGGTCCTAATTAGTGTTATCAATTCTAAAAGTATGACTTTTTTTGCTAAAATTGTCATTTATTAGCCAATGTTGTTACTTTTTTAATTAAAAGTAACCCTTTATTTGTACTTTTATAAAAAAGTTTAATGCATTTGACGAATTAAGATCAACCTTTGGTCAATTGAGTGATACCATATTGACCCATCCCGCACGATCTTAAAAGATGCGCTAAATAAAAAAAATGAAAATTTTGACATCCACTTCCAACATCGAGTAACTCCCAAGTCCCAACGATTATAATTTTTCAAGAAAATGTACTTTGTTGTCATAGGTATTATTTAAAAGTAGATGATTGGATATGAGTACGAGAGTTATAAATGATATACATGTGTATAAACTTGATGGTGAAAATTTATATAGAACTTGATAAGAACCATTAAGCTAAAAAACACAATAACTATAAATTTTCACAAAAAAAAAAAAAAAAAAAAATAGGTTTTACTAAATATTATTACAATTTCTAGAAAAATATTACTATTGAAAGTAAAAGTAATATATAGTTTTCTCATAAATGTAATATTTTTTCTAAAAACATATAACTTTTTTCTGAAAGTACTATTTTTAAAGTAATTCAACTAAATAATAGTTGAATACAATTTTTGAGTTATAGATAAGAAACTCATATAAACCTTGATATTAAAGATTTATATAAGATCTATAAGAACTCATAATTTATTTAAAAAAGCACATGAATTATTAAATTTTGTAAAAAAAAATATACCATTTTTCTGACAATTACGTTTCCTAAAAAAAGTATCATTAATTATAACCTGTATTTTTTATACATATCTTTCTCTTAATTGATTGAACATTAGAAATATGCTTGGGTCAATTTGACCCGTTGTTCATTAGAAAATACATGCATACATGGTACATAATCCTTACTCTAATGTAATAACTCATTGTTTTTTTTAATACCAACACTTGAATTGTTCTCATTAAGAAGATTGTTCCGATTATATTATGGATGGAGAAAACATGTTAAAAGGAGATATCTCATTTAAAGCAAAAGTACAAACTTGGCGATACGTTTTTACGTTTTAGAAACAAATATTGCAATATAAATGTAAAATTAAAGATCGTGAAATGATGATTAATTTCATATTTCTTTCGTTACAAACAAAACATAACACGAAAAAGTTATCAACGTTGAAATTTTTTAAAAAAATCATGATTTTTTTTTTTCTGATTGCCATTTATGAATTTTTGCTACTACACTAGAAACCTGGCAGACATGCATTCATTTGGGGTCATGGGTCAGCCTCGCGTGTGAACGTGAACAATCAACTTTGTATGTGTTGGTTACACAAGACATATTTTTAACTTTTGATTTAGCTTGACAAATTTAGAAGTACCATTGAGCGCATTCTATTTAAAAGCGGTTCTCCTTTTATGTATTGTGCACTTATTTTATTTTTAGAGTTATTAATTAGAGAAAAAAGAGTTCCAATTGATAATGTTTGTTTGTTGTTTAAGAATGATGTTGTAATTGCAAGTGTAGTGTCATGTGAGTAGGAAGAAAAATCGTTAACGGTTAAAGTAATAAGTGGTGGGAGAAAGAAAAAGAAATGAGAAGTGTTGTAGATTAGGCAAAGAAGATGCATACAGGAAACTCGATATGCTATTTTAGGAAATACTATTCAATTCCAAGCTTCTTATTACGCACATCACACCCTATCATTTATGATCAGACATATATTTGGTTTGCACGAAACTTTTCTCCCCAATAATTTAGAATAAGTAACAATAACAATTATTATTATCAATTTTCAATCCAACCTGTCCCCTCTATATTGCTTAGATTTTAATGATATGGGTTCAATTTTTGAATCATCTTACCCATCTTGTATTTCAAGTTTTAATCCAATAATAAAAATATTATAATTATAATTATGAAAAGAAAAATCGTTTTCCAAGTCATCAGGACTTAGCCGACCAACTATGGAACACACTTGTCCATCATAAGACGATATCCCTGTACTTCAATACTGATTTGTAAAATAATTCATCCAAGATAAATCATTTTTTATGTAATAAGCATGCATGTTTATTATAATTTTCTTAATGATACATTAAATTCTCTTATCATCTTTCCACCATGAGAACATTGGAAAGTGAATTTTGTATTGTTTATTTGAAGATATTTTGTCCATTTACTTTTTGTTTAGTCTAGAGTTTATATATTCTATAGGGTTGGTGCTCCTTCATTGAATATGTGAGAGATTGAGAGTTGACCTTCTCTTAATATAGTGATATTCAGTATCAGATATGTGCTTTTAAAGTAAATTTCATTTTCTTTTATTACTTTTGCAATGGGTTATGACCCCATAAATGGAATTCATATACAAGCTGTTATGTATGAAGATGGTGCATTACAAGTTATAAATCTACATGCTTAATTCATATTGTATAATGTGGTATAGCCTATAAGAATTAAGATACGCTTTCAATTCCAACGTTTATCGCAGTTCCTTTTAGTTCTCTAGGTCTACCATTCCATATTATGGCGACTAAACTCTAGGTTCAATCGTGTCTTTCGCAATGTTGTCTTGGACAAAAGTGCTACCGACAATTACAACCGCTTCGGTAGAACTTATCTTCAAAACATGACTTTTAGGAACATCACAATGCCCACGCGCTAAGAACGCCACCTGTTGTCTCACATAGCCCACTTGTTTTCTCCTCTGCGCTTATTCTGATACTAATTGTTAAAACTCTTTAGGTAACAATGCTTAATTTAGACAAGGTCTCTCTATTCCAGGTCATTGAGATATAACATGTGGCATGGGGCTTGTAGGAAGATAAACTCACATTGCGTGCTAATCTCACGTAGTGACACACTTTAGGAGATGATTTATCTTGTGCTATGTAATATGTTGACTTATTAATATTGTGTTTGACTTACTAATATTGTGGAGCACCACAACTTCAATTATTTACAATTTATAACCACATACAGAAAATATATTCATAGTTTTGTATTTCTATTGTAGTACAAGCTTTTTTAATAAAAAATCTAAAATAAACTGTGCGGCCATGCCTCCATGTGCATTCGATGTTTAATCATGCCCACTATTTTTCTTGGTTTTTTTCTTTTCAAAATTTCGCCTCATCTTTTCCCTGATTTAAGGAATAACGGATTTCTTCACTAACAATAATATATTATAGTATATTATTTATACGACAATCTTTAAAAAGAAACAAGAAAGAATTAAGCTAAAACAATTGTCTGTGCTGACCAATGCAGCTGACTGGGCACCACCTATTTCAATATTTTATAATCATTTTATTAATGTATGTATATCGATAAACACAGGACTTTTGGTTAAAAAAAAAAGAAAACAAATATTGGTATTCTGATAGGTAGAGGACAAGTTGGAGTTGGTCTTGGTTCTCAAGAAAGGGCAAAAAAGGGGGCCCTCTTTCTCTTTTTTTATTTAAATAAAAAAAATAAAATTGTGGAAGTGGGTCGTTTTTGTTGAAGGTCCTACTCTACTTCCCACTTGTTCATCTTTGCTGTCTGTGCAGCTGCATATGCCTCTTTTTCCAAACTCACCAATTACACTCTTTCCCCTTATTTTTTTACGAGTATTTCTGTATCCCACCTCCTTGTTTCTCTATCTTCACACAATTCAAGATAGTAACTAATACACTGTCCTCCATTTGACCCTCTCTCTCACTTTCAAGTTCTGTTGAATTCGTAATCTGGAGATTAGAAAAGGGCAGTCTTTATTTAGTTATAGGCCACCTCTCCTAATGTACATATATGGCAATTGTTGGCTTTCGCATGGAAGGGTAGAACTCTGATAATTAGTGCAATATTCATTTATTGGTTGAGGAAGGTGTATTCTATATGCTTGTGGATACTGTATATTTTTAGCAAGAACTGAACTTTAGTGGTGTGTGTGGATATTGTTTCCAATTCTTGGAGATTGAGCAAAAGGTGTTTATTGAGGGAGTCAATATTTGCATCTTTTTCTTTTTTCTTCTTGTGATTGTTGATTGAGATTCTTCATGCTTGGATTAAAAATATGGAAAGATTTATGTACAGGCTATTGTCTCTTTAGCATTGACTATTTTAGGTTAAGGGGATAAGAAATGAAAAATCTCCTAAAGAAGCTTCATATAGGGTCCAACCAGTCTGAAGATTCAGAAGTTTCTTCTTCATCATCAAAAGGAAGTGAGAAATTGTCCCAATCTAGGTCAGAGCATAAGCCCTTTTCGGCGATTTCAGGATGGTTGAATTCTGTCACAAATAGGAGCAATCCTAGTTCAAGAGGAGAGAGAATGGAAGCAAGAGGAGAGAGAATGGATCCTTGTGATTCTGTGGGGAGCAGCAGCTTGGATGCTGCATTGGATGCGGTGAGGGGTGATTCAGGGTCTGGCAATTCGAGGGAGAATGATATAGAGGAGGAGTATCAGATTCAATTGGCTTTGGAATTGAGTGCAAAGGAGGACCCTGAGGCTGTTCAAATTGAAGCTGTGAAGCAGATTAGTTTAGGCTCGTGTCCTCCGGAGAATACTCCTGCTGAGGTTGTGGCTTACAGATATTGGGTATGTTCTTGTTCCAGGTTTTACTTTTTTTTATTTATATTTTGTGTTGAGCATTTGTACCTATTGGCATCACGAATGGCATTGGCCTGTGTCTTAGTTCTCATGTATTTTGTGGTCAAACACAAAGAGTTGAATTATTATATATATATTTAAAATTTCTACCTTTTAAAAACTAGAATTAGATGAATAGTAAGGGAATTGAATATTTAATTTACTGCTGGAAGATTTCTTTCTTTGTTCTTTTTTGTTAAAAAATTAAGTTGATAAATTAGGCAAAATAAAACCAAGATTGTATCTTTATCAACTCATGAAGATAGAAACCTATTTTGCTTTAGTTTCTTAGCTAACTTTATTGTGGTTAGGTGATGAAAAAGAAAACATAACCTGAAACTGAAATTGACATCTCAATCAGATTAGGAATTTCTCGACAGATATTGAATCTAAGATGACTCCTGACACAGGGTATTGATAAATGTCCTATCCACTACCTGAGAACAAATGAAAAACGAAAAGTAGGTGAATACTAACTTATAAAAACTAAGAGCACTTCTGATTTTGTATTGAATCCAGCATCTGCTTAATGACAATTGAAAAGTTGCATAGAACTAAGATAATTGTAATGGAACTCAGGAAACATGAAAATATCGGAAAAATACATTTGGAACTTCTGGGAAGTAAAATTATCTGAGCCATTTCCTTCCAAAATTAACGTAAGCAGTTCATTTATTTTATTTGAATCAATCGGTGGTTACCTAAGAATAATATAACCTTCCTCTCTCTTTGTTTTGCTTTTCTTAGTTTCCCTATGTAGAAGTAATGAAGGGACTGAATATATGTGCTATGTCATAAGCAGGAAATCGATCTGAGAGAATATGGTTTCAAAGCCAGTAGTGGAATAGCAATCTTTACAAGTATATTATTCATGTATTTTCTTGTGCATCAATTTTCGAAGAATGTATGATTTAAGCCACATTGTTTACAAAACCTTTATTTTTTTTTTCTGTTCATTGAGATGCTGCTTTGAACTTTCACCGAGTATTACGATAGATTGTTTCTGTATTTTGCATTGTTTCTCACTTCTAAAGAAAATATTTTCTGCCTCGCATTGATGATCTTTCCTATTGTTTTTTCATATGCATGGTCCTCTATCCTTTCCTTTCTAACATATCTCATATTCTAGATTTATCCATGCTTCACAGAATTACAATGCTCTAAGCTACGATGACAAGATTCTGGACGGTTTCTATGATCTTTACGGCATCTTGACCGACTCCACGTCATCTCGAATGCCTTCTCTTGTTGATTTGCAAGGCACACCTGTATCTGATGATATTAGTTGGGAAGCCATTCTTGTGAATAGAGAAGCCGACACCAAGTTGTTGAAACTCGAGAGGAAAGCCTTGGAAATGGGTTTCAAATTAAGGTCTCATTCTGTTAATTCTGTAACCCATGACGTCGTGCAAAAGCTTGCTACTTTAGTTTCTGACCACATGGGTGGCCCAGTTGGTGACCCTGACAGCATGCTGATAGCGTGGAGAAATCTCCGCCACACTTTGAAGACAAACCAACGGAGCATGGTTTTGCCTATTGGGTCTCTGACAGTCGGACTGGCTCGTCATCGGGCATTGCTATTCAAGGTATCGATGCTTTTTGTTATTCAGTATTTATGACATATATACATGTTTATATGTATCCATGCATGTGCGGTATGTACGTATCCATTAATTTTTTTACGGCATGCTTGTGCAGGTTTTGGCTGATAGTTTGGACATCCCTTGCCGATTGGTCAAAGGACAGCAGTTTACTGGTGCTGATGATGTGGCTATGAACTTTGTGAGAATTGATGGTGGAAGGTATGCTATTAGTCATAACCTCTGTCTTTATGTGAGCCAAACTTCCTTTTTATTAGCAAGATTGCAATATAGATTCCGTTATATGGTCCCATATTCAATGTTTAATTGAAGTAAATCAACAGACTATATGCTCTGAATTTTTTATAGGTCTTGTACTATTGACATTAAAAATTTAACCTTGCTGCTCATTTGTTTATATGATTCTTTAATCTTGCAAATTAGAGTCAATGAAAGATGCTTAAGTTTTTCTTATATGGTCCAGGGAATACATTGTGGATTTGATGGCAGATCCTGGTACGCTCATTCCATCTGATGCAGCAGGGGCAGATGATGAACACATAAGTGAAGGCCCATCTAATATGGATTCATCAGTTGTTGAAGACACATCAATGTTAAGTAGAGTGGTTGAAAGGCCTGTATTTAGGGATAGTGTTGATGTTGGACGCGAGCTATCATCAAAGGCTCCAGGAGAATATAAACAGTATGCAATGGAAGTTTCTAGCAGGCCCAATCATCCTTCGCACGGACGGTCACCTTCATGGACAGAAGGTGTTAGCTCACCAGCTGCCCGAAAAAAGAAAGTGAAGGATGTGTCAAAATACATGATTAAGGCTGCCCAAGAGAATCCACAGTTAGCCCAGAAGCTCCATGATGTTCTACTGGAAAGCGGTGTCGTTGCACCTCCAAACTTGTTCACTGAGATGTACGCCGACCAGTTAGATATGCCTCTGCCAGATGTCAAGTCCCCAACAGAAGAAAAGGGAAAGAAAGGATCTGATGACAAGTTTAAGAAAAAGGGACTCGAGAATCTTGATCGATCTTTTCTCCCTCCATTGCCGTTTCATCCTAGAGGAAATGTTGTTGATAAGGAAGATATCGAACATGTTTCTTCGGGTTCTGAAGCGAGTCCCGTGAAATACAAACAAAATGTTCCCGTTGCAGCGGCGGCGGCAGCCGCCGCTGCCGTTGTCGCCTCTTCGATGGTGGTTGCTGCTGCTAAAGCAAACAGTGATCCACAACTTCAACTTCCAGTGGCGGCCGCAGCGACGGCTACAGCTGCAGCTGTGGTGGCAACAACCGCTGCTGTTACTAAGCAGTACGAGGCCTTGGAATCTGCTGCTCATTCACCGGATAGTCCTGGTGGTCTTTTAAGTATGGCGGTATGTGCCAGAAGTGACGGGGAAGCAGATGTTGCGGTTTACGAGAGAGGTAGCGGTGAGAGAGAACATGGAGCAAGTTCAGAAGCTGAGAGAATATCGGATAGGTCGACTGAGAATGAGAGTACGAGATCTGACTCGGCGCTTGATGATGTGGCGGATTGTGAAATCCCTTGGGAGGATATCGCCTTGGGTGAGCGTATCGGGCTTGGTACTAATTCTGGATTATATTCAGCTGACAGTTATTATTTCGACATATGGTTGATTTTAACTCAGAGAAATGAATATTATGTTTATTACCTCTGTTGCAGGATCTTATGGCGAGGTATATCGTGGCGATTGGCATGGAACTGTGAGTTTGTTATGCTTGCTTTTACAATGGTGCTATTTAAATTTTTTGAGTACAAATGAAAGTCAGGTTATATGAATTATGTATCCTACATGATACTGTACTTTTTTTTTTTCTCATGTCTGTTTCCTGCGGAATATATAATCCATCATCTGTCCCATATATATAGGCTGATTGACTTTTTCACAAGGATTAAGAAAGTCGTTGGAAAAGACGATAAACAAATCAATTTTCTAATATGCCCATATTTAATGAGTGTTATACTGTCCAAATGCCATACATAATAGAGATATATTAGTAAATGAGCTAAATAAATACTACTACTTATAGAAATTGGACTATATATTTGGGATATCCAAAAAAGGACTACTTGCCTGTGACGGGGGAGTAAAATGAAGAACTCTTGATAACTTTCACGTTTTGAAAATTAAGTTGCATCTGAGAAGTTTGAAATGTTTACTTTTCATTTTTCCTCATACAAAATATATGAAAAAGTTTTAGTGGGTAAGAACGATAAAAAATGTTACGGTATAAAGATACTTCCTTGTGGAATTATTTCGTTTTCAAAATGATTAGTTTTGGTTTTGTGTCTTCGTATGTGCTACATTTTGTGGTCTACGAGTCGTCTTTTGTGGGTTTTGATCTTAGAAGAGGGTGTTTGCACACACACAACATTTTGTGGATTTCTCATCCCTCCTGTTTTAACTGCAATATAATTTTTGTTCCTTATCAACAAAAAAAAAAGAAAAAAAAGAAGAGGGTGTTTACATGTTGATCCAAATTGTAGGAAGTTGCTGTCAAAAAGTTTCTTGACCAGGATATAACTGGTGAATCTCTCGAGGAATTCAGAAGTGAGGTAATCATCCTATCACTTCAATGGCCTCACTTGTTCAAGGATTTAAAATTAATATATAATTTTGGTTGATTTTAGTAAGCTGCCCTCCTAATTCAGATTATTTTGCATCAGTTCTCCTAAACACCCGTTTCCACAATATCGATTCCTCTTCCGGAATGGTTTTAGAATCTAAATATGTTAAAGACACTTCACAAAACTCACAATTGGAACATTTGGCAGCCTAGAGTGATTAAAGGTTGTTTGACCCAAGATTTGTAGCCGTTGCAGTTGGCATTTACTATCTTGAAACTTGAGTAGAATTCAAATTACTTTCATACTTGATCTGTTATACATATAACAGAACATTCTCGAATTTCTTCATTTTTTATTGTAAGATTTTATTTTTGTGTTTTTTTTTTGAATTATTATTCTTGTTCTGACATGCATAAGATTATCTTTTACATCTTCACAAGGTCCGAATCATGAAAAGAGTCAGACATCCAAATGTAGTCCTTTTTATGGGAGCCGTCACTCGTCCTCCAAATCTCTCGATTATTACAGAGTTCCTTCCGAGGTATGCTTTGAATTTCCACACTTTGAAGATTCATTACATGTGGTGGGACTTTCATAATAGGGGAATTAGTTCTCTAAGTTTTTCTGTTGTTTCATTCATCAAATAATTCGCAGCATGAATTGGATAAATTTGGCTTATATGTTTTTTTACATCCAGAGGTAGCTTGTACAGACTAATTCATCGCCCAAACAATCAACTAGATGAGCGTAGACGCTTGAGGATGGCTCTTGATGCAGTACGTCACTTATGTCCCTCGTCTTCATAATTCTTTTATCAGCATCCAACATAGGGCTGGTGATCTGACCTGATATACAAATTTATCACAGGCTAGAGGAATGAATTATTTGCATAATTGCACTCCCGTGATAGTTCATCGAGATTTGAAGTCCCCAAACCTTCTCGTTGATAAGAACTGGGTTGTCAAGGTGATGTTCGTATAACTAAAAGAAGATGACCTTATCCAGTATTGTTAATTGCGATAATGTTATTTTATTTTCAGGTCTGTGATTTTGGATTATCAAGAATGAAGCACAGCACATTTCTTTCTTCGCGGTCCACCGCTGGGACGGTAAGCTGGTCCCACCCTCTATGGTGATCTCTTTGGTTACATTTAATAACTGTTTCAGGTGTTCCTATTCGTTGCCTTTTCTTTTTTTGTTAATATTAATATAGATATGTGTTGGAATACTGGTTGCTTTTCTTGGTCCTCTTGGTCTTTTCATCTCCTTCCCAGTTGGGTATATTTATGTTAAACCCTTTCCGTCATAAAAGAGCATGAAAATCCAATCATGCAACGAGCTAATTTTTGTTACGTCACTGTATTATCAGCCATTTTGTAGAAGATAAGCTCAATTGCTGTTGGTCATATTACTACTCTCAGGCCTTTGGAGATGTTTGATTGCCAAGTTTCGCCCTCAGATAAGGTCGTTTGCTGTCATCTGTGGTTCAAAGATAAATTCAAATTTTCTGTGTCTATATCTGTTCTAGGAAAAGATTAGTTTTGCTTCTTTGTGCCTAAATACTTCCTCCGTCCTGCAAAAAGAGTTAATTTCCCGCACAAGTACCACCTTTTTAGCTAATTTGATGAAGGTACACCCTATTCAAAACTATAAATTCAATTTATACAATTTTTAATATTGTTGATTTTACTTATTCAACCATATGTAACGTATTCCTGAAATTGAAAATTTTAAATATACGAGATATTGACTTTGGAAACCGATTTGGGACAAGAACTGATTTTGAAATAGGGTTCTTTTAATTGGACGGTGGGAGTATTTAATAGCAGCAGCTGACTACAGGTTGGAGATTCATTAATTTATAAGTTTTGGTTGATCTCAGTTTGAGACTAAAAATAGTTAAGATAGTGGCCTAATTGCCAAAAAATATTTGGAATCTGTGTTTTAGTAGATACCTTCATGCTATGGTAAGGGTGGAACAGCATGACATGTGTGGCTTAGTACAAAGATTCTGCTCGTTGTTTCATCCTCGGCTGAGTCAACTGAGCTTTAGGCCCCATAGTTTCTATTTGAAGTTGGAAGTCAACTTACACTTTTTTATTTTGACCGATCCTTCAGGCGGAGTGGATGGCGCCGGAAGTTCTGAGAAATGAGCCATCCAATGAGAAGTATGTGCTCATTAATTCATACAATATTCATTAAAAAAAAAAATGACGTTAATTTGTAGTAACTTATTGTTGTTGATGTAAATCCAGATGTGATGTTTATAGCTACGGTGTGATACTGTGGGAGCTGTGTACTCTGAGGCAACCTTGGGGAGGAATGAATCCAATGCAAGTTGTTGGTGCTGTTGGTTTTCAGCATCGTCGTCTTGAAATACCCGATGACATGGATCCAGTCATTGCTAATATCATCATCAAGTGCTGGGAAACGTAAGTTTAACTATATATGAAGTTCCTTCTGATTTCATGAAGTACCTGGCTGACATAATATGTGTGTTTTGGGGTGTAGTGATCCAAATTTACGGCCAACATTTGCGGAAATCATGTCTGCATTGAAACCGCTTCAGAAGCCTATTACGAGTAGTTCAGCAAGCAGGCGAGGTCAGTCTTCTGTGAGCTTAGAAGATCGTCGAAGCTAGTAAGAGAAAGCAAAGGCAGCAAATTTTTTCCTAAATTATTAGGCATTGTGCACAGCGTTACTTTGAAGTATCATGAAAAGAGTTGTGCAAGATCCTTGTTTTTTTATTAACCGTTTGCATTGTTGGGTTTGTGATAGCAGCAGCAGCAGGAGGTTGCGCCAAATTGTGCAGTTTGTTTGTACATTCACATATGGATTTATTGTAATTAATTAATGTGTTTGATAGCTTTGTTTCCTATGAGACCAAAAGCCAATATCTTATGGGAATCAATAGTTTTGCCATCTTTTCTGATCAAATACGAGTTACGCCGATATTTTTCTTGCTATTGAGATCATGTCACAGGTAAAACATAATAACTAAATACCAGATTACTTAATCCTAACTTTCAAAACTTTAGCATAATCAAATCCAGTATATAAAATTTAAACTATTTGGGATATGTGCCATTGTTACATTTAATCAAATTTCCAGAAATTTAATTTAGTTGTTCAAACAAATCATCCACCAAAATTGATGATTTTATAAATGGATAATTTTAATCTTCAATTTTCTAGATTTGATAGTTATAAAATGTTTGACCTCTTTTCCATATACTAATAATACACCTTATTTCTTAATTTAAACGGGAAGAACTTTTTATAATATACTAGAATTTGGCATGTGCATTGCACGTGTGACATTTAGTTTATTTATCTTAAAAATTATATTTTGGATGGTACTTATTTTTTGTATTTATATATTTGGTTTGTAAAAATTTCGAGTTTTTTTTAATAGGAAGTATTTAAAGAAAAATTCATTTTCTTCAAAAATATTTGTGAAAGTGAATCATAATGTTATCACAAGTTCACCTATTTCCCGTATAATGAAATGAAATTGATTATATCTTAATAGTAACCTATTTATAAAAAAATTATTCTATAAATTTTATCTTTAAAATAGTGTAATTGTTAAAATTGTCAGTTTAAGTAAAAGCCGAAACATAGAATGTAAAATAAGATCTATAACTTTTTTTACTAAATTAGATAAAAATAAATAATATAAGTAAGCCACAAAAAATTGTAACATCACAAATTTGTTCTAGTACGTATAAATGAATTGCTTCAAATTGGTTTATATGAAATTATTCATCTATCTTATTAAAAATAGAAAAACCTATTTATCTTCGAAGTTATTTTGAAATGGCGTAATTCTTTTTTTCTACAGAAGCACTTATTTCCATATTTTCTCCTTCTTGATCTTCCTTGTTATTGAGATCTTTTTTTGTTGTGGTTAGTTACAAAAATTGTTTGAGTTTTTATTTAATATCCCTCTCTATTTGAATGTTGTCTTCAATTTTTCTCTTTGTGTTTCTTCCATTCTTCTTCTCTTTCGTTGTTGCAGTTTGTTCATGTTATTTTTTCCTTCAATATTGTTCTTGTTTTCTTCACTTCAATAGTTTTATATCCAAAACTAAAGTTGTATTTTTATCCCCTCTATTTTTTCTTTTGTGATCTGTATGACCACATAAGAGGTATTATGTTGATAGGTACATGACACTTTTAATAATTTTTCATTATAGAAAATAATTGAATAATAGATATGTTGTTATTCTTATTTCACTATTCAATTCTCTTAACAATAATGCATAAATTGTTATTCTGTTGATGTTTAATAACCAGTTTTGATAAAATTTATTGTTTGTAAAATTTATAATTGTTGAAATAATTACCAAAAGAAACATCAAAACTTTTAAAGAATTATTTGAACACAAAAGGTAATTTCTTTCTTCATGCTGCAAATCGGTATTATATGGTCAAAATATCATTGGGATGTACTTTAGTGCTCTCGTAAAACATCTCCTTTCTTCAATTGTTCCTAATTACTTCAAAATATATCCTCTTCCAAGAGCCTCTAACAATACTCAACTATAAAAGAGATTAATGTCTTATTACTGAATTTTGGCTTATTTTTATGTGTTTTTAACAATAAAACATCTTCAATGTCAAATTGTTAAACTGAAAAAATAAGTAACCAACTAGAAATTAAAATTCATGTGGAAGAAAAACTCCACCAAAAACTAAATAGGTGTCTGCAAAACTACCATAAAGTCTAAGAGATAACTTGAAAGACTTAATATAGTTCCTACTGAGGATTTATCATGACAACCAGTATCACTATTTAATAGATGAACAATGCTTATCCCTTTCTTACAAATTCTAAGAATTATTTTGGACAAGTAAATGATGTCATGTGCACATTATTAATCGCAATCTATTTCTTTTTCATCGTCTCCATGTTGTCCTGACAACTCAGGTATGTCCATTGGTTCTGGTGTTGTAGCTAGTTGCGGCTCCAGCGCATCCTCAATTGCTAGCATCTCCTAGTCTATCACTGTGACCTCTACCACTTCGCAAACCTCCATATCCTCAGTTTCCACACTATCACGTCCAGGCCCCACTAGGGTCGATCATTCATCTGCACGCAACATCTCCACGTCTGGGACTTCCGCTACTCTAACCATATTGAGCTCGTCGGGTAAAGATGTGAATGAGCATTGTCTAGCTCTAAATTGATATCCTCAAACCGTGATGATTCCTTCTGGGCACGAGACTTTCAGGCAGTAATGGTAGATTGACACCACATCCTTAAAATCTGTGAGACACGGTCTCCCGATGATACACTTGTAGTTTGAAGCTACGCCCACTATTTTGAACAGGACATTTTTAGTCACACTACCCCCATCTCCCTCCATTGTCATTGCTAATTTGATCTCTCCAATGGGATGAACTACCCCATCAGCAAATCCTCCGATAACATCCTGGCAAGGCTCCATGAATTATCGCAACCTTCCCAACCGCGTGAACGCATTATAGGATAGGCCGTTCATGTAGGCTCCTATATCGGCCAGAATGCGATGAACTTTGGTCCCAATGATCTTAGCTGCAATGACCAAAGCGTCATTGTGGGGTTGTAACAATCCTGCCGTGCCCTAGTGGGAGAAATTCATGTCTACTCTTCTCCTTTGAAATCCTCCGTATGATTTGATTTTCATTGTTAGTTCACTTTGTTCTTTTTGAGCTTGCTCGTTCTTAGGCTCTCAAGGCTGGGTCAACCTTAATCAGATGGGCGGCTGGTTCGGCCGCAATCAGCCCGTGAACCATTCTGGGGTAAAAGTGTCCTTATAGGAGCGAAAAGGAACTCCTGCTGAAAATTGTTTGTGACAACCCTGAGTTGGGCTTTCTAAGCCCTCTCACTGATTCTTGATTTAACAGCATTTGAACTTGCTCCTCCAAATATCACAATTTCACTAAGTTGATCTTCCTCCTGATTCTGTTGACTACGACCTTGAGGCCTGTATTGAGCTCCACCACGCGCTAGTGGTGAGCCATCCCTTATCTCTTTTTCACCAGCTTATATGCTAGCGAATCTTCCAACTTCCCCTCCTTGTACAACTTCCGTAGTTCTGACATCAAATCCCGGCACTGATTGATATAATGACTAGCTGACTTCTGGTACTTATAATATTTCCATGGGTTGAGCTTACTGGGGTCAGCCACAATCTTACTGGCTAATTTTAAGAGGCATTGGTCTTTAATCTGAACAATGATCTATTCTGGTTTCATCGAAATCACTTCCTTAAGTTCCTTCACTTTCTCTTGATTCTCGGCATCCCTGGCTCTATTTGATGCCTTCCCAGATTTCTTGCCCTTCCCCTTGGTGTTGAGCTTTTTCTCCTCGAGATTTTCCTCTACAGCAGCGAACTATTCTGCCTTAGGCATAAATTTTTTAAACGTATGTGGATCATTTTTCTAGATGCTCTGCCAGAAAAGTGATCCTCTCTAAGGCCGCCCATGGCAGCCATTAACATCGCATCCTCCAAAATCCTCTCGATTTTCATCAGTAACTTATTAAATCGGTCAAGATACTTTCTCAAAGATTTTTCCTTTCCTTGGATGATTGCGGTTGACCACTCCTTTGGGCAGCTCGTGTCTTAGCATGCATAGAAAGCTCAGCAAACTACCCCCCAGGAGGTCATGTTTCCACTAGGTAATGCTCTAAACCACCTCTGAGTTTTGTCGCTCAGTTTTAAGGGGAAGGCTCAGTAAAGGATGGATTCCATGCAATTTTGGATCTCCATCCACAATAAATGTTCATTTATGTGAGTGGTAGGATCCGTCTCACCATTATAGGGACTTAGTGGGCAGTTTTAAGGTCTCTGAAACATCGACTTGGCGATCTCTCTGGAGAACGGGGTCTGTGGCCCACCCGAAGAGCGGCCTTGCGAACTCCTATCCAGCACAACTAACCTCCTCATCAGTTCTTTGAGCTGGATTCCCCAAGCTAGATCCTTCGTATGTCGTGATACCTCGAAAGCTTCTGAGCTATGGTGTCGTACTGTGTGACAGACGCTCTCAGCTTGGGCCTCCCTCTCCCTCTGTTCGGTCTAAGCCACTTCTTTTTCCTCTCGGTGAGCCTTTTGATGAATCATGCAACAAGGTCATTGATTGACCCAGTCCTCCCGTTGGTGGGATTCCCTCAACTCTTCGTGGGAGCCCACGGATGAGATACTCCTTCTATATCGTTATGGGCACTTCGAGGTAGTTCTCATTTGGGCTGATGTTGATCCACCATATGTGGGATGTTGACAACACTTTCTCTAAACCCTAGTATTACTGCAAGTGTATGGTGCAACTGTAGCTAGTAGTGAGCAAGGTCGACCTCACAAGAACTGAATACTTATGTCAATTTAATACCCCAATTGTAATAAGCCAACTGTAGCTAGACTCTCGAATAAAGTGATTATGTTGTTTACTAAAATAAAGTGCATAAAACAATAATCAAAGTAAACAAAATGTTCAACAGAAGTAAAAAGCCATCACAAAGGAGTAAATCAGATGAAGAAACGTAGCCTAGGGTTCGATTTCGGTTATGTTCTCCTATGTTCAATTATAGTAAAGACCGAATTAAAATTCTTATTAGGCGGCACTATTCTATTAAATCCTCCTCTAGAACAAAGTAAACTTGTTGATTACGCACGAATAATTACCCTCTCAGGCTAACTATGACGTACGTAACTTCAAAGGGCTCCTAAAACTAATGCCCACACAAGTATCTCACTCCTCCCGGATGACTATTGATAGACATGCTATGTGTTGTGCCCCAATTAACAACTCTCCCCTCTCGGGCATCAAGTTATTAAGCAAGTAGAATTAAACAAGTGATCAAGTTGCAAAACTCGTAAAATAAACCCAACACATACGATAAGAATATTGGACGGAGCCTAGAAATAAAATAATAATCAAAACATAGTCGAACAATAAACCTAATTTCTAGCCCTAGAATTCAAACGTTTTTAGCTACTCATATTTATTATCAAAACCAAAGAATATTCATAGACAAACATTATAAAGCAATAAATAAAAATAATAATGACGAAACTCGGAGTCTTCAATCTCGATCTTCTTCCTTCATGCTTCTTACTGTTCAGTTCAAGCCTCCAAGATAACTTAATATGATGACCGATCCTTAATTTCGGACTTGGGAGCCCCCTATTTATAAGTTAGTAAGGTTGAGATTGAAACGGGCCAAAAATCGACCCTAGAATACGTGAAGACGCGTGAATCGACCTACCTGTGCAATGTACCCGGCCGAGTTGCACCTTTTGCCTTTTTTTTTTTTCTTTCTATATTTGGAGTCTTTCCGTCACAATATGGCTTTGGATATTCTAAAAAATGTGTAGCCCTTTGAGTTAGCTTTCCAAAGCCACAGATTGCACCTTATTTGAACATGTAAAACTCAAGATACGAACAAAATACTGAAGGTGTGTCATGTTGTAATTCTACATTTGTGTCTCATTTCATTGTTTCACCTCGTCTCTTACACGTTCCTTCTTCAAAATTCGTCCTAATGGACTTTTAACCCTTAAATAATGCATTTTAACAACAAACATGAGCAAACACGTTATTCGACTCAAGATAATCAAATATATCACAAAACCACCGAATTAATATGTAAAACATTACCTGAATACTCATATAAATCGGCCTAAATGCATGCATACACTACGTGTATCAAAATCCCTCAAACTTAAATTGTTATTCGTCCCGAATACCAAAAGTAGATAAAAGCAATAACTCAAGTATTAGGGCAATTTAGGTGATGAAAATCTAGCCTTAATATTCGAAAACAAGCAACATAGACTATTATATATGTATATTTTAGTCGATTTTACCCATTATCAAATAAAATAAAATAAATAGTTTCGTTGTTTTACTTGTATTGAACCAAATACGTAATTATGTACAAGCAATAGTGATAACTACTAGAAAATATTATCAATATAGAAACCTTTTTTGTAATTAAATAAATTTATTGATTTTATCTAAATTGTTAATACTTTCTAGTTTTATTTATTGAGTTGACTCATGAACATATTTAGGGGGCGGTAGTCCTTCCTTTTAGATTCTCTAAAGTATTATTTATTTAGTATAATTTATTCAAGTTTAGAGCCTAATATAACATAACTTAATTTCTAGCTTGTTTAGAATTTAATAAAGGACAAAAATCTAATTTTAATTAACAGAAAATTCATCCCCAAAAGGCAGAAGAAAGAAACTACAATTATTTTTGTTTTATCAACTTGAATCCTTACTAATATCTTCAAATCTTGTGGGTCAGTTGTTGTCATTGTACACAATGATTACTAGAAATTGACTAAAGTTGTAAAGCTGTATTATAAAATCAACTTGAATCCTTAGAAATTAATTAAATTTGAAAATCTGTAAGATAAAACCAACTTAAATCCTTACTAATTGGCAGATGAGTACTTCTCTCATTTTAGTTTTGCAAATAAGAACGGTAGAGGTCAGGAACTTACCCAACTTAATGTAAAGGCAACACTTCATCGAATATTGTTTTAACTACTTTAACTTTTTTATTCAATGTTAAATGTCCTAAAAGACGCTAGACGTTAGTTAGGCGGTTGACTAGTATTTAGGTCGTAGTCGGGGCTTAAGCAAGATTAAACGGGTTTTAGGTAATAGTAAACGGGGAGAGCCAAAGACAAAACGTAGGATCATCTAGTGCCTAGACGGGGTCTAATCAGAATTAGGCCCCGTGTTTAGAACAAAATAAGAGCACATGTAGTAGAAATAATAATAGGATATTACAATACTGGGCATCGAGATTACTAGTACCCATAGCAAGAATAATGACTAGATATAGTGTTTTATTCAACTTTTAGTTGTAAGGAAATGAGAGATGGAGATAAGCCAGATAAGGCTAACTGCTCCACAGAAGACCTTGTTAGGCATGTAAAGATGGAAACTACAACTACTAGAAGCTGGAGGAAATGCACTAGAGAGGTATGATGGAGGAACATACTCGGATTTTGAAAACCATTCTATCAGAAAAAGAGAAAAAAGTTAAAAAAAAAAAATGACTTCCCTCTTTCTCTATAAATAAAGGCAGTCTGTGGTAAGGAAGCCTCACAATTCATAAAGCAGAGAGAGAAAGAAGAGAGAGAGAAAGAGAGAGAGAGAGCGATTCGTCCGTGCTTTCATCACCAAGAAACTCAGCAGTAGGGGATATGCAGTAGCTGCATCGCAGAGCAGTTTCAGAAATGAGGCTCCGAATATGATACTGAAGAAAGGATCCGAAGAGTCCTCCAAGATTTCATGGATCCCCAACCTCGTGACCGGATACTATCGACCATACAAAGATTTTTACAGACGTGTGTATAAGATGATTTATTTACAAAAAACCAGCGAAATCAATATTACTCAGAGAAAGCTTAACTATCTACCTGCGTAAAACTTTTGTAGGAAAATAAAGCAGAATTTTGACGTTTTATAACAAATCAAAACCAGAAAAATAAAATTCAACACAAAAATTTATTTTGTTGACTGTTTCCGATAAAAACACACTGAAAGTGGGGAATCCTCTAAGTATAGGAGTCTAACAAGAAAATAAAATGAGAATAGATAAAAGACGATCGAATTCCGACTTCAAGATATTCAAAAAAAATTCAGAACTGAAAATCGGGAGCAAAACAAAAAACATCTTTTAATCACAGCACAAATAAAAAAACAATATCGACAATCTTATTGGCGTACTCGGAATACATAACCTAGGTACCAATTTAATTTCCTCATTTCAAACATAATGAAGAATTTCAAAACTTTATGATACCAAACACAATAGAAAGTGCAAAAAGAAATAGACTTTCTCTTTCTCGTTCACTTCATCAAACAATTCATCCACTGATTTTGAGAATTCTAAAATAATCACATTAAACCTAGTAATAAAAGAAAAATCACAGAACCAAAGTAGTTCAAATCGTACCTCTGGCTAAGTCCCGCTGGAAACCCATCGAAGTAGCAACTGCAAATTTGTAACATTGACACCATCGGCGAGTTTTGGTGACTGGAGAAAATTGCAATGATTGTCAACATATATAGAAGACGGAAACAATTAAAATCGACATTAAAGGATAAATTTATATCAATTTAAAAATCTAAACCTAGCCCTCAAACCTACCTACGCTGCTGCTGCAATAACTTGAACGACTTGAAGGACGACGCTGCTGCAAAACTTGGATGGCCGCGCCGCGATATGGAGAGTTCTTTATAGGTTTGTTTTGTAATCTAAAATATAACTTATTTTTTAATGCGGTGAGTGGATTAGAAGCGGGAAGAAGATATGTTTCGATATGTTTCCCTTAAAACAGATACAAAAAAATATTAGATATTAACACGGTTTAGGCTTTGAGAAGATCACTTAAATATATGGAATATGCCACATAATCTTATTAAATAAAAATATAATAAAATATTATATTTCTAGTCACACATTATAACATTTTAAAGTTTGTGTAGCTAAATGTATTATCTTTCCCCATAAATTGGCTACAATTATTAATATGTGTGGCTAAAAATATTAATTACAACGAACACGTCAGCAACTGTATAAAATTATTTTAGCCGCCAATTGCTAAAAAATGGAGGGATATTTCCCTCCCAATAAAATCGTCACTAAAATTCAATAGCCACACATAATATTTGTGGCCATAAAATTCTGTTGGGCCTATTCCATTACCCACAAATTTTTAAATTATGTGTAAGTAAATACCTACACATAAATTGTGTGGCTAATTTATGTGTGGGTAAAACCTCTAATTCTTGTAGTGATCCGCCTCCTTACCAAGCTCCCTCCATAGATAACAAACCTTCTCCTACCCCACAGCCCACAAACTTACCACCCATTTCTCACTCAAGTGACTTGATATTGACCACCCACAACCAGCCTGTTATCCCACAAACCAACACACATGAATCGGTTAAGAAGCGAAGCAGGAAACGAAATGCTAGAGAAAACAAAATTCACCCATCTAGTGATCATGGCAATTGTTTACAGAAACGAGTAATTGATGAGGTAGAGGATATGATGATTGATCAGACGGAGGGTACGGTTGTTGGCGGTAAGAAATTGAAGGAGTGGAGTGATGATTGTTCTTCTGGGCAGACCCATTATTCAACGGCGGAGGTTGCTGGCGAGCAACCCCGCCGAGACAAATGAGTTGTCTTGGTTGGAACTACCGAGGGCTTGGGAACCCTCAGACAGTTCGTGTATTGCGACGGGAAATCCGCGAAAAAGATCCCAAGTTCATCTTCCTCTCGGAGATCCGATTGCTAGGTTTTTAGACGAAGATTGTTGCTGATGAATGTGGTTTTTCTCAAGTAATTAGCGTGGATTGTGATAAGAGTAACGGAGGTAGAGAAGGTGGATTGTGCTTGATGTGGAGAGAGGAAACTGATATCACATTTTCATCAAAATCAAATCACCACATTGATGTGCTTATAGGGAACTCGAACGGAACCAAACAGTGCGATTTACTGGATTCTATGGCTGGTCGGAGAAGGAGATGAAGTATAAAACATGGGAGCTCATTAAACAACTCCATGCTAAGATGACTGCCCCTTGGCTACCAATGGGGGATTTCAATGAAATAATGTTCGGGTTTGAGAAATTGGGTGGCCAAAACCGAGATCTAGCTAAGATGGAACAATTTCGAGATACGCTTACACACTGTAACCTCGAGGACCTTGGATATAGTGATTACAGCTTCACATGGTCGAATATGAAAGAAGGGGACGGAAATATCCAAGAACGATTAGATCGGTGTCTTGGTAACATTGAATGGGTGGCAAAATTTCCATCCTAAAGAGTGGACCACAGTGTTAGGCAAGAGTCGGACCACTACCCCACTGTTATACATTGGAATTGAAAAACTGATCTGAGGGGCCTGGGGGGAGAAAGTCGAAAGAGAGTGAAGTTGTTTCGGTTCGAAACAATGTGGCTACAAGATCATTCGTGTCAAGAAACCATTCGAACCCCATGGGAAATGCAACGGGCAGCCTCGGTCTATAGTCTTGCCAAAAAGCTTCAACAGTGTGTGTGTGTGGGGGGGGAGGAGGGGGGGGAGGGCGCTGATGTCCTGGGAATCTTTCCACTTCGGGAATGTTTCAGCCAAAATCAAAAGGAGTAGGGAAGAGCTTGGGAGATTGCAACAGCTTCAACCTACAACTTTGAATAAGCGAGCCATGTTTGAACTAGAGAGGAAAATTGAGAACCTTATGAAAAAAGAAGAGGCGATGTGGCATCAGAGGTCCCGTGTGAACTGGATGAGGGACGGAGACAAGAATACAATATTTTTTCACCGTATAGCAAGTGGGAGGAGGAAGCGTAATCTGATTGAGCATGTTAATGATGATACTGGGGTGATATGGGATAGGGATAAAGATATAGCGATGGGGTTTCAGGAATACTATGTTGAGTTGTTCCGAGGGGGTGACAATCTGGATATGGAAGGGGTGGTGGACGCGGTTGATACCAAAGTCACTGACGAGATGACGCACCGACTGTCTGAACCCTACACCAAAGAAGAGCTTGTCACAGCCCTTTCACAGATGCACCCAACAAAAGCGCCAGGACCAGATGGTATGTCTGCTATCTTTTTTCAAGAGTTTCGGCCAATTGTGAGTTTTGATATTATCCCATGTTTATTAGATATTCTGAATAATGAAGCTGACCCTAGTATTCTAAACCATACTCATATTGTTTTGATTGCCAAGAAACCAAAACCCACAACCACTAGGGACTACCGACCCATTAGCCTATGTAACGTAATATTCAAAATCATCACTAAGGCTCTAGCTAACCGGGTCAAAAGTGTGCTTGATTCCATCATTGATCCTTGTCAGTCGGCTTTTGTCCCGGGTATATTAATTACTGATAATGCCCTCCTAGCTTCGAGATTTTCCATGCCATGAAGCATAACCAAGCCAAGCATAGGGGTAGTTTTTCTTTCAAGCTCGATATGAGCAAAGCTTATGACAGAGTTGAGTGGCCCTTCTTGGAACGGGTTATGCTAAAATTGGGTTTGGGTAGGACTTTTGTTAAGCTGGTAATGAGATGTGTTTCTACGGTGTCTTATTCCATTCTCATTAATGGTAACCCGAGTGAGAAATTCGTCCCCTCTCGGGGTCTCCGTCAAGGAGACCCTCTCTCTCCTTACTTATTTCTTTTCTGTGCAAGGGCTTTTTCGTCATTGCCACGAAAAAAAGAGATGATGAGAAGGCTTCGTGGTGTTCGAGTCTGTCGTGGTGCTTCGCCGTTGACCCACCTCTTTTTCGCCGACGATAGCATCATATTCGGAAAGGCAACCCCAAGGAAGCTAGAGGGGGTGAAGTATAGCATCATATTTGGGTCAATTAATCAGCTTGGAAAAATTGGAGATAGCTTTTAGTAGGGGAACGAAGATAGCTAAAGCCGAGGAGTTGGCTGCACTTATTGGGGTGACCCAGGTTGATAAACATCAAATCTACCTTGGCTTGCCTACATCAGTGGGACGGTCGAAAACGAGCTTGTTCCAATCTATGGTGAATAGAGTTGGAAAGAAAATAAAAGATTGGAAGAGTCGTACTTTATCTCAAGCAGGGCGCATGGTGTTAGTAAAATCAGTTGCTCAGCCCATACCCACCTACGTCATGAGTTGCTTCTTGTTACCGAAGTGTACTTGTGATAGTTTAAACTCAATCACTGCTAGATTTTGGTGGGGTCAAAAGGAGGAGGAGGGCAAGATTCATTGGGGTTCGTGGAGAAAGTTATGCATGGCCAAGGATAGAGGAGGGCTCGGTTTTCGAAATATACACTCCTTCAACATCGCAATGTTGGCTAAGCAAAGTTGGAGGCTGATACAGGGAGGTGAATCACTGCTCTACCGAACATTAAAGTCACGTTACTTCTTGGGAAAGTCTTTTTTGGACGCGCCATTGGGGTATAACCCCAGCTACACTTGACGGAGCGTCATTGCGTGGCATGAGATGTTGAAGCAGGGCCTGGTATGGAGGATCAGCGTTGGAGATGATGTACGGGTGTGGAAGGATCCATGGTTACCATCTCAATATCCTTTTACACCACGTAATCCACCAGAAGAAGCTGACGAAGACTTGCGAGTTCGAGAATTGTTGGCGGATGATTTATTAACTTGGAACGTGGAGAGAGTTCGGGAACCGTTGACCTGATGAAGCTACTACGGTTCTAGCCATGGCCCGCCCCCAGAATCTAATTCCGGATCGTATATCTTGGTTTTATGCTAAAGATGGATCATACTCTGTTAAAACCGGATACCACATTGCGCACCAATTGGATTGTGATTATGAACAACCTTCAAGCTCGAATTCGGATGGTACTTTATGGCGTTGGATTTGGAACTTGGATGTGTCACCGAAAATCCAGACCTTTCTCTGGAAATGTGCACATGACTGGGTTCCTTGTTCAAAAATTCTCATCAAAAAGGGGGTTGAAGTTGATCCGATTTGTCTCCGATGTGGAGGAGGACCGGAAACTACAATACATGCCATTCGAGATTGTGTGTGGGCTCGTAACTAATGGAAAAACTCCCCAATACGAATTGATGTCACTGAACTTCGAGGAGAAGGTTCGACAGCTGACTGGTTTCAAAACATCTCACAAGTTGGTGACAAGAAATTCCACGTTTTTTTTAGTTTAGTTTATGGTTTGCATGGTTTTCCTGAAATCGGTACTATTTCCATGGTGAAAAACTCATGGTGCATCAAGTCTCGACAATGGCGGTTTTCTCATAAATTGGACTTCTGGGACGCAAAACTTCCAAGAGTGGAACATAGCAGGCTGTTTGGGCAGGATAAATGGCAAAAACAGAACGAGGGCAAATTTAATAAATTGTAGCACTGTTCACCTCTGATTTAAAATTATAAGTGTACTGTTTTGTTATTTATCAGATTAAGTGAACTCGCCTGTACCACATGCGAGGTACAGGCGAGTTCACTGGAAACTGACAAACACTATTTAATCTCGCCCCTGGATATCTGTTTAATTTTTTTAAATTTTTTTTAGTTTAAACTCGCCTGTGGCACAGGCGAGATTATGTATGCATACGCAAAGTTGCCCCTGGCAGGGGCGACATCTTTAATATATATGTATTTTTTTTTTTTTAAACTCGCCTGTGGCACAGGCGAGATCTATTATTATTATTTTTTTTTGATTGTGTGTTATGGATTTTGTTTTTTTAATTGTTTAATGCGACTTCTCGTGTGTGTATATATATATTTCTTAATTCCCAATAGTTTATTTAATAGACATTCAATAATTTGACTCGCACCCTGTAATACCCGCGCCTCTCACAACTCACTGGCCAATATAATTTTCGCATTTCATGCATTCCATATTTTTATGTGCTATTTGGTGATAGTTTTACAGTAATTAATTTATTATATTTATTACGTTATTTTATATTTTTGTGACTAATTTGGAGATGTTTATTTTGGTAGCCAAGAACCCCCTAGTCTAAAATATTAGCACATGCTACAAAATTTAAGACTAAGCGTGACAAGTTTAAAATATAGAACATTATGTAGCACGTGGAAGTGTTAGATATGTAAAGGGTTTATTGTCGGAATAACAATAACAATAACAACAACAACAACAATAATAATATAAATTATAAAAATAATGATATATAAAAAAAAAAAAAAAGAAGAGCAAACTTACCGATTAAGGAAAAGTAAGGCGGTGGCTCTCCTAATTATATTTTAATGCCACTATTGATAGGAAAAAAATATTCTTTTTGTTCTTATCAATATACAATTAAAGAGGTTGCAAATGGATGAAGAGAAATAAAAGAAAAGGAGATCAACAAATAGTGAATCCAATCACTACGTCCAGAAGAAAAAAAAGTGAGTTTCATGCTTTTATTAATGTTGTTAAGTTGGAGGTAATATTTATTTATACATAAAAGAATTGGAAGAAACTATCTATGCACACCAATATATTTATATCATGTATGAATTAAGAATTTGTAGTTTATGATGATTTGTAATCATATTCATTAAATTCACTTATCCACTCTAATGAAGTTACTTACTAGGTTGTACATTACATCCATAGAAATAAGGATATTATAATGATCTTGTTAGTTAACCCTGATGAATCTAATTTGGTTGCAAAATAAATTAATTAAGAAAAGATTTGCATGGAAATAAAATAGAATCTGTCCAGATTTTTGGATTGGATGTCAGCTAATTAGCTAATTTCGACCATTGTGCGAACTGAATTTGGAAAAATTCAGAACATGAAAATTGTAGTACTATATGTTAGCTTTATAACCCAACTTGAATTATACAAATATCAATTTTGTGTAAACAGTTAGAGCCTTATTACCAAAATGCGATGAAGCTGAAATTATCGGAGTAAAAGTACGTAACGATCTAGAATTTAATAAATTGTGCATTGATTTGATTTAAAATTGTCGTAGATTGATTACCACTGTGGAATAAGAAATTTCAAAAGCTACTCCGGAGGAGAGGTAAGTAGAAATCCATCTCCAACTACAATGCTTGAAATAGTATTTGTGTTTATTATTTGTGATAGTTGATTGTTATATGTCTTGTTACATATCTTTGTATAAAGTATTTTATTTCGTTGCTAGAAACAAACTGATGTGCATCAATCATGAGCATTAGCATCTACAAGGATTACATGTGTACATATAAGAAGTCAAAATAACGTAATTTCATAAATTGATAATGTTTTGGGGTTGGTCACCACTGGCACATTGAGAGTTATATAAATTGTATATGGTGTCTCTCGGGATGCTTCCGGTGACAGGCGTGCACGCGGAAGAGGTTCCCACTTCAGCACCTTTATGATGAGGGATAAGGGAAGAGGTAGACTTTCCGGTGGACTACAGGGGCAGGCAGGAGGCGGACCCCTGGTAGTCTCGGAAGGATAGCCACTTGGTCGTACCAACCATCACTAATATCTCGGGTGGACTATAAGGGGGGAGGAGGGACCCTTGGTAGTCACGAGTATGGAGGGATATTCTGGTGAGGTTGTGCCAGTGAAGGGAGCCATTTCCGACCAAAAAGGGTTTCCTTTTGAGAAAACAGTTGAAAGAAATGGTTTTATAACTTGCATCCATCATATATGCATTTCTCATGCATGATTTCTACTTACTGAGCTTTAGCTCACATAGTTCTTGCATTGTAAGTGAGTTTGACTACGCATGAGCTTGTGAGCTGATCTGGCATGCTGTTGGAGCTTCTGCAAGTTTTGAAGCCCCGTGTATATGAATGACGACCTGTGGAGCTAAACCTTGGACTCACTATATTTTCAAATTAAGAAACTTTAATATGTATATTTCTGTAAATATGGTGTTGAATGGAGTGTGACACCTTTGTACTCGTCCAGAATCTATGTAAATATATGTAGGTGAAATTTTGGTCTTGAAGGAGTATTCTAAATTGTTAATTTTGAAAAAAAAAAAAAATATACAGGCTTTGTAAGGCTAAAAATTAGTACAAAATAAGTTTATACAAGGGTGGGTGTGACACACCCAACTATTTTTTTTATGTAAGATTAAGATGTATCGAGTACAGTCGATGTTTAAATTCGGTTAATGAAAAAATATAATATTTAGTTTAATCATAAATACTTAAAATATCAAGTAATTTTTACGCAATTATTACAAATAACTTGAAAAAGACAAGATCTAATATTCATGACCAGTCCCGCATCGAGTTTTTTTCCTATTTCGTTTTGCTCTCCCTCTCCGTTCCTCGATAGGGGCATCAGATACTGTGTCTTAGGCTCGTTGTGATTGAACATCATCTTGTGTGCTGATATTCAAACTGAACGTTGGCTAGCCAGATGAAGATGATGTTTGACCTAAATATGGGATCGGTGACGTATTGAACTGTCCTGAATGACCACCCAAATTCGGATGTTGTGGATAAAATGGTTCAGGTGTTGTGTAGTTGCCAACTTCCAGGAGTGAAGTGAAGGACTGATCAAACCGCATTGAATCACGATGAGGAGTGAAAAAGTCTTATTCGTTCACCATTGGAGGCACATAGTAGCCCGACTGCATGTCCACACTAGGATGCTCATGAACGGTAGAATGCGAAGGCCCGGGGACATCGCCGGACACAGACCTAAATGGATGGGTACTACGCGAGGTAGTACCACCAGCTCGTTGTCCGATGTTAGCACGTGTGGACGTACTACGTCTCCTCCCTTGTTGAGGTGCGTCATGTGGCATGGGCATCCCAGCTGCTTGTTGTTGTGCGTCTGGCAGTGGCTGATGGTAGGCTGCACGATGATCATGAAAATTTTGTTGTGTTTCCTGATATAACTCCTCAAATGATCTTCGGAATGACTCTCTCATATAGTCCCTCTCTCCAAGAGCTAGTTGATGCATTCTACCAAGAATTCTTTCCTAAAAATAAAGGTTGCAAATAAACATATATGAGTTGAATTTTAAACGTTGGATCTATTTATGTGTAAAGTCAATAAGAAGTTGTTTACCCACCAAATTTTCGATATATGCATTAGTTGACGGTTGAGATCCCTCTTGCACACCTATTCCAGGAGTTATCAACCGACGTGTGATCTCTTGATACCAACCCATGTAGCCAACGTCCACTTCGTCACCTTGTTCCCCGATCTGAAGAGCGGTCACAATAGATTAATTTTTGGTGTTCCAACGCTCCACATACTGTGCGTGTGTCTCAAGCCAATTTTGACTTGAACGTCCACGTCGATCTGTTCTTCCATGCAAATTTCTGTGTTCAGCTGAAATCGATGGAGGGATTGATTGTCGCATATCAACTGGCCGAAATACCCGATCAGGATAATATAGCTCAACGATATAGTGATGGATAAGTGGACATTTCGATATCCATGTGTACGTCACAGTAATGAGATTGTCATCAAGATATGATTGGACTGTTTGTGGGATTGGCTCATAGGGTCTCCAAATAAACTGTTAAAGTAAGTTTAACGTTAAATTAGTACATTAATTTTATTTTAGAAATGAATAGCAGAAATCGCAGGTTGTACCTCCTCCGGGGTTTGTCTATCCAATTACTCCCGGATAGTTTTCACGTTGCTGTTAAGGCTGTGCGCGAAAGTGTGATATTGCAACCATTCAGCTCCATATGGTGCAATAGGGAGCTCACTGGCTTCACCATCGATAGGGCCTAAATCGAATCGTCTCCCCACATTTCTGGGGCTCAGAAATGTTATACGCGTCCACGCCCAAATCTGAATGAAATTCCATAACATATTTTTATGTATATAATGCAATAAATTGGATCAAACAAGGCAAATATAAATAGAGGTTGACGGTGTACCTGAAGCAATTGCATTGGCCCCCCAATAGGCTTTCTATCTCTTCGTGCGGCACAACATAATTGGTGGTACAAAAATCCAAGTACGGCTCTTCCCCAACTGTATTCATAGCATTCCGAGATATCTTCCATTTCTATCAAGTACAGTAATGATCCCATATTTCCCGACGTGTCAGGGCACATAATGGATCCCAACAGAATCAATGCAATCCCACGCGAGTACTGCTCAACTTCGACGTCTTCTGTTTCATCATCAACTGGGTTATCCCTCAAGTGTCGTCCAAAGGGCGGTCAATGAGAATCTAGAGCCACTAATTTCACTAGTGTCTGGACTCCAACCTAAAAGAGCCTCGCATCTACCTCTCCAATAGTCAGACGTGGTAACTCCGATAATCACCGGCCTTCCATCTACCCTCAGTCACTAAATGAAAGCTACATCCTGTAGTGTGACGGTGGCCTCTCCAACTCTCAAGTGAAATGTATGTGTCTCTGCCCTCCATCATTCAACCAAGGCAGTGATGATAGATGTATTGATGACGTAATCACCGCATCGATAAACTCCATAGAACCCCCCCATCTCATGTAACATCGCTATAACTCTGTAATGCAACCTCTGATTACGCTTAAGTTTCCCACTATTTTCATCAGCATCGTACTCGTCAGCGTAGTCATCGATCCTCCAAAAAATTCCACTACCATGGCGACATTTCAAAGTCTTACTAATCTCTCCCTCGAATACCTCTGCAGAACGGTGTGTTTCTTGCTCCGTTAATACCCTGTTATCGATGGGACCATAATGTCCGAGGTGGTCCATGCTATGAAAATAGAGTTCATCAAAACAGGGGATTAGAAACAACGATTTGATCATTCCAACACTTTCAGGGCAAGTCAATAAAAAAATCTAATTGTAATACAAAATATTAAAAATATCATACTGACAAAATTTAATGAGTTCAATAATAAAAAGGAATACGGAACAAAGGATTCAAAATTACATAATGCCTTAAAAAATATAGAAGAAATATGTCACATAAACGGTAACTAACTCGTTAAACTGGTTCGTGTTCACCGTCTTCGGGCTGTAGAGGGGCCCGCTTGATCCCTAGAAGCCGCTTCTGACTGATATTGTTGTCTTACCCGAACTTGGGGCCAATCCATTTCATTCTGGTATCTTGAGGTCTTAAGTCTTCCACGACGTCTTGATTTCCGCAACTCCGGGTTATGGCATAACTCAAACGACGGTTCATCCCAATAGTATTCGTCTGGTAGGGGATTAAATTTGCCGCTATATGTCTCGACGTAGAAGCTTGTGTTGTAGTATGATCTCATGTAGATGCCTGGGTCCACGCCGTAATGACTACAGGTTTGCATTGCGTGAGAACAGGGGATCCCATTTTGTTTCCACTTTTCGCACGTACATTCTCTAGAAGACAATTTCACAACATGTGTGAATGTATTGTTCGATCCCGGCGAAAAAGTCTTAACAGAGGCTGATTGTTCTGACAGATCAACTTGGAAGACCGCGTGATGAAGTGCTTTCCTCCGTCTCCGATCATATTGCTTAAATATCTCATCAGGCCATGGCTGACACCTTGCTTGAATTTGACGATCCATTGACAAGCGATCAAATAAGTATTTCGTCGACTGATAGAAAGTGATCTGAATAATTGCACAAATTGGTAGTCTTCGTGCACCTTTCAGCACTCCATTAATGCATTCTGATAGGTTGGTTGTTAGTATTCCACATCTCCATCCACCGTCGTGGGAAATAGTCCACTGACATGCCTCAATCTCATCCAAGTAAGCGTAGCCACTTTCACTTATGGCTCTAATCTTTGACATCGCATTCTCAAACTGGAGAACTGTAAATGCTGAACCAGCCTCCTAGCACAAATCCTTCAGTTTAACATTTTTCACTTGGGTGTTAAAATTGGAGCAAACATGTCTTAGACAGAAACGATGAACCCCACCAGGGGGCAAAAATTGCGCGAATAGCTTAGCAGCTGCGATTAACCTAACGCATCGATCAGATACTAGACATAGCCCATCAACTCCCCTGACAACGTGTTTCGTTAACTTCTTAAGAGACCATTTCCAAGCGGCGAACGTTTCTTCATCGACGATAGCATACGCTAAAGGTAGAACTTGTTGGTTGGCATCCACTCCGATAGCAATCAGCATTTTGTGCTTGTACTTAGTGTACAGATGCGTTCCATCAACACTGATGACCTTCCGACACTGTTGGAACCCATCAATACACGGTTTAAACGCCCAGAAAACGTACTTCAACATCTTAACTCGAGGAGGTCTCTTGTCCACGTGACGCCACTTAACTACTGTGCCAGGGTTCCATTTTTGTATTACCCTAAAAAATTTCGGTAATTTGAGTACAGAGCTCTCCCACGTGCCGTACACATTCTCTCTTGCCCGTTTCAAACTGTGTCAAGCCTTATGGTACGAGATTTCGTATTGGTACCTATCTCTTACTTGTTGTTGTACCAACTTCACCTCGTAGCCTGGGTCAATCTGTACCATCCCTGTGAGCAACATAGCGATCATGTTTTTACACAGATTATGATGGTCAACGGACACGGCATTCATAAGACATGAATGAGGGCCCGACATCTTGGTAATCTGCCACATATTGATCTTGTTCTTCGAGACTGCTCGCAAACCCCACTCACAGCTACTGTTCCCGCCACTTCTATTGCACCTGACCTTCCATAACTCTAGCGTACTTTCGACAACTAGATATTCACGATGTGCAATGCGGACTGAAAAATCCTTGACAGCCGATTGAAGATTCTTCTTATCAGTGAATACCATGCCCTTGGCCAGTATTCCCTCATTAGCATCATACAGTCTAATCTTCTTTGGCCTGTCCTACGAATCTACAAGTATCTCTGGACAGGATGAGTTGAAAAATGGAATGACATGTTGCATTACATTACGTGTTTCACCGGCCGCTTCCGAAGTATGCCCCCTAATTGATGCGTCATTGACCGTTTGATTATATAGACCATTGAGGTCCTCGATATTCACGTCATCTGTTTCATCTTCACTCTCTGATTCACTATCACTCGACTTAGAATCTTCAATTTCATTAGGACCAAAGCTGTCAACCAATGGATCAATCGCATGATCCCCGGATAACTCCACCACAGTGTCACTGGTAGCATCGACTTGAGTTTCATGGTTAATGGGAATTGTAGTAGAGGTGTCTTGTGTATCGAAAAGAAGACTGGTTGGACCGTCACCGCTTAGATATGCCGCGTATTCGTAGTAGTCATCCGTCAATGGTACATTTTGTTCGGTGATCGTCTGGAGTACAACACTTTCAACGTGAAAGTGAACGTAACGATTTCCAACATCCAGATCAAAGAAGAACCATAGATCTTCGTCACTATTGATTGGTATTAGTTGTAAAATATTATCTTCACTAAACGCTGCAGATACTTTTAACATATGTCGTTCAGCATCGATTTCCAACATTTGGTATAATAGCGAAATCAGTCCAAGGTAGCCAATCGAACGATACACCCTGCGACCACCAATAGGTGGACCTTCGGTACCACTTTCGCGGTGCACGATTATTCCCACCTTTTCTGACGGCGCAATTTTCTTCAAATTTAAGGATTTTAGCTTACATTGAGTTACTCTTGTTTTAAACATGTAACAGTAAAAAAAAAAAAAAAAAAAAAAAAAAAAAAAAAACCAATACACAACAATAATAAAGATGTAAAATTAAGGGAAAAAAATGATGATCAAAATAAAAATAAAAATACCAATAATAATAATAATATTGATAATTATAATAAGAATAATAATAAGTACTCCCTCCGTCCCGCTCAGTTTTGCACGTAGGGACGGGCACATATATTAAGAAAAAACTGCTTTTTGCTTTTGGTTGACTTTTTTATAGGTGGAGATTGATGGTGGAGATTTTGAGGGTGGAGATTGTAAGATAAATTTCCTTTTTAAGGGTGTGCAAAACTGAATGGGACAGACCAAAAAGGAAAGTGTGCAAAACTGAGCGGGACGGAGGGAGTATAATATTTCTAAAAAAAATAATGATATAACGTTAATAATAATAATAATAATAATAATAATAATAATAATAATAATAATAATAATAATAATAATAATAATAATAATAATAATAATAATAATAATAATAATAATAATAATAATAATAATAATAATAATAATAATAAAATTATAAAAATAAAAATACCAATAATAATATTGATAATAATATTGATAATTATAATAAGAATAATAATAAATATAATATTTCTAAAACAAAATAATGATATAACGTTAAGAATAATAATAATAATAATAATAATAATAATAATAATAATAATAATAATAATAATAATAATAATATTGATAATTATAATAAGAATAATAATAAGTATAATATTTCTAAAAAAGAATAATGATATAACGTTAAGAATAATAATAATAATAATAATAATAATGATAATAATAATATTACTAAACGTAATGATAAAAAGAATAATAAAAATAAAAAAATAATATTAATAACAATGTTGATACTAATAATAACGTTCATAATAATAATAATGCTAATAATCCACATAATAACAATAATAATAATAATAATAATAAAGGTAGTAAAATTACGGAAAAAAAGAAGATATATATATAAATATCAGTAATCATCATCATAATAATAAAAATTGTCACTAACATACACAATAAACATGTAACTAAGAGCATGAGAAGATAAATCATAGTAACGTTACTAAGAGCAACAATAAAACATATGTTTCGTCCACTGCACATACATAAATGTTGAACATGATTCTTTATAATTCATATTCATCGGAAAAAACAAATAGAATTACATATGGAATTTTGATACCTTAATGAAGCTTGGTAGTAGTTGTATTTCTAAGCCTTCTTCCGGGTCAAACGAGGGGGAGCACCGTGACCACTGATTTTTTGTCAACGAATTTTGATCACCTTCAAAATTATTATACAATAATTATAAAAAATAAAACACCGATATACCAAACGAAATTTATAATATACATCATGGAAAGCGTTCAAATATAGAAATTTGTACCTTAACAAATTATCTTCAATTTCTTTTGAGTCATATGCATAACAACTGTGATGCTTGGTGAGGGGTAAAGAAGAAGAGAAAATTTGAAGAGAAATTTTTTGCTTGAATATGCATTCTGTATGTTTTTTTTTAGAATCAGAAATGAGGTAAGAAGAGAAGTGGGGAGCTGATATATAAACTTCATCCGGTCAAAATCTTCTCCAATTTATTCAATGTGATTGAGACAACACACTGCCACCACCCCACTCACCACTAAACGCCGCTGCACCCTCCTGCACCCTGCTGCACCTTTGTAAATTTTCTTAACTCGCCCCTGCCATGGGCGAGTTTACGTACATTTAAAAAAAAAAAAAAAATAACAGAGGCAGGCGCGACATTGCGTATGCTTATACGTATATACGGTATCTCGCCTGTGGCACAGGCGTGTTCAACCAAAAAAAATTTCTTTTAGAAGTCGCCCCTGCGAGGGGCGACATTGAACAGTGCTCGCCACTTACTTTCCTAAATGCCAAAAAAGCACACGTATTATTTTAAGACATTCATGAACAGTACCACAGTTTGTTAAATTTTCCCCGAATGAGGGGGTCTTCAAGGTTAATTCTGATGCATCGATTCATAGAGGTATTGAGACTGGTTTTGGTGGAGTCATCCGGGACGGTAATGGGAATGATATCAATTCAGTGACGGGTTCTACGGAGGTTGAGATGGAGGTGAATGTGGCAGAGGCAGTAGCTTGTCAGGATATTTTGGAGTTAGCAGCGAACATGAAATTACTGCATGTTGAGATAGAAACCGACTCGGTGGAGCTGTTTTGGGCGTTAAAGAGGAAGAAGAGAGATTTATCTTGCTTTGGGTCTCTAGTTGCTGATATTTTATTTATTTGTAATGCTTTTAACTCAGTTTCTTTTTCCTGGGCCAAGCGATCGGCGAACCAACTTGCCCATTGTCTTGCTCAGTCTGTGATAAAGCGCGATCCGTTATCAAGAAAATTCAAGCCAAAGAAAACCGATTGGAAAGATTATCCTACGCAAATAAAACACAGAACACAAGATATACGTGGTTCGATCCGGAGATCTACGTCCACGGGGAGAATAATGTCCCTTCCGGGGTCTTTTTTTCTCTTTCGTTAGTCTTACAAGCTATAGTTTTAGAGTACAAGAGTTCGAACCCTCAAACCGTCCTTAATTCTACTATTTATACCATACAAATCACAACCCTAACTACATCCCTATAATTCCGGCCATTAAATCTGCCTTCGTGATTGAGAAAAGATCGTGGGGGGAATCTCCACTCCCAATGCGTCGCTGCCGCAATCTCAATTACCAAATCTTCATGGTGATTGGGTAGGCCGTAATTGGACCGATTGAACTGTTGGGCTTGTACTTCTGGACTGGTTGGGCCACACTTACCAGATCCCCCCCCCCCAAGCCGGAGCGAGAAGCTTCGGCTTGAAGAGTAAATGAAGGTAGGTGGGAGCTGGTGTGAAGGAAAACCCGCTAGGATTCCGAGATAAATCAACTAGAAACCCCCGGGGCAATCAACCGGGGTTAAGAAACTGCGAAACCCCCGAGGTTAATCAACCGGAGTTGAGAAACTGCGAAACCTCCGGGGTCAATCAATCGGGGTTAAGAAACTGCGAAACCCCCGGGGTCAATTAATCGCAGTTGAGAAACTGCAAAACCCCCGGGGTCAATCAACCGGATTTGAGAAACTGCAAACTCTCCGGGGTCAATCAATCGGGGTTAAGAAACTTCCACGACACGAGTGCTGAAGAAAACTGGGGTGCGTGACTGGTAGACGCGCACAGAATTCGAGTAGGCACGTGTGAAACGGCGCATATTTAGAGTTTCGAGGCGCGTGCATTTCACGCGAGTATCAGAAATGTTAATTTTAAACCATCGAATCTGAGCCGTTGCTGGAATTATAAGAAAAGGAGGGAAATCAAAACCCTTCAGCTTCTTCACTTGAGGATAACTGAACCACGTATCAGGGAGAACAAAGATCCTGCAAACTTTGAAGTTTATCACCTCTTCGACCAGAGAAAACAAGTAAGTATGTCTATCTCGTCTTCATCTTCGTCTAGGGTTGAGGAAGTGGGCAAAGAAGGGGAGCCTTTTAGAGTGGCCCCTATACGGGTGATTTTTCCAGAAAATAGTGAGACTAGGAAGATCTACCGGGGCGATCAGGGGGAAATTAGAATGGAGGCAGTTAGTTTCCCCTATTGTGAGGAGGAGGTAGAGGAGTTCGAAGTAGCAGGAGTGGTGCCCAGTGTGACTGAGGCCCAAATCAGAAAATGGATTCCAAATTTCTTCTTGCCTTTCGACCTAGAATACATAATTCCCCAACACAAGGATAAGACGTGTTGCCCTCCTAAAGGATTTATATCTGTATATATAGACCAGCTGTCGGTAGGGTTAAGGTTTCCCCTATGGGATTTTTTGGTAAATTTGTTGGAGTTTTACGGAATAGCCCTGGGGCAGTTGGGACCCAATGCCGTGAGGCAAGTGGTAGGATTTTTGGTTGAATGTAATAAGGGAGGAGTGAAGCCCAGTGTTAGTTTATTTAGGTATTTCTTTCAGCTTAAAACGATGGGGAGGAATAAGGGTTGGTACTACCTTAACCCAAGGCCAGGTAAAAAATTCAAAGTAAGAAACCCTAGCAAAATAGAGGGGTGGAGAGGTAAATTTATATATGTTAGGCAGGCAGAGTACTGCCGAAGTGGCAGAGGTTAGAGGTAGTAGATAGTGCGCCGGCGAGGGACCCCAGAGGTGTAGATGTATTGAGGAAAGCAGGTATCCTGGGGTCAAAATTTTCAGAACAAGTCTTGGATGAGGCTGGGTTGAGCCCGTATTATTCCAAATGGACAGCTGGGACTTCGGAATCCCAGAAGGAGGATACCTCAGCTGAAACTAACTCAGAGGAGTCTCCAGGCGTAGCTGAGGTGGTAGAGGGGTCTCAAACCCGGGCAGAAATAGAGGGTAGGGCCTTTCCTTTTCGTATAAGTTGTGCAATAGTGAGTTATAATATCTCTTAATGCATCCTGTCTCATGTGCAGTGGGCAAGATCAAGAGTTCCGCAAAAAGAGGAGCCGGAACCAGCTCCGGTGGGCGAGGTGATAGATCCAGGACACCCGAGCTACAGAAAACCACATCGGGGGGCGGTCTTGGAGACGATCACGAGGACAATGTTCCTCTATCGGGGCTGACCCCGAGCTCCAAGAAGAGAATGACATCGCCACCAACGCCGCCACCTCCCAAGAAATCACATGTGGTCCCTTCCCACGAGGTATGTGCGTTAATAGTGCTTTGTTATTCGTCTCGTTGGCCCAAGATGACAGTAAGAGAATGCAGGGACAAGGGAGAGCAACGACTTCGGCCGGAGCCGAACTGGAACAACTGCTGGATCCAATCCGCGGGTTGGTGGGGAGACTTGAAAAAGAATCCTCCAGAAATAGAGTGGCCGAACTGGAGGCCGAGGTCACCAAACTACGGGCCGGGTTTGTTGAGGCCCAAAAGAATGCCAAGGTAGCCCGAGACAGAGCGATGCTAGCTGAGAGAGAAGCGGCAAGACTGCGAGAGAAAGCTGTGGAGGTCGGCGTTGTCCAGAGTGACCTCGTGGCAGCTCGGGAAGAGCTGAAGAGAGCAATCGAGGGCCAGGGAGCAATGTTAGAGGCTTTTACCGAAAAGTTGTTGCAGACAGAAACTTTCCTGAAGTTTCTGAGCACTGGCGGCAGGCGACACGGCCACAAAGAGTGAGTTGTTGGACGCTGTATACGATAAATACCCGGAGGTTGATGTATATGATGAAGACTTCGGGTATAACTATGATGCGGTGGGGAATGAAGACGGGGCATACTTCGAAGCGTTGACACAGGCACCAAAATGGCCGCTGATTGAGGCCCTGGCCAAGAAGAATGTACTCTTGTCTGCCGAGGTGATAAGACGCTGCAACGAAGACCAGGATAAAGATTTCTTGGGATTCCGCAACGGCTTTCACGTGCGGGAGTTAAGAAACAGAGCCCCCATCCCGCACAAAGGGGTCGTAGTGCCAATGGTGACCTCTGGGGAGGAGAACCTAGCTGGAGGCTCCGGGAAAGCAATAGAGGCAACCGGGGACCCCGCAGTGCTCCCAGGTGTACCAGGGAACACCTCTACCCCTGGAGAGGTCAGTGACCCTCCGACTCATGACAAGCATATAGAATAGGCTATTTGTAAACAGTTGTAGAATCCTTTGTAATATCTTGTTTTGTAATGAATCATTTGTAATTTGAAGGAATGAATGACGATGAATTGTTTTTGTAATCTTCATGTGTTGTAACGCATGTTATCTTTAGCAATGTTGATGTGTCTGTGCGTACTTGATACGAAGATGTCCCCTCTGTCAGGGAAACGCCGAAAACCCATACGAGGTGATAAAGCAACTCAGGTCTTCGATAGCTTGGTTACAGAAAGACAGAGATGTCTGGATGTTGCAAGAGGTTAGCATCAACAGAAAAGAGATGTGCGGAGGCAGAGGATTCCTGGACGACAACTGCGAAACAGATGCGGCAGTATAAACCAGAGTGCGTGCTTAAAGATATGGAATTGGAACAACTCCGCATAAACCAACAAGAATGTGAACACTTGCTTGTCGACAGCGGGCGGTTATCAGTCGACGAGGTTCGTGCCCGGAGAACAGAAGTTCGGGAAGACGTTGAGCAACTGGGCAAGCAAGGCAATATCAATAATCCCGAACTAATCAGAAACCGGTTGGTGTTAGGATTTCTCCTGGAGCTGCAGAAGAAAATAGAGGCCCGCAACGATGCTTTCCACGTGGCAGAGCAGGAGAAACAAAGACGCAGCGATGTGAAGGGATCCCGGAGTAAGAAAGCAGGGACCGCGGCACGGAAGGAGGTTGGTTCCGGGGCCCACCCCGCGGCTCCAAGAAAACCAGAGAAAACTCCCGAATCGAGGTCGGGTCTTCCAAAAGAACTCAAGAAGTCATGTGCGGAAGAGCTGGAGCCCAGTGGAACAACAGTTTCAGCATTGGCGAAGGAAATTGATGAGATGCCAGGAGAGGGGTGGGATGCTGTGGAGTGAGCGAACACCCCGGGGGGTACGCGGAGAGCAAACCCGGTATCGCAAAAGACAAAGGAGCATCATCGGCGTAAAATAGGGGCATGCGTTACACAAACCTCAGAGAAAATGGACCCCCTGGCGCCGTTGGAGTGGGACCACACAGAGTGGGACAACATGTCGGGCCCGAGTAGGAGATCCATCCAACCACGAACAAGTCATGGTCTGCAGGGGACGGTTGACTTGCCCAGGACCGGGGTCCTCGTCCGAGGCATTGCAGGATTGCAACGTAGTTCTCAGGAGGTTTCCCGAAGGACTAGAAGTAGTCAATCGGAAACGAAACGACGAGGCTTTGCGTTCTGGTTCGGAGAGGACTAAAAAAGTAACAATAGGACGTGGTGTAGGTGAATGTTTGATAAAATAATGCATTGAAAAATATTTATTATTTACTTTATTTATTATTGTGATCCTTTGTGTAGAAAAAATGTATGATGTATACTATTGTGAAATAATTTTTGTAATGACCATATGAAGGGTATACATATATTCTCTGTGTTCGGTATAATACAGACAAAATTTTGTTTGGAAACAAAGTAACTGTCCACATCGAATGGAATGAAAGAGGGAAATGAGATTAAGTCCGGAGACAAATTAATGACTCCTCGGAAGGATCAGTAAGTGACTTGTATCCTTCGATCGGATTAGGTAAGAGTGAACCAAAGTCCTAAGACTTGGACATGTACCCCGGACGGATCAGGCAGGGAAGTAATTGAGTCCGGGGACTTGTTCTATACTCCTGACTGGTCAGAAGATAGATAGAAATGTTCGGACACATTCGATATAATGACACCGGGGCGTCCCCGCGGTATTGTAAACAAGCAATATAAAGGTGAAACAGGAGATTTTATTAAGAAAAAATTGTCGGAACAATGTCAAATTGCAAACTAGTATTTAAGAGATAGGGAGCAGAATAAAACTAACAGTTTTAGAGAAAAAAAATTCGGAGGTTAGTCACATGCCAAGTACGAGGCACTGGGGTGCCATCTACGCGTTCGAGCTGGTAACTCCCGAGAGAGTGAACGACAACCACACGATAGGGTCCTTCCCATGCCGCATGGAGTTTGCCTTCGGGAGCGGCTTTGCTGGCGAAATTGCGCCGGAGCACGAGGTCGCCGACTTGAAACTGTGTCCCGCGAACTCGAGCATTGTAGTAATTTGTTGTTTGCTGTTTGTACTTGGCTTGTCGAATAAGTGTCTGTTCCCTACGATATTCCACTTCGTCGAGGTTAGTACGGATTGCTTCTTCATTAGTTTCCGGATCGATAGTCAATAACCTAGGGCTGGGTACCCCGATTTTTGCCGGGATGACAGCCTCAGAGCCGTAGGTTAGGCTGAAAGGAGTCTCGCCTGTAGAAAAGTGAGGCGTAGTACGATAAGCCCACAATACTTGAGGTAGGGTATCAGCCCAAAGCCCTTTAGATTCGCCCAAACGCTTCTTGATGCCGTCAACAAGTGTCCTATTCGTCACCTCTACCTGACCATTAGCCTAGGGGTGAGCCACCGAAGTGAATGCCTGTTTAATGTGTAATTCTGCACACCAAGAGCGGAAAGGGTCGTTTGCGAACTGTTTTCCATTGTCGGAAAAAATGGTGCTAGGAATACCGAATCGGCAAACAATATTTTTCCACACGAAATTAAGAATTTTCCTTCCAGTGATGGTGGTAAGCGGTTCGGCTTCGACCTACTTGGTAAAGTAATCCACAGCGACCACTAAGAATTTAAAACCTCCTGGAGCCACAGCGAAAGGGCCCACGATGTTTCTGCCCCATTGAATGAAAGGCCATGCGCTCTGTATGCCTACCAACTCGGTTTGAGGTAAGTGCTTTATCCGTGAGTGCCACTGACACTTTTCACATTTTGACACTAAGTCATGTGCATCGTTAAAAAGAGTAGGCCAGTAATACCCCCACTGTAGTGCCTTCTTAGCTAGAGTTCGGGAACCAATATGGCTCGCACAGGAGCCCTCGTGTAATTCTCGGAGGATATAATCAGCTTGGACTGGGTCAAGGCATCGAAGACTGGGCTGGAGGTAGGATTGTCTGTATAAGACCCCATCAAGGAGTGTATACTTCGGTGCTTTCAAGATGATCTGGCGAGCCCGCGCCTTGTCTTCGGGTAGAGTCCCATCCTGGAGGTATTGGACAATGGGTGTCATCCAAGTGGGTTCAGCATCAGTGATCACCGAGATAATCTGTTCATTGATTGACGGATGGGATGCCTCTTCTACAAGTATGTCCGGGGATATGCTAGAAGGGGCCGCGGAGGCTAGCTTACTGAGAGTATCAGCCTTTGTGTTCTCTCCTCGGGGAACCTTGTGGATATCAGCGGAGGAAAATGTGAGCAAGAGTTTTTTGGTTAAAGCTAAGTACCTTTTCATGGTTTCCTCCTTTGCCGCATATGAGCCATTAATTTGGCTAGAGACTACCTCCGAGTCAGTATATATCCGGATGTGTGAGGCTCCTAGAGTCTTTGCGAGGCGAAGGCCAGCAAGAACCACCTCATATTCGGCTTCATTATTCGTGACTTTGAATTTGAATAGCAAAACATACTTGACTTCTACATCGTCGGGCCCATTGACAATAACCCCAGCACCACTTCCCCGGGTGGCGGATGCGCCATCTACATGTATATGCCATCACTTGGCCTCGATGTCGAGATCAGTAGGCAGGATGACCTCAGGGTGCGGGTTGGACTTAGAGTCATCAAAGGGAGCCTCAGCAAGAAAATCGGCTAGGGCTTGACCTTTAATAGCTCGGCGGGGAAGAAATTGGATATCATGCTCTCCCAGCTCAATTGCCCATTTAATCGGCTGGAATGATCGGGCTTACTTAAGACCTGACGGATTGGTTGGTTCGTGAGGACGTTAATAACATGCCCCTGAAAATAGGGACGGAGGCGGCGAGCCGCCATGACCAGCGCTAATACCGTCTTCTCGGCTATGGAGTACCGAGTTTCTGCTCCTTGTAAGGCTTGGCTAGCAAAATATACGACCTTCTGAGTCCCTCGGTCTTCACGGACAAGGGCTGCACTGATGGCTTCATCGGATGTGGACAAATATATGTATAGGGGTTCCCCGGCAATTGGTGCAGAGACAGCAGGGAGCTGGCTGATGTGCTGCTTTAGGGCCACCAAAGCTTCTTCACATTGGGGAGTCCATTCGAATCTTTTAGCCTGCCTCAGAATTTTAAAAAAAGGAAGTTGTCGCTCGGTTGCTTTAGACAAAAACCGATTCAGTGCAGCTAGTCGCCCAGTAAGGCGCTGAACATCTTTTTCCTTTTCAGGTGTTTTGAGATTAAGTATATCTCGAATTTTGGAGGGATTTGCTTGGAGCTCCTGAGGGGAAACCATGTATCCCAAGAATTTCCCGGAACCGACCCCAAAGGTGCACTTGGCCGGATTTAATCGGAGATTGTGACGTCTGAGCACGTCCAATGTTTCAGCGATGTCCCGAACACATGTATCAAAAGTAAGACTTTTGATAGCGAGGTCATCAACATAAACCTCTATATTTCGGCCAATCTGGTCTCGGAAGACGTGATCCATCAATCGTTGATAAGTGGCCCCGGCGTTCTTAAGCCCGTAGGGCATTTTCTTGTACGCAAAAATGCCGAAGTCCGTTATGAAGGCCGTTTTAATTGCATCCTTCCGGTCCATGTAAATCTGGTGGTATCCTTTATAGAGGTCCAAGAAGCAAAGTGCAGGATGTCCGGTGATGGCCTCAGCCTTTTGGTCAATCGGAGGTAGTGGATAGCAGTCCTTCGGGCAGTATTTGTTTAGGTCAGTAAAGTCCACACACATCCTCCATGTATTATCGATCTTTTGAACCAAGACAGGATTCGCTAGCCAGGTCGGATAGTGAACTTCAAAGAGGATATCTGCCTTCACAAGCTCTACAACTTCTACGCGGATAGCAGCTTTCCTGTCCGCATCAAACTGTCTACGTTTCTGCTGTACTGGTTTGACTGCTGGATTAATATTCAGTTTGTGGGTGATTAAGTCTGGCGAGACACCTGGCATGTCCAAGGGTGACCAGGCGAAGACCTCGGAATATTCGCGCAATGTCTGAATAATGGCGCTGTGAAGTAGAGGTAAATGCACTACACCAACCTTAACAGTCTGCTCAGGCTTGGTTGGATCGAGTGGTACCTCAACTACCTAGTTGCTAAGAGGTTGAGTAGGGGTCGGAATGAGTCCCGGGGTATCTATTTGAAATTGAGGACTGGCAGCAGGCGTAGTCCTCTGTTTGAGTGCAACGTGCATACACTGTTTAGCCATCTTTTGGTCGCCACGGATGGCAATTGCTCCGTAGGGTGAAGGACACTTCATAGTCAAGTGATACGTGGAACAGATAACTTGTGCAGGGGTAAGCCAATCTCGCCCAAGAATCATATTATAGGGTGATGTAGATGACACCACATAAAAATCAACAAAAACAGTTTTGATGGCAGGATGAGTACCTACAGAGGCTGCGAGGTTAATGATCCCTTCCGCCTTGACTTCTCCCTGTGTAAATGTCTGTAGAGGTCCCGGTGCAGGTCGGAGCAAATTACGAGATATACCCATTTTTTGGAAACAATCTGAGAAAATAACACTCACAGCGGCACCATTATCAACATATACCCGTTTGATGATAATATTTGCTATAGTCATATCAATGATGATAGCGTCAGTGTGAGGGGTGCTTCGGGTACTGGGTCGTCTTCGGTAAAGCTCACCACTTCGGTTTTGTGGAAACGTTTGTGGCGGGGCTCCTCGGGAGAAGGCCTACGAGCTTCTGCAATAAGAGCTTTGCGAGAAGTTCCTGCTGGCTGTGCGCCATAAATCAAATGGATGACGCTATTAACAACACGATTTGGAGGATTGTTCCCTTCCTCTTGAGGAAGAGGGGCTGGCAATAAACGAGGTTGTTGCTGCTGAGTATTCTGCCTATTTCCCTGATCATGCTTAGGGTAGTTGTTGTTCCCGGATCGATTATTCTGCCATTGTGACCGACCTTGTTGTTGGCCTCGATTATTATAGCCACCCCGATTTTGTTGCTGGTTGCCACCTCTGTGCTGTTGCCGATTATCGAGTTGAGCAATGTACTGGCGAAAATATCCCTGTTTTATACACTCCTCAATTTCTTTGCTAAGTTCTCGGCATTCTTCCGTATCGTGCCCGTGGTCATGGTGATAATCGCACCAGTTGGCTCGATTTCGTTTGTCTGCCGGCGCAGTCATACGAGGGCAAGATCTCAGGTCAGTCTTGTGGATGGCATGTATCTCGGTTCGGGACCGATTCAAAGGTGTGAGCTGAGGTAGATCGTTACGGGGTTCTAATCGCCCTCTGCTTAGCCGGTTGGAAGGCGCTGGTGCGAGTGTTAAACCCGGATTGTCCTTTATCTGTCTATCTCTTAGCAATAGACTTTTCCTTCTTGCGCCGGGTTTGCTCGTCTGCTTTGGCGAACTTACCAACCACATGATAAAGAGCTCGGGTAGTAGCTGGAGTATTACGGGCAAGCTCGGTATACAGTGGTCCGGCGCGTAATCCATTCATGAAGGCTGTGACAATAATGCTGTCAGGCTGATTTCCCACTTTCAAGCTTTCAGTTGTAAAGCGTTCCAGGAACTGAGAAATGGTTTCTCCTTCTTTTTGTTCAACATTCATCAGATCGGCTAAGGTGGACATGGGCTTTGCTCGTGCTTCAAAACGCGCCCAAAAGTGTTCGGCAAGTTCTCTAAAAGAGGATGTACTATTGCGGGAAAGGGAGTCAAACCAAACCCGGGCCTCGTCCTGAAGATATTCAGGGAAAATCTTACAGTAGTGAAGAGACACGGTATGATCTCGGCTGAGCATATTGTGTCTAAAGGCCCCTAGGAAGTTGGCCGGGTCTCCAATTCCATCATAAGGTGATATAGCAGGTCGCTTGAACCCTTCGGGAAGGGGTGTAGCGAGTATTTCTTGGGAGAATGGGGTGATAATGTCTCTGTTGACATCAAGACCTAGAATCCTATCTAGCTCAACATTACGTTGTACCCGCTCATACTCCTGGAGATCTAAGGGATGGGGATGGTCGTGGCGAACTCTTTTAGCAACGTTAAGGGGACGGCATCGGCAAGTTCTTCATTGCGTTGCCTTGACCCATTAGAACTCCCATGGTCCTCGGGGGAACCAGGTGCTCTCTACGTCGATCTTGTCGCACATTATGTATAGGATCTCCACTCCCCAATGCGTCGCTGCCGCAATCTCAATTACCAAATCTTCATGGTGATTGGGTAGGCCGTAATTGAACCGATTGAATTGTTGGGCTTGTACTTCTGGACTGGTTGGGCCACACCTACCAGTCTGCTATATCTATTTCTAGGAACGAGAATTATGTCGGGATGATCCCCAACACTCTACGTCATGTACTGTTGAATGATGCCAATTTGGGCTAAGCTATATTATTGTTATTTACCCTGAAAAAAAATGTTAAATATAACTGATATTGATGACGATATTTATTGATTTTTCAAAATACTTTATGATATATCCATAATATTTATTGATATTGCTCTCAGATATGATTTTATTGACGTATTCAGAATGAATATGGTTGTCCCCCTTACCAATATTGAACATCCTAAAAAAGTAAAAATATGAGAAACTCTGAACGAGTATGGGAGGTATTTTCACCCTTAGTTGTACGGTAATAAAGTCAAAGATTCAGGCTGGTTAAGGGAATCAAGGAAGAGATATAATCATATAAGGCGAGGTGGGTATTAGCACAACACGCCACTCTAACTCCTTTATTATAAACCACACATTCTCCAGTCTAAGTCCTAACAAAATAAATTAAGTAGCTGAAATACATTTTTACTTGTCAAGTTGGAGAGTTGCAGTTGCAGGATCATGGGAACTGTTATCGACTCCCATTTCTTGGCCCTCACTGCCATTGTCACTGTACATCTAATCTCTAAACCACTGTTATTTCACTTTGGATTGACGGTTTTTTTCTTTTTAATTTTTTTATTTTTTGGTCGCAGGTGGCTTATCAATTATTCTTCTTCGTAATCACAGCGCTTCTACGGTTCGACAAAGTCACTGATTTTGCAGGTATTTCCATCGAATTTCACTCGGTTTGGTCTTAATATGAATATCAATATATTTTGCGATGCTTTTGACATTTGGATTTTATTTCCACTATATTTCCTGCAAATTAAAGCTTCGGCTGCAAAGTTTTGCTGATGACAGAGGGATTCGATATTTGGGGAAGAAATTTTCCTAGAAATGCATTAGGTGTTAATATAAATGCTACCCCATAATAGGATAATATGATGTGAATCAATAATATTAAGAACCAGAAATACTTTAACAAGCTGATTGTGATGCTATGCTAAAGTAACTATCTCGGAAGCAATAACTATGCTAGAGGCGTTTTTTTTATATTTAAAAAAACTTAACAGTGTTATAAATTTGTTCGATATGGTGTCAAATGAATTTGAATAGTGGCAAGTTTGTGAAGATTCAAGAAATCAACTCTAATACTCTTATTGGCATGATTTCATAATCTATACATGTTCTTATTCATTGCCCCTTATCTTGTGTAGGTAGCACAAATTTTGTAATACTTTCCGTCTTGACCTTGGTTGTTAAAGGATCATGGGACTTTCGCCAGGTGCTTCTAGTTAAAGTTTTCATATTTATCACGTGTTTGTCTCGGCCTTCTTTTAGAAGGAAAATGGAAAAACTATGGAAACTAAATGGTTGTCGAAAACTATGGAATATGATTTTTGAGCTGCATGGAGGGGCTTATGTACTATAATGAAATATGTTTTGAATTTCTTCAGTGAAGTGGCAAAAAGATAAGATTAGGCAAGGATGAAAATGAGAATAAAATGCTGGACGTGGAAAATGTAAGTGCTAACGTTGCAAGTTTAGTATGAAAGAGCATGCTGCTGATTGCATTCTCTACTTCATTTTCTTTTTATGGGTGTGGGAAGAAGTAAATTCACATTGTTGGATGAATATAACTAGGTTATGTTGCTCTAACTCCTTTCTTCTCATTTAAAAAGGGGGAAGGATCGGTGGTGGTGATAGTTTGTTCAGAAGAAAATGAAGCAGTGCCAAAAGATATAATTTCATATTAAGCTATTTAACTGGACATTTTGATTCAAAAACTTGTATTAAATAGTAGGCATAGTGTTTGTTGCCACTTTGGAAGTTAATCTTCTGGCTTATCTTTCAGGTGGTTTTGTCCATGCTTGTGGCCATGTGGGGCCTACGTCTGGGACTGTTCCTATTATTGAGGTCTGTGTCAAATGAGATATTTCTGTTTCCTTAAGTGCACAAAGTCAGAGATCATCATAGTGTCACTGCCTATATTGACAACGTTTTTTGCCGATTCATATATACTCATATCCTTTCAAATGGTGAACGAAAGTGTGCTTTATTAATTAACTCAGAATATAGTTTAATCTTTGATCTTTCGACTCTGACAGGATACTGTGGTGGGGGGAGGACCGTCGCTTTGATGAAATGCGTAATAATTTGGGGAAACTGGCTGTTTTTTGGATTTTTCAGGTTTCCAAAACTTATGTTTATTTAGAGTGAGTTGTCATCTTCATAAATACAGCATTTCCTCCTTGTGATCTGTTTATATACTATCTGCAGGCTGTATGGGTGTGGACTGTGAGTTTGCCTGTGACGGTTGTTAATGCAAGTGATCGAAATCCTTCTATTGAGGCTCGGGATATTGTAGGGTGGATCATGTGGTCTATTGGCATTTTACTCGAAGCAACTGCCGACCAACAAAAATTGAATTTTAAAAATTCGTCAGAGAACACGGGGAAATGGTGCAATGTTGGACTCTGGAAGTATTCCCGCCACCCCAACTATTTTGGCGAGGTTAGCTTTGGAATTTTGTCTGTTTTTAGTGGATTTGTATATGGCTTGTTGACGTTGATGTTGAATCTTTAGTTTAAAGTTAATTTCATATTACAATTAATCTTCTATTCAAATGCGCACTCCTGAATCAGATTACGTATCAATTGTTAATCTGAAGACTAGAAAAGCAACTATCTGGATGACATAGCGATTGAATGAAATGAGATGATGTCAGATTCTTTTTCGCCTCCTGATGTATAACCTGTGTGTGTCATTGCTCAGATCTTCCTCTGGTGGGGAATTTTCGTGGCTGCAACGCCTGTATTAGAGAATGCAGAATGGCTCGTCATTTTTGGGCCAATATTTCTTACACTACTGCTTCTTTTCATCAGTGGTTTACCACTGCTCGAGGTTATTTCAATTCATTTCATTTACTATTCTCTTGTTATGTATTATCTGTAACTAATTATTCTGAAAATATTACATATAAAGGAATCAGCAGACAAAAAGTACGGGAATGTTTCTGGATACAGGCATTATAAGAAAACAACAAGGTGGGGTTCCCTCTCTCCCTGATTTTCCATTTCCATGTTTCGAAAAAAAGCAATAATAAAAATAATTGTTCTGTTTCAGTCCTCTAATCTTGCTTCCCCCTTCACTATACGGGAATTTACCACCATGGTTCAAAGCAACGTTTCTGTTCGAGTTTCCTCTCTACAGTCGAAGTCTTCCCCTAGAGAACTGGTAAGACTGGTTTAAGTTTCCTACCCTCAATCTTAAATCTTATATAGCCTCCATGAGCATTATCTGCTTGTACCTTTTTGGATTGAGTTTTAGGCTTAATTGAGGAATCTCTAGAGGAGGCATTGGATAGGGTTAATTTCAGGGGTGGCAGATGCAGAAACGTTTTTTTCCTTTGGGTTTTTTGGATGTGCCGTACTGTACTTTTCTTTAGAAACTGATGAAAGTGTAGTAAATTATATTATTTTGTTCGGCCTTGGCTGGTTTTTACATCGTATATCATTAAGACTTGAAGGCTTTCATTGAATAATGTTTAAGGGATTCAAGTAGCATTTTTCGCAATAAACTATCTATTGTTGTTTCCTTTTCTTTGATGTTTTTGCATAATAATTTTGCCATTGTGTTGTGCTTGGCAGTTGAAGTTTTTATATCAAATTTACTTTTGATCCAGTAATTCCCTTTTTGTTTTACTTGGAGAAACTAATTGTGGAATTTGGGTGCGGAAGGAGTAGAAGTGATGCACAGAAGAAAGATTAGTAGAAGCATTGGAGCATACATACATGATCGATGAGTTGAATGTAGCTGCTACCTACCAACTGTATATTTGCATTTCTGCAATATTCCTTCTCCTTAGGATCCAGCTTGAGATAAATGCCAATTTCTTGAATCATACTATTATTCTTGTCAACTAGGAATTCAATTTTATTAAGTTGCGGACAATTCGTCTTCCAATACAATTCAAATTTATCTTCTTAATCTACACCTCACATTTCTCATTTCACCGTTTTCATTAAATTAAAGTTAAAGTATAACTAAAATAAGATAATTAAGATGAAAGAGTTCACTAAAACAAAACAAAAATTATAAATAATATATTTTAATCATTGATATGTTCTAAAAAAAGTGGGATCTATGGTTTTATGTATGGTGCATTTGATTTTAGGTTTTACATTTTCTAGATATATTGGGCAAGTTTTTCTCTCTTCAAATGCACCATGCATTTGATGAAGATTATCCAAATCTGTGAGGACGCTGCATCTGTATTATTATTTATTTTTCTTCCCTTGCGGTTTAGTTTTGAGGGTTGTGCGGGGAAATTATTGGGGTGGGGGAAGAAGTCGGCGGTTCGATATATTATATTTTTTGTATTAGCTAGCAACGGACATGTGTGTTACATAATCACTATTTTGTCTTTTTTGGATTCCATTTTTTTATTAAAAATAATATTATTCTAATATTTTGCGTTAGGATTGTGCACAGAGCTCGAAGATTAACAATATTGGACTGAAACTCGAACCGAACAAGTTCCAGGCCGAAAAAATTTGTTAATCATTTGGCTTCTTTTGTGAATCAAACTGAACCGTGTATTGTTCTAGTACGACTTTAGATATTTCTCAATTTTTTGAATTGAAAACCATGTTGAACCACACCAAACCGTACCGAACTGTACTTCACCAATAATCGAATAAAAATACAAATTAATGTATATAAAAATATTTATCCCTATAAAATTATTTTTAAGTAAGAATTAATTTTTTTATTTCTTCTAATCTAAGAAAGAAAGAAAAACCCTCCCCTCCCTCCACGGTGACTCGAACCCAGGACCAAAGGCCTAGGTAGTAGATGCTCTGCCACTTGAGCTATCCTACTTTATCAAGTAAGAATTAAAATTTCATTATTAACTAAGTAGTTAAGTTAACATGAACAATTAAAATGAATCTTGTATTTAATATTATATACTTTTCAAAAACAATTTAGTGAATTGTAAACAAGTTTGATGTAATAAAATCATTTAGTTTGGTAAGATGTCAATATATTTTGCTCAAATTGAATATGTTATTTAAAATATAGAAAATTTCTAGTTACCCAAACTAAGCCAAATTGTACTTTTTAATTCGAAATTTTGAAACGAACTGTCTCGAAGGAAAATATAACCATACCATACAATCCCCATTTTTGAATTGGTTTCGGATGCCAATTTTTAAATAACGAAAGTTTGGTAGGATCTGAAGATTTTAAATCTCCGATCTACACTGTACAGTGCACACCCATACTTTGTGTATAGATCGGTTCCTTAAAGAAACATATTCTACTGGCATGTTTGAAATTTATAGTTGTGAAGAACCATGCATATATTGTATTGTCGATTGTATTTCTAAATTGTAGATTACAAAGCATTTCCAAAAAAAACTTTAAAGAAAAGATTTAACATAAGTAACGTTTTGACAAACTTGTTTCTCGCAAGACATAAACAAAACTAAATTAAAAGAAACAACTCAAAAGTACAACAACATGGTAGCTGCATTAAATTATTAGTGCAGAATGTAGACTTTCTCTTACTTGATATTCTTCCAGGGTATCTTAGTATCATTTTCCTGTTTTGGTAGTGTATTGATAATTGTTGCCCCTCCGTTGTTCTCTCCATGATTCTTTTACGGATAATAAATTAACTTTAGCTTTGTTATTATCCTTTTGTTCATCCGGTTATCTTTTGTGGTGCTTTGTTATTTGATGTTTTTTGCTTGTACTAGCTTCATGTTGTTTTGTTCCTATTTATTCTTATATGAGTGAACTTGTTGCGAAAATCGATTTAAATCAATAGGATTAGAATGACTTTTCAAATTGCAAGCGTACGATTTGTAAAAGAGGTAATATAAAAGATTGACGAATCCATAGGGAGAATTATTTTGTGAGAATCGGCTTAAACACTTTTGATTAAGTTAGCCTAAATGAAATAAGAGTTGAAATTATTCTAAACAACATAAAAGCAAATAAATTGTAAACTTGGAGGGAACCAATCAATGAGAAGATATTCCCGAGGTCCGGTTTCACACAAGAAAAATGAGGTTCATATGATTATAAGACATTGTTGTGAGTTTTATGTGATTGAACTCTCAAATCAACCGACGTCCCAATTGGATGTACATTCTAGAAAAAGATTGAGGTGCCCTAATCCCCTAGAGATAGACAAGTAAACCGCATCCTATGTAGAATACTTACACGAATAAGAAGTTAAGGTTTAATCCGAGTCCGGGGAGTCTACGTTACGTAAGGCTATAAGTTGTTGCACCGACTTCTCCCACACTGAACACCGGTGTGATAGTGTAACAATCTACACATGAATACAACTCAATTTCGTCCATCCCAACAAGCGTTCTCTAGACTCTACTCCCCTCCCATAAGTAGCTTCTCCCTTAAGTCTCCCCTAAGTCGGTTAGGTCTCAACTAACATAAGGTTCGATGCTCATCCCCTGCCTACATGTTTTAAGGCATGAGTACTAGCATCCAATTGCATTTTAGGTTCTAATCCGAACAAGTCTCGAACTGCTAGCGAATTCGGAGCCTAGGAGTCCGATTATACTTTCCCAAATGCCCAACAAAGAATTTCATTTTTAAGCTACCGAAAGACAAGCTACCAGTCAAGCATGTGAACTTAAAACGTAAACCCTTGGAAATCATTACATGTTAATTAAGTGATAATCGTACATTATCACAACCCACAACAAACCTAACAATCAAACAATGATTCATCAGCTTCGACGCTTGGGCTACTCCCGAGCTTTAAAAAGTAAGAAAACTACTCACAAATCATCAAAGCATAAACAAAAATCAACAACATCAAGCAAGAAAATAATAAAAGCAAAAATAAAGAGAAAGGGGTAGAGAATGCTCAAGGAGTGAAGAATCCTTGTAGAAGTTCAATAATCTTGAAGGGCGTCACAAGCTTGTGAATAATTTCCAAGCTTCTCCTTCAAAGATGGCTTCCTCCTTGAAGAGGAAGAAGTAAACCCTAACTTCAGACTAAGAAATTCTAAAATCTAAGAACTAGAGAGTGAAAATAAAAATTGGCTAAGTTAAGTTATGGAGGTTTGTTACAAATAAAAGAGGGAAGGGGTATTTATAATACCCAAACCCTACATATGTGAAATAACCTAAAATGTGCAAGAAATACCCTTTTAGTAAGGGTACAAATGTAAAACAACTAAGTACCATGTTTGACTCCCTTTTGAATTGGGTCGAACCACTCAAATGCGCTCGATTCGAACTTCTTGGTAATTTTGGTACGTCCTCGTACGGAACCAGCCTTCGACTCCAACTAAAAACTTGTAGAGCTTTGCTCGGCTACGGGTGACGCTTTGAATAGCTAGCCTCATCCCGACATCGTATGAAAAAATTACGGTCAAAATACAAATGCACAATGTCCCGATTGAAAACAAAGCATAACTGTGAGTACCACAGACTAGTACCACTGACCGGTAATGGTCCCTAAAATGAATACCGGTAACTGGTACCACTGACCGGTACCGCTAATTAGTAACGCTGACCGGTATTTTCCATATTTTCCTAGCATACGATCACCGAACATTGCCGACTCCTGTCGTGTGTGTCGTCTTCGTGCATTGTTGTTTTGGGGCCTTTCCACTCGTTTTCCCGACTTGACTTCTTCGCGACTTGATGAACTTCGAGTTGGGCATGAAAGGGGCCCGTTTGAGCCTCATTTTGCGAGCCGGAGTGGAGAATCTAGTGCAAACAACCTAATTTAGGGAATATTACAATATACCATCCCAACTTTGCGTGTTTTTGTAGTTTGCTATATAACTTTTTTGTTGCAAATTTCCATCTCGAACAAATCTCAATTATTGATTATCCAATTCTGAACGGCTGAGATTTCTCTCAGATGGTAATTTGCAACAAAATCATAAGTTCAGATGGTAAATTGCAACTAAAAATAGTTTTATAGCAAAGTGCAAAAACAAGAAAAGTTTGGATGGCAATCTGTAATTTTCCCTAGTTTTCATAGATCTACACTGCTTTCATTAGTTTTCATTATTGTTTTTAGAATAAGATTATATTGGATAATATATTTATCTCAAATGGCTCTTATATTTGATGTTGGACAAGATGATATATCAAATGTAGGCACAAGTTAACTTAAAAAAATTATACATCCACCCAACCTTGCAAGCCAAGATACTTGATTCAAGTTTAAAACAGAAATCACCATTCTTCTAATGCAAGAAAGAACATGGAGGATTACAATCTCTAACAAAAAATGCAATAATGAGATTTACAACAAATTAACCTTACTCTGGCTTTTAAGAATAACTAACACTATAGAGAAAAATGAAAAGTAGAAAACATTATAGAAGAAATTAGAAGAAAACACAGAGAGAAAGAGAGAAGCATCAAATAGGATACCAGCAAAACAGGATATTTCAATAAACTAAGAGAAATAATTAATACAATACGAGGAACTTTAATGATTAAGCTTGGATTAAACAAGATGCAGGGGGTCTTTTTAATTTAACAAACAATGCAATAATTTGAGATTGCTGCAAGTGGACTTTGCTGATTCGGTTGAAGTAAAAGTTGGTGTAACAACAAATTTTGTGTTTTAACACATAATTATTCGTACAAATTAAAAAAATCTTAAATCGAACAATATTGCGGTACGATCCCTAAAATCCCTCTGATTCTTCTCTTCAATTTGTTTGATGCCTTCAAATACGGAGTTGACTTTGATCTTCTCCGATTTTTGAGCTTTGACTTGAATAACGTTGACCCAAAGGCTTGACAACTTAATTTTGGATCAAACGGTCTTCTTGGATGGATGTTCGAAGAACAACTTCGAAGATTTTGATGAACGTCGACGAACACCTTCATATATTTATCTCGGAAACGTTGATTGGAGGGGCTCAGCACCTTGATCTCGAATCAAAAGCCGTTTCTTGGAGAACGCCGAAGAACGCTTGAAGTTGTTTGAAGAATGCCGAAGAACTTTGCTCTGGAATTCTTCACTTGCTTCTTGACTTGTGTTCTTGATTTGTGTTGTTGATGATTTTGGTGGAGAATGAGGCCCTATTTATAGTTGTAGGATTGGAAAACCCTAACGGGCTCGGGTCCGAATGGAGTGATATGATTGGTCCTCCACAATATCATTATCCATAAGATAATTATTAAATTAATTGTATTTAATTTAATAATTACTGCAACAATTTGACACGTGGCGCATTTTGATTGGTCCATCATATCTTGATTTTTATCCTCATCTTCTTGGATAATTACTAAATTAATTTAATTTAATTTAGTAATTTCTGCACCATCTTGACACGTGGCGGCCTCCAATTGGCCAATAAAATATTTAGCAAATCACCAATTAAATTGATCATTTAATTTTAGGAATTTTATTTAATTAACTCCTAATATTGAAATAATCAATATAAAATTGATTTTCAACTCATATTTTATTACGTGACACATTTTAATTTGATACAAATTTCATGTATCAACAAATGCCCCCTCGAGACTTGTCCACGGACGAGGCGTCTTGGAGTGGATGAGTCTCGAATTGATTTTTTGAAATTTACTTGGATCATATTGACATTTTATACTCGTGTCACAGAGTTCTTGATTTTGGATTTTTTTTTTTTGGAATTTGTTAGGTATTTTATACTAGTACCTAGGAGCCTTCCATTTGAATTTGAAATTTTGATGATAGTTTATACTAGTATCAAGGAGAAAATATATGGATTATTTGGGTCAAAGCCCAATCATTCATGGGCCTGTTTGCTTTCAACTACATTCGCATAAGATAATGGCCCATAATATGCTTAATGGGCCAATCTTCATTATAGAAAAAAAACAAAACAATATAAAACCCAGCAACAACTTGATTGATTAAAGTTACGCACATGCGTATTTTCTTGTCCATGCACAATCAGGATTCAATGCTCCAGCAAACTAACCATCATCATGTTTCTATCCTGCACCCAAATTTAAGATTTAACTCTAATCCAAATAAACAAAGACTCCAAATATCAATTGATTATCAGGATATGGTTTTTTTCTTTTCCGGATAGATTTAGCCTGATCTAATGACAGACTTGCATATCTGCGTCTGATCTGATTCTGCTTCTTTCCTTCAAGCATATTGATCTTGTAGATTTGATTTTATCATGCCTATCAGTAGGAAATCTTTTAGCTGGGCCTTTTTCCTTGGCTTACAAGTAACAATACACTATAAATAGGTTGTCACATTCATTACTTTTCTCTCCAATCTCAAGAACATCAACAGCTTCTTAGAACACTTCTGTAGCTGTCGTCATCTTCCGAATTGTGTCTGCGTCGGTCGTCGGCATCCCGAATCATCTCTGCACTAGTCGTCGGCACTGCGAATCATTTCTGCACTAGTCGTTTCCTCAACTACAGACAACAGGTATCCTTCTTTCCTTTATTTTCTTATATGCACTGATGTCAATTATTTGCTAAGCATGATGTGGGTATTATTGGTGGAGTCAAAGGAGCAGAAGCCTCAATTTTTGGGGGCATCAAGGATTGCAACTTCAATCTGATTGAAGGAGATAAGTGACGGTGAGAACCTTCTTCCGTTATATTTTGATGTATAACAGATTGTTTGGGAAAATTGTGATTTTATATCGCTCAATAAGCCAAGGGGGATTTCATCTTTTCTTATTATTAATTTTCTTCTTCATCCTCCTACTGAAATTCTCGTCCAGTTGATCCTTTGTATGAGTCCGAAGGTGAATTGGGATATCACAATTTGTACTTGGTAATTTGAATCTCGTTCCATCCTTTTTATTTTGTTTGGTTGCTTCCGAATTTGGACCTGCCGTTTTGCTTGAGCTGTCGAATTTTACAACCCCCTGGTACAGTCTATTCTTTTGCCCCCTTTTTATTTATTTATTTATTATTATTATTATTATTAGGATTATTATTTTATATTTTTGTACGTATGCATGGGATATGTGCCTTAAGATGAAGACCCGATTTTTTGAAGATTTGCACTTCCACCGCTTGCACAAAAATAACAAGTAATAATAATAATAATAATAAAAAAATCTTGTTATGAGATTAACATCCCATAATAATTTCCGTCTGCGCCAGTTTGTTGTTAAATATGCTTAATTACTCTTGGCCTATGTTTGAACTTCATGTCTCGCATTTATCTCTTTTTTCGCTCGTATTTGGCCAAAACATGATTCTTTTCTGTCTTTTTTCCTTGATAGTGATCATAATGGTTTATTTCAAAGATGTCGGGTCGTCTTCCGGGGCGCGACACTTGGTGATTCTTGATGACAAAGATCAACCTGAAGAGAAGGGTACCATCTTAACGGTCCAAGAGTCCCTTATTGGTGACTATGCAAAGACATGGCCAAATCTAACAACTCCGTTTCACATGCCTCAATGGTCCCAAGAAGTCACATTAAGCAAAACATCAACGACCTGGGCTTTGAATGCAACTCATCATCAACATCAACAAACAACGGATTCAGACCCACTTCCCACTTTCGGGCGGTGCATCATTGAAGGCAAAGCCAAATGGGGCAACTCCATCGAGTTCCTTGGAGAGTTTCACTACATCCGAGGTTATTGGGAGTGGACTGAAGACATTCTTTCTCGTTGCAACCGCAAGCTGAACTCCGCAGGAATATACGATGCTGTCTATGCCTCGCTTTTCACATACGAATGCAACATTGAAGTCCTCAAGGCGTTCTGCGAAGCGTGGTGCCCTTCCACCAATACATTGCTGACTTCCTATGGAGAGATGTCGATATCATTGTGGGACATTTACTCTTTGGCGGGCCTCCCGATGAGTGGATATCTTTACGACGAGGTGATCCCAAATTCAGAAGAGCTTACTGGTGTCATCAACGGATCTACGAAGCTATATTTGCCTTCAAGTTGCAAGTACTTGTTCCAGGCTTATCACTTACTCCGGGGGCATACTGATAGATCTCGCATTTCTCCCGTGTCCATTGAAACTTGGATTAAGTTTTGGTCGAAGAAAGCACATAAACATCATCCACCTCCCCGTCGTGACAAACGAACACTTATCAAAGGAGCAAAGAGCCGCCCCAAAGAAACTCACAATCCTTCCAGCAATTTAACCAAACTTGAAGAATGGACCACGGCGGATCAAGATGTATTCGAAAGGCTTGGGATCCGACGGGGGCGAGAAGAGGTATATCTGGCAGCACACCTAGTTTGTTGGTTGTGTGCATTTGTCCTCCCTAATGATGAGATTGATTGCATACGTCCCGACACCTTTAAGATAGCGAGTATGATGGCCGTGGGCACACAGGTGGGTCTTGCTACTCCCGTTCTAGCAAACGTTTATAGAGGGCTGAATAAGATTGCGAGTTTTCCCCGACCGTCTCGAGTTCGGTCAACTTTTCCAGCCCATTTCGTCTATGGTTGGCTAGCTTGTTACTTTAACACTCACTTTCTGCTCAAGCAAGGAATGCGCTTACCCACTATGGCACTTTACTCCGGGGAAGGAGGAGCGAAGCATTTTGAACCAGAAGAAGCGCGTGTCCGCATACACAAAGGAGATTCAGCTGCTTGGACTTACAATATTCTTGATAAGGTTGTAGGTCGTAGGTTTGTTGATGACGATCGTGCCCAAGGACGCGTTTGGAATTATTTCACTGCTATTCGTTCGAGTTATCTTACGTGGCGACAAGGTAACAATTTCATTGTGGAGCCCTATAGTCCTCATAGATTCAGCCGGCAATTTGGCTTCTATCAATTGGAACCCGGGTCGCTTATAAGGGATATACGCAAAGCTTCTTTGGAAGAGGGAATCAAACTTTGGCGTCTAAGTGTGCTGCATAAATCATGTCGGAAGCGTATCTACCACGTGCTCCTTCAAATACTAAAAAGTTCTATTCTCCTGATTACTCATTATGGTTGAGTTGCGTTCATGGAGATTACTTCGAGAAGAACATTGAAAAACTGGTGAGACCTCAGCATAGTAAGCAACCATTGAAGACCAACAAAAGGAAGGAATCTCCAAGGCCCTCAAAGGAAAAGAGTAGCAGTGAAGAGGAAAGACATTGGAAAAGACGCAGAGCCCTTGAACCATCGAAGCCTGTCGGAAATGATGCGAAGAATGACTCGCAACAAGAGTTAGCACGAGATGTACTTCCCTTTATTTCTTCATCTTCTTTTCCTTGCACTATGTATTGTAACATTTTCTTCTGCTTTTTGTGGCTTCTCTCAGTTGGAGAAGGAATTATTTGGTGTTGATGAAGAAGAGTTGGAAGAGAGTGTGGAATCAGTTGCAGTGCCTAATCAACCCGTCGATACTTCTTCTTCACCCCAAGAGGTTCAAAAGGAGGTTATGGCCACTCCGACGCCCAACAATGCTGCTGCGGCCTCTGTGTTTGTTGGAAGCAACATCATTCTTAATTGCAAAAAGAAGTATCTTCAATTACTATGGGATGGTCTTCGCTAGGGATGGCAATGGGGCAGGTCGGGGCGGGTACTTGAATACCCATGCCCGCCCCATCCTTCAAACGGGGCGGAGCGGGGCGACCCACTGCGGGTCACAGATCGGGGCAGGTCGACCCATTATTTTTTAAAAATAATTAAAATTTAGTTAATATAATTTAAAATAAATGTTGACTTAATACATTCTATACAAATATTATTTCAAAGAGTCATCGTAAACTATAAAAAAATAGTAAATGCTTAAAATACGTTTATTATCCTATTTTGTAATATTTATTTATGTGTCTAAACTTAATTAATAATTTTTACGTTTGTTATATGATATTATTTGATACATGTTATTATTATAAATATTTCATGATTATTGAATACTACTAGTATAAATTAAATTAATTCATTATGTGAATAACACCATATATATATATATATATATATATATATATATATATATATATATAAATTACTGCGGGGCAGGGCGGGGCGGGGCATGACGGGGCGAGGGCATGACCCATGCCCGCCCCGCCCCGCCACGGGTCACAGGGCGGGGCGCCCCATATACCTCGGGTCAGGGCAGATCAGGACGGGTCAGGTCGAAATTGCCATCCCTAGTCTTCGCGAGGCGATAGTAAAGAGATCTTTGGACTGCCTCTCAGCTATGCGAGATGAAGTTTCTCCTATAATCAACGACATGAAGGAGTACAAAGGTTTCGACATTTCTCATATTGAAGAAGCTTTAAAGGTATTATTTGAGAAGGCCACTGCATATGATAATGTGCGATCCGCATCTTCGGAGGGAGTACCAAAAGAACGTCTCGCACAACAATTGAGTGAAGCTAAAGATCGTCTTTTGAATGTCACAACCGAACAGAGTGAAGCAGCCAACTTAGTCGCATCTACCAAGTCTGAGTTGAAGCGTCTTCGGAAGAAAGTCAAGGAGTTGAAGAAGCAAGAGAAGGAGTTGTCAACGCTCTTGGAGGATCGGCGAGAGATTCTTCGTGTTGCCCAGAGCAAACTGAGTGAGACGGAAGCAGAAATAATTGCCATAGAGAATATTGTCCCGGTGACTGATGAAGTGATTGAAAGTTTGGAGGTCTCAAAATAGCATCTAGAATCCGCAAAAGAAGTTATTTTGGATATAAATCCTTTTGCTTAGACTTTGTTTAGGATATTTTACTTTCTGCTTCATCCCGTGTTGGGATTTTTTTGTTTTTTTGCTTTATGGACTTATATGATTACGTAGCAGTCATTGTTTTCGTTTATTATATTGCAACCTTTAAAGTCCATTTACTTTACTTTTGGCTTCGTCTTTCGTTTGCTTCAACTAACGTAGAAAAGGAAAAACACAACATATGTATGACTGAACTTAAAAAATTCCTAAGCTGCCTACGTACCCCGGTGAAAGGGATCAAGTTATAACGTAGTTCAAATTGCCACTTTTGTGTTTTGTTTTGGGGGGGGGGGGGGGGTGCCGTGCACAGTTTATACTCATGCGGGCCAGGAGTGACTATTCTTTAACCACTTTAGCCAAAGTGGGGTAAGTTAGCATTTTAACCACATACTTTACCCTTGGTGGTCGCCGTGCACAGTTTATCCTCATGTGGGCCAGGAGTTTTTTTTTTTTTTTTTTTTTTTGTAGCAGCAGGCCTAAGCGTAGTAGCGCTTCAAGAATTTTTCATTTATGGGACCGACCCGTACTCCATCTTCGGAGAGCAACTTGTAAGCACCATTCGTGTAGACTTCCTTTACAACATAAGGGCCATCCCACCTCGATGTGAACTTGTTGCCAACTCGATGAGTAGTGATGATCGGCCTCCGAACAGCAAGTACCAAATCACCTACTTGAAATGAACGCGTCCGTACCTTTTTGGTGAACGCCTTTGACATGCGAGCTTGGTAATATTTGAGTCTTTGTTGTGCTTCTAATCGCTTTTCATCAAGAGCCTCCAGCTCCTCGAGACGCAACCGCGCATTCTCTTCTTCAGTTAGCCCTTCTTGCATTGCTATCCTCAACGATGGAATTTGCTGCTCAAGAGGAAGAACAGCTTCTACACCATAGACCAACGAGTAAGGAGTTGCTTGCGTAGCCGTCCTGTGCGTAGTTCGGTATGCCCATAGAGCTTCTCCCATTCTTTCATGCCAATCACGTTTTGACTTTGCAATCACTTTCTTCAACAAATTACATAAAGTTTTGTTGAATGCCTCGGCAAGACCATTGGCGGCGGCATAATACATGGACGACTTTCTTTGCTTGAATCCAAACTTCTGACAAAGATTATCTATCAAGCTATTGCTGAACGGCTTTCCGTTATCGGTGATGATGTATCTTGGTAACCCATAGCGGTAGATTATGTTACGACGGATGAAATCAGCTACTGTTTCATTCTTTACTTCTTTCAGAGGCACAGCTTCAGCCCACTTGGAGAAATAATCCGTCGCTGCCAGGATATACAAATGTCCACCAGAAGACTTTGTCATCGGTCCAACTACATCTAAACCCCAAGCGTCGAAGGACCATGAAGCAACAGTAGGATGTAGGGGCTCGGGTGGTTGATGAATGAGATTTGCATGAAACTGACAAGCTTGACACCTTTGCGCATAATCTATGCAATCCTTCACCATAGTCGGCCAGTAGTAACCCATTCTCTTGATTCGAAAGTGTAGTTTTGGACCCGATTGATGAGCTCCATAAATCCCGGAGTGAGCTTCTTACATAGATCGGACAGATTCTTCATTACTTAAGCATCGCAAAAAGACTCCATCAAATGACCATCTATAGAGCGTCCCTTTGAAGTAAATGAAACGTGATGCACGACGTCGTATATCAATCCTTTGGCGGGGGTCATTCGGTAGCTTCTCATATTTTAAGTAATCCACAAAGGCTTGACGCCAGTCTTCTTCAATCTCAAATACTTCAACGGAGAGACTTTCCTCCTCATCATCATCTTCATCTTCAAAGATTGGTGGAATGACCCAACTTTTACATACTGGTACACGCACCTCGACATCGGACATAGCAATTGTTGACGCGAGCTTAGCAAGTGCATCTGCTTGTTTATTGTGCTTTCTTGGAACATGATCAAGTTCTACATCTCCAAGCCACCCAATAAGTTTCCGAGCATAGGTGACATATGGTAGCAATTCGGGCTTCTTAACTTCATACTCTCCGCTTAGCTGGTTGATTACCAACTTGGAATCTCCATACACTTTGAGATATAGTCGTTTTGTGTCCACCGCTATTTCAAGCCCAAGTATGAGTGCCTGATACTCAGCGACATTGTTCGAATAATTCTGAGTTAAAGTGAATGAGTATGGAAGTACTTCACCATATGGTGTCATAAAGACAACCCCAGCACCAGCTCCTTCTCTATGAGCTGCTCCGTCAAAGTACATCTTCCAAGAAGGAGAGATTTCAACAGCTAAAGCATCTTCATCTGGCAAATCGTCCAATAATTCCCATTCAGCTGAGATAGGATGATCAGCTAAGAAGTCGGCCAACACTTGTCCCTTCACCGCTTTTTGGGGAACATAAATTATCTCGAATTGTTGCAGCTGGAGATACCATCTTGCAAGTCTGTCAGAGAGCACTGGTTTTGACATAACATACTTTAAAGGATTTGCTTTTGAGACAAGGCGAATGGTGTGAGCTTGGAAGTAGTGCTTCAACTTTTGAATTGCAAAGATCAGAGCTAGACATATCTTCTCTATTGCTGAGTAGTTCAGTTCGTTTGGCGTCATCGTCCTGCTAAGATAGTACAAAGCATTTTCCTTGCCGTTGTCATTTTCTTGTGCCAATAAAGCTCCAACAGATCGTTCTTGTGCAGCGATGTACAGAATCAAGGGCCGTCCAGACACTGGCGCGACTAGCACTAGTGGCTTCGTCAAGTAGTCCTTGATGCTTTTGAAAGCATTGGTGCAGGATTCGTCCCATTCAAATGGAACACCTTTCTTCATGAGCCTACTAAATGGTTGACATCGTCCAGCCAAGTTTGATATGAACCTTCGAAGGTATGCCAACTTTCCTTGTAGACTTTTGAGCTCGTGAATGTTTCGTGGCTCACACATCTTCAGAATTGCATCAATTTTAGCTTGCTCAATTTCTATGCCCCGATGACGGACAACAAATCCGAGGAATTTTCCAGACGTGACTCCAAATGCGCACTTGAGGGGATTCATCTTAAGTTGGTATCTTCGAAGGCGTTCAAACACTTTCCTTAAGTCCTTCAGATGATCTTTTCGCCTTTTAGACTTCACGACCACATCATCAACATAGCATTCAATATTCTTATGGAGCATGTCATCAAATATCTTCTGCATGGCCCTTTGGTACGTGGCTCCAGCGTTCTTCAATCCAAATGGCATCACCTTGTAGCAGTATATTCCTTTCGGAGTTCGAAAGGCTGTCAACTCTTCGTCCTTAGGTGACATGCGAATTTGATTATATCCTGATGATCCATCCATGAAGGACAAAGCTTCGTGCCCTGTAGTCGCATCAATCATGAGCTCGGTGATCGGCAGTGGGAAGTCATCTTTCGGGCATGCCAATTTAGATCTCTGAAGTCAACACAAACTCAGATTTGTCCATTCTTCTTTCTTACTGGGACAATGATGGATATCCATGTGGGATATTTGACTTCTCGAATGAATCCAACTTCGATCAGTTTGTTTACTTCCGCTTCTATCGGAGGGATCAATTCAGGTCTAAAGCGACGTAGAGTTTGTTTCACGGGTCGAGTGCCTTTCTTTATGGCCAAATGGTGGACAGCTACCTTCGGGTCTAATCCAGGCATCTCTTTGTATGACCATGCGAATACATCTCTAAATTCTCGCAGCAGTTCAATGTATGCCTCTTCTTCATTGGCCGTCAATAGGGCGCTGATGTAAATTGGTCGTGGATCATTGACATCACCTAAGTCAACTTCCTTCAGCTCGTCCACTGTTGATTTCACTCCTTCTTCGAGTTCTAGGGGCGCAATTTCGGCATCTTCCTCTGCTTCATGGACCTCTTCACTCAAGGTAATATGATTTGTTGAAGCAATGTCCTCATTTACCTCTTCATCTTTCTTAAAGTCCACGCATGCTCTCATTTGCCCGTTCCTTTGCCTTATTTGGATTGTGTGCATAGTACCATTCCCTTCGTTGATGTAGCCACCTCTGACTAGTTGAATGATTTTCCTTATTAGGTTTCTTGTAATGCTCTGAGGGGCACATTGAGGGACATGCTGGGCGCCACTATTGACAAAGTATGAAGAAGCCACACTTTCTCTATCGTCTTCATCTTGTGTTTTTGTGAGGATGATTGTTTGCATTCTAGCCTTCAGCTCTTTATCACATGACAATTAAAGTGGTGAACCTCTTCATACGGGACGGGATTAAGATCTAATCCTTTGAGTGGATTTTTGCTCATTGCCCCCTTGTACCTTGGCAGCATTTATCCTTTGGCGAATGTTTCTCCCACGTCTTTTCACTGGGCCAAGTCTTTCAAAGACGGAGACCCGACGTACTTTTCTCCAATTTCTATCAAAAGTATCTTCTATTGATGAGACTTCTCCCTCAATGATATAATTAGTGGTTGCTCTTTTGATGGTGATGCGGACAGGATTTGCTGGCGTATAACCGAGACCTATCTTGGAACCTTTGCCACCATGGCCAGCCTTCTTTACTGTATTCGTGACAACATTGGATTTACTGGAGCTACTTTCTTGTGGGTTGTACCCGGCTTGGACAAGGAGTTTGAAGGCTTTAGGGCCGTAATGCTTGTCTTCATCAGGTAATGGAAGTGTTCCATGCTCGGTTCTAGCTCCCAATGTCGGATGGACGAATCCTTCAAGCGGTTGACTTAACGGGATTGTTGCATCAAGCTTGTGTAGTGGCAAGGTCAACTCTTTTAGAGGTTCTTCTTGGGAAAGGAGCATGTTTCCCTTTGAGATCTTTCCATCGCAACGAGGTGAAGGTTCACATGGCTCGTCTTTAACAGCTTGACCCTTTTCAGATTTTTTATTTGAGAGAACTTCTTTGGTTCTTGTGTCTTTGAAGTAGTATTTGGCATCGGCGAAATGTGATTCAGCGTCAGAGAAAGGCTTATCGTCAGCAACTACTCTTCTTACGACACCATTTTCGCAATATTTCAAACACTGGTGCCAAGTAGATGGAACTACCCCATTCTCATGCAACCATGGGCAGCCGAGGAGCATGTTATATGATGTTCTAGCATCGATCACATAAAGCAAGGCTGTTGAAGTCATCTCGTCCATCAACAAGTTTAGCCTTATAACTCCAAGAGCTCGTTGTCCCTCTTGGTTAAATCCTTGGATCATCAGTCGACTACTCACTAGCTCATCTGTGGAAATCCCTAACTCTTTCATTGTTCGTAGGGGCATGATGTTCACGGCAGAGCCTCCATCTATGAGTATTTTGTTCACCTTTTTCTCACGAGTGTATGCAGTCATGAATAATGACCTATTATATGGATCAGAGCCGAGTTGCAAATCCTCGTCGGTGAAAGTGATTGCTGAAGTATGATCACTATCAGTAGAGCGATCCTCTGTCTCGGATAGATAGACTTCTTCATTTTGATGATTCGTTGTGGAGCATGTAACAGTGACGAGATTTGCCGTAGCATCCACCTCTAAAAGGATTTTTCCTTCTCGAGACAACCGCAATACTTTGTCTTTAAATACAAAGCAATCTTGAATTGGGTGACCCAACAGCCGATGGTATTTGCAATACTTTGGGTCGTCGATTCTTCCAGCCTCTTCTGGTCGCTTCATTTCCGGCAACTCGATCAAACCTTCCTTGAGCAGGTCATCAAAAATCCTGGGAACATCCGAATCTAGGAAAGGGTAATGTTTGTTCTGCATTTCCTTCAAGGTTCACTTTCTTTGTCCCGTCTCTCGAGGAATGTTCTGCTTTTCACCTTCTGTATCATCATTCTTTGTTCAGAACTTGATGGATTTAACATTTACTGCCATGGATTCTTTGGTTGATGGTTTGACAAATGACTTCCCCCCTTTCTTGGCTTCTTGTCTTTCTTTGGATTTTGGGAAGTCGAGGGTCGGTGGTCCTTCAACTCCACTTGAAGCCATACTTAGCTCCATATCATGCGCTCTAGTTGCTAATTCTTCAAATGTCCTTGGCCGAATTCCTTGGAGGATGTACCGAAGACCCCATTGCATTCCTTGGGTGCACATTTCAATCGCAGAAGCTTCCGACAAACGATCTTTGCAATTGAGGCTTAGATTCCTCCATCGGTTGATGTAGTCAACTACGGCCTCCTCTTTCCATTGACGGGTGTTGGTCAATTCAATCATGCTTACGGTTCTCCTAGTGCTGTAAAAGCGGTTGAGAAATTCTTGCTCCATTTGCTCTCAACTATCAATGGAATTGGCTTCTAAGTCTATGTACCAATCGAATGCATTCCCCTTCAAAGAGCGGACAAATTGCTTCGCCAAATGATCACCATATGTCCCAGCGTCGTTGCATGTTTCGACGAAATAAGCGATATGTTGCTTGGGGCTGCCTTTACCATCGAAGAGTTGGAACTTCGGGAGTTGATTACCGGAAGGCATCTTCAAGTTGTCAATCCTTAGAGAATATGGTTTGATGTAAGTTGAAGATGACTTAGACGTCCCGTCAAACTTGTCCTTTAGAGTTCCTAAGATGATCTCTTTTAGTTGATTAACATGGACCATACCATCGGAGGAGACTTGCAGTTTATCCATGGTTCTCTCCTTCTCGTTTGGTTGATATTGATGTCCCGCAGATTCTTGAGCCTCATCTTGATCCTCAACAGGTGCTTTTTCAGGAGCACGACTTATAGTACCACTATCAACCTTGCTTATCAGTTTTGCAATCAAGGAGTCTTGCTCTTGTGCATGTCTCGTAAGCCCTTCAATAGCTTTAGTCAAGCTCACGAGTTGTTCTTCAAGAGTTGAAGCATTTGTTGTCATGATCGGAGCTGCTTCTGAGCTTGATGAAGAACGAGGTGTAGAACATGCAGAGTTGTCCTTGTCATCCCTATTGCTATCAGCAATGTCTCGCAAATCCTTCTTTGTAGCCTCGGAAGAAGTATTTCCTTCTGAAGATGCCAACGATCGCGAGTTACTTGACATACTCCTTGTGACGACGTTGACATTTGCAGTTGGAGAGTTTGTTGCAGCGATTTTTGTCAGCGTGATCTTATGAGGCGCCATAACACTATCTTCAGTTGTTGGTTGAGGAGAAGAGATGAGAGGTAGAGAGGTCCCACTGGGCGTGCCAAAAATTTGTAACAACAAATTTTGTGTTTTAACACAAAATAATTCGTACAAATTAAAAAAATCTTAAATCGAACAATATTGCGGTACGATCCCTAAAATCCCTCTGATTCTTCTCTTCAATTTGTTTGATGCCTACAAATGCGAAGTTGACTTTGATCTTCTCCGATTTTTGAGCTTTGATTTGAATAACGTTGACCCAAAGGCTTGACAGCTTAATTTTGGATCAAACGGTCTTTTTGGATGGATGTTCGAAGAACAACTTCGAAGATTTTGATGAACGTCGACGAACACCTTCAGATATTTATCTCGGAAACGTTGATTGGAGGGGCTCAGCACCTTGATCTCGAATCAAAAGCCGTTTCTTGGAGAACGCCGAAGAACGCTTGAAGTTGTTTGAAGAATGCCGAAGAACTTTGCTCTGAATTCTTCACTTGCTTCTTAACTTGTGTTCTTGATTTGTGTTGTTGATGATTTTGGTGGAGAATGAGGCCTTATTTATAGTTGTAGGATTGGAAAACCCTAACGGGCTCGGATCCGAATGGAGTGATATGATTGGTCCTCCACAATATCATTATCCATAAGATAATTATTAAATTAATTGTATTTAATTTAATAATTACTGCAACAATTTGACACATGGCGCATTTTGATTGGTCCATCATATCTTGATTTTTATCCTCATCTTCTTGGATAATTACTAAATTAATTTAATTTAATTTAGTAATTTCTGCACCATCTTGACACGTGGCGGCCTCCAATTGGCCAATAAAATATTTAGCAAATCACCAATTAAATTGATCATTTAATTTTAGGAATTTTATTTAATTAACTCCTAATATTGAAATAATCAATATAAAATTGATTTTCAACTCATATTTTATTACGTGACGCATTTTAATTGGATACAAATTTCATGTATCAACAGTTGGAAATCCATAAAACATACTAATGTTACACAAAATTAATTCAGTAGAAATATGCTAAAGCAAACAAATACTTGAACATGATACTATACTACTACAGAAGATCGTAAAGAGGATATGCACTTTCAAGAAATGAATAAATCACATTATATACCAAGATTGAATCTATTTCCATGTACAGTGAAGATCTCCCAGCCCCATTCTTTCATATTGATGAATCAAATTTTAATAACAAGAAAGAAACGAAAAATTAATAAAATACTAACTAAGCGAAGTGTTCAATGAAATGCACACATCAGATTTCAAGGGTGGTAACAACAAATTGACAAACCTGAGTGAATATGGAGCGGAGGAAGCAAGCCATAGAGAGAGGAGCGGCCAGATTCATAATTTCACCGCCTATCTCTTGTATTTTAGAGGGATTCATCTTTTTTAAGTATTCAACTAAGAGGAAATTAGGGTACAATTCGGCAGGCAAATTCGTCTGAGAAATCAAAGAATGGTGATGCGGAAAGTGATTTCTTTGGAAGCAAAATGGACAGATCCATATGACGGTGTTGAAATCAGTGCCACAATAGGGGTTTAGCACCGCGGTGCACATTTTGCACCAGAAAGGCTGGTACCCAAGGATCTGCAGATCTACCTGTGGGCAGATCGGTTGAATCGAGGCTGGTACTTAGATGGCGGCCACTTGAGCCATGTCATCCGGACTCCTTCAATTCCCTCTGGATCAGTTTGAACTAGCTCTGGCGCAGCCATTGATGAAGCAATTTGTGTGCAATGAGCTTCCTAATTGAGAAAGTGGGGAATTTTTCGAAATTGACGGTTTTCCAAGTGAGGGTTTTTTGAGGAATTGTATTCCTGATCTTTTGTGAGAGAGGGGGAAAAATAATCGGATTTGCCGCTCAATTTTTTGACAATCTGTAACTGAGGGAAGGTTTTATTTTGCTAATAATATGATATAAAAAGGAGTACTTTTTAAGTTTCTAGGAGATTCCATAGGTAATATATTAAAGGGTCCTTCTATAATACACCTGGTGTATTAATACACCTAAAATCTTAGCTGTTGGATTACACAACTTTAAATCTTAACCATTAAAATTAAAAGGTAAGGGTAACCGCTTACCAGTGAAGCAGGTTACCGGATCTTAAATTTTTTTTTTTTTTTCTTGTTACGAAGTGGGGCCAACCATTTCTTCTTCTTATTATTATTTTATCTTTCAATTTATCTTTCCGTTTTGTTCTTACTTTTTTTATTACTTCTTCTTCAATCATCTTTTTCTTCAATTTATATTATCTTTTTCTTCAATTATATAAGTTTTAAATTTAACCAATCTGTCTAAAAGGACAATCAAAATTAAATAACTTTAATTGTTATTTAATTATTTTATATAACTTGATCATTTTTAACTTGTAGGAATAATTTGACAATATTATATATTTTATAACGATATGTCTCAAACAAGCGTTAGATTTAGAATTTATACAATCAAAATTTTAATATCTTAGGGCCCGCTTGGTTGGGGGTTTAGGGGTAAGGAATGAGAATGAATAAAGACTTATTTCCATTTATGAGGTTTGGTACATAATAAATAAGTTAATCATTATCCCATTTTATTAACAATTTCCTCCATTTCATTCCACAATATGATTGTCCCCTCATTCATACACATTGTCATTGTCATTGATGATTTGCAACTAAGCAGACCCTTAGTTTTTTATGCATTACTCCATCCGTAAACAAACTTACAATTTATTTTTTATTAGTGCACTTGAATATTATTTTGTCTCTTCTTATTAATATTTTGTTATTTCAACTATTGAACAACTTTTGAATTTTATTTCGTTAATATCATGGATTTACTTAAAACATATAAAGTATTTTAGTATATCTGAAATTACCAAGTAAAATATTAGTTAGATAAAATTGAAATATTTAAAATAAAATGAGAAAATAAAAACTAATAATTTTCATGTAACATTATTTAATTAAGTTAATATAATATATTTTGATGAGTTGTATGATATGTAGATAGTTGTGTTTATTTGAATATTTATATTCATAATTAATTAAAGCTATTTGTGGGTATTCAAATAGGTTAAGAATGATACAAACACGCTAAATATGTGTCTTAATTTCAAAAATAAATATACTTTACATTTAATGTATGATTATAGTGTTAATCTATAAAATAATATATTTATAAAAAGTAATTATATTAAATCCATGTATCACTTGGGACAAACTGATATTTACACTACTTATAATTTCTCTATGTTCAATTTATAATTTTTAAGTATTTATTTCATTTGGATACAACAATCACATTTTTAAATATTAAATTACATAATATTTTTTTTTTAAAATTACATAATATTTAGTTTAATTAAATCATTACTTTTCAAATGAACATACATCTCACGGAAGTAATACTAGTATATAAATAGTAAATTACAAATAATATAATGTGAATACTTATATTATCGCTATTTAACTCCAAATATTTATTTAAATTCTCAACGAATCAATGTTCAATAACAGTGGTAAACATCAAATAAAGAATCTGAAATACAAATGCCATATGTCCAACTTGATGGAATTATACTTAATTAAAATTAAAAAGGAAAAAGAAAAAATAAAAAGAAAACCATAGTTAAAATATAGGTAGAATGGCAAATGAGTAAAAATTGGAGAGTAAAAAGTATGGTAAATATTACCTACTATAGTAGGTAAAATTTCCAAGTGTATTGATACACTAGGTGTATCATAGCATTACTCTATATTAAAAGAATATATATATATATATATATTGCCTAGAAAAAATTTCGTAAGCAAATAATTTTCTTTTCTCCTACCTTTGTTCGGTAACAAAATTCATAGGTAATATATTAAAATAAAATAGAAATATATATGCCTAGGAAAAATTCCGTAGGCAAATAATTTTGTTTTTACCTACCGCTATTTTGTAGGAAAATTCGTAAGTATGTCTTTCTGGAACTGTTTTGCATAGGGATTATTTTGTAGGTAAATCATCATCAGTTGTTCATTTACTAATTATGTAGGTGAAATTAACCATAAAAATCGATAGGCAATTCGTAGGCACTCCCAACTATTTAAGGACGGAATTATTTTTGTCGGTAAAATCTGTAGCCAATTCTTTAGTTTCTTGTAGTGTGGGTATAATATCTACTAATATTTAATAATATATATCCATGTTTTTTTAGTTCTTATAATATAAATATTAACATCAGAAAACAAGACCAACACTAGTTCTGATTTTATTGAAAATAAATTAATTTTTTGGAATTTAGTATACTTTTATAGGACACTTTAAAGTGTCATATAAGCTATAAACTATACACTATAATAAGACTCATATATTGGGAAGGATTCCAAATAAGAGTCCTATTTTATATGTAATAGGATACTTATCTTAAAAGCATCCTAACAAGAGTATCCTAATAATCTTTTTTTCTTGTAGTGATAATTATTAATTTTTTTCTTAAATATAAATAAGTATTAAAAAAAATAATAAAAATATTTTTTAATTGTAAAACATAAAGAATATTTTAATCTTGTAAATATATACTTAAAAAAAGTTAAAAATTAAAAAGGGTAATGACAACGCTCGATTAACAACGGTTACCATAACCGTTGTCGTTGATCACAAAAAATAATTCTTTTAAATTATCTATTAAAAATATATTGAAAATGCCCTTTCAACAACCGACGTATAGACCGTTGTCTTTAAGCGAAAATAGGTATTCGACCACGGTTAAACCACAACAATTTTATGAACAGTAATCATTTAACGAAAATAGGTATTCGACTACGATTAAACCACAACAGTTTTGCGAACCGTAGTCTTTTAGCGAAAATAGGTATTCGACTATGGTTAAACAATAACGGTTTTGCGAACCGTACGACTACTGTTAAACCACAACGGTTTTGCAAAACCGTAGTCATTTAGCGAAAAAAAAATGTAAAACAATACGGCTTGTATAATGACCACGGTTGAATGCTAAAAGACTACAGTTATTGCGTAAAATCGTTATCTTTTGGGCGTTGTGATTAACTATTTTTGTTGTAGTGAAAGGCTTACATACTATATGATATGAAGTCATATCAAATTCTAATTTCAACGTATGTGGTATTTTTAGAAATTATATTTCCACATGTCACAGTGTATCCGTCAGATGTGCCACATACTCTTCCTCTACCCATCTCTAATCAAGATCTTGAAGGAATTTCATAAATTTCCTCAGCCCCAGAAGCTTCTTTGCCTACTGGTTCCAAGTCCACCTCACCTCATGAGCAGTCTGCTTCTAGTTCTCCTCTTCCACCTTTAAGGAGAAGCACTAGACAGGCTAGCAAACCTATCTATCTTAAAGACTTCATCACCAATACAGATAAAACTTCTCCTCCTGAACCATCTACTGCTGCCTCTGCCTATACACTCCAACAATTGATGGCTGATTCATCTTATGCTAGTTTTCTAGATAACCTTGCTAATATCAAGGAACCAAACCTATGATGGAGCCAAAGAATTTCGAGAATGAATTCAAGCCATGAATAAAGAAATCTATGCTCTTGAGGATAATCACACTTGGGAGTTAACTGATTTACCTCCTAACAAGAACATCATTGGCAATAAGTGGGTGTTTAAGTCAAGCTTAATCTAGATGCCACTATAGAATGGTATGACGCAAGACTTGTTGCAAAAGGATACAACCAAGTTCATGATGAAAACCATCCTGGCAGCTTCTCACCAGTGGACAAGCAAGTCATTGTTAGGATGTTAATAGCTCTTGCAACTTTGAAGGATTGGCCTCTATCTCAGGTTGACATAAACAATGCTTTCTTGTATTGTTATATTGGACAAATCTGTAAAATAACTAGAAGTCTGTATAGACTTAAACAAGCCTCTAGGCAATGCAATAATGAGTTTTGTGCAAAGTTACTTCAATTTAGGACAATCTCCTAATGACCATTGCTTGTTTACTCTCACCAAGGGGACTAATTTCTTACTTTGTCGGTTTATGTGAATGATGTTTTGATCACTGGAAACAATACATCCCCCATTACTACCTTAAAATAGTTCCTTCACCGTACATTCACCATCAAGGATTTGGAATATGCCAAATATTTCCTAGGAGTGGAATTATATCGAAGTTCTCAAGGCATTCACTTTAGCCAAAGGAAGTACGTGTCAGAGATTCTTACTGATGCAGGTATGCTCAACTGCAAACCAATGTCTACTCTCTTACCACATGAGCTTAAGCTATCTAACACTCAAGATTCTTTAGTTACATATTCTTGCCAATATAGAAGGTTGGTGGGTCGTCTGCTATACCCTAATCTCACTAGGCATGATCTAACTTTGGCTATGCTACAGCTAAATCAGTTTGTCACTACCCCTCGGACAACGCAGTGGGAAGCTGATGCACATCTTCTTCGTTATCTCATGGTATTGCTAATCTCAGTCTCTATTACTCTAAATCTAAGGGTATCGGTTTACATGCTTTTAGTGGTATTGATTGGGGTTGTGTGTTGATTCAAGAAAATCTATACGGGTTGTTGTGTTTTTTCCTGGGGAGTTACCTTTTTTCCTGGAAATCCAAGAAACAAAGCACTGTGTCCAGAAGCTCAGCATAATCTAAGTATAGGGGTTCGGCAAGTTCTACTTGTGAACTAACATTGTGGTTATGTTGCAACAAATTTGGGTCTCCAACTTCCAAAACCTATTGCTCTCTACTATGACAACTAGGCAGCTTTACATATTGTAGAGAACCCAGTCTTTAATGAACACATCAAGCACATAGACATTGACTGTCACTTGGTGCGCAACAGGTTTAAAGTAGGATTTCTTCAGCTTACTCACGTCTCTACCCGTTAACAGCTTGGCGACTTACTCACCGAACAACTTGGTGTTGGTCAGTTTTAGGTCTTGATATTCAAGCTAGGTATGGTTGCTTCCAATACTCCAGCTTGAGAGGGGTGGGTGGGGGGGGGGGGGGGTGAAGGAATATATATGCTAGCAACTAAGCTACACATAGCCTTAGTATACAATATTATAATACACATGGATGCTTCTCATTAGTTGATACTAAGTAGACGGTTATTGTTAGTTCAGCTAAAGGAGTCGTATAAAATCATGTATTCGGCTCATTTTGTATAAAGTTTTTCAGAATATGAAATATCAAATTTCAGAGATCTAAGCTCTTTTTCCATAACCGTTATCATGGTTTTTCGTACCTAAGATCTAGAATTCTTCAATTATTTTCCTCAAGACAACCATAGAAAATTGAGAATTTGTAGGTATTTTATTTTCTTTCTTCATGAGATTTTCAATCCCGAGTAAAATTCATGATCAGAAAGGTATTGAAAAAGGTAAAAGAAAGAGAAACAAGTTACACTTTAAAAGTAATACCTAAATAAGTGCCATAAAAGCATTAAATAGGCAATAATAAATTGCGCTTAGAAATTAAACCTGCATAAGGAAATGGACCACTCTCAGATTGCTGATAATATGAGTCACAAATTTCATTAAGATAAGCTCAACTATCCGCAGTTGTCTGCTAAAGTGCCAATTACTGTAACTAATCTATCATGCAAGCCTGGATAATAATTGTCCGGGGAAGATATCTTAACGTCAACATGAATGATCAGTTGCAACAAGTCAATTATAGTTACCGAAACATCAAATGAACAATTAAAACATCTATATAAGAACTTATTCAAGCATGTGTGACTACATGAGAGTCAGTCATTAGCATGCTTGTTGGAGTTTCAACCCACACCCCAAACAAGAAAAGAAAAATCATACTTCCGCACCAAAATTCTCCAAATTCAAGCATGTACATAAATGTTTGTTGGAGTTTCACTTGGAGTGTGAAAACATCAATAACACTATTTTTGCCTGTGTTTAAAATCAGGTTATAATAGTTGAAAGATTTGGGCTTGAATAAACTCTAGCTCACAATAAAAATATCATGCGAAAATGAAGAGAAATGTAAAACAGTACATGAATCAACATGTATGTTGTCTAGTAAGTATGTCTGTATAACAAAGAACAACCTTCCATTACCTAGACAATAAAGCAAGACAATGTATATAGTATTGTGAGCAACATTATTAAACCACTCTCCCTTGAATTACTTACATTTGCATACTTCTTGATTAAGCAATTTTTAGCATCATAAGGAAATGAGGTTTCTAATAAAAATAAGTATGCTTACCTTATAATTGATCCACCCTTCCCAATTATTCCACCAATGGAGCTATTTGTTATCACATCTAATTTTAGATTCGAGATCAACTTCAGCTTCGTCTTCAAAGCCTAACTAGCCTTAACAGATAAAAAGAGCTCCTTGTAACAATTTCAAATATTTATTGAAGTCCTTAAGGCTCCATTTGGATGGAGGGATTTGTGCTATGAATTTATAAATCCATTGTCAAATCCACTTCATGTGTTTGGATAAAATACTAAATGAGTGGATTTGAAAATCCAGATTTTTAAATCAACCCACTTTTAGAAATCCAGGATTTGAAATTCTCCATTTTACACTATATTTGAGTGGATTTCAAATCATTTGACAAAGGTAGTCATTTACAAATCCATCCTGACTCACATTTCTCTCTCCTCCTCCCCCTTCTCTCTCTCTCTCTCTCTCTCTCTCTCTCTCGTCCTCTCTCTATCTCTATCTCTCTTGTCCTCTCTCTCTCTCTCCTCCCCCGCTCTCTCTCTTCTTCTCTTCTCCCTATCGCTATCTCTTCGTCTCGGTCTCCAATAAAATGCTCCTAATTTTTTTTTTTAATTCTTTTGTTTTTTCCTTTTATCTCCACTGAAATGCTCCCAATAAATTTTTGGGATATAAAATACATAATATGTATATATGTGTGTATATATATATAATTAGAAAAAAAATTATTCAGTTAATTTTGATATAGATAAATATTATTTTATCTAATAAAAAATATAAATTGTTATTTTAAACTTTAAAGAAAAAAATTGAATTTTACAAATATTGTATCAGTTTTTTGCCAAATAATGGATTTGAAAATTTTGGATTTCAAAATCCTTTCACAAATCCACCATAAATCCAAACAAGGGATTTCAAGTCCATGGATTTCAAATCTAAGGATTTTGAAATCTATTCATTTTAAATCTCCTGACAAATCAAATCCTTCCATCCAAATGGGGCCTAAAGTCATTTTATTTACCGATTGTGACTGAATTTTATTGTTGAACCACCTTTTCCAATTACAAAAACTCTTCAGCATTTGATAAGAGGAACCTAAGATGAGAACCCTTCTCTTCATTGTCAGTGCATTATGTTAGAGTTTGAGTATTCAAACTCTTATCTAAATCTTCTATTTTTTTTGTTTTGCCTTTTATACACATTATATGTTTTTTTATCATATTCTTCTTTAAATTAAGACCGAATAATAGTGTATTTTGCATGTCGGATTATTGGACTATATGCAGGGACATGAGTGCAATAAATCAAGAGTTGAAGACCAGGTCTTTTGCCATTGAGAAGAAAAAGGTGAGGTGACACGTCGGTTTCTAACCTAGTGTTCCGCAAGTGTACGGATGTAGGTGTAGTACTATTGTCAAGGTCGATCCCACAAGGAATAGTTTTAGGTAGTTTGATACCCTAATACTCTAGGAATGTCCTAACTAGATACTAAGTTTTAAAGGTTGATTTTGCTAATTAAACTACTCAATTAAATATAACTTCAAACTTAGGAAACACGAAAACTAACAATCAAAGAGAAAAGGTATCCTAGGGCTTCGATTTCAGGATATTATTTCAATGTGGAATATGATTAACCTATTAATTTACCAATTCTAATGTTTATTAGGCGGCACGACAATAATCTAATCCTTCTCTCGAAGCGATTAAACCGTTGATTAATTAAGCTAATTACCCTCTCGAGTCAATTAAACCTAATAACTCCCAAACGATCCTAAGCCACGGCCTACACAGTCATAGACAACTGCGCTCTATGTTCTAAGTCTGATAACAATTCCCTCCTCTCAAAGCGGAATTGTTAAACTAAATTACTAAATCTAGGTGATCAAGCTAAATTCAGTTTAAGCATAAACATAGAGATAAAACACATAAAGAATTGAATTAATAGATTAAAACATAAATCAAAACATTGTTATAAAAATCCCTACTTTCTAACCCTAGGACACGAATGGCTTAGCTACTCATGCCTAGTAATAATCCAATACAAAATTCTAATAAAAACATTGTAAGAATTAAAACTAAGAAAGAACAATTTAACCCGGATGACTCCGTCTCGATGATCTTCGTTTTCTTTGTCTTCCAAGATGATGTAATTTATGTTCTTGATGATTGATCCTTTTTCCTAGAGCTTGGGGTCCTTTTTATAGAGTTGGGGACGAATCTTGGGAAAGATAGGATCAAAATCCTATTAAAATTAGGTAATTATCGCAGGAAAACACTTCTGACACGGCCGTGTTGCTTAAGTGACACGGCCGTGTTGCTTTGCACAATTCACTTTCTGCTCAACATTTGACACGGCCGTGTTGCAGTTGTGACACGGCCGTGTTCCATTCCAGAACTAACAGCGCTTTGTGGACCACTTTTGACACGGCCGTGTTACAAGTCTGACGCGGCCGTGTCGGTTCATGCGTTGTTTTGCTACTGGACCGGTTCAGGTCGGTTCGGACCGGTTTGGACCGGTTCTTCGACGGTTCTCACTCTTTTGGGCCGGTTTTCACTCTTTTCCAACTTGTTTCCTCGTCCGGTAGCCTGAAAATGCTCAAAATACCTTAAAACAAGTCAAAACACGTCAAATGACCCAAATATTATAAATATCAATAAGTGCTGGTCAAATATACACGTATATGCCATAAAATATGATCCTAAATCGACCTAAATACATGCATAAATAACGTGTTATCATGAGGACTTGGTCCTCAACAAAGAGGACTGAGTCTCTCTCTCTCAACCACCCTACATTTCGGATGGCTAGCCACTAACCACTAACACCCTCAACTGTAGGAGGTAGTGGTTATGTAAGAGTGCTCTCCAACCTACTCATTGGCTTATAAATAGGGCTTCAACTACCAACAGAAGAAGCAACCATACGAGAAAAAGATCAAGTATGTCTTGTTGTTGTGTCATCTAGAGGGTTTGATAAACCTCATGTCCAACCTGAAGGTGTAGGTTTAGGAACATTCAGATTCCTCACGAATCTGAATCACTTTTCATAGGATACTTGTTAGGATAGTTTTTTATAGGTTATTTAGTGATCTAGACTTTGTTTATTCGTCCTATGAGATGTTAGGATTCTTGAAGTATGAATTGAAGTTTGTCTCGCTTTACATTTAGAATCTTTAGTAATTCACAATTGTTATAATGAGTTATTTCGCCTTGAAGGCACCCACAAGTGATTTAAAACTTGTGGAAAATTTTACTGTGATTATCATTTACATTTCCGTTGTGTTTCAACTCTCGGTTAGGTTAACTTTGTACCCAACCTCTAGTTATTATTGAGCAACACACTTTCAATTGGCACTAGAGCCATCGCTTGACACACTAAGTAGTGTCCTTTTTATGTGTTGCCTACTATTACTAGATTACTAGGTTTGGATGGATCCAATTACGATTATTAGAAGGTTCATTTGAGGTCTCATATCTAGTTTATTGATGTAAGAGCCTGAAGAGTTGTTGTAGAAGGATGGAAGTTTTCCATGATCACTGATCGTGATGGTGAGAGGGTAAAAAAGCTTGAAGATCGAGAAGAGGTCGAAGCATCAAAATACAATGAACGAGCTCTCAATGCATCACCCTCGCGATTGACAAGGATATGTTGATTGAATTGTGTAAAACGGAGAAAGATGCCTTGGATATTCTCCAATGTCGTTGTGAAGGTGATGATGGTGTTAGAGAGTCACGTTTGTGGATAGTCACAGATCAGTTTGAGAATCTACGAATGGAGGAGAATGAGACTATTCAAAGCTATTTCAACAAGATTCTTGACATTGCTGGTACACGTGATCGTGCACGCACTTTTAGGTCAATTTAAGTGTCTTTTTACGAGATTGTGTGTGCATATTCACACGTGTTTTGTTCATTTATTTCTTATTGGGCAGTTTGACGTGTTTAGTTCATTTCCGTGTCAAAACAGGTGAATTAAGGCCTAAAAACACGTTTTGAAGATCTCAAATTGACGATTGGAACTCAAGTGGAAAAGAGAATAAGGAAGAAACAGGACCTCGCCCGAGTTGGTTGAGCCACGCCGGCGGCCCAAGCCGCGGCCGAGGCAGACTAGCCCGCCGTGGTCAACCGTCCAGAAGACTTGGCCAAATTTCAACCTTCAATGCCTCGCTTGAGGTAAACTCAGGCCACGCCCGTGGCGGACCAAGGCCCACGGTCGCGACCAGAGACAGCGACGTCCTGGGCTAAGGATCTAGAAGATGGGGTGAAATCCAACCCAACCAGATTGCGGCCGAGGTGAGATAAGCTCTCGACCATGGCAGCAAAAGAATCTTGCTTGTGGCAGATTTGCAACTTGACCGTGGTCAACAGCCCAAAACACTTGGGCCAAATCCCAATCCAGAAGATCGCGTCCAAGGCAAATCTAGGCCGCGCCCGAGGCCCTAATATGGGCCCAAAACCCTTGTTTCTCACCGCGCCCGTGGCACACAACGGCCCCCTGTTTTAAAACCCAAAAACGTTTTTTGCTCAACTTTGAACTAGCACTTTCCCTCTATATATATAACATCTAATTCGAATTAGACCTATTAGATCTCATATTTCTAGCCACTTTTGAGACACCATCATCCTCAAGGACAAGATTGGGAAGAAGATTGAAGACTTTTCACTCCTCAACCCAAATTCTTGGTTTAATCTTAAAGTTTATCATGTTTTCTTAAATTTCCTTCTATTTTCTTATTGTATTAGGTGTAATGGGTGGCTAGCACCCTTTTATTCACCCTTGATCAATGTGGAACTTTGAGTCAAAGATATTTATGTGATTATTGCGGTTAATGTTACCGAACAGATTGTGTATTCAAGTGTTTTATGTTATTTGTTGTTATTGATTCACATTTATGAGTTGATTATTGGATTGATCATTCTTTAGGAGATTTATGAATGTGTTGCTAGTAGTCGGGATTGCTTTCCGTAATTGTAGTGCTTTTGACTTATTTGTAGCAAACAATGAATGCTCATTAGTGATAACATAAAGTTCGACCATTAAAACCGAGCTTATGAGTTTTATGTCGTATTTATCTCGTTGTCTTGGTGCCTAATGCATTTTATTATTGAATCTAAGATAGCTTGTTCGAGGATTGGTTAAATCGAATAGGGTTAGTCGAAGAGCTTGTTTTGATTAACTAAAATTAAGAGACAACAAGGCTATTAGAACATATTAATAGTCTTGTTATAAGGGTTTGAATCACAATTGATTGGGGCTTTAACACTAGTTGCATAAATTATCTAGACCAAGGGGAAGCACGATCAAGGGTGGATCATTTTTAATACTTGAAAAACAAAAATCGAAAATTCTATTCTATTGTCTTTGATCATTTGCTTACGTGAATTCTAGTATTAATTGCTTTCAATCTCGTTTCACTGATTTTTATTGCTACTAGTAGGTTGTTAGTTGATCATTAAAAACCCCTCCCAACCTTTATTGCTTTCTTAAGTTGTTTATTTCCTATATATTTAATTTTAATTACTTGGTATTAAAATCGAAACTAATCGGCCGTTCCCCGTGGGATTGACCCTTGCTTGCCACTCTACTTAGTAGGGTAGTTTGTAAGGTTAGTATTGTTATTATAATACGATATTAATTTGGTAGCGTCTTCGATGCGCGTACCAATTGCTAATGAGGCTTCAGATTGGGTGATGACATTAGCAATAAGAATCTTGTTTCCAAAATCATTTGGTCTCTTCCCCCATCATTTCAATGACAAAGTGTCTGCTATTGAAGGGCTCACAGCACTACCACAATCGAGCTTACTACCCTCATGAGCATTCTTCATACATATGAGATGAACATGAATCATCAAAAGAAATTGTACCTGGTCAACCTGCAGCTACCACTTGATGTTTCGAGCTACTACATATGGATCAATGGGTCATGTTGAGGTGCAAAGTTTAGTCGTATGTGATTGTTGATATTTTTTACGGTTTACTTGGGTGTTTTTCTTGCGTGAAAAATCAAAGGCCTTTGACACTTTCTAAATATTTATTTTCTAACTTTAAAAACATGCACAGTACTACCATTACTCGCATTAGATCCGATCATGGAAAAGAATTCGAAAATAATTCTTTCTCTGAGTTTTGTGAAAGGGAGGGTATTTTTCCTGAAACATGGTTAGGTTGGTTTACATGTCCTCCACATGTAATAAGGTACATCTTTCCTATTCTGTTTCGTTAACTGAACCTAAGAATGTTCCTGAATCCTAAAGCTCTTAAAGATTATTTTAGATCAATGTCATGCACGAGAACTAGAACAGTAATGATGATGTTTGCTGTCTTGTGCCTAGGTCCATGGATACTAACTCATTGCTACCAAATAGATCTTTAAGAACAAAAACTGATGAATCAGGCAAAGTGATTCGTAATAAGACAGGATTACTTACTCAAGGCTACACACAAGTTGATGAGGTGGATTTTGATGAAACCTTCACACCTCTGAATAAAATTGAGCCAATTTGCTTACTACTAGCAATTGTGTGCTATATTGAATCACATTGTATCAAATGAACATAAAGGATGCATTCATAAATGGAAGACTAAATGGGGAAGTATATGTTGAGCAGCCAAAAGCCTTCGAGGATCCTCTCAAACCAGATCATGTATATAGGCTCACAAAGGCCTTATACGGTTTGAAACAAGCACCTCAAGCCTGGTACAGTCACTTAACATAATTCCATATTGAGTTTGTTTATATTAGAGGAGAGGTTGAAAGACATTGTTCATCAAACGAACAAACACTTCCATCATTGTTGCTCTGATATCTGTAGATGACATTGTATTTGGTTCAACTTCACAAATTCTACTTGACGAGTTTGTGAAAGCTATGTCTTCCAGATTTGAGATGAGCATGGTAGGTGAAATGTCTCTATTCCTAATTACATATAAAACAAATTCTGGTGACATTTTCATGTCCCAAAGTAAGTATAGCAGGAATTAATAAAACTATTCAATTTAGGTGGAGCTTAACATATGAGAACTTCTACGGGTTCTAACCAAAAAAATTCTAAGGACAATGTTGGGGAGGAGGTTAACCCAACCTTGTACCGATCCATGATGGTAGTTTACTTTATTTAACAGCAAGTCATCCTGATATCATGTATAATGTATGTTTATGTGCTCGCTATCAAGCATGTCCTGAGGATTCTCATCTGTAGGCTGTGAAGCGAATCACAAGATATGTTGCAGGTACGGTTGATTTGGGATTTGGTACTCTAAGGATACAAACACCAACCTAGTTGATTATGTTGATGCTGACTGGGCAGGTGATTTAGATTACAAAAAAAAGCGCTACTGGTGAGTGTTTTTATCTTGGCAACAATCTTGTATTTTGGCATAGTCGTAAATAAAATTGTGTATCACTTCCCACTGCAGAATCCGAATATATAGCAGCTGGAAGCTCATGTGCATAATTGTTGTGGTTAAAGTAAATGCTTGATGACTACGGTTTTGAAAGCAATGTTTTAACTCTGTACTGTGATAATTCTAGTGCTATAGACATCTCAAAAAACCCTGTACAACATTCTAGAACATAACACATCGATGTAAGGCATCATTTTATTAGAGATTTAGTTGGCAAGCATATCATCTGCATTGATCATATTTCCGTTGAAATTCAGTTAGCAGACATATTTACTAAGGCTCTAGACCATGAGAGATTTTCCAGCCTAAGAAAGCCTCTCGGCATTTGTTTAATCTAGTAAGGGTTATACTGGAGGTTGCCCCAACCTAGGAGGCAATCCCAGTTTTGCATATATGCACTTTTCATTCATTTATCTTTATTTTGTTCCATATAGTAGTATAGAGTGTTAATAAACATCCAAACGGATTGTAGTTTTATTTTGTTCTTTATAAGTCAGCAAAAGAATATGATGTTGGTCTAAAGAATGATATTTCCTTGAGTAACTCGAGATATGGTAATGACTATATCGTCCTTCTCGTGCTAAAAGAAGAAATATGGAAAAAATTGAGTGATGAAGTAAACTAGGGGCATGACACTCACAATGAAGTGTACTCTATGCCGAAAATCACTTTTACTATTTCTTTTAATCGCAAGTCATCAAGTAGCTCAGGACATGGTGCTGGGAATATCTGATCTCTTGTCAAAAAAATGATGGTGGATAAAAAATTCATTGAACCAAATTTATATTCTCGAGATTGAGAAAATAAAATTGAACATGTTCATGTTCAACTGTAGGTTAATGCAATCTCTTCATGAACCTGTATTATTTGACATAGTCTTATTTTGTTCCAAATTAGGCTCCCTATTTTTAGTGATATTAATTGTGATTAGTTGTGTGTTTATGTGGCTTGTCAGTAAATTTGAATTTAGAATTCAAATTGGAAATGGATTAGAAGGGTAAGGATCAATCCCTATTTACTAGGGATATGATGTGATAAAAATCCCTTATTTTTTTATCATTTATCTTTTACCTTTGCAATTTTTACTCCCTCTCTCTTCCCTCTCATTCGAATTGCTACAGGAAATCGAAACCCCTTTTTTTCTTCTTCATCAAATTTCCAGAAATCAAGTAATGGATCCTAGCAACCCTGTTAAACTTATCGGTGCGATCGCTGCTAAAGTGGTAAACAGGATAGCCTTGCCGACTACCGTTCCCCCCACCGGCAACGATCACCCTTGTTTTGACTCTCATAGAAATCTCACCAGAACATGTTCGTCCAATAACCATAAGTTCTTCCACTGTTACTGGAGTTGGCCCACAAGTTGGGACACCCATCGACACATCCCTTGTCCATGGGGTCATTGATCAACCTAGGTTGCAAGATCTCTCTTCGACTGAAAATCTAATTTTTCTACTCCGATCATGATTTTACTACTAGCCAATTTCGCAAGACCTCAAGCTGGTGCAATGCCATCATCATCTAGGTCTCCTCCAGCGGTTTCTGCAATATGGGGTTTTCCCCCACAAAACACCGATGGCTCGTTCATAGGGGGAGATGCAATCTCCTACTTTGATCACTACCTTATGTCCTGGTGATCCTAGTTATCCCTACAATGTGGATGCACCCAAAGGTGCTGATATGGGGTTCGTAGGCTCCCGAAAGCGGACTATTGGAGCCGAGAGTACTGAACAACCTAGACATTCAATTGGGTTAACAAAAAGAGTTCTGGATGCTGCTGATTCAAAGATTAGTACAAAGAAGAAGAAAGCTTATGCTTGTTCACCTGCACCACCTTCCAAAAGGCAGAAGAAGACCAAAGCCACTCAGCCTATGAGGTTGATTGATGAGTCATTTGACAGTGAGGAGGACGATGTATTTAATGTGATTGATGAGCATATTGAAAGGGTTGAGAAGGAGGTTCTCTAATCCTGATCATCAACCGAACTAGATGATGAGAGTGAAGAGGATTTTTTAATGCCAACAAAGTATGTACGAGAGCTGCAAACAAATAAAGGAAATAACAAAGTTGATTCCAAGGTTGGCTCAACCTCCCGGTCAACCAGATCCCAAATAAAGGCCACCATACAAGAACCTGCTGAAGAAAGCTCCAAGATACTGGATATGATCTTTCTAGTGGCTACAATGATGATTTTTATTTCTACTCTCATGCGGTTGATTGGCATAAATTTAAGAATTGGAAGACCAGAGAGAAGGATCAACAGTATTCAGTTTTGGAAGTTTGGTATATATCAACTGCTTGAGAAATATGGCTTGTTGTCCACTATGATCTCCGCCTCTCCTTATCATGAGGAGACAGTGAGATATTTTTATGCCAACCTACTGAAAAATGTAGCTGATCAACAATCCTGTTTTTATGGAAAAGTTTACGTTCGTGGAAAGATAAACAATTTCACTCCTCAGATTATTAATGAAGAACTAGGTACCAGGAGTGAACCCGAAAGTGATGTATATGATGACATGGATGAATGGCCACCATTCCCACTGGTGGAAAGGTCACGACATGGCCCGAATCTCTGAAGATTTAATCTCTTTCACAATTATACGGCGGCCTTCACAATATAGCAGTCTACAATTTGTATCCTTCTACTAACACCTCCAAGGTCACAAAGGACCAAGGAATGTTGTTGTACTAGATTGGTACAGGCTGTTGTGTAAACTTTGGAGAGCTAGCCTTCAAGTATATCAAGAACCACGCCACATAAAAGCAAGAACTTTTAGCTACCATTTTTATCCATCATCTACAGTATTCTCTGTTCACATGGTCTTCGAGATGCAACAGAATATGATCTTGTGATGCCTCACATGCTCAGTGTTCAACCCACAATCACTTCCACTGCAAGGTTTATTAATCTGTAGTGGATTAATGAAGAGCTGAATAACCGGTTGAGGTTGACCCTCAAGTCGAGTTAACTTCTGAGCCAGTTCTGAACCAGTCCTTCATTATTCACCAAGTTCGGATGCTCACTGCTCTACTACCCTCATGAAAGTTTGTGATAGTTTGCTTGCCTCTGTTTCTACATAAAAAGGGAGAGGTAGCAGTACAGCCGATGCCGCTACTAAAGGTGTCAAGGCCGAGAGTGGTGTTGATAGCTAATCAAAGTAAAAGAAAGGGAAAATATCCAGTAAAAAACAAACTAAGTCAGAAATATCTTAAAATATCTTCAAAAACAACTAAATCAAACCACATTGTTTTTAAACATATAACCATACAAGACAAATTCAAATTTCATCAAATCAATCCTCTTCCTCATCAGTGTCTCCAGGCTCATCACCCTCTCCTTCCTCCTCTTCTTCATCACATTCCTCAAGGAAATAGCCTTCTGCAAGAATGTCACCATCATTAACTTCTCCTCGGCGAACAACTTTATTAAATTGGATGGATTCCCCCCAAACCCTTGCAATTTCATCAGGGTTGACTTGAGGCAATTATTTTACTTATCATTTGATTTAGGATTTTCTTGGGATTTTTCAATTGGGAAATCTAATATTTAGATGGAGATTGTATGATAGTTTTGTGTAGAAAATGCAAAAAAGAGGAGATTGTTCGAGTTTGTGTATGATATCTGAATCTTCTATATTTTTTATTTTACCTTTTATACACATTATATGTTTTTGTATCATATTCTCTTTTAAATTAAGGTCGAATAATAGTTTATATTGCATGTCGAATTATTGGACTAAATGCAGGGACATGAGTGAAATAAATCAAGAACTGAAGACCTAATATTTTTTTGTTGAGAAGAAAAAGGCGAGGACTTGCTCCTCAACAAAGAGGACCGAGTCTCTCTATCAACCACCCTACATTTCGGATGGTTAGCCACTAACCACAAACTCCCTCAACTGTAGGAGGTAGTTTTTATGTAAGAGTGCTCTCCAAGCTACTCATTGCCTATAAATGAGGCTTCAACTACTAACAAAAAATAAACCATACAAGAATAAGATTGAGTTTGTCTTACTGTTGTATCGTCTAGAGGGTTTGGTAAACCTCCTATCCAGCCTGAAGTGCTCAGTTTTAGTAACATTAAGATTCCTCACGAATCTGAATCACTTTTCATAGGATACTTGATAGGATAGCTTTTGATAGGTTATTTAGTGCTCTAGAGTTTGTTTATTCATTTTTTGAGATGTTAGGATTCTTGAAGTGTGAATCAAAGTGTGTCACGATTCACATTCTGAATTTTTTTGTAATTCACAATTGTTATAGTGAGTTGTTTGGCCCTGAAGGCACCCACAATGGATTTAAGACTTATGAAAAATATTACTGTGATTATGATTTACATTTTCGCTAAGTTTCAACTCTCGGTTGGGTTAATCGCGTACCCAACCTCTGGTTATTATTGAGCAATGCACACTTTCACATTATTAACAAGAAACAAAATTTTCAAATAATAGAAGGAGTGAAGGAGGTGAAAAAGAAATGCAAAACAATAAATCTTAAAGCGAGGACACATGCACCTTCAAGATGAAGTGCATGGAGTAAGAATAAACCAGTTCTACTGCAATCTCTGAATCTGCTTAAAAGTACTCCACATGATGCTTTTTATTGTAGATGTTAAGGGTGTTATTGGTTGTGCTTTCATTTCTCCTTTTCTACTTTATATGGGTGAATAGTGATAGAATAATTTTTGTAGAAAGAATGATTGCAAGAAATGAGAGTGTGATTGGAAATGGAAAAGGTGTAACTGTAAAAGGTGATGTGATGTGTTTGTAGAGAATGAGAGTGTGATTGGATATGAGTTCTTTTTGGTTTTTTTGGATTAATAGAGTTTGTCCTAAATAAAGCATACAATAAAACAATCTCCAGGTTACAAAATTCACATTCGATTAATAGTACTTGCTTCGATGGTATTAAAATATATTGGCAATAGTAATTTATTATTTTTAATATTCTTTGAGCCTATATATATATATATATATATATATTATTTTTTATACGAGCACTAGTAAATTAGACAATATGACATTATGATACATAATAACATGGGAAAATGTGACAAAATACGTACGAAATGGCTTCAGACGTACTACGTACAAACAAAAGATGACAAACAAGTCGAGTGTTGAAGCCAAATGCACATAACTAACCACTGTTGAAAAGATAAAGTAATGATAATTATAATTGGGCAGGTGTAGTTAATCACAACCAAATAGACTGACGTGTCAAAGTAACATGATCATTAACCGCCATGGCTATGATTCCATGATGTTGGGCAATAGAATCCCTTAGAAAACTTTGCTCCCCCAAGCCTTCGTCAGACATCTCCATTTGACGATTTTGGGAAGCTAGTTCGAGATCCAGATCAATGTAATCATGATGTGACACTTCTTCAAATAATTTGTCCTGGTTTATATGTCACTTGATGAAATTGTAGACTACGCAACAAGCAAGAACTATATCTGCTTGGGTGTCTAATAAGTAGTACGACATCAAGCCTCTCAACAATGGAAATCTCTATTTCAGTGCGCCAAAAATCTCTCGGTGACATTTTGTATCGTCGTGTGGTGACGGTTAAACAACTCCTTAACTTTGTTCGGCTCCCTATTTCTTTGCACCGAGACACCCCTCGAAATTGAGACACCCTTCTAGGATATTACCCTTCGCCTTTTCCTCGATCAAGGCCGCAACAAGGCATTCCTCGAACTCATGATTCCAATCTACATCATACAAATATTTTTTCTGCTCGGGGATGTTCCAAAATGCATAATTGTACCACATTTTTATCAATACTAAAACAATATTTGTAGTTATTGCTTAAGGTGTTGTTTTTTTTAAATAAAAATATTCTCCTAATCTAAGAACAAAGAAAAAATCCTCCCCCCCACGATGACTCGAACCCTGGACCAAAGGCCTAGGTAGTAGATGCTCTGCCACTTGAGTTATCCAACTTCGTCAACTTAAGGTGTTGTTAATAATTCTGCTACTTCTTAAATAGGCATCTATTTAGGGAAATTAATGAGGATGATTGGGAAGTAAACTGAGGGTCACTAAGTTATGCACTCAAGTAATATTTATGGTATGGAATATTTAATTAAGGGCTAATCAAGCATTTGTACGTTTTATCTAGAACTGAGTACGGTCTTAAGTGGTTTGGAGATATGGAAATTTCCAGAATCGAACTAAAGCTCATAGATATTCGGAGATTTCAAAAATAGAATCTCCAGTACCACTCCATTGTTCGGTTCAGTTCCTTCTAGATATCGGATCTATTCGGTCCAGTTATTTGGAGATTTCGAAGTTTTTCCATTCAATTTTATTTAAAAATGCACGAAATAATTATAATTTCATAGCAGTATTACCATATTCTAAAAAAAGTGTAATATTAAACAACTTATAGGTTATATTAAGACAAATTTCAAACCTAACTATAAAAACAATTGCAAGTTACTATAGGGTATTTGACTGGCCCGTCCCGTGTCCTGCTTCGGGTCAAGAAATTTCGCCCCATGCCTTGCCCCGTACAGGGCGGGTCTGCCCCAGCCCGACCCGCCCATCAATTTCTTTTAAAACATGTTGTTTTATGCATTTAATTTATCTCTAATTATAGGACCAAATTTCTTTTCAATTTCTCATGTACTGTACTCTAGTTATAATGTACATGTTCTCAAATTATGCTATAAACCCATCACTTCTTATTACAAGAAAAAATCATCAGTTTCATTTAAATAAGATCAATAAATTATTTTTTTCTTAATACTTTGTGCAACTGTGATGGATGAGTTTTAACAGAAGCTAACATTGCTTTTAATCACAATATTCTTTGCGAAATGGCCACCAAGTCCATAATTTTATATAATAATATTACATGTAAAAATATATATATATATATATATATATATATATATATACACATATACATATATATATACATATACATATATGTAATAATAATTTTATATAATATATATATACATCATTTAGTTCTGGTCAGGCCTTTTTACATAATAATATTATATATGTTACACAATTAGGATCAATAATCGAACCTCGCCAATCAACACTCACACTCCAACATTTTGATCGTAAATCTTGCAAAACAATTTACGTGGTTCGGTCAAGAAGACCTCCATCCTCGGAGATGATTCAGAACCTCTATTATCAATCCAAGATACACGAATACAAGGCTGCACATGCACACACCCAGTATATGAACACACACACACACACACAAACTCTCAAGAACTACAATTTCTTGATCAAGTATCTAACTCTTTTGGTGCGTATAATCCTCAACCTTTTTTTCGTTCTTGTTTCTCTCTCTAGAACTCTTAAAATAAATCTAGAATAATGAATGAGACTTAATATGGTGAAGAACTGTGCAAACTACAACTCACTGGAAGAAAAAAAGAAAAAGAAAAAAAAAAAAAACTGTTTTCCACAGCTAAAGACAACGATTTCTGAATTGTTGCAGAACCGTTGCATAAAGCGGTTATAACTAGGCATGTCAAAATTGATTCGACTGGCCTCGATCTGCTCCGACCCGAGGCCTTTGGGGCAGGGTAAAATCTCGCCCGATGGAGAACGGAGCGGGTCGGGTAATGTCCTCTGCCCCCCGCCCACTACATATATATATATATATATATATATATATATTTATATAATTTTTTTAAATATATATTATGTAATATTATATATATATATACACAAAAAATATATAAAATATATATGTATTTATAATATGAAATTTTATATATAATATGTTATATATATGTCATCCTAATATATTAAATTATGACTAGAGTAAATAATTAAATTTCATTTTTTAATAATTAAATTCTAAAAAAAATGTTAAAACAAAGCTAATGTAAACCTAAAAATTAAAACTCTATTAACTTAAAAAAAAAAAAAAAACAAGTTTTTAAACGAAAAAAAAAATAGTTTTTTTACAAAAAAATATTTTTTTTTAAAAAAGAAGAAAAAAAAAAGATGAAGGCTAGACGGGGCAGATCACGGGGCACACTTGCCCCGTGACAGGGCACGGGGTAGGGCAGGGCGGGTCAAAAAATCCAGAAACCCGCCCCGTTGACATGCCTAGTTATAACAGAATTTCAACGGTTTCAATCCATTTGTTTGAGCTCCAAACTAAATTTGTTGCTTCCAGTACTAATTTTGTTCCACATCCTGAGTGTGATTAGCCATAATACTTCACTCCACCTGGCTTACACACGAAGCCTAAACCATCTTGAATCTCCTCAACTTATGTCCTAACACAAGACATGCTCCAAAAAAAAACCCTCTTTCAACACTTAACCACTTGGACCAAGTTCAAGGAATATCTAAACTTGTCTGTTGGGAGTGCTTTGGTAAGCATATCTGTAGCATTTTCCTTTGCTCACACCTTCACAACTGTTACATCACCCTTCTCCATCACATCTCTAACATAATGATGTCTAACATCTATATGGTTTGATCTCTCATGGAAAACCTGATGTTTCAACCAAATATAAGGCACTCTGAGAATCACACATTACCTTGATTGATTGTTGTTGCATACCGAATTCTGATATGATTCCTTTAAGCCACACAACTTCCTTCACTACCTCTATCATGGCCATATATTCTGCTTATGTTGTAGAGAATTCTACTACTGACCATAGCATTGATCTCTGATAAGATGCATATTTCATATTTTATATATCATATTTCCTCATATTCTTTACGTAGAAGTATGCTTAACTCTTTTATTTTGATTAAAAATTGTATTTGTAGGATAAATGGATGATTTGGGCAACTTGGATGTTGATTTAATTGATTTTGAAGAATGCGAGAATTTTCCATGGAGTCAGCATTCCCAGAAGATTTTTTGCATAAGGCGTGGGCACGCCTTAACCAGCAGATTGTCAAATTGCATTTTGAATATAAGGCGTGGGCACGCCTTACCTGACATCACACACCTGCGGGAATTTAAAGAAATAGGCGCCTCTATTTCTCTCTCTTGAAGATTTGAAACTAGTTTGAATATATTAAGACTTTTATTAGATAGTTTTAGATAAGGTCAAAAGGGAGAGATATATAAGGGTTAGATAACAAACAGACAAAGTGGGGGAACGTAAATATTATATCTTCTCTCTTTTCTCTTTTCTCTCTCAAAAAGCACTTTTGTAAAAAGTTTCAATGGAAGGCTAAATTTCATCCTTCGATCGAAGGATAATTAAAGACTTGGTTCTTCCATATTTGTGAGATCTAATTTGTTTTACTTCTTCTTCGATTTTTCATTATTCATATGTCATCTGTGTTTGATGCAATAATTGTTTTGATGTATTGAATAATGTGGCCAATTATTCCATTGTCAAAACGGTATATTATCAATTAGAACGTTAAATCCATAATTATTTAATTGTTCTAATATTTGTGGTAAATAACATAGTTGATTACAAAGATGGTTTTATGTCTATGTTATGGAGATATATGATCTAGTCTAAATGAACCTACATGTGTGTTTGTTCGCTAGAATTGGTGGTCTCTCTCATATTAGTGATGTTGATAAATTAAATTCTACGATTGTATCTAGAATTGTTTATTGGCAAGAGAAGTAATCAGAGATCGTATCCTGATTATCGAACCAGTAAGGAGGGATAGGTTATTAGGTCGTATCAATAGCCATAACCAGTTTAGTGTTAAATGTGAAGAATTTATTATTGCATCTATGATCAAATACCTGAACCATGTCGAAGTTGGACCTTGATCGGATTCCTTGTCAATTTATTATTTTTCAATACATTTAAATATTGTCTTAGTTAGTTTAGCTTTATTTCTAATCAATTTTCAAAACCCCCCATCTTTATTTAATTTATTTCCATTTTGTCTTACAAAAGAATACGTCTCTATCAATCCCTGAGGATTCCACCTTGTTCACCACTATCGTAAATTTATAAATTAGAACAAGTATTTGTATTTGTTGGTTTGGACACCCATCAAATTTCTGGTGCCGTTGCCCGGGATTGGTGTCAAATAGATTTATTCTTTTGTTTCTTTATTTTCATTTTTATATTCTTTGTTTCTTTTGATGTTTCGTTCTTCTAGTACAGGTAAACTTCATTACAATCCTGAAATTGAAAAGAAAGCAAAACGGTTGAGGAAAGAAGCTAGATTGAGAAAACAAGCTTTGTAAGCTTCATCTTCCAGATTGAATTCAAAAGTATCATTGACTGATTCTTCAAGTGATTCTGAAATTGAACCAGAAATGGCTAATGAAGAAAGAACATTGAGAGAACTAGCTGTACCACCAAACATCAACCAACAACCTCTTTGCATTCAATTTCCAGCTTTGGAAGGGGATTTTGAACTGAAGTCAGGGTTGATTCATTTGCTTCCTAGATTCCATGGTCTAGAGAATGAGGATCTTCACAAACACTTAAAGGAATTCCATGTGGTATGTTCTAGCATGAATCCACAAGGAGTTACTGAAGATCAAATCAAATTAAGAGCATTCCCATTCTCCCTAGCAGACAGATCAAAAGATTGGTTGATTTATTTGCCCCTGGTTCTATAACAACTTGGTCGGGGATGGTTAGGTTGTTCCTTGACAAATTTTTCCCTGCTTCAAGAGGTGCAATTATTAGGAGGGAAATCTGTGGAATTAGATAAAAGGATTCTAAAACTCTTCATGAGTATTGGGAAAGGTTTAAGCAATTGTTCGTAAATTGTCCTCAACATGGTATCTCTAAGCAACTCCTTATACAATACTTTTATGAAGGACTTCTCCCCATAGAGAGAAGAATGATGGATGCTGCTAGTGGAGGTGCTATCGTGAACAAAACTCCTCGTGAGGCAAGTGATTTGATTACCACTATGGCTACCAACTCTCAACAATTCATGTTTAGACAAGACATGTCTTGTAGAAGAGTGAATGAGGTAGGTGTTTCTACTCTTGAAAATCAAATAGCTAAGCTAACTTCTCTTGTTCGGCAATTGGCCACAGGAAATGTGCAACAAGTCAAAGCTTGTGGAATTTGTGATCCAACTGACATGTGTCCCACACTTTAACAAGAAATCATGAAGAACTTTGAGTGCGATTCTCTTTTGAACAAAGTAATTCATGACTTAGAATAATTGTCATCTTTGAAGAACATTGTTTCTTTTGTTGATTTATATTTTTTTCCATCTTGTGTGCAAGCATATGAATTGGAACCCAAACTCCATGGGTGGATTGAACTTAGAAGGTTTAAGTCGAGCATAACGACTCTAAATAATTGCATTTTTTGGGAGGCAACCCAAAGTTTATGTTATCTAATGGTAATTTATTTTATTATTGTATTTTAAGGTTAGTTTCATCTTTAAAAAAAAAAAGAAAAAAAAAAGAAAAAGAAAAAGAGAGAAGGTGTTTACATTACAGCGGATGTATTAGTTTAAAGCGTGGGCACACCTTATAATTTTTTTTATACTTTCAGGACTACGATGATATGGAATAGAGCGTGCCCACACCTTAATCAAATTTCCTTTTGTTTGTTTTCTCTTAATTCCAAGTTTTATATACAAATCCCAATGTGGTTTGTACCATGCCTCCTTTGGACTTACATTGTTTGGAAATGATGTGTTTAATTGAGAAGGTAGGTGATGGCTTTCAATTTATTGCATCGGGACTGGTGGCAGTTAAAAAACCACATGATGCACATGGCTCTCAACACCGGTCTCATCACTTTGTTGACAATCCTGGCATTGTACCTCCTCCAACTGATATGTCATTTGAAACTTATTGCAAGGAGCGATTTGGATTTTTTCGGGAACAATTGCAGTGAATCGAGCTTAACCAATTGGCGTACTTCCAGCGTCAAGGTTTTGATCCAAATTTTTCCCCTTCTCCACAATAGATGCCGCCCAGTTCTACAATGCTCTATCTTTTCAGGGATGCTTTCTAATTCTTTGTTCTATTTTGAGCGCATATTTTCTTTACATTGAGGAAAATGTTGTGAATAAGTGTGGGGGGATAGTTTGTATCATATTTTTTGCTTCATGCTATACTTTGTGGACTAGATTTTTGCTTCTATCATGCTAAGTTGTACCATTTGGCATTCAGTTCACACTCTTCGATGCTTAATTCTTGTTCGTGATTGTCATCGCCCTTCATGAGTGTTGTTGGTTTTATCTTTAAATATATATATATATATATATATATATATAATAAAATTAAATTAAAAAAACGTATTATCCTCTAACTGCATTGTGGTTGATTGTTGTCAATAGTTGAAATTTTTTTTTCGCATAAATCTGACTCACATATACCCATATTTTGTGAGATTTTAGCCGTTGAGCATTCTCTATATAATACAATCAATTTCTTTGTTGTGTGGTTGCCATGCATAGTTGATTTTTCTAGAACTTGCATTGTTATGCATGTTTTGATTATGCCATTTAACGAGTTGAATGTATTGAATAAAATAAGGGTATTTAGGTTTAAACCTATTTCCTGTTATCGTTGCCTTTTGTTTCTAGCCTACCCTTGTTTATTTACCTCTAGTACAACCATTTTGAGCTTTAGCCTTTTCTTTGCTAATTAACCACATTACAAGCCTTGATAATCTTTTTGTTGATTTTCCCCCATTTTTGAACCTTGAGTTGACGGACTATATGGACTTGTCCATACTTAGTTATTTACTTCCACTTTAGATGACTGCTTAATTATGAGAATTGTGAAGTTTTCAAGTTATGTTCTTCCTCCATAGAGAATCATAAGTAGAGTAAAAAAAAAAATAATAGATAATGTGTGAAAAAAAAAAAAAAACAAAACAGAAAAACAAGAAGAAAAAGAAAAAGAAAAAGAAAATATATGAGAAAGTAATCCAAAGCAGTCTAGTATCATCACTTAGTTGTGCTATGTGTGGCAAGAATATATAATTCCTTTGACTCTATTAACCAAAAATCTTCTTCATCTTACTAATCCAAGCCTTCTACATATTTTCAATTACATAAAGAGATTGTGTGAAAAGTTATTTTATTCATCACTGAGCTAGACTATTTATACATGTACACGAATACAAATAAGCTATACAGACCCAATGTGGGATAATAAGAATGAAGAGATACAAAATAAATGTACACTACATATGAACATCCTAATACACCCTCTTCAGATGGAGTGCCATTGGTGACTCTAATCTTATCCATTAGAAATTTTAAGCTTAAGGGTTTGGTAAGTGCATCAGCAAGTTGATTAGCAGAGGACACATGTGATACTCGAAGTTGAGCAGATTTGACTAAGTCCCGAACAAAGTGAAAGTCGATCGCAATATGTTTCATTCTTGAATGGAACACCGGGTTCGAACATAGATAAGTAGCCCCAATATTATTGCAATAGATGACTGGAGTGGAGGGTATAGACATAGCCAACTCTGAGAGAAGAGATCGAGTCCATTGGAGATCAGCAGCAGCAGAGGCAATGGATCTATATTCGGCTTCAGTGGATGAACGGGCGATAGATCGTTGTTTGCGAGAAGACCATGAGATGGGGTTGGCTCCAAGAAAGATAATATAAGCTCCAGTGGATGTTCTATCATCACAGTTTCCAGCCCAATCAGCATCAGTAAAATGGTGCAAAGACAGAGGTGAGTCATGCCGTAGAGTTATGCCAAGATCACGTGTGCCATTAAGATAACAAAGAAGACGCTTAACAATCCCCGAATGACACTCTTTTGGAGCATGCATGAATTGAGATAGCTTATTGACAGCATAAGCAATATCAGGTCTGGTGAAGAGTAAGAACTGTAAACTCCTTAGAGCTTGTCGATAGAGTGATGCATCAGCAGGAGAAGTACCATCAGTGAGAGTGAGAGTAACAGTTGTTGCTAAAGGTGTTTGAATCGGCTTTGAACTGAGCATATTGTAGCGAGCAAGAAGATCTGTAGTGTATTTTCTCTGAGAGAGTAGATAAGTGGTGGTACTGCGAAGGACTTCAACACCCAAGAAATAAGACAACAGGCCAAGATCCTTAATGGAGAATGTTGATGATAGAGACTCCACGATATGATTGAGAAAAGGGGTGTTGTTTCCAGTGAGGATGAGATCATCAACATATACCAGAAAGTAGGCGAGCACCCCCTTTTTGTTGAACACAAACAGAGACTCGTCGAATTTAGTGTGTGTGAAGCCCACTTTGGCAAGAAAGTTGTGCAGAGCATTGTACCAGGTGCGGGGTGCCTGCTTTAAGCCATAGATGGACTTGTGGAGCTTGCAGACTTGAGATGGGAAATTTGGATAAGAGAAACCCGGAGGCTGAGACATGTAGACTTCTTCAGGAAGTTTTCCATGAAGGAATATATTGTTGACATCAAATTGCCTCAAGGACCAGTTATGAGAGATAGCTAAGCTCAAGACGATACGAACGGTGGCTGGCTTGACAACTGGGCTGTATGTCACAAAATAATCCACTTCCGGCCACTAATGAAAACCTTTGGCAACAAGGCGAGCCTTAAATCTATCAATGGATCCATCAGGTTTTCGCTTGATTCGAAACACCCATTTGCAGCCTACTACATTTTGCGATGAGGTTTGTGGAACGAGATCCCATGTGCTATTATTGAGTAATGCATTAAACTCAGATGACATCGCTTCACGCCAATGAGGATCTGATAAAGCCTGTTTGACAGTAGTTGGTTCAATATCAGAAGAGGTACAAGATGTAAGACAATACCTTGTGTTTGGTTTGAAGATGGAATACTTTGAACGAGTGGCCATGGGATGTGTGGATGCCGTAGATGGAGTAGGTGGTGCTGGTGAAGGATCAGTGGGGGACACAGGCTGCTCCTGGTGTGCATGCTCAAAGGGTGGAGAAGGAGGTGGTGTGCGAATGTATGGATCAGGAATTGGTTCGATCATAGGGGATAGAGAGGTATTACGAATCGAAGAAAGGGGAAATTCATGTTCTACAAATTCAACATGACGTGAAGTGTAGATTTTGTGTGAGGAGATATCTAGACAGAGATATGCACTTTGAGTGATAGAGTAGCCAATGAATACACAAGGGCAAGAACGAGTTTCGAGTTTGTGATGAGAATAAGGGCGAAGCAAGGGGTAACACTTGCAACCAAACACACAGAGCTTAGAGATGTTCGGTGATTTCTTAAAGAGTAGCTCAAAGGATGATTGCATGGATAGGTTAACTTTGGGTAAGCGGTTTATGAGGTAGGCAACAGTGGTCATGGCGTATGACCAGAATGTTATGGGCATGGAAGCTTTATGGAGAAGGGCAAGGCTAGTGTCATTGTTCAGAGTAGCCATTATGTTCGGGTGTATGTGGTGGAGTTGTGAGATGTGTAATCCCATGAGAGGTAAGAAAAGTTCGAAGTGCAATATATTTGCCCCCATTATCAGTGTAAAGTGTGATTAGTTTGGTCTTCAAGAAATTTTCAACTAATGCTTTAAAGGCAATGAATGTATTTAAAACATCCGATTTTCATTTAAGGGGATATCGCCAGATGTATTTAGTGAAGTGGTCAACAAAGACCACGTTGTACTTATAGCCATCAACAGATAACACAGGAGAAGTCCACACATCAGAATACAATAATTCAAGTGGTGCAGAGGAAGTCAATGAAGACTCAGAAAAAGGCAGTTTATGACTTTTCACGCATTTACAGGAATCGCATGAGAAATTCATAGTCTTAGACATAGACAAATTGGAACTAGATAAAACATGGTTTAAAATATTGGGGGAGGGATAGCCTAGACGTGCATGCCAAGTAGGCCAAGAGAGTTGTATTGATGATAAGGTTGTGGGTTGTGTTTGAGCAGGCACATTGGACGGCCAGAGATATAATTCACTAACGCAAGGTCCGCAAAGGAGAATTGCCCCCGAACGTCGATCCTTCACCTAAAATTCAAAAGCAGAGAATATTATGTTAACATAATTATTCTTGCACAATCAAGAGACAGAAATAAGATTTCTTGACATGGCGGGAACATGTAATGTATCACTAAAGATTAGTGAAGGAGCATTTGGAAAATGGAGGGACCCGGTGTGAGTAATATGCAAACTTTTACCATCACCAATCACAACATTGTCACCCCCAGTATAAGGTGCATGAAGTGACAAGTTGGATAGATCAGAAGCAATATGATGCGAAGCGCCGGAATCCAAAATCCAATCGGAGGTAGGTGGATTGTACACGGCTGCATGGGCAGAGGGTGAGACATAGGCAGGACGCAAGTTACGCGCAACAGGTGTATGTGTGAAGGAAGAGCACCGTCGGGCAGAATGACCATGTTCCCCACATAATTGACATTTGCCCAAGTATGGACGTGGCCCTGCTGATTGGGACGAGAATGGTTGTTGTTGGCGCTAGGAAGATGGCTGTTATGGTGAGCGATTTGGGTGAGAAGTAGGGCGCTGCTACTTGCCACGATTGGATGACGGCAATGGACAATGGGTCGAATAGAAGGTTGTTGCTGGTTGTTGTGGCAATGTAGATTGGCGGGCTGCCAAGTGAGCTTCGGCACTGAGCAACTTGTCATGGAGCTCGTCAAAATCGATGGGTTTATCACGGGCCTGAATCGCATGAGCAAGTTCCTTGTACGATTTGTCCAGCCCGTTGAGAATTTTAATAACGAGATCCTCTGGATCTGTAGTGACACCGAGTAGTGCCAACTCGTCTATAGTAGTTTTGATTTCCTGCAAAAAAAAACATGATTGATTTGGTTCCCTTAACCGGGTTGTGCAATCGATTTTTCAGCGCCATGATTCTGACGCAAGAAGGCTTTCTGTAGGTGTTGGAAAGAGTTACCCAGGCATCACGGGAAGTTTTTGCTGTTGCGATAAAGGAAATTAATGAAGGGTCGATTGCACCGATGATGGCACTCAAGATCAATTGATCTTGACGGATCCATAAAGTGTATTCTGGATTTAGGGTGTCAACAGGATTCCTTGGCACAGATTTTAGCAGACAGGGACGTGACCCATCCACGAAGCCGACGAGATCGTAGCCAGTTAGGAGAGTCTATAACTGAAATCGCCAAGCCGTATAATTGGTGTTGGTGAGTTTCAGAGGGAGTTATGTGGTAGTATTGAACGCAACTAGGGACGAGGAAGACGAAGTGTGGGTTGACGTCGCCATGGGAGCAGGGCTGAATTTTGGTTGCAGAAGGTAGGCAGGTTTTGATAAAGAAAGGTATTATGGGTGATGGTGGGGTAAAAAGGGTTGGAGCCACGTGATGATGATGGCTAGTGAGGGAGAGTTAACTAAATATTAAGAATTAGCACAATTAGGGGAGATGTACTAATGTAGGGGGTTTGATTAAATATGAGAGAATTAGCAATGGAAGTTTCGTTAAACTAATTAGAGAATATTATGTGATCGTGAGGATCGGAAAAAAAAATTAGCGTTTGCCTTATCTGGCTCTTGCTACCATAAAGAGATTGTGTGAAAAGTTATTTTATTCATCACTGAGCTAGACTATTTATACATGTACACAAATACAAATAAGCTATACAAACCCGATGTGGGATAATAAGAATAAAGAGATACAAAATAAATGTACACTATATATGAACATTACATCCCTACCCAATATTCTTGCATTTAATTTCCATCATTTGGTAATCGAGATGTAATATATTTGCAAGCCTATGGTAAAAGTTTTATATGCATTGACATGAGAGTTGATTGTTATATTCTTGCAACCTAAACACTTCTGAGTGTAAAGAGTGAATCCATTGTGAGGGAGTCAGATTTTATGCATTCCAATTTTAATTTGTTGATGTGATTGACTATTTTTGTTGGTGGAGGAGAATTGTTTGTCAAATTTATTTTTCAAAAAAAATAAAAAAGAAAGAAAGAGAAGAAGAAGAAGAAGAAGAAGAAGAAGAAGAAGAAGAAGAAGAAGAAGTAAAAAAAAAAGGTTTGAGCAACGGAAAAGGAAGGATTAACTATAAGATGATGTCATTGGCAAGAGTTGAGTCATATACTTGAGGACAAGCATTGTTTAAGTGTGGGGGAATTTGATAAGATGCATATTTCATATTTCCTCATATTCTTTACGTAGAAGTATGCTTAACTCTTGTATTTTGATTAAAAATTGTATTTGTAGGATAAATGGATGATTTGGGCAACATGGATGTTGATTTAGTTAATTTTGAAGAATGCAAGAATTTTCCATGGAGTCAGCATTTCCAGAAGATTTTTTTGTATAAGGCGTGGGCACGCCTTAACCAGCAGATTGTCAAATTGCATTTTGAATATAAGGCGTGGGCACGCCTTACCTAACAACACACACCTACGGGAATTTAAAGAAATAGGCACCTCTATTTCTCTCTCCCGAAGATTTGAAACTAGTTTGAATATATTAACACTTTTATTAGATAGTTTTAGATAAGGTCAAAAGGGAGAGATATAAAAGGGTTAGAAAACAAACAGACAAAGTGGGGGAACGTAAATATTCTGTCTTCACTCTTTTCTCTTTTCTCTCTCAAAAAGCACTTTTGTAAAAAGTTTCAATGGAAGGCTAAATTCCATCCTCCAATCGAAGGATAATTAAAGACTTGGTTCTTTCATATTTGTGAGATCTAATTTATTTTACTTGTTCTTCTATTCTTCATTATTCGTATATCTTCTGTGTTTGATGCAATTATTGTTGTGATGTTTGAATGATGTGGCCAATTATTCTATTGTCAAAATAGTATATTACCAATTAGATGTTAAATCCGTAATTGTTTAATTGTTCTAATGTTTGTGGTAAATAATATAGTTGATTACAAAGATGGTTTTTTGTCTATGTTATGGAGATATACGATCTAGTCTAAATGAACCTACTTGTATGTTTGTTGGCTAGAATTGGTGGTCTTTCTCATATTAACGTTGTTGATAAATTAAATTCTACGATCGTATCTAGAATTGTTTATTGGCAAGAGAAGTAATCAGAGATCGTATCTTGATTATCGAACTAGTAAGGAGGGATAGCTTATTAGGTCGTACCAATAGCCATAACCAGTTTAGTGTTGAATGTGAAGAATTTATTATTGGATCTATGATCAAATACATGAACCATGTATGAAATTGGACTTTGATTGGATTCCTTGTCAATTTATTAATCTTCAATACATTTGAATATTGTCTTAGTTTGTTTAGCTTTATTTCTAATCAATCTTCAAAACCCCCCATCTTTATTTAATTTATTTCCATTTGTCTTACAAAAGAATACATCTCTATCAATCCCTGAGGATTTGACTTTGTTCACCACTATCGTAAATTTATAAATTAGAACATGTATTTGTATTTGTTGGTTTTGACACCCGTCAATCTCCAGCTGATAGCAGCTCCAAATAGAGTGAACACATAACCTGACTAGGACCTTCTATTGTCAAGATTATCTGCATAATCATCAACATACCCTCGCAAGATATTAGTGCAACTCTCATCTCTTTTAAATATGATCCCATAATTTGATGCTCCCTTTAAATATCTCATCACCCACTTAAGAGCCTCACAGTGTTGTGTTCCTGGGTTAGCCATGTATCTGCTGACAACACTCATAGCATGTGAGATGTCAGGTCTGGTACAGACCATTACATATATGATACTCCCAACAACATTAGAGTAAGGAGCTCTACTCATGTGCTTCATTTCCTCTCATGTCTTTGATTTTTGCATCTAAGAAAGTTTAAAGTGTTGAGCTAATGGAACTGAGATTGACCTTGATTCATGTAGATTGGATTTCCTTAAGATCTTTTTTATAAAACTCTTTTATTGCTCCAGCCACAACAAACCATTTATTCTGTCGCTAACAATGTCCATTCCAAGTATTCTTCTAGCATTTCCTAGTACCTTTTTTTCAAAACCTGCCTGCAAGTCTACCTTAAGCTTTTTTATCTATAAATGGCTTTTGATTGCCATATGCATATCATCTACATACAGCAATAGAAAACTCAAGGTATATGTTCCAGTTTTCTTCAGAAAAACACTGTTGTCATATTTGGACTTTGTATATCCTATCTTCTTCATATGACTATCAAATTTCATATACCACTGTCTTGAGCTTTGTTTCATACAGTAAGTTCTTTAGCAGACAAGCTTTGTTTTCATTTCTTGGTAAGGCAAATCCTTCTAGTTGAGTCATGAACATAGTTCCCTTAAATACCATGCATAAATGTTATCTTAAAATCTAATTGCTCCAATTCTAAATCCATTTGAGCAACTATAGGTAGAAGATCCTTATTGAACAATGTTTCACTACTGGAGAAAATATTTTATTGTAATCAATGCCTTACTTTTATGTGAACCTTCTTGCAACCAGTCTTACCTTATATCTGATCCTATCAGTTCCAACAAATTCTATCTTTCTCTTGAAGATCCATTTGCAACTTACTATTTTCTAGTAATCTGGTTTGTCAACCAGGATCCATGTTCCATTCATTTCCAAAGAGTCCAACTCCTCTCTCATAGCAATCAACCATTGATCTTTATCTTTGCTTTGAACAACTTCTGTGCAATTTCTTGGTTCAAAAAACTCAGTCTCCTCTGCTACACTCAAAGCACACAGCTAAATAATCATCACCATATCTATTTGAGGGCTTCACAATCCTTCTCTCCCTATCTCTTTCTAATTGATCATTTTTTAGGTCATCTAAGTCAGTTTAGTCACTTTTAGAATCCTCCATACCACTAGTCTCTGAACCAGAATCATACTTTCCTTGATCATGATCCACCTTGACCTTTAACTGGTCCTTGTGAGTAGGTATCACCATCTCATGAGCTTTCTTGTCCTTAAATGCCATCTAGTCCTTACAGAACACCACATGACTATTCATTAACACCTTATTCATCTCAGGCTCCATACACCATAGCCTATATCTTTTTACCTCCTTCTGGTATCCTAACATCACACACATCAGAGCTCTGACATCAAGTTTGTCTTGTTTGAAATGGGCATATGCCATACATCCAAAAGTTCTCAAATATGAATAACCTAGTGCATTTCCACACCACTTCTCCTCTGGTGTTTTTAATTCATTTGTTGTTGAAGGACATCTATTTATCAGATAGACTGCAATTGATGCAGCTTCACCCCAGAATCTTTTTTGCATTCCTGAGCTTAACAACATACATCTAACTCTTTCCAATACAATTCTATTAATCTTCTCAGCTACACCATTTTGCTTGGGGTTTCCAAGGTTAATTATATGTCTCTTTATACCTTTCTATTTGCAAAACTCTTGAAACTCATCTATTATCTGTTTTAAGACATTTGAGTGTTGAGCCCTTTTCATTTTCCACCTCTTTGCACCATTCTTGGAACTTGTTAAAAGCATCTGGTTTATTTTTGGTAATATATATATATATCCACACTTTTCTGGAATAGTCATCAACTATGCTTAAAATATACTTGCCTCCCCCAAAGGTTTCTGCCTTTGAAGGGCCCCACAAGTTTGAATGAGCATAATCAAGTAGGGTCTTTGATGTGTGTTTTCCAACAGGGTATGGCCTTTTCTTGCTCTTAGCCAAAATGAATTTTCACATGATTGAATCTTAAATCTTCCTTGGTTATTTAACAAATTATGTTTGAGCAATTCATTCAACCCGGATTCTCTAACATGTCCTAGCATGTTGTGCCACATCGCTTAATTGTCTATAACAACAGCTCCAACATCCCCAATCAAAGTTTCTGTCATTAAGTAATATAAACTTGACCTTATTCTCAGAGTTCCAAGACTTATAAGATTCCTTTTGAGTCATGGGATATACCTGACATCAGTCAACAACTTTACTAAACCGTCATGGATTATAACTCTGATGTTTCACATGCCTTCTACTGGGCATACTTAATCATTCCCCAACATAACAGAGCCATCTTCTAGCCTTTTGAAATCAGTAAACTAACTGAAGTGTGGACACATATGGAAGCTACATCCAGAATCTAAGACCCACTTGTCTTATCTCTTTCCTTCTGTCACATTCAAGACATTTGCACCTTCTTCAGCCTCTGCAATATCAGCAGTGCTTGGTTTTTCATTCTTTGCAGTTTGTTTTCTCTTCCATTCAAAGCAATTCTTCTTCAGATGCCCAGGACTATTGCAATGGTGACATCTCCTTATCTCTTTCTCATCACTTGTCTTGGATTTATTCTGGAAATGTTTCTTGGTGTTTGATCAGCAGAGAACTTCTTTTCCTGGTTGAAAAACTTTCCTTTCTTGATATTTAATCCTTCCCCAGTGGGATCAACTCTCATTCATCTTCTGCATCTCTTTAGCTCTAAATGTTGTTTGAACTTTAGCTAAGGAGATTGTTGTCTCTCTGGCATATAACATGGCATCCTTCAGATGCTCAAAACTCTTAGGTAATGCATTCAGTAATATGATGGCCTTGTCTTCATCTTCAATTTTTGCCTCAATGCTTTCAAGATCATCAAGATGTTTATTGAAATCATCAAGTTGATCATCCATACATTTATCTTCTGATATCTTGAATGAATAGTGCTTCGGTTTGATAAAGAACCCCAAACTGCCCGTGTTGTCTTTTCTTTGCAACTTCCCTCAAGACTTTATCACCAAGTGATAGAACTGCAGCAGAATGAGCCTTCTCCATCAGTTCGAGTTTTTGAGATTCTTTTATTTTTTTCTAGAAAACCCTTTAAACCTTTCAACTCACCTACCAAGCCCAGCGGGACAAGCAATGCCTTTATTTTGATTTTTCACAATCGAAAATTATTTCTACCTTTGAATTTCTCTGCGTCGAACTTCATTGCAGCAATGGTGATTACACTGGTTCGATTTCCTCAACTGATTCCCACATACGGCGCCAATTGTTACACAATTGGAATCAATAATCGAATCTCACCAATCAATACTCACACTCCAACGTTTTGATTGCAAATCTTGCAAAATAATTTACGTGGTTAGGTCAAGAAGACCTACATCCACAGAGACGATTCAGAACCTTTATTATCAACCAAGATATATGAATAAATGGCTGCACATGCACATGCCCAGTACATGAACACACGCACACACACACACACACTCAAAAACTCTCGAGAACTACAACTTGTTGATTAAGTATCTAACTCTTTTGGTGTGTATAATCCTCAATCTTTTTTCGCTCTAGTTTCTCTCTCTAGACCTCTTAAAATAAATCTAGAATAATGAATGATGAATGAGACTTGATATGGTGAAGACCTATGCAAACTACAGCTCACTGAAAAACCAGAAAAAACTAACTGTTTCCCACGAGCTAAAAGACAACGGTTTTTGAACCGTTGCAGAATCGTAGCATAAAGCAGTTATAACATAATTTCAACTGTTGCAGCTTTCAATATACTCGTTTGGGCTCCAAACTGAATTTGCTGCTTCCAGTATTCAATCCACTGAATTTGTTGCTTCCAGTATTCAACCCACTGAATTTGCTGCTTCAGTATTCAATCCACTTGTTTGAGCTCCAAACTGAATTTACTGTTTCCAGAACTAAACCTATTCCACATCCTGAGTATGATTAGCCATAATACTTCACATAGTATATATTAACATATATGTATTTATATGTGCATACATATGTGTGTGTGTGTATTTATATACATAATTTTACATAATATATAGTGATATAATTTTATTATGTATTTTATACGGGGCGGGACAGTTTACAGAACCGGTGCTCGATTTGACCTGTGCACGGGGCGGCTTTTGACCTGCCTCGTTTCAAAACCCACCTCAAACGTCTCGAGATGAAGCAAGTTGGGTCAAGATTGACATGCCTAGTACAACCTAGTAAACGCACCCTGAAACGTGAGAAATTCCAGAGAACTGTCATTGATACATAGTTAGAACCATCATTTCAGCACCAATATGTAGATCGACGAGAACATAGAGGGTAAGATATGCATGAGCTTCATGGTAAAACATTCGATCCTAATATACTTTAGCATGAATCTTGAGAAGCAAATAGAAAAATTCCTAATGAACTTCATCATGAATCTTGAGAAGAAAATAGAAAAATCCTTAACATATGAAAGTGTTGTCTATCTCTAAATGACAAACATCCTAAACTAAAGAGAATTGGATTGCCATCCAAACTTTTATTGTTTTTGCACTGTCATAAAAATTAATTCTTGTTATAATTTACCATCTCAACTTATTTTATTGTAAATTATCATCTGGAAGAATTTTCAGTCATTCATAATTAGATAATTAATTCTTCAAATTTGTTTGAGAAAAAAAATTTTTAAAAAAATGTATATCGCAAACTGTAAAATACGAAAAGTTGTAATATTATATTTTAATATTCCCTCAAGACTATCAACGCCCAGTCGCGCCGTATTAATGTTATGGATAGAGATCCCTTGTTGGGGCTTAAAACCCAGTAAAGGTGATAGGCCGTTAAACAGCACCGTTTCCGCCATTACATCAAATTCTCTTTTTTTTCTTTTTTTCGTTAACTTTCATTTAATTCTCTTACTGGAAATTTATAGCACATTGATGTTATACCATTTCCTTAATAAATTATTTTATGTTTCACACTCACAATTCATTATACATTTCTTTAATATAATATAACATATCAATAAAAAAATAAACAAAATAAAAATAGTTGAAATTGTTTGTCCGTTACATCTAGAACAATAAAATAGAATAAAGAAAAAAAAGACCTTGACTAATCAAGAAAATTGTTCGATGTATCTCCATTGAAACTCAGACCTTCCAAAAAATATTGATGATGGTCAAGCGGCGCCTACAATGAATGGAGATACATCAAACCAATTTTCTTGATTAGTCGAGGTCTTTTTTTTGTGTATTCTATTTTCTTGTTCTAGATGTAATGGACAAATGTAATCTTTTTGCAATTTCAACTATTTTCATTTTGTGTAATTTTATTATTGATATGTGATATTATATTAAAAAAATGTATAATGTATTATGAGTGTGAAGCATAAAATAATTTATTAAAGAAATAGTATGACATTAATGTGCTATAAATTTCCAGTAAGAGAATTAAATTAAAGTTAACTTAAAAAAATGAAAACCGCAGACAAAAAAAAAGAATTTGATGTAATGGCGGAAACGGCGCTGTTTAACGGCTCAACACCTTTACTGGGTTTTAAGCCCCAGCAGGGGATCTCTACCCCAATGTTATATGCCCAGCTATGAGGGCTAGTACTACTTACAGCGTCGTTTGATCCGTATCACCCCACAAACCCCAGGCCTAAACCTCTTTGACGCAGCGGGAAGTGTTCGCCGAAGAAATCTCTGTACAAAGAACATTGCGATGGCTGTAAGTACCTCTTCTTCTCTGCTAAATATATAGAATGCTTTGTGTGTATGTGTATGTATGTCCTCTCAATTAATCTATGGTAAAAGAAGCAAAAGGAAACATGTGAGAAGGAATAATGTCGGGTCGGAATGAGCATTTCGGGGATTTCTAGTTCTTTCGTGCCCATTATTTTCATTTGTATGATGGAGAACCAAATTATCATGGAGACTGGTTTGAGTTGTGCTTAGCACTGTGATTTTTGAGAGATTGGAAAATCTCACTGTCTGAAAATCTTGCGCTGTTTGGTTTACTTTCTTTAGTTTGTTAGCGTAATTCGATAATTAAAGTTCCTTTTTTCTGTTTAAAATGTGATTTCCATTTTTTTGGCATCGGGCATTCTTCCACGCCCATAAGCACAACAGCTATGGTATTAAGAATTTAGCTTCACTGTTATAGGACTGCTTTATCGACAATATGAAAAGGAATTGTATAGGCATCTCTTTGATGATAAAAGCTTATAGTGTACTGTTGAGGAATCTAAGCCTTTGAACTGGAATTTGGTTATTTCACTTGTATTAAATAGTATTAATGAATTCCTGCAGTGTGGGCTTAGTATTTGGAATGCAAAATCATATGGCTCTCACACATTCTTTTGCACCATCCGTAACCGTGAAAATCCTTACGTGATGGCCTTCATGTGGAAAATGAGTTAATGTTTATCACTTTGATTGGCAATCTGTTTCATACTCAAATTTGGCACTAGCTTTGGCAAAACATAAAACTTGTAGAGTGTGCTATTCTTTCTTTTCACCTGTCCACATCGGTGTAATCCTTTTTCTAGATTAAGGATTTTGAAGTAACTATATATTTTGTAGCTTCTGATATCTACTGAATGCTTTGGATCGAAAATCCCTGCGTGGTTAATTAAGGACCTGCAGAAGGTCAAAGGCTGCAAATTATGTTCTTGAGTTCTGTTTCTACTTTACTATTTTCTGGGTGCTTTTGTTGGAATAAACATCAAATGAGAGTTTCTAGACTGGAAAGACTTGTTGTTCCTACGGGATTTGATTGCACATATTTAGCTATCAACTTCTGTGTTTTGAAGCTTCCTTTCTTTCTTACGTATTTCTTTCTTTTTTCTTTGGTGGCTTTGCATGCAGACTGTACCAGTTAACCCAAAGCCTTTCTTGAACAATTTGACTGGGAACCCTGTCATGGTCAAACTAAAATGGGGAATGGAATACAAAGGTTCTAATATATACCGATCTATTTTATAACCGGATATCAAGTGACAGGAGTAATTTTACTTTTGCTTCTATTTCAGGTTATCTTGTCTCTGTGGATTCATACATGAACTTGTAGGTATCTACTCCAGAGCTGTGTTTTTGTGTGATTTACTATATGACACTTCATGGTTATATCACATATAGTATAGATTTTGAGTGTTAATTATGACAAAAAACTACTTATTTTGTTGGTGCTCTTGAAGCAATACTTTGTCAACCAATACATGCTAAATTTTGCTCAGGCTTATATTGTTAAATGTTCTTCTCGCGACCTTACCCTATTTGCACCAGAAATGAATTCCGAGCACCTCCCCACCCTGCAAATCTAGATGGATTTTCCTTTATTGGGCTATATCTTTTATCAAGATCACCAATAGTTATTATGCGACCTTTAACATTTTTGTTCTTGCTGCATTAAGATATTGTGAAAATCTGTATTTTAGTTTTAGGGATGCTTAGTTGTAAGTTCATGTAATGCAGAATATGCTATGAAGCTTAAAGTTTTAGATGGAACCGTATGTCAATTCTTGTGTGTTGTGATATACTATGAAGCTATTAGAAAAAAATTCGATTAGAGTATCCATCATGATTCACTAAGGGTAAGTGAAACGAAGGAAGGAGAGGCGACTAAATTTTGTAGTCCTATAGCTACTTTCTAAAGGTATTTACATAAAATATGAAAATGCAGAGGTAAGAGCTTTAGCTGGGATATGACTGCTCATGAAACTTATCTCAAAGATTTAGAGTTGTTTAGATTTAGCCATTTTTTTTGTGATTTGTGCATAATTTTTACAGCTCGCAAATGCTGAAGAATATATTGATGGCCATTTAGCTTGGAGAGATCTTGATCAGGTTCCATTTTTCTTCCCTTATTGTTATATTTCAAGTGCATACGATATCTACGGTCAAGTGTTTACATATGCTGAGTTGTAGAATTGTTCTACCAATAGGTACAATGGTGTTATTTGTAAGTTTGAAAAGAGAGCCATAGAACCCCCCACCCCCCTTCACTTCTACCTATACTCTTTTCCTTTAAGCATTATCAATGACAAGATCGTCTGCGTATTATCTCTTTTGGATGTTGCAGATGCAATAATGTTCTGTATCTTCGTGGTGTCCCAGAGGATGAAGAGATTGAAGATGCGGATCAAGCCTAGATGGATATTAGTATCTACCGTTTATTCGTCTGTTATCTGCTTGTGCTAGGCTTCTAATACATTTTTGGTAGTTGTTGAAGTAACTTTAAAAAATTGTATTATTATAACTCTGATGCACAAGCCATCTTTGTCATGGTAAATCTGAAATTAGTACTCATTGTCTTGCCATTTTACTATTGTAGAGGGTGTTCACTTTAACGGATATCTATGAATAGTGGGTAGCTATCCTAACATTTTTAGAGTTGAATTTGATAGAGATATTTTTTCGGGTTATCTTGGTAACCTAGAAACTCGTAAAAAATCTCACTATCCCCTCATTTATTTTTATGAATTGGATAGTAAGATTATACACCTCAAACTAAACAATGTCATAGTCTAAAACTATTTTCCCCTTCTAAGGATATACTCCATTCGTTTCAAAATAAGTGACTTTTTAGAATGAAAGAGAAGAATTAAAAATTAAAAATCTTGACAGATATATCCTCCAACTAATCTTCTTTCTCTTCAAAATCACGTTTCAATAATTATATTTCCTCTCTCCCTTTATATGCGCGCTATACTCCTTTTCTTCCTCTCTCCCTTCCATTTATATTTGCGCGCTATACTCCTTTTCTTTCTCCTTTTCTTCCTCTCTCCCTTTATATTTGCTTCCCTTTATATTTGCGCGCTATACTGCTTTTCTTTCTCCTTTTCTTCCTCTCTCCCTTTATATTTGCTTCCCTTTATATTTGCGCACTATACCCCTTTTCTTCCTCTCTCCCTTTATATTTGCGCGCTATACCTCTTTTCTTTCTCCCTTTATACTGGTAACTTAAAAGATACTAAGAGATATTGGTAACTTAAAAGATACTAAGAGATATTTTAGGATAGTGATAAGGATAAAGTTGGAAGAAATAGTGAAGAATATCTAAAACGACACTTAATTTGAAAAATCATCAACAACCTAAGAAGTCACTTATTTTGAAACGGATGGAGTACTAAATTTGTATTGTTTTTTTATCAAGCACAAAAATAAATAATATTATCAAAATCGATCTTAGGTATATATAGGCGTAGACTATGTATAGCTCACGGAATTTCCCAACGTGACCCATCCACTTAAATAATAAAAATAGTATTACCTCCGTCCCAGCTTAACCTCCCTACTTGGCATTTTGGTTTGTCCCACCTTAACTTGTCAGTCCCGAAAATGGCAAATTTCTCTCACAATCTCCACCCTCAAAATCTTCATTTTCAATCTCCACCTTGTTTTTTATTAACCTCCGTGCCCGATCAACCTAGGCAGGTTAAGCCAGGACGGAGGGAGTATTAGAAGACCAAAATAACCTTAATTATAATAAAATAAAAATAATAAAAAGGACAAAAAGAAAAGTAAAAATAGAAGGTGAACTTCCATGGGAGCAAGCTGCAGCGGAGATGATTAATTACTCTTGTTTTCATATAGAAAAGTGTTAGTGTAGGAGTGGTGACCCAACTACTTTTAATTCATTTAACGAATTTTGTTATGCTGGTTTTTGTTGGTTGCATCCATGACGTACAGATTTCTTCATGTAAGCTTGGCGAAAAAACTCTAGTTTATGAGGAATTCTTATATAAAATCGTCTCTGTACAACGGACGCTCACGTTAATCAAATATGTGTGTGCATACATATTTCATTGAAAACGTAGCAATTTAAAAGAATCAGATGAAATACCACTTCTGTTTCACAAGTATACATATACCTACCCTTCGTCATTTAGATTTATTAACAGAGAACAGTATTCACTATAAGACGTCACTTTGATATTATTTCAGGGTTCCAACATGTTCTACTCTATACATGAGAAATTCCGCATGCAGTCAGATAAATTGAATATACACCTTTCCCGGTAACGACCACTTCTACATATTGAAATTATAAAAAAAAAAAAAAAAAAAAACGCAAAAAGAAAAGAATACACGGACCGAGTTACTCAGACACCTCCTGTGTTATTAATATTCTCCAGGGAGACAATAGCGCCCGATCGACTTTCATCCGACACTGGAGAATGCGACGTTAAAATGTATATTGCCCAGAGATGAAGGCAAGCCAAGTAGACAAGGGACCACATCCTAGCTGTCGAATTTCTTCGAAGGAACATAGAACCGGTGCAGAAGATAGAGTCCAATTGTCGAACCAATGACCCTAAATGTTTCTGCCCCGTTTGCATTCTTCCTTTCAATAAAGACCTCAAATTCGAATTCGACAGATGCCATGGACTGTGTTCCAGGTCATCCCTTGATGACGTGCTCGGTAAATCAGTTGATCCATTCTCGTCCAGCAATCTTGACACTGCCTGTGGTGTTTTAGTCCAACAATTTCAGAAAAATGATCATACGGTATCACAAAGGAAAATTTCTACAAATAAACCCTCAAGTTTAGCCTCATTACCAGGGTTAAAAAAATATATTTCCTCCGTCCCAAAAGAAAAAAGGAGACATGTTCGATAAAGGTACAGCTTTTTTGTGGTCAGTTAGACGAAGTTACAAGCTTCAAAAACCAGTGAAACCTTTGCAACTCCATTTATTTTTGGTTTGACTTATTCAACCACATTAACTAATTGATAAACTTAAAATTTTAATCTTTTATTTGACTAATAAACAAGATATTGACTTTTTCTAATAGACACTCTTTTAGGATAAGATAAGGAGAAAAAATGTTTCTAAAATAGGATATTTTTCATGGGCCAGAAGGAATAATAGTTTTCTTCCAAAACTTAAAATACCACCATGACATTCGGTTTGACCCCACAGATTGCACCTGTTTGTTGCAGCTGGAGTATTTTTAAGAAAAACAAAATAGGATTTCAAGGGGGTGATTGAGATGCCTCAAGAAGGCATTTGTAATTTACATAATATGATTTTTTTGCAGATAAGCCAATCCTCAAGGGTAGCTTTTGTGATTTGTCCATATTGCAGTTACGCAGTTCCGATTCCTATATATAGATGAAAATTTACCTCAACCCTAAGAAATAGCATAGCCTTCTCTGAAGATAACGATTCCACCTGGCAAAGGTTAAATTTCCTAATCAAATTCAACAACATAAAACACTTGATAGTTAATTCATAATTTTCAAGGCAAGGCATGCCTCAGAGTCAATTTTTTTTATATATATATATATATGTCTGTTTTTCCAATTATCTCCAATGTGCATCATTAGAAGGTGTGAAATATTGTCAATAAACCAGCTTAAGCAGTTTGAAAATTGAACCTGAGCTTGCTTCTGAATCAAATGGTCGGTCAACTGGCTAAGTCGTCGCTTGAGCTCAATTTCTACTTCAGATGGATTTTCTACTTCTCTTCGAGTTGTCTCAATGCTGGTCTCTAGAGTCATGGCCTGCATTACATAAGAAAATTACTCAACTAACCGCATAAGGAATTAATCATTATATTAGAAAATTTCTCTGAAGTAACAACAAACTCAAACCACAAACTTAGTCAAACAAAGTATCTGTAGATGCCATCGAATAATGTCGCAATTGCCTTGGAAGTTTTTCACACAGGGAAAAAAATACCTGCTCTTGCATTCTTTCAACTTTATCAGCTATAAAGGAATATTCTGTCTCAAGCATCTCCAGTTCGAATTCAATGCTTTTCGGAGCTCTTAACTGGAAAGTCATTTGGTACAACATACAAACTAATTAAGACAAGTTAATGTGCCACATAATGCAGAAGAAGCCACAATTACTTACTTTATCACCATTTTTTTGCGTACGTGATATTTTCCTTCTCAACTCTACCAAGAAAAGAAAAAGTTCAGTAATTCATTCAGATAACTTCAATAACAAAGTAGCAAAAGCTTTTTTTTCTGAAAGTTATGTACGTCGAGTTTGGCAGAGAAAATGATTTACACTAGTTCTGAAATCCCTTTTAATGCTAAAGCGTGTGAAGAAGTCTTGCACTAGACAAAGTTGCTTGGGAAGATATTGTAGTTATAAATCAAAATATATTTCCAATAAAATAATTCATGTCTATATAGTGCCATTTCACTTTCGAATAAATTGTTATCTGATTAAAAATCGGCCAAAAAATTAAAACATAAGTCATTGTCGGCCCTAGAAAAAGCACTTCACGAGAACAATAAATTTGGGAGAAATCAAAGTGAAGTATAGAAGAACTGGGAATCCAGTCCATATGGAAGCCTGTGTCAAGATATCTGCTTTAGAATAATATCAAGGGTTGCAGGAAGACAAATCATTCATAATCAATAATGAATTTTGCAGATTTGAAATAAAAAAAAATATATATATATATAAGGCCAGCCTAGATCCAACACACCTTCATGAGTGGCTTCTTTCATTTGAACTTGTTGACGAAGATCAGCTATTCGATCAGCCTATTCCAGCATATGCAGACACAAGAAAATGAATAAATAAATGCATTGCATGATAGAGTGCATATCCATTGCTGCCCAAAATAAAACTAGTAATCTCCAACAATTGTTTCTCGGATACCTAATTTGAATTTTATGCTAATAATCACTCTAAAAGTTGACTTAAATGATCTGCACAAGCATGTAAACCAACACGAGACACAGTGAAGTACAGTAATAAATATAAAATAGGATAAAATGCATAAAGCGGTCCAGGTCACTTTCTACTTCACCAGATACATTGATCAATGTCACCAGTACACTAACATGACAGGTCCAACATGTTTGATTTCTCCAGATATTTATGGATCGTTTAAGACTCAATCAAATGCAAAGACGAAAAGAATTAATAAATACTAAAGATAGAAAGGTGTTCTCAAATACCTCCACTTCTAGATGCTTTTGTGCATTAGCCAGAGACCTCGTGAGATCAGCATTTGCACTCTGCAAGTGAAAGCAGATTTCAAAATCCAAATCATAGTAAAGAGAACTTTCCAGCAGGCAAATGGAAGGAAACTGCCACGGCCCACATGTGTGTTCCACATAAGAGTATCACAAATATATTATCTGGCCACTTTCAACCAACCACTGACGTGGCAGCCTCCTCCCAAACCAAATCGAGATAAACTGGAAAGATTCTAGTTGAATGTGAATGCCACAATGGAATTGGTAGTTTCAAGAAAATTATGTGACAGAAAAGAATAATATATATTATGGCAATTATCGTAAAGATAAGGGTAATATGATGTCCAAAATTATGCGTGCAACTATGCAGATACATTAATGTCACACTTCAAACAAATATTATTGAGCATACTATCGTCGAGGAAATGTTAAAGTGCATCTTAAAATAAACAACACCTCCAGCTTTGCTAATCGTGCAAGGACTTCCATGCGAGTGTTATTATGTTTCTGCTTTTCTAGCTCAGCCGCTTCCATGGTTTCCATCATTGTAGTCTGTAATTCTGATGCCTGGAAAAAGTAATAATAAAAAAAAATTAGTATTACTGCCATGTCAAGAGAATCATACAAAAGAATGAAACAAGAGTAATAAAACAGATGCTACATTACCGCATTACTCAATGAAAAGCAGAATCAACTAATAATGGACCCAAAAGTTGCAATCACTCACCAAAACACAAACCAGAAAGATTGAAAAGACATTGCTAACAATCTCTTAAAGGATCAAAGTATGCAATTGAACTGAGGAATATTCCATGAGCTATGAAGTGAAATGCTAATGATGGCCTTGTTATTCAATACTATTAGATATTAGAAAGCTTTATACCTCAAAAACAAATTATTTTTCCATTCACGATATATATTTCTTTATTAATGATTTCTCCTCGTAAGTTGTAAAACCATTTTTTAGTGACTGGCATCATAATATTTAGAATGGTTCATGCTTACTATTTCCAAAAGCAGAGAATCATTGTCTATCATAGTTTAAGATAATGGCCCCAACAAATATTCTCTAACAAAACAAGAACACTAACTGTATGAGGAATCATAAGCAGTAGATGAATAGGTGCCATCTGAAAATAGACTTAACATATAAGGCATTTTAGAACCACCACCAAGAACATAGAGTTATATATGCATCCATGATGACTAGGGGAGGGAAAAGAAGAAAAATTAAACTGGATAAAGTCAAAACGGAACCATTATAAGTATTACGTCGTCCAGGTGATTAAAGTACAATATCCTATGTAGAGTGACCATGAAGAAGAAAGAACATGCTAAGTCAACAAATTAGTACTGAACCTGTTACAACCCCTCAGGTAGAACTCATTCCCAAAAGTTACTTTGTAGAAAGTGGGTTTATAACTCCTCGGGCACCCTCTTCCTACAAGCTACTTTTGGGTTCATTCTGCCTAAAGGGTTTTAAAAATTGGTATCAGAGCTAGCCCATGGCCCGATCCCATGTAGCAGGAGGGACGACTTGGAAAGGGGCGACCTTGGCCTATAGTGGGCCACTAGGAGATGGGAGGGGCGACTTAGAAACCAAAAGTGGACCACCTGGAGACGCGAAGGGCGACCTAGAAACCGGAGTAGACCATCCTGAGTGGGCCGTCGTGGACATTGATTCAGAAGTGTGGTGGTATATTATGATCCTAGTTGCCATCCGGCATCACTAAGTATGGGCTTAGAATGCGGGTTTATAACTCCTTGGGCACCCTTTTTCTACAAGCTAGCTTTTGGGAATGAGTTCTACCTAAAGAATTGTAACAGAATCAAAGTAGTTTCCCGTACCATTGAAAAAGAATTTACAATGTACATGAGCAAAGTTAAAATATTCCTATTTAAAGAAAAAAATCTTTGAGAGAAAAGTCAAGTCCAATCAATTTACAGAATCTACGTATCTTTGTCTCCATTTCAAGAAAACTTATTAATTTTAAGAATCATAATCTATAAATCGTTTGAATCGGACAACAAATATGCAGAAAGTACCTCTTGTACTTGCTGTTTTTCTCGCTCATCAAGTATTTTCTCCAAACTCTGTTTCTCACCCTCCAATCTTGCGACTAAGTTCTCACGCTCTTTAATTGCCTCAATTGCTTTTGCAGCTGCTCTTTCCGCCAAAATCTGTTGCCTCCTCTTTCTCCTTTCTTCCTTTTCTCTTTCACTCTCTGAACCTGATGATGAAGTTGTATCTGTCTCAGAATTAGACTCTTCCGCACTCGGTAGAGACGAAACCTTCTTAGCATTGGGAGTTCTAGAGCTAATTGTTGATCTATTACTCCCACTAATTGTCTTCTTGTGCCTCTCATCATCATCTGAACCCACCTTCTTATCCGACTCCCTTCCCAAGGAAATTGACATAATCTCAGAAGAATGATCCGATTTATCTAACGGAAGTGGCTTTTCTCCATCTACAACATCATTCACCCCCTTAATTTTATCCATATTTTCCATACTCCTCTTATCAATCTCAGGTGTCGATGTACTCTCTCTTTGATCAGATTCACCTCCACTGCTAGGAGACTGGACGCTTGAAGTTCTTGGGGTCGAGTCCCTGCCATTACTTGCCTTGTCAACACTACCAACACTACTACTACTCTCCAACCCAACATTTGATTTTCTAGAACTCTTCAAAACTCCATTACTCCTAACATTTTCAGTCCTCCCATCCTTCGCGCCTTGCCCAGAATTGCCCAACTTTTTCCCGTTCTTCTTCAGAGCCCGAATTGCTGAAACCCGGTTAGTACTTTGGGTCACACTCCTACCCCCCGATGTTCCCCTTTTATCTGGCACACTCAGTAATTCAGTCCAATCACTATCAGTAAGTCCTTCACTTAAATTTGACTTTGAATTCAACTTCAGCAATCTCTTAGTTTCATCATTCCGGTTAGCATCATTATTACTTTTACTGATTAAATTTAAATCACGTCTGTCACTGGAAGAAATACTTTGGCCAACCACATTTTCTGAAGCTTTCTTCTTCAGCTGGTCCTTTACTAGTGGTTTAGTTTCAGGGGCTTTTGGTGAAGTTTGAACAAACAATTGATCATCCAGAGTTTGTTTCTCGTTCTTACGGAGCGATTCTGCAGCTTGCTGATCAATCTATATCAACCAAAAAGACGGGAAAATATATATTAGATAAGCACTCTGAATTAGTCACACAGAATCAAGAAATTAAAGCTTTAGAATCGTATTAAAACTCTTCCATCTGTATCTGGTATGTTTTCTCAATATATGATGCTGAATGTAGAACTATATATGACAACTTTTCACTTAATATTCTCTTGATCCATTTTTTGGACTCATTTCCATAAACCAGATTAACTAATTTCAATCCTGTCTTTGTTTCTTATATTGTTTTTACAAGATGAAGTAAAAGATTAAAGTGTTTGAGTACATCGACATTTGACATAATTTCTCTTTAAGTACAGAACTCTTCAGCTTGTACAAAAGCATGAAAATAACCATGATACGCTAATAACCGATGCACATTTAATTGATTCATACCACAAAATGTTGCTTATTAGTAGTAAACGCGGCCATAATTAACATTCTCCTCATCATCCTGCTTCACTTAACTTTAATCAATATATTCTAGTTTTCTTCAACATAAGTGATTCTCTTTAACCAGGTACTTGTATGAACGACATAATCATATCCATTGTCTGGCTTCATCGGCAAGTTAACAGTTTTTTTACCAATACAAATTACCAGGATCAATGTTTTTGCATCAATTATAGTGCTGATAATTTAATTCTAATTAGCCCTAAACCGCAATGTCAGGAAAAAATGGTCAAACTATAAATCGTTTCCAAATCTTACAGCAATAGGCCTCACATCAAATAATTCAATTCTATAAGAATCCACTCACAAATCCAGGACAATAATCAATAAAACCGAAAAAAGGGAAATAAATATCAATAAACAGAAATCAAAAGTATATAGGAATGTAGATTTATTTGCCTGTTGGAGTAGGGTTTCAGCGGCTCTGAGCTTGGAGGAGATCCAGTGAGCCATTGAGAGCCGTTGGATTCTCTTGAGGGTTTGGTGGAGATCAGTTTTGTTGGGTCAGGCGCATTTTAGCGGGAGGCGAAGAGTGGTAAAATCTCCCTCTCTTGATTCCGGCTTTCAGCTCCAGAGTAGGAACAAGGAAGAAGAGGGGAAAGGGTGATTGCTAAGATTACGGGTCCGGTGACGGTTTTCTTTTCGTTGCTTCAGGGATAATGTCGGTTTACAAGAGGCTGTGAGGGTAGAAATATGTCACAGGCAGCAAACGCTCTTCAATGCTGCTTTGAAATACAAGCAAACCAAACTGGACCGATGTACTTTCGATAACCAATTAAACAAAATAAATACATACATATATATACATGTGATGATGTTAATAATAAAAAAAAATTAACTTATAGGAAAATAAAAGGAAAAAAAAATGTTTGGCTAAATTTAAAATCTCATAAAAATATCTTCTTGTTGTAGGAAAATAAAAAACAAGAATAGTAAAAAGAAACGCAAGAGAGACACGGAATAATTAGGGTTCTCTTATTCATCAGATCCCCTTTTATATAGGGTGTTAAATACAAGAGTTTCACAGATACATAACATTTAGTGAATACCTAAATTGCCCTTCATCAGTTACTTTTGACGAAAGCACATTAATTGTATTTTTCCTTCAACACTCCCCCTTGTGCTAAGTCAAAGGAGAATTGGTGCATAACTCGTTGCCTCGTTAAAAACCTTGCCAAGTAACAAAACCCAGTGGAAAAAAATAAACCTTAGTCGAAGGGAAAAAGAGTGCAACGCACCTATCTTGAGACTCCCCCTGAAGTCTACACACCTCCCCTGATACGTACATCTATTAGGAGAGTTTTGAAAATCTCCGCATCCTCGATTTATATAAATCATGAGGAAAGTTTATGGTGGCTCGTTATAGACAAACTTTGTGGCATATGCTTTGTATAATCATCTCCTATGTAGCATAGTTCTATCTTCTTGTTGCAAACTGCATTATTTTCATAAATTTAGGTCGGTCTTCTGTGGTAGGTCTTCAACCATAGTACTTAAAAACTTCTTCATGTAGGACAACCATCTTTGTCTGATTCGGTGGGGTTGATAAATGAGTTGTGCTTGGTGGATCTTAAAGATTTCATTATACTCCTCGTGGTGATACATAACCAGTTTGATAATGATCTTTACATTAGCTAACAAGATAACCAACATTTAAACTAACCAAAGTAGTATTCGGTATTTCGTAGTGGGGGTAGCTTCAACATTTAATTAGGAGTTACATATTCTTTTGTAATCCTTTTATCTCTATATGTGAGAGCATTTGACATTTTCTTTAGAGTTTTACAATTTCATTTGTAATCTCTCTTGTCTCTAATATGGGAAGAACAAATATGTGTCAATGGTTTCTTTCACATGTCAAAATACTATTTGATATCATTCAACTGATATTTGTGTTGTCCTGAGTAAAATATACCAACATGTTCTTTGAGAAAGTAATACATGGTTGAGTGCATTGAGCTTTCAATACAATAATACGCACATTTCAATTAAGTAGGGAATTTCATCTCCCAATAGCTCTTTCAACATTTCCTTTGAACTCAAATGGATCTTTCCTTGTCCACATTTCAACCAACCATAGGAGTGCTAACAGATTGCACTTTATCCATGTGAAATCGCCTGATAATCTTTTGGATATATGCAAACTGAGGAATTAATATTCCACAAACTCGGTGAGTTTTCCCATGATCCTTTATCTCAATTTAGATTTCAAATACATCACAGTATCTCTTGTTTCTTTAAGAGTACCTATTATGTCCTTAACATCGACATAAGTTTCTATAGTTGCAAATATAGAAATTGTTTTCTTTATAAATGCATAGGGGCAATACTACTTGTTCTTTCCCTTCTCAATCAAGTAGTCACTCAGACGAGTATGCCATTTTCGTCCAGATTTATTTCAATCAAAGTGAGCATTTCAATCTAATATTGTAAATGCACTCCGTGGTCTAGAGTTACTTGAATTGGGCAATGCAGGTCCATCTGACACTTACACATATCTCAATAACAAGATCCCCAAAGAGATATGTTGTAACCACATTAGTATGCTGCATTTTCAATCCTTCGGAAACTTATCGATAAGACGTTATGACGTCCGTTGTGGGAGAATATCTCCTCGTAGTCAATTCCAGGGCTTTGTGAGAAAACCTTTTCCTTTAAGGTATTGCATCTCAAGACTTATTATTCTCACTACGCTTACTGACAAAACATGTTTTATGTCCTACAGGCTTTACACTTGGTAAGGCTAGCACTACCAAACCAAATACCTGTTGTTCTGTCATAGAATCGAGTTCTACGTGGATTGATTCCATATAGGCCAATATGCTCTTTGTTGATATCTTACAATAGAGCGTGGTTCGATATTATTGTGCTCTATAATTCATTGAGCAACAATGTATACATCATCAATGCACGTGAAAGATTTTTTCATTAACTCACATGCACTCTCATTATCTCGAGAATCATATTAAACTTCAGAGCGTCCTCCAGTGATGATTCATGGACATAATTAATTAGAGATAATTTGAGAGTATTTCTTTTCATTGATGATTTAAATTGTGCCACACCTGCCTCCTTCCTTGAGCAGGTGTTCATCGAACCACGTGGCATCCCCCATTTCCTTTTGGGAGCCACGACCTCAACCACACCTCCACTAAGTGTGGTTGCAACACCTTTATCTGCGGTGTTGTGCCCCTTACTGGGGACTTTTAACCTTACAGGCACATTTGCAGCTGGTATATATGATCTTGTCACTTTAGCGATTTTAGCAAATGCATCAACAATCAAATCTTCCATACTTTGAAGATCGATAATTCGTTTCACTTCACTTTACGTTATGAAGTGTGGGGATCCTAATGAGACATTCTGGGAAACACTTCCTGTCGTTCCCTTAGAAAATTCTTTTTCTTATCTCCCCCTAACGATGGGAAGACTGTCTCATTAAAGTGACAATCCGTCAATCTTGCGGTAAAAAGATCTTGCCTGTTAAAGGTTCCAAATAGCAGGTAATAGTTGGAAATCCATAACCAACATAAATATTTAATTGTCTTTAAAGACTCATTTTGATGCGTTGTGGGGACGCAAATAGGCACATATACTGCGTAACCAAATTTGCGTAAATGTAAAAATATCAGGCTAAATCCACTTACCAACTGGTACGCATAATATTTGGTTAGCGGTGGGTTTGAGACAAATAAAGTAAAGTTGCAACGATATTGCATAACCCCATATCTGATAGGCATATTAGTACGCATTGCAATGCCTAGTCGTCCATCTATATCCTTTTGATGGTGGCATATGTGAGACCATTTTTTGTGTATCCACATGGGTTAAAGGATACTATACATTGATCCTGACAGATATGCAATAATCATCAAATCCTTATGATGAGAACTCTCTAGAGTTAATAAGTCTTATAGACATTATGAAGTGAGGGTGGTGAACCCTTATATAATATATTCTAGGAGTTTTTCAAATGCAACATTTCTTGTGGACAATAATGTGATGATTAGTTAGTGTGTCAAAGCATTTACTAGAACCATAGATACTTTAATGGCCCGCTTTTCTGGTTTGATAGGTCCACATATATTCTATTATGTTCTTTTGTAAGAATGGAATGTCTTACTTATATATCAGGCATAGGAAGATCTCGATCCTACTTATTACTAAATAGTAGGCTTGGCAGAACGAGTGATGTGCCTTAAAATAGTTAATAATGTAGAGTGGGATATTGGTCGTGCTTCTAGTACTTTAGAAAACATTGACTGTGTTATAATAAAATTAGCACTGACACTATACATCGTATCAGATTTTTATCCCTTTTTGTATTTCACTCGAAAGAAAGAACGTCCATATAATTTCTTAAATATGGAACATCATGTTATGACTTAGATGTCTAAGAAAGTCATACCAAAACCTATATGAATTAATGTCCCAAAGTTCATTTTGAGTAACATATGATTCTGTCTTCCAAAGTTCATTTTGGTGATAGTGTTTAATCCAACAATCAGAGTTGTAGTGGAGTACATACCACTAGATTGACTCATTTATTTCTCTAAGATGTGCTTCCTTTCACATTCATAAGAAGTATCATAAATTATTCAATTCCATTCTCACATGTAGTTTTGAAATGATAGTCTTTGACACGAATATCTTTACTTAATAACATTGTAATAGCTCTTGGTGCATATAGAGCATTTTGTGACTATAATTGTTATGTCATTAGGCATCTAGAGAATTCGACGATTCTTCGCCCTTTTAGTACTTGTAATTCAATGATGTTCATTATGTAGTGATGCAGTGAATCTCGTTCTTTGGACTTCCTGTATCTCTTATAGTTAACTGCTTTAGCAGTTTTTATACAAAAGTATAATATTTCCACACTTATTTAAAAGTTCATTACCATCTCTATCCCTTTTGTTCAGAGGTTTTCCGAGGTGTCTTTTGCACATGGTTTCCACAACCACCATGTTCATTTGGGGTAGTTGCATCGGAAGGCCTCCAGGGCTTCTATGTCCTTTACTTTGTGGTGTATCATTACCACAACTGTAGAGACAGATACATTTGTTCCCTTTACTTTGGGGTTATTTTCACTATTTAGTTTATCATAGTTAGGCTAAGGAATTTTCATATCCCAACGCGTTTGGTGTTATTTTTCAGAATAAACTGATTTGCCTCTCAACTACTTGATCGGTTAATTAGCTTATTGAATATTGCAATTCTTATATTTTCTTACTCCAACCTATACTGATTCTCTAGTATAAGTGTTGAAGTGGAAAATGAAAATATTTTATCTATCATATCATCTTTTGTGATTTTCTTTTCGCAGAAAGTAAGACGTGTTTTTAGGCGCAACATGTCATTTTTGAAGTTATTGACCCCTTTGTAGTCTAGTAAGCGGATTTCATCCCACTAAAAGAGTTAATTCTGGATTAGAGAGTCGTTCAATACTCCACAATTTCTTTTATGGCATTCTCGTGTATATTTTACTAAAGAATACTTTCAGAGGAAGTTAGGATCATAACGTGTCGCCTCAACATCAATGGGGCATTGATTGTGACTTTACTTTGTGGGACAATGCTTCGTCTTGGTGGATGATATGATTGTGGAAATATATTTTTTTTCAAGTGTGGTACTCAATTTCTTATGAGTCCAATAATTCAAGTTGAACATGAGTTGATTTAATCATTTTCTTATGAATTAGATTTCGAAATCATATATCACAAGTTATTTTTCGATACTTTATCACGCAGCTAATTTGCACTAATTTGATATAAACCATGAATTTTCATTATCATGGAAATTCACATTTTCATCATACTTAACAAAAATATAAGGAAATCAAAATTCAAATTCTAGAAGCATCACATATAAGCTTAATTACAATTTTTCATAACAAAACTCTTAAAGAGCATATATGAATAATTCAATTCATAACCTTCAATTTCATGATAAAGTAATCAAGTATTATCCAAACAGATCATGTCTCATGAAAATCATCTAAGTCATGTAAAATTCCATATTTGTCAATATTGTACATACTGTCATATACACATAAATCTATCTCAACTTTCACAACACTATAATTATATGCCATAGGGGAAACATGTACTCATATAATTTCTCATGCTTGTTTAACAAGAAATTGTATCATATATAGGCAAATAACATCATGTCACATGCCATTGTAATCAAAATATCAATTTGTATTTAATACACAAAGTAGAGTGGTTCGATTTACCTTGCAGGAAAGACTCGATTTTTTCCAATTGTATTGCTCAAAACTTTGGATATGACTGCATAATCTTAGTACTCCATGTCAATAGAAACAAGTTGTTGCTCGCAGGTATCAAATCGCGTTCATACAAAAGAAAGTAATTATTAATATTGAAATACAATTTTCTGTATAAATATCAAAGCAGCACCTCGGTAATTGAACTAAACATGAACAAGGGATAATTAGGCCTTAATCATGATTTAAATCAAAATATAAATAATTATCAAATAGCCCAAGACTTCAATTAGCAACATGTTTCGTATGTATGGTGCAATTTCAATTTATATATTATTAGCAACATGATTGCTTTTGAGTGACATGATTATTAATTAAAATTTGATGCGATGATCATCTATTCATCTGAACGCAAATAATTAGAAAGATGCTAGAAAATACAAAGTACTCACGTTTTCGATTGTTCGTTTTCTTCTTCTGAATTTCATCGATGAAGAGAATGATTTGAGGACAGCCGAAAGCAAAGCTGCTCTCGAATAGTGAAACGGCATTCTTCGCTGGATACAGAGTCTTCGATCTATCATAGAATTTTGATACTTTAGATGCGTAAACGCATTTTTGATTGGTAAATTATTTTGGTAGGGCTTCGTGCTGATAACGTGTTGTAGGAAAATAGAAAAGAAGAATAGTAAAAAGAAACGCAAGAGAGACACGGAATAATTAGGGTTCTCTTATTCATCAGATCCCCTTTATATAGGGTGTCAAATACAAGAGTTTCACAGATACATAACATTTAGTGAATACCTAAATTGCCCTTCATCAGTTACTTTTGACGAAGGCACATTAATTGTGTTTTTCCTTCAACACTTCTATGATTTTTGAAGGATTATAAGCGTATTTGAAGTGTTAAGATAATGGATACAACTAAATTATTTTTCAAAATTACAAAGTTCGATGTATAACAGGTGTATCGATCTTAAATTCGTACTATCTGAGTTATAGGCGGATACGAATTATGTAGAGTTTTTCATTAAAAAAAATCAATGTTTATTCTAAAAGATATTACTCTCTCCATTGTATAAAAAGATTCATGTTTGAAAAGAGATATTTTTTGTCAATTGGATAAAGGTACAACTATCCAACACCATCTATTTTTCACTTACACGATATATTTTATTTTTTTATATGACATATTCAATTATGTATAAGTAATTCATGAAATTAAAAAATTAAGTTTTTACTTGTACTAAGAACAAAACATTGACATTTTGAAATAGAATCCTTATTTTGGGCAAGAAATCTTTTGACATATGACTTTTTTATGAGATCGATGGAATACTTATTATGAAGAAATATATTAATAGCTTTTTTTCAAAACAACGCATTTTAGCAGTGTTGTTATAATCGAATCAGTAACAAAATCGATTTCACCATCAGTTGGCGGTTCAACCAATCAGACCATTCAGATCGAAAAACTGATAGTTACTTTTTTACGTAATAGTATTATACATTAATTTCCAAAAAAACAAAAATTATATGGAAAATTATATATTTACTTTTAAATTAAAATAAAGATAATTATAACTAAATATTACTACTTAAGATCACATGGATGTCTTTGATAAAATCTAATTGTTTATATTTTCATCTTTTATATTCAAGATAATCGTTCAAATATAGTAAATAACAAAAATGTTTAACATGTAGAAATTTTATAAACTCATAAATTGAAAGCAACAAAAAAGAGAAAAGAAAAACCATCAATGAAGTAAGAAAGCAAAGAAAAGAGGCAGAAACCCGATTTTTCTCATTTTTCGGTTCGCTGGTTCTCCCGGTTTTTTCCCGTGCAATTAGGTTTGACAAAGTTTATGTGCGTCAGTTGCACAATGCAATTCAGGATGGATATCACAATTTATGCTTAAAGGTATCACATGTAACTTTACTTAGAACATGTGATACGTACCTTTAAGCAAAAATAGTGATACTTTTTTGTCATGATACATTTACCTAGATTATGTAATACTTTTAGGCATAAATAGTAATACATTTTTATCCATAACCCAAATTTCACGGATCTAATTGGTGCACAAAAGACCTCTTCATCCAGTTTTCCCCGGATTGAACCATAAAGATGATTTTATGGGGTGCTCTAGAGCGGACCAAGCACCAACCTACTTGTCCGGTCTATTCTTACAATATTGTCTTTTAGCATAAAAATTAGTATATTTCAGTATAATACTTTTTTCTGAACACGTAGTATATTTTATTACAAAACACTAATATATTTTTCATAGGAGCACACAATCCACAGATCTGCATATGATCCGGATTGCACGGATTTAGAATGTGTCTAATTATTATAGAAGATAATTACTCTTCAAGAATTAATGACAGTTCAACAAAAGTAAAGATAGTTCTGACTTATTCCTCAAGTATCTTTTTATTTACTTCTTCAATTTTCTTCATTTTAATTACAATATTTCATTACTAACATATGCTCTCCATGTTCTATGTAAAGAATCACAATAAATAATTTGCTTTCAAGAGTAAATGTCTTTAAAATAAATTTTAACAATATTAATTTCACGAATTACAAACGATTGAATAAGACAAATGAAACAAGAATGTTTTATTTTTAGAGTTTGCACATTCATTAAATTGATCAAGAATAAAAAAATTTACCCTGTAAAAAATTAGACTATTTTTATGAAATAGAGAATGTAATAGAGAAAAAACTTATGCACGACACTAAATTTGTTCAATGTATCGGTTCCAACTCCAATTGACTATGCAAATGGACTAGAAAAACTCACTCAACTAAAAATACACATCCATTTTGCAAACCAAACTACTCCCACCAATTAATATTTTTTCCGCAAAAAACGTAATACTTTTCGAGAAAACGCATCACTATTTTTTGTAAAGGTATTATATAAATGTAGAGAATGAGATATCAATATGACGTTATAAGATGGGTACATTTACATAAATTTAATGTTGAAAGTTTATATAAATTCTGATAAAAAAAAATAAGTTGGAAAAATAACACAAGGCGTATTAAGTTTTAAAAAATATTACATTTTACTAAAAAAGTAAAACATTTTTTCAAAAAGGTATTACCATTGGATGTAAAAATTAACAATAATTTTCCAAGAAACGTAACACTTTTTAAATAATGTAATATTTTTTTCAGAAAATAATTCTTTTAAAGTAATCCAACTAGTGAATAGTTAAATACAATTTTTGAGCTCTAAATGGAGAACTTATATAAGTTTTGATATTTAAAACTTATATAAAACTTAATAGTAACACATCATTTTGTATAAAAAAACAAATAAATCATTAAGTTTTCCAAAAAAAATAAAGAAAAGTATTAACTCCAGTAGAAGATTCTTCAGTTACCTACTTTTTGTGGATGAAAAAATTTTGTTGAGAAAAAAAAAATTAAAGTTCGCTCAGGTCGGAGTAAATTGTTGCTTGACTTTAACCAAGCATTACAATAACTTATGTTTTAAAGTAAAACCTATCTCTAACTTTAATTATTGTCGTTGACAAATATAATTGGAAAAGTAAGCTGACAACTACTTTGATGTTAATTTATCTGATTTGGAAAATCTAACTTTTTTAACAAATAACTTTTTCGCTTCTAATTTATTTTTACAAATAATACATCAAATTAATAAACTTTTTGTGATATTCAATTTAACATTCATATTGCATATATTAAAATAAAATAGTAGTCTAAAAATAGCAATCAATTGTTAGTTGATTATTTTTTCCTAGAAATGAGTAGTTATTGAAATAAAAATTTGTACTTGGTTTTTTAAATAAAAATTAATCCCTTTTTTTCTTTTATTGCATTTATTGTGAGTTTAAACCATTGATATTGAACTTACCATATCAGTAAAAGTTAAATGAATATCTTTTAAATATAAGATAAATTCTCATATTCACAAAGTTTTTAGTGCAAGAGAGGCATTTGTAGAAATCGATCTCAGTCACCCCCCTATATGTCTTGGGACTAAATGAATTGAGTTTCACTTGATTCACTTTGTATTCACAAAATTGAAAAGCGAGAATGCACCTAAATTTTCCAATTGGCAGTATCATCACCATTTTGTCCTTTTTCTCATTTGTTGGAGCAGCACAAAAGGATGAACTAGAATTAGTTATAGTGATGGATAATTCATACTATTAAATAGATCATATTTTATATATTAATATTAGGGGTGGCAAAACTCGGCACGACCCGATAGCACGACACGAACCCGTACGATAATTTCGGGTTTGGGTTGATGTTTATCGGGTTTGGGTCGTTATCGGGTCAGCCCGATAAGACACGATAAAATTCGGGTCATATCGGGCCAACCCGATAAAACTGATAATGACCTGATAACCAATTATTATGATTACTACTACCACCACCATTACTACTACTACATATTAGTATTAATTTATTCAAAAATATTGGAGTTGATTGATCTAGTGGAAAAAAATTGTTTGAAGAAGAGTTTGATGACATAAGGCCTAGCCACCTAGAATGGAAATGTTGATTAGAGAATTTGAAAGAATTTTGTTCAATAACTATATCTAATGTTCTAGACCTTTGTTGTGTTTTTTCATTTCTTAATTTTTTTTGTCTTTTTTTTTCCATCTATTATGACAATATAGGTATATATAGAAGCGTGCGACTTAATTTGAATGTTAAAATTTATTTTGTACTTTACAAAAATTATAGTAGCAATACGTGTAGTGAGCCTAACAAAATAATAAGACATAGTTACGCATGCAAGTATTGACGGTCTTATCGGGTCGGGTTGGGCTATCGGACTTTTATTAGTTCGTGTTTGGGTTGAGGTTTTCAACCCAATAAGATTAATGGGCGGGTTAGGGTTTGTCCTTATTGGTTTGGGTCTTATCGGGTTGGCACGATAACAACCCAACCCGCACGATTTGCCACCCCTAATTAATATCGTCTCATCATCAAATCGGAGTAGTAATATTATAGATTAGTTTTTTTTAATATAAATGAATTTAAAAACTATAGCCAAGATAAATTCTTACGCAAATGATAGTTTAGTGACATTGATACTCATTCCAAATATTTTAAAAACTTTCTTGGAAGTTACATTTTAAAAAAAAAAGATGCTTTGGATAAATATTTCATCGAAGATTTTGAAGTTTCTTGGGAGTTATACCTGGAGAAGAAAAAAAAAAGAGAAAAATAAGGTGATTTTGCTATGTAAATGTTGCATTTGTGCAACTAAAGGGTATTTTAGTGGGTCTCATTTAATTTTTTTGGATTTGTTTAATTTGTTTTGGTATGCCATTTTCAACTAGGTTGGCAGACTCGCTCATTGCCCCATTCAACCTTCTTCTCTAGTGAAAGCGATATCTTGTCCGCTCATTTTGCATACCAGTGACCGTTGAGGCGACGGAAGAGTTGTGTTGTGGGATCTGAAATGTTATAACCCTCAACATTTCTTATTCCCAAAAATCCATCTTGTTTCTTCAGTTTTGTGTGATTTGATATCTCAAGGCAATTGCTTGAATTAAAAGCCCGTCATTTTGTCTTGCGGAATATGGGTTGTCGTTGCCGCTTGCAGATTCCGATTGTAAAGGTATGGTAGAAATCCATTCCTCCCAAATTTTGAATAAGTCTCATGTTTGTATAAAAATCGAGGTTGACGCGTCGATTGGGGTCCACGACGGCAGCGCTGTTGGAGGAGACCTTGTTCTTGTTTGACATGGTGCATCCATGTGAGGGGTGAAGACGGATTGGTGCAAATCGACAATATGTTGCGCAGAAGCAAAGAGAAAAAGAGATTGAAAAGGTTGGGTAATGGAGGATTATGGACTTTACAGAGGGATAGAGTGTTTAAGTTGGGTTTTCAGAAATGTGTATCAGTGTATGGGGACTTGTAATACCTTTTGTGGAAAAAGAGAGAGTGAATTTACATTTAAGCCCTTTTACTTTTTTTAAATTATTTGAATTAAATGAACGTTCAAGACCAATGTAGATTAAATCTGAGGGTGAAAAATATACGGTTGCACGTGTACAACAATTGCATACAAGTTGGACTCAAAAAAAGAAATACTTTGGATAAATATGAGCATTTAATTATTATAAAAGTGTATATAATCATATATTTTACACTTATCCTTATGATACATAAACCATATAAAATGATCAGCATGACCTCCATACAAAGATAATAAGAATATTCAAATTATAAAAAATAAATATAAATATTTTATAACATATTCACATATCTATATTTTCTTTATTTTTTATGGCCTTTTTATGTACAAAATGTGCTTTTTATTACTTATTATACATTAGTTATAATATCTTATTATATTATACATATAAATATAGTAATTCTTATAGAATATTAATGTTAAATATACAAATCTTGTATTGCACGGGACCAATAATAGTGTTTGAAAATATAGAACTTTGAGTGTTAAGTTACAAAATTAATTTCGAATATTTGGGTAAAATTATTCATCTACTTGTAATACTAAAGGATGGTTGCAAGAAATTAGGGAAGTACAGATGTCAAGCCTAGAGATATCGCCCAATTTTACAATTTTTTTTTTTTAAATTAAAAGTTTTCTTTACAGCGGCAGTCATAAATTTTTTTTGGATTAAGTTTCTTACTTTGAAATCCAAACACACATTTAGTGTGTCTGTATCATTCTTCACCTATATGCATAATAACTTAATTAATTATGAATGTTAAAACAAACATAAATATTTAAATATAAACTCATATTATTAAATAAAATAAACTGAATAATGTTATAAGAAATTTATTTTTCTTTCATTTTAGTTAAATATTCAAATTTATCTAAATTAAGTTTTAAATTCTAACTATAACTATTTAATTTTAAAAAAAATCTTATTTGCAAGTTTTAATACTTTACTTGGTATTTCAGATATACAATTAGAATAACGAAATAAAATTCAAAAGTTATTCAATAGTTGAAATAATAAAATAAAATGTATAAGTTCTTTAATATTTATTAACACTTTCACATATATGTTGAAAAGTTTCAATTAAATTATAAATTTGTATTGTAAATAGTAGATTCATTTGAAGATACACATTGGTTAATATTAAAAACAAAAAATGTTTAGGTTGCAAAATATGAAAAAATGACATAATTGAGATTGGTTAATGTGAAAAAAAAAAAAAAGACAAAATCAAGTTGGTTAATTTTGCTTATTTAAATGAAGTTTATTTGCAACTTGTATAATATCATAGTTTAGGATGCAAAGTGTAATTATTTATAGAAAAATAACATTAATATATGTAAAATATAAAATAAAGTAATAAAAAAAATTAAGATTAATTATCTATATAAAGTTATATATATGAGCAAAAATCATAGTTTGATTTATCGACAAAAATAATTATTATAACAAATAAACATTGACAAATTTAATAATTTAATACGCTTATTATGAATCAAATATTGACTATCACTTTTAATTCGATAAAGTACGTATGTGTTCAATTATATATATACATTATTTTTTCTCTCTATGTAATAAATGAAGAAAACTTGAGACAATTCATGTCAGATAAAACAAATTGATTAGTTGTTGTTTTAATGAAATAACTAAGTAAAATAATTTGTAAAACATAATTATTTGAATGACTTTTAATTGTATTCTGAACCAATAATATATTTACTATACAACCCACAATAAACACTGAAATCTTATTCAAATAATCAATGACCAAATAATATTATATTTAAATAAAATATCTTATTATTATATATATCATATGGAGGTCAAATCAAACACCGTCAAAAGATGATTAATTTGATATAATATACAACTCCTTTTTTTTAGATGTTATTTTGGACTTGGATAAGAAAATTAAGGAGTAGGGGGAATGGACAAATAAGCCCATATCTAGATTTTTCTCTCTCCCCTTAAATCGCTTAATTTTCTCCATATTTCCTCACTATTGTTATCTAATTATATGGTAGGCTAAACAATGGGAGAATTTTTAGGGATAATAAAAGGGGTAGTATAGCAAAAATTGTGGAAAAAAAACTAAATGAACATTTAATTATAAACAAAACACAAAAACTAAAAGAACATCTAAAAAAACCAGAGGTAGTGTTTTGATTCTTACCAAATGTGATAACTTAACAATCACAAACTAAAATTTTAGGATGAAAAGTATTACTTACAGGATTGTATATGCTGTGGCTTATATATAAAATATGTAGACTTTTTTTATGAAAATAATTTTTAAATTCTAACTATAAATAATTAATGATATATATAATAAAAGGAACAATGATATTTTATTTATATATTTCATATGTGATGTAAAGTTTAATATATTTTTTTTTCTTTATGTCTCTGCTTTTATTTTATGTTTACTAATTTATCTAAATAAACTTTCAAGTTCTAATTATATATATTTAATTTTCTCTTTCTAAGGTTAGATTTTCATTTGCAACTTTTAACATTTCATTTGATAATTTCAAATATATTTAAATATTTTTTACTTAATAAATTCTTATTTTAACAAAATAAATTCAAAAGTTATTTAATAATTTGAATAAAAAAAATTAAATTATGTGAGTTCTTCAAAATATTTGAATATTTTCTTATTTTATTTGATATTGTAAATTATTTATATTAATGCTATATTTTTCTTATAAATAGTCATTTATTGAAGATAAAAATTGATTGATGCGAACAAAGTAATTTAAATTGTTAAGAGTAAGAAAGATATTTGATGTTAATTAGTGCGTCAAAGTATTATTTAGCTTACAAAGTGTAAAAACATATCACTGAAGTTTTAGTAAAAGCAAAAAAATTAAAAAGATTGCTGATAAAGCACAATCCGGTTATCTAATGAACTCGAAGTAAAATTCAATTCGTAACGCAACCCAATGCAAGAAAATTAAAGAACACAAGATGTACGTGATTCGATCCGGAGATTTACGTTCACGGACGTAAATAATCACCTGCCAGGGTGTTTTCCACTATTTCCCTTTCAATCTTACATGTTGCCGTTGAGGCATACAAAGTGCCAACCCTAAATCTGAGTATAATTCTGCTACTTATACTACTCAATTCAAACCCTAACTAAATCCCTACAATTACGCCCACCAAATCTGCATAGGAGTTGGAAGGAGATCGTGGGGATCTCACTTTCCAAATATGTCGCGACTGGGCTGCTCCAGGCTCGTGCGCGCTTCTGGGCCGACTTGGTTGCTGGGCTCGTTCTTCTGGGCTCAGTTGCTGCGGGTCGGGTTGATCCGACCCGAAGTTACTGGGCCATAGCTATCAATTGCAAATGTAACAAATGTCATAATTTAGGCTGCAAAGAATAAATCTCATTAAAAGAGTCATTTTAACAAAATATACATTATTAAAAATATAAATAGGTAATTGAAAGTAATTTCAATAACAATTTTAATATGTAATTATACATATCACTACAAGAATTTTTGAAATAGACAACAAATTTTATTTATTGTCCAGTTATAAATAAGTCTGTTATTAATAGTGTTGTTATTAAAAGTACCATTTCAACTACAAGTAAAAACCGTTGTCTGTTCCATGAAAAACAACACTTTATATAACAGACATAATATGTTGTCTTTGTTAGTTTTAACTACAGTTTGTATATGTTGTTTAACCTTAAAATCGTTGTTTTTATTAGTTTTAGCAACAGTTTTTCTCCGTTGTTCTACAATTTAAATCGTTGTCTATTTAGTATTATTTTTCGAATTTAGCAGCTCTTTTTAGCTATTGTCGTTTACCCGTTGTTCTTCATTTTAAATCGTGTCTATTTAACAGATAATTTATTAAAAATAATTATAAATTGAAAATAATTACCCGTCTCTCAATATATGCATTCATAGATAAAAATAATTCTCTCTAATCCAAGACAACACATGATTGTGTAATATCTAAAAATGTGCAACTCATAAAAAAAGATAACATGTGTACTCCTTGCCACTTTACGCGATAAAATATTAACTAATTTGAATCTAAGACTTCTAAAAATGTTTGAAACTTCACAACAACTTCTTCAAAATATATGTACCTTCTTTGCCTTCCTGCTAATGGAAATATTATAAACGAGTATGTTAACAAAAGAATGAAGCCGAAGCATCACAACCAAACATTAAAAAAAAAAAAAACATACCTTTCAAATTTAGTCATCATAGACGTAATCTTGGACACAGTTTGCCCACTCGCTACGAACTTCATTAATTTCTACCACACTATATTCCGCTTGTTTAAACTATTAAACACAAGAAAAAATAATTAATTTCATTTTATGAACGCATAAAAATAACAAAAAAGTAATATTATTTATTAATGATTAGAGAAAGTCAAAGTGACAATTAAGTGCTTGTGCAATAGTCAGTATGTATACCAATTCTTGCTGTAGGCTTATAGAGCAATTAACATAAAATAATGTCATATTGATATAAAAATATGTGCTTACAATTTTCTTCTTTCTTTAAGTTTTTTTTCTTTCGGATCAAATTCTCCTTTTTTTGTTCATGCATGCCCTCTTATACAGAATAGCTCTGTTTATTTCATCATCAGAACACAATTCATCAACCTGCCAAATAAGAGAGAGAGAGAGAGAGAGAGAGAGAGAGAGAGAGAGAGAGAGAGAGAGAAATGTTAATTATGGTAACTGTAAAATATTTTTTGAAGACAAGGAATTCATTTTGAAAATATAATTTCAATGCTTACTATTTCTTCAGCTAAGCCTGAATAACCCTTGCAAGCAAGTCTATGCGGGTGATTGACTGCCTTTCTCTTTAGTTTTTGTTCCTCACTCTGTTTCTAGGATGTAGAAATAAGTAAAAATTATGAGATACTTAATACAAGTTTGGGATGCATGTTGGTATTAGGAGCAAAGCCACGTGGGCTTTGGATTGGGCTGTCCATCAGGTTTGGCAGACTCTTCGGGGTCCTATTGATTCAGTTTATTTGAGATGTGTATACAATCTGATGAATTCAACAATATGAACAATGGAGAAATAGTCACTTATGTCTTAGAAGATATGGTCTCAGAAAATTACATGTTTCCTAAATTTAGGAGACAACATAATTAAACACACGGATATCATACCACAGAATGTGCAACACACAATGACTTACCCATGTTTTGATACACACATGCACTAATTTACTCAAGACTAACACAAACACACCACTACTATTTACACACACGATACATAGTACTAGCATGATCAATTATACGGCTTATAAGAGTTGAATGAGTTATGTCCACATATATTCACCAAAAATATTCATGATCATTACCCTTCGTCATTCTTTAAGCAAACAGTTGCATCTATATGTATTCTTCATTGCCATGCATTTCAGGAACTAACCTGTACGGACGGAAGACAAAGAAAGACAGAAAGTGATTTTCAAAAGGGATTTTCAGATTTTAGTTTGAGGATTTGTTTTGGAGTATTTGAGATGATGGCTTCGGCATAACTAAAAGCTACTTTATGCCAAAATTTACAAGTTGGTCATGAGGTGCTTTTTAGCATATAAGAGACATTTTAAAGTATTCAAGGTTGGGAGTAATGTTCTTTCCCAAAATTACCCTTAATTTATCTTGTAGGGGTATTTATAATGTGCCACTCTTCCACTAAACATTAGTGTCTCTTTCCCATCAGTTAAGGATACAATAGTTAATTTTATTTGTTTCTTATTATGTGCATGTTTCTAAAACAACGCTTATTTGAGTTACATGGAATAATTCTGAACACATAATCCAATAATTTTTATCTAAGGGTGAAAGCCTTTTGTTGATCGTTTGACAATTAAAAACAATATATTCAAGAATGAGTATTGCCATAAGGATTTAGGCTAATTTGTTGGCATGGTTCCCTGGGCATCCAAGAGATTGTTAAAGGAGCGCTACTAACTGGGAGAACATGGATGATAACCAAGTGTAGGATCTAGCATATACTTAGAGGGCCACCGACTAACGCAGACAAGTGTGATAGATATTGGATGTCATTGCCTACTGCATAAATTGAAAGGCAAATTTTATTCCAAATCTAAGATCAGTAAAGTCCTCATTGTGCATCAGTAGAGTAACCAGGGCAACATAAAACCAACACAAGATACAACTTACCTACCTGCTGGAAGCTTCGTAATTAATTCATGACTCTCTTTCAGCAATCAAAGCATGGCATTACTAAATATGGTTGCAAAAACAGGGTCTGTCGTACAGAAATGGCTAGAGGCAAAATTGGATGGAACAGAAATCAAGAGATCTTATTTGTCCGAGAATCAGCATGGCCAGATTCAGGTCCTTCAGAGTTTATAATAACCATTTCAGTTCAAATAATCAACATACACGAGAGAAAGAGAGAGAGAGAGAGAGAGAGAGAGAGAGAGAGAGAGAGAGAGAGAGAGAGAGAGAGAGAGAGCAGCAACAACAACATCGCATAGCTTAGTTTGAGCACAAATGGTTACCTAGTTTGATCTTGAATCTGAGGATATTAGGTTGCCTCCTCAAAATGAATTTTATGGGATGGTCTGTAGACTGTCTGTGTCGGTCAGTTGCCGATATCAACTGCAAGAGAAGACATGGCTATTTTATACCACAATCAACTGCATCCAAAGGATTCTAAAAAAAATCGGATATGTGTATTTATGTGAATGTTGAGTCAATTGCATCAAGTGTAACATGTTTTGACTGGAAATATTGGAGTGGTTCAGGAACCGGGTTTATCAGTGGAAGAACCGGACCGGAGAAAGCAGTTCTGGAAGAAAGCCGAAGTCATAACCACCGGTTCAGGGTGGTTATGATTCAGTTTCAGAAGAGCAGATAAAGACAACGGTTTTGAAACCGTTGCGAAGCGGTTAAGCTGATAACTTCCTCTCCTAGACGACTTGAGCTGATTTTTCTATTCAGAGCATTGTTATATGTTGTATAAGTACTCAATTTACAGTTTTCCCTTTAGCTAATCAGTTTTCAAGAGAGAATTAGAGAGAAGAGTTGCGGTTATTTTCAGTTTAGGGTTCTAGCTGAAGAAGTGTTGTAATTCTTGTGTAATTCTTGTATTCTTGGAGATTGATAGTGAATTGAGGAGTGCTGATCCTCCGTGGATGTAGAACATTAGTTCGAACCACGTAAAATCTTTCTGTGTGATTGCATTTTCTTCCTTATTGTTTATCTTCGTTTTCGGTTTCTGGTTCGTCCAGAGTTTGTGATTGATTCTCGGCCGTTTCCATCATTCTCTGGCAAAACGTTGTGTGAGTGATTGTGGGTTCAGTCCTTACAAAGTGGCGCCGTCTGTGGGAAGGTTTTTGAACCAGAGGAGATAGAGATCAATGGCGGGCATGAAGATGGAGGTTGACAGGTTTACGGGGAAGAATGACTTTGCCCTGTGGAAAATTAAGATGAATGCTATCTTAATTCAGAATGGACTATCCATGGCGTTGAAGGCTCAAGAAGATTGGCCTCTAGCAGAAAGACCAAAGTTCCTGGAGACTGATCAGAAGGCGTTGAGCTCCATAATTCTGTGTCTGGGGGACAAACCACTCAGAGAAATCTCCAGATGCAAATCTGCTTTGGAAGCGTGGTCAAAATTGGAAGAGTTGTATCAATCCAAAACAGTAACAAACAAACTCTTCCTCAAACAGAAATTGCTTGCTTTCAAAATGGTGGAGGAGAAGACATTGATTGATCAATTAGATGAGTTCAATCATCTGATTGATGACCTTGAAGATCTTGGTGTAAACCTGGAGGAGGATAATAAATCCCTCATGTTGCTGAATTCTCTACCAAAGTCACTTGGAAGTTTTAGAGATACTCTAATGTTTGGTAGACAAGAAAAGTTAAGCTATGATCTGATAGTTACTTCCTTGAAAACCAAAGGATTGCAACTTCAAAGTGATCAGAAATCCAACTCTGCTGCTGAAGGACTACATGTGAAATTCAAGAAGCAATTTCAAAAGAAGAAGGGTCAAAATCAGGGCCAGAAAGAAGGCAAGACTGGTGAAACTGATTCCAAGAAGTCATCAGACTGGGTGGAGAAAAGGAGATGTTACTCCTGCAAACAAACAGGACATCTCAAGAAGAATTGTCCTTCCAGGAAAAACAAGTCTGAGAAAAAGAAAGCTGATGCTGCAGTAGCAGAGCAAGCAGATGACCTAGCAGAGGTGCTGAATGTATCAGAAGGCAGAATTACCAAGGAATGGGTGTTGGATACAGGTTGCTCATTCCATATGTGCCCCCATGAGCACCTATTCCAAGAACTGACCAAAACTGATGGAGGAATTGTCCTTCTGGGGAATGATCAGTCATGTAAAGTAAGAGGAGTGGGCTCTGTGAAGATCCAAATGCATGATGGAGTCCCAAGAATTATCTCAAACGTGAGGTATGTGCCATCTCTCAAAAGGAATCTAATATCACTTGGTTCCCTAAATGAATCTGGTTGTGAATTTAGTACTGTGAATGGATATATTCATATTACTAAGTATAAGATGAAAGGAGTGAAACAGAATGGCTTGTACATCTTGATTGGAGAATCTGTTATTGGATCAACAGATGTCACACTAAGTAATACAGAAGCAATGATATGGCACAAAAGAATGGGTCATATTGGAATCAGAGGAATGCAGGAGCTGGCAAAGAAAGGAGTAATTGGAAATCTGAATTCTAACAGCCTGGAATTTTGTGATCAGTGTGCAATGGGAAAATCTAAGAAACAGACCTATGGAACAGCTGCTCACACTACCAAGGAGATCTTAGATTATGCCCATTCTGATGTATGGGGGCCTGCAAGAACAGAAACCTTAAGTGGTGGAAAGTACTTTATAACCATAATTGATGACTATAGCAGAAAGGTGTGGGTGTACATCTTAAAGCAAAAGAGTGAAGCATTCTCAAAGTTCAAGGAATGGTACACACAAGTGGAAAACCAGAGAGGAAGAAAGCTTAAATATCTAAGAACTGATAATGGTCTTGAGTATCTGTCAAATGAATTCACAGAATTTTGCAAGGAAAGGGGAATTGTGAGGCATAGAACAGTACCATTGAATCCCCAACAGAATGGGGTTGCTGAGAGATTAAACAGGACTATTCTGGAGAAAGTCAGGTGCATGATGATAGATGCAAGACTTCCAAAAAGTTTCTGGGGAGAAACAGTAAACACAGCATGCTATCTCATCAACAAAACCCCTTCATCATCATTGGATTTCAAGACTCCAGATGAAATATGGTATGGAAGGATGCCAAACTATTCAGAACTCAAGGTATTTGGATGCTTAGCCTTCACTCATATAAAACAGGACAAACTGGACCCTAGAGCATTGAGGTGTGTCTTCCTTGGATATCCAGAAGGAACAAAGGGTTACAGGTTGTGGTGTGTTGAACAAGGACACAGGAAATTGATCATTAGCAGGGATGTGAAGTTCAATGAAGGAGTCATGGGATACCTCTCAACTGGAGACAAATCAGAAGTTGAAGGAGTTATACAAGAAGAAAACTCACCAGTTGAGGTGGAGGTATCAGGGATGAGAACTCTACAAGAATTACAACCAGCAAACCCTGAAGAATCAAGTAGTTCCTCAGAAAGTGAAGAAGATCAAACTGAGCCAAATAGCCTAAGAAACTACAGTTTGGCAAGAGATAGGGCCAGGAGAGAAGTTCATCCACCAAGGAGGTATGGACAAGCTGACATGGTGTACTATGCCTTGAATGCTGCAGAAGCTCTTGAACATTCAGAACCACAGAATTATACAGAAGCTATCAAAGGAGCAGAAAAGAAACAATGGATCAATGCCATGCTGGAAGAGATGAATTCTCTGAAGAGAAACCACACTTGGGATCTGGTGAAAAAGCCAAGTGGTCAGAAGCTTATAAGCTCCAAATGGATCTTTAAGAAGAAACTGGAAATGGTGAATGGTAAGAGGATCAGATATAAGGCCAGGTTGGTGGCAAGAGGATTCACACAGAGGGAAGGGATTGATTTCCATGAAGTATTTTCACCAGTAGTCAAGCATACTTCCATCAGAATTCTGCTGGCAAAAGTCACACAAGAAAATCTGGAATTACAACAACTAGATGTCAAGACAGCTTTCCTACATGGAGAGCTAATGGAAGATATTTACATGAAGCAACCTGAAGGTTTTGAAAACCCTGGAGAAGAAGACAAAGTATGTCACTTGAAAAAGTCTTTGTATGGATTGAAACAAAGCCCAAGGCAGTGGAACAAAAGGTTCAATGAGTTCATGATAAACACTGGATTTGTCAGAAGTTTATATGACAACTGTGTATATTTGGAGAAGAATGCAAAGACAGATCAGTTATACTTGTTGCTATATGTAGATGACATGTTGATTGCCAGTAAGAGTAAGCTGAAGATCCAACAGCTAAAGGGGAAGTTGAGTACTGAATTCGAGATGAAAGACCTAGGAGATGCCAAGAAAATGCTAGGAATGGATATTATCAGAGACAGAGAAGCTGGAGTGTTGTGCTTATCTCAGAAGGATTATCTACAGAAGGTGCTAGAGAGGTTCAATATGCATGAATCTAAACCATTGGTAATTCCAGTGGGGCAACAAACCAAGCTATCAAGAGATCAAAGCCCAAAAACACCTGCTGAAGAGAAACAGATGCAGAATATACCTTATGCAAGTGGAGTAGGGAGTCTCATGTATGGTATGATTTGTAGCCGGCCAGATTTAGCATTTGCAGTGTCTTTAGTGAGTAGGTTCATGGCAAATCCAGGAAGAGAGCACTGGGAAGCACTGAAGCAGATTCTGAGGTATCTGAAGGGAACATTAAAGTTAGGTTTGAAATATGTGAGAACAAACACAGGAAATGAACCTTTGAGAGGGTTTGTGTATGCTGATTTTGCTGGAAATATAGACACCAGAAAGTCTATTTCAGGGTATGTCTTCACACTTTATGGAACAGCAGTGTCATGGAGGTCAATACATCAACCAGTAGTGGCCCTATCCACAACAGAGGCAGAGTATATTGCAGTGACAGATGCTTGCAAAGAAGCTATATGGTTGAAAGGGATTTTGAAAGATTTTGGGATAACACAAAAGTGTGTGACAGTGCTGTGTGATAATCAAAGCACGCTTCATCTGGTAAAACACCAAGTTTTTCATGAAAGATCAAAGCACATAGATGTGAAGATGCACTTTGTAAGAGACATTGTTGAAGCTGGAACAGTGGTGGTGGAAAAAGTGCATACAAAGGATAATGCTGCTGATTTCCTTACAAAGTCAGTACCTGGGGCAAAGTTTGTTCATTGCTCAAGCTTAGTCAGGCTTGAGCCATGTTTCTGAAGTAATACCTGGTGGAAATTGAGGATAGGATGCACACTTTGATTGATTGAGGTGGAGATTTGTGAATGTTGAGTCAATTGCATCAAGTGTAACATGTTTTGACTGGAAATATTGGAGTGGTTCAGGAACCGGGTTTATCAGTGGAAGAACCGGACCGGAGAAAGCAGTTCTGGAAGAAAGCCGAAGTCATAACCACCGGTTCAGGGTGGTTATGATTCAGTTTCAGAAGAGCAGATAAAGACAACGGTTTTGAAACCGTTGCGAAGCGGTTAAGCTGATAACTTCCTCTCCTAGACGACTTGAGCTGATTTTTCTATTCAGAGCATTGTTATATGTTGTATAAGTACTCAATTTACAGTTTTCCCTTTAGCTAATCAGTTTTCAAGAGAGAATTAGAGAGAAGAGTTGCGGTTATTTTCAGTTTAGGGTTCTAGCTGAAGGAGTGTTGTAATTCTTGTGTAATTCTTGTATTCTTGGAGATTGATAGTGAATTGAGGAGTGCTGATCCTCCGTGGATGTAGAACATTAGTTCGAACCACGTAAAATCTTTCTGTGTGATTGCATTTTCTTCCTTATTGTTTATCTTCGTTTTCGGTTTCTGGTTCGTCCAGAGTTTGTGATTGATTCTCGGCCGTTTCCATCATTCTCTGGCAAAACGTTGTGTGAGTGATTGTGGGTTCAGTCCTTACAATTTAGAAAGAAACTATCATGAGCATTCTGAATTTCTTTTGCAAGATTTCTCATTCTGTGTATCTTTCTAGGTCCAATATTGATCTTTTTACTTCTTCACTGAAAATCTCATGATCACAAGCAAAATACTATTCCTTGACTTAATGTAATTCCATGTTCCCACAATTGAATAATTACAAACAAAAATAAAAAAAAAAAGAGCAGAGCAAAATATTTTTTCACTTTCAAAATTTTCGATTATCAACATTGGACGAAGTTGTCCATCAGGCCACCATCATCATCATCCCTCAAATTCTTTCATCGTCCCTAAACTTCTTTATCTATTTATATCTCAGTTCACAGTCGACAAACTTACAAATCTGGAATCTCTGAAATTTGAGGCATATAACAGAGGGATGAGGAATCCCCAAAAAGGAAACAAAACTCCTACTGCTATAATTCACTGATCACTTTCATTGTATCCTTCCCACAGAAAATCTCACATTTTCTTCTCCATAATGGTTGCACTTCCTTTGAGGATGCGGTATAAGGAAAATTTCCTATTTATTTCTTTCTAAACCTAAATTCAATCATATGTATTCCCTCCAAACCATAGAGAAAGACTAAATTCAAACAGAAAAGTCTATCATATATTTGCTGCACTACTGTTGAACAAATTAAAATCCAATATTCAAGGCTCGTTTGTATTAGTGCAAAGCGTATTTTATGTTGTTAAAATGGTGGAATTACAGATACAATTATTAGAAAATTCAAAAGAAATACAAGAACAAGGAATATCAGAAGAGGAATAATGACATTATTGATACAATATACTGCAATAATACCAGAATGCAAAACCATGCGTTTACTTTATACCCACTCCTAATACAAATGTACAACACCATTCAACAAGTATATCCTATTTCCATTTTCAGAAAATTAGAAATTTGATCATGGTTTAAAATACTATTTCAAAATCAAGTGGCTGCAATCTTCAAATGCACAAGGGAGGATATATCTTTTTTCCTCGAAAAACAATCTTGAATGAAATTAATAGCAGCCAGCACCAGCAAAACCAGTGATATATAGTACCAGAAAAGATTATATGATCCAATTCTCTTTGATGCAAAGAAAGCATCCATAACGAAAACTTTACAACTATTTTATCCTTAGACTTGCATTACCACAAACCACAAATTTCCTTATGGTTTTCTCATAACCTTGATAATTACAAACACGTAGAGAACTACAAATGATGCTCTTAAACACAAAGAATAGATACATACTACACAACGTATCTATCAAGAATCAACAAATTGGAAGAAGAAATTAGTAACCAAGAATAAGAAAAACCAAAAACTTACAAAATTACTGCCAATTACAGAATCTGCCTTGATGATGAATCTTCAACCTTCCCTCAGATTCACCTGCTTACCAAAACAACACAATACCAAAAATGTTTATTCTGCAAAAAGAGGTATCTGCTAGAAGACAAAATTTGAAAGCATCCATTTGCAAAGTTATTACACTAGCTACCTCCTGTTTGCAAATCGAGCATCAGCTTCACCGCTTCAGGATCTGATACAGCAACAAAATACAAAAACGAAAAGTGGAATGCACATGAGACACTTTGAGATAAAACAGCATAAAACAGAGAGCAGAAAAACATAGCTACATATAGTACTTTCCTACTAATCTGTTATTGTCTCATATCTTTTAACATTTATGCAATAAAACTCCCTATATTCGAAACAGAATCACTCCAGCATTGTTGTTTCTTTCGTTTTTAAGTGAGAGCACTTATTTTCTTAATCTCAACCGATCAAAGTCCTACTAATTCAGAAATTTCACCTTCGACCTCAAATTCAGAAAATCCAGTTCACAAAATAGAGGACAAACTCTCAAACCCTTCGATAGAGAGAGAAACAAAGCACGTAGGACTAGACGGAACCACAATCAGCGAATAAACATACCTGACTGAAGCAAGAGAAGTGGAGGTGAAATCTGATGATGATTGACAGTGCATGCAAAAATCAACCACCAAATACCAGCAAAATTCTACTGAAATCCTTCGTTACTTTTGTGAAATTCCACTGAAATTGTGCTTTTGCGAGAGAAGCGAGAGAACGGAACGGAAGAAGGGCGCGCTCTTGCGCGCTTTTCACACTTGGGCTGATTTATGTTTTTCTGATTTGGGCTTTTCTGATTTGTGCTTTTCTGATTTGTGTGTATTTCTGATTTGGGCTTATTCTAATTTAAGGGACTCATAGATTGAACTGAACGTTGGCTGTTATGAGTTGGGCCAGAGGTTATTAAAATTGCTAAGGCTGTCGTTGCGCCAATTCTCATCAGATGTCGTTGGCTAATTCTGTCGTTGGGCCAATAATTTTCTTTTATTTTTTTATTTTTTTATTTTTCTTTTCTTTTATCTCCAATGAAATGCTCCCAATAATTTTTTGGGATATAAAATACATAAAATGTATATGTGTGTGTGTATATATAATTGGAAAAAAAATTGTTCGGTTAATTTAGATGTAGATAAATATTATTTTATTTAATAAAAAAATTGAATTTTACAAATATTGTATCAGTTTTTTTTTTTTACCAAACAATAAATTTTGAAATCTATTCATTTTAAATTCATTGCCAAATCAAATTCCTCCATCCAAATGGAGCCTAAGTTCAAATAAGTCTTTTAGTCTTAAAAAATAATAAAAGAACCCAGGCCACAATAGCAAGTGAAATTTCGTGACAATTTTTCCCGAAAAGCGAGACCAGAAAACATTTTCAACATCAATCAAAAGGCCAAGTCTAAAATAACTGTTAAAACATTTTGCAATCGAATAATTTATAGCGATTAATGATGGAGCCTCAAAAATTTAATCGGGTCAGGCTGAGCAAAAAATTAATCTGGCCTAAAATTAGTTGGCCCGTCCCAGCTTATTACCCTTTAATAACTTAATTAGATTATCAGGTCGGCCCGATAATTTCAATGAAGACTAAATAAAATGCAATAAATAATAAAATGCAATATATAAAATAAAATGCAATCTATAAAAATCATAATTATTATTTTATTTCAAATATATTATTAATCATTAAAATTACATTGAAGAGTTTATTAAAATAATAATTTTACAACATAATAAAAGTATTGTAAATTAAAATGCCTTTTTTACAACAGTTTTGCAAAAATGTTGACACTAGTGTTGTCTATTGGAGCAATGTATTGTCAATAAACAACATATTTGGGCAACTGTCATTAAAAATGTTGTCTATCTGTGGAAAAAAACGCTAATAGACGACAGATGTCGAAAACAGTTGTAAAATTGTTGTGTATTAGCGTGTCTGTCGCTAATAGACAACAGATAGCGGTAAAACTGTTGTTAATTGATGAATAGACAACACTGTTAGGAAAAACTGTTGTCTATTTATGAAATTGTTGTAGTATATGCTCAAAACTTCTGTACTTTCGTGATATAAAAATATAATAGCAAATTTGATGATTTAATAAGTTGATTATAAAATAGATATTGATTTTTTTGCCTTTGACTTAATAAAGAAGGACTTTCGTTATTTAAACAATAATTTTTCTCCCTGCATAATTAAAATAACAAAAATATTTAAAAATTCACGTCAATTAAAATAAGTTGATTAGTTGTATTTTTATAAAAAAAAATGCTCATACTTTTTGTAAAAGAAATTCTTTTAGTAATTTTAATTGCAACTCAAACTAAAATATTATAGTCCAATTCACAATAAACATCAATTTTAGTATAAATAATTAACCAACAAAACAATCTGTTTATTCAAATCAAATATCTCATTATAATATACTACCTCCGTCCCGCCTTAATTTGACTATTCTGACCAGGCACGAAGGTTAACAAAAAACAGATTTTTTTGAATCTTTGACTTTTTCAAAGGTGGAGATGAGGGTGGAGATTTTGGGAGAAAGGAGATTTTGGGAGAAATTTTATTTTTTGAGCTGGCAAAGTTGTTTGGGACAAAAAAAAGAAAAGACAAGTAGACAAATTAAGTCGAGACAAAGGGAGTATGTGATATGGATATCAAATCGAGAATCATGAAAAGATGAATAATTTGGAATATTACGCATAAAACTCGAATTAAAATGAAAAAGTTATTTGAATTTTTTTTTTTTTAAAAAAGTTATGAACTTACCAAAAATAATAAAAATTAATAATTATATGGTGTAAAAATTTTGGAGGAAAAGATTAAATGACATTAATATCCTCCATTTTACTTTGATATATATATAGATATAGATACAAATAATAAGTAAATGACGTTAATTTAAAAAGCAGTGCTTTCCACGCCAAATGGAACTGTCGTCCATGAAGTGCAACTTCTGAATGACTACTATAAATCTCTACAATTATGACACATTACAAATCGTTTTGCATACCAAAAAATCCTAGAGAAGCAATGCCTGAGTTTTCCACTTTGGTGAAGGATGGATGTATCTGCATCTGTGTACTACAAATCTATGATGTAGCAATGAAAAGGAAAGGATACTAATGCATCAGTGTTGAAATATATTGTTTAAAAATGCAAGAAAATAATGCACAACACAAAAAATAATCAGGGAAAAAATTAATAGGCGGTTGTTGGTGGCCTTAAAAATTGATTTGTAAAAGACCTACTGCATATCATGACTGATGAAAAATTAAAAGATAATGTGTAAAAACTATAGCTAAATAAGTTTATCGAATATTTTTTATTGTGCCATACTTCCATCCCACATTTTGCCTGTAATAAAATTAGAAAAAATACAAACAGAATAAAAGAAGTTGGACCAGTGGTCAGTCTGCTGTGAGATCGTTCATAAATTAAAAACCAGTTTTACTTTTTACCATTATTTTAAAATTTCCCAACTTAATGTCAGATCTAAAAAAAAAAGTTGCATATCACATTACATCATGATATATAATAATAAAAGTTTTGTCAGGAAAAGTAAAGAAAAGAAAATAATCGACTCGAACTGTACTGAGGTGAGTGGAATTTACGAATTTTACCCTCATATTGTCGAATTCTATTTCATTTTGCCAGATCTCCAAATAATTGTCAACAATCTGGAATCATTTTGCATCTCGAGTATGCAACACTAAAACAGATGAACAAAAGATGCAGAATGATCTGAGATATGGGGAAGCATGGATTTACAAACAAAGAAGGTTAAATATTACAGACGCTTCTACTTCTGAATGAGTTTAACTGAAATTAGGGCTTAATGGTAACATTTTTAATGGAAATGGGCTAGCCTATATTCCTATTTTTAGCCCGGCCATTGTCCCAAATAATTAAATAGTTATTGGGCACGGCCCATGTCATACTACTAGGGTTCGTTTGGTTGGCTTATTGGTAAACGTTCATATTGATAAAAAAAACAATAAAAATTAAGTCACATGAGTCATCCCATAATATATTATGATGTTTGGTTGTGTTTCATTGGCGGCCCAATAAAAAGGACCAAATTCTGTTTGGTTTACTTAATAAAGACCTATGTCTAATATTTTATTATGTGTAGTCCCTCCCCATTAAACCGTCTTCAAAATAAAAAATAATTGCTATAATTCTTGGCCCAAGAACACATCTTCAAGCAAAACTAGGGCATGGGGCACAATTATGTGATAAACCACCTCCTCAACGCAGGTTCGGCAGCACCATTAGTTCCTGTGGGTAGACAGACTTTTGGACCCAGGCTACAACTATTAAGCGGCGGTCTCGACGACGACGACGGACCCTTATTTAAGTCTGCAAATTTAACAAATACCTTCAATTTTACCGATAGGTTTTCTTCGATACACTTTAGAATTTATGATTTTTCCTTGTTTCTTCTAATTTCTGTTAAATAGCATGTTTTCTGCACATATTGCTCTTAATTTGTCTTGCGGTTTTCATATTTGTGAGTTAGACCTACCTAATATTGTAGTCTTCGAGATGATATGAGGCACAATATAATTCTTTGATGAAAAATATCATGTATAATTGTCTTGCCTGTCCACCCTTTTTTGATTTGACTGAAGTAGGTGAGTCTTGTTCGACTCAATAATTCGACAAGTTTTTGCTTTCGTGTGATAACTCTGAAATTTTATGATTCAGGCAAGTTTATTGGCACAAGTTAACTTTCCTGCAGTAAATTGCCACTGTAAAATTGCTTCTTTTACATTACAAAACAATTTCGAGCATTTTCTCATATCTCAACTACTATTCACCTGTGAAGTTGGTCAATCAAAATATGAAATCTTTTAACATACATGAATTAATCTTGCATAGGCTAGTCAGTTAAGTCATCGGAATGAGTGTACTGCTTGTTTGCTATAAAAACACATTTCATATTAACTGGTTTCTCACAATTGCATACCTTTTATCTATCTTCATGGCGAACGGAGTTCCAAGGAACGCGATGTCACAAGAGCAAGTATTTTACACAAAGGAATGGACAAGGCAGGTTGATGCAGTCTTTATAAAGGTACTCACGGAATCGCAACCTCATATACCACGGAGCACCCAACCTCCGTGCCATCTCTTGCACCATGCAGTCGGTAAACTATCGATTTTGTAAATCTTTCACTTACGACTTTTCCCTAGACCGCTTCAACAAGTTGTACAAGCGATTTAAAGTGTTCAACTGAATTATTAAACAAGATGGTGTTACCCACTAGCCTCTGAACCATCAAATTGAGTGTAGCAGAGCAAAGTGGGATGAAATTTATCGGGTAATTTTATTACCTTCATTGCATAGTAAACTAATTCATTTATCGATTTGTATAAATTGTTTCATGGTTAAGTTAGCAAGAGGGCAATGATACACTATTGACCCGTGTTTTACATTTTTTACTTACAAGCATGACCTTCTTGGATTAGCCTATGTGAGGAAAGGAGAGCTGGAGTTTGACAACCTTCAGTTTATCTTTACCGCGGCACACGATTCTGATAGCGGGTCGTTAGGCATCTCGTTCCTTATAAAGTTGTGGAGTAAGGCACATGCCATAAACATGCGCTTCTGCACCTTTATGGGGTAAAATGAGGAGCTCCTTAAGATTGACCATCGCTTCTTTAGATGCCCAAAAGTATGCTCTATTACATTGCGCGCTTTTGAGTGATTCATGTTAAAAAACTCTTGATAATTCTGAGGAGCATTATGACCGGCGCTTCACTCGTCTAAGTGATACCTAACCGACTTATGAGGTGCGAGAAAACCTTCCCCATTCGTGTGTCGTTGTCACATAAGAAATAATTTCCTACAATTCCAAAAATCATTAGTGTGATTAGTCAAAACCGAATTCTGTATTAATAATTGAAATAAGAATTCATATCAAGTGCAAGTTTTATTTTGAAAAAATTAAGGAGTACAAAACATAACCTTTTGGCACTTTGAAACCGTTTGGTCTTGTAACAGCATCACGAAGAACGCAAGAATCTGCTGCCAAACCCTCCCAACCCTTGAGCATATACGTGAAACGCATGTTCTGATCGCATAAGGCTAGTACATTGACCGCGATGTTTCTTTTTCTAGTGCGATAGCATGGTTTCTCACTTTCTCGGACAGTTACGTCAACATACGTCCCGTCTAGAGTTCCAAAGCATCCCTTCCAAAACATAGAGAAGCTTATAATAATACAAATCTTACCAAGATAATAGGCTGAATTTTTTTTTTCGAAATAAACATATATTTAGAAGTTAAATCACCTTAAACCATTTCCATCGTGGATGGTTGCAGTCTTCATCTACGGGCTCAGGTGTGGCTAGAAGCATGTCGTGCAGCCTCATAATCGCATTCAATACGTTGTGAATGTATTTGCTTACGGTTTGCGCACTTCTCTTGAAACAAAACTTGACTACTCGAAGCTTGGTGTGATGGGTCGGTGAGGTTAGGAAGAAGACAACTTGTTTGGGTACTTGCAACAGATAGCAAAGACGAGCAAAGGTGGCTCTATTCATTAGCAAGTTGTCATAGCAACCCTCATCCGTGAAACCTACCAACTCAACCATATGTTCGAGTTGCCTCGGGATTCTATCGGCTATTCTATATCTTACTAACCGTTCAACCACATTACCGCCTCGGTTGATTCTATTACCGCTACGGGCTAAGACAAACAGTATTAGATTAAACACCTAAAAGATAATCTCCTCTACAACTAAAATGACTTCAGTTGTCTTCCGTCTTAACCTTGCCATCCTATGGTATTCAACTTCATATAGTCAATTGTAATAGTTCAAAACAGACAATAGTCTTTAACTAAAAAAATGCTAAAATTCTTTACAGCCTTAAATTGAAGAAAGAAATAGACATAGAAAATGGCAACAATAATGCATGTGTAGGTTTTATTGTTTTTAGTTTTACCTAAACCTGCTGCAAACAGTAATGAAATGTACTCTAAACAAGATTCCCTTTTTATTTTTCCGAAAATAAAGTTTGATGTTTTGGAACACATACTCAGCAAACCCTGAAACATATCTATAAAAGTTTTAATCACAAATTTAGTGAAAGTACGTCAACAAAAAAACTGAACCACAACCATAGACACGTAGATGATGAAGAAAGGAGAGCTACACTACGTACATCGACTAAAAAAGAATCTCAGATCTACGTCTATAACTTGCCTTTTTCAGATTTGCTTTGGAATCAGAATGTTCAACCCGCCAACGTATAACAGGAAACCGAACAAAAAAAAAAAACAAATTAAAAAATGTAAAGAGAGATCGAAGTAGACATGCCTGTGATTAATAGTGCGAACAAAAAACACAAATTTACGACATAACCGATTTGGAAAAGATTACCTGGAAATCACCAAGAACACTGCTTAATCTTCCCCTGGTTCCCACTGCGGCTGCTGGAGTGATTTTACAAGAAGCAAATCTGGAACAGAGTAAACCCTAGCTGAGGCAGTAAAGGTAATTTCATTTGGGCTCATAAACGCATAGATAAAAGGCAAGATTAGCTGTCGGACCCCTTTTCCCGCATAAGTAATATAGGCGGCCCCTTTTTTTCATGGCAGGCCTGGAGCTTTTACTGGGCCAACCTAAATTGAACCAAACAATATAATAAACCATAAATGTTCTTATTTCCAGCTCATTAGGGCCAAACCAAACAGGCTCCTAAGATATTATCTTAGACAGAAGCCACATTTTCTCACTAAATGTGCTATCACATACTTACTGAAAACAAAAAATTAAAAATTACGCTCACTGAAATAACTAAAAAACTGAAAAAAGAAAATGTATATTATACATACTTATATGCATAAGCATAAGCATAAGCTAATTAAAATTTTAATAAAATCCTTAACTTAAAAGATAAAAAAATTAAAAAGAAAAAATTAATCATTTTACTTGAGATAAATGTTAGCCATAATATACATCATGATCATTCATTAACTTATACTATAGGTAATTAGACCAATTTTTTGCCATCCTAGTATCGCTCTCGTGCGATGCACGAAAATTTATTTAAAAATTAATTATTTAATTTAATTAAATATTATATAATCTAATATAAAAAAAATAGAATTATTATATTCTAACTAAACGAATATTTGAATAATTATATTTTTTTTTTCCTTTTTCTCGATCAAAACCTGAACTTTGCATTTTCCCACCTTTGCAACCTCTGGTAGCAATTTTCGAAGACAAATGAAACTATTTAAAAATAATAAAAATATTTAGAAGATACAATTTTTATTTTAAATTTTAAAATATATTTAAAATATCATAAACATAACTGAAAAAACGTAGAAATTATTTTAATAAAAAATTAATTTTCATAAAAAAAGATCGTTTAATTTTGATAAATTATTTCAAATAATTTTAAATATTTTAAAAAGGATTTATTTTTAAAAAAAATAATTAAAAAAATACTTATATCATAAAGTTAGACTTTTCGTAGATACTTCCACATGTCTTAAACGAAACTCTATAGATTTTAAAATAATATTTCAAGATAATTTTCAAATAGTTTAAATAAATTTTTAGAGTTTAAAAGATAATTTTCATAAATTTAGAATAGTCTTATGATTTTTGAAAACTAATAACTTTTTGTTTTTCTTACTTAGAATGATTTGATTTTAACTTTTTTATAAAAAGAAAAACTCAAATTTTAATATATTTTCAACATGTTTAAGTTAATTTTTTGATATTATAAATGAAGTTTAGAGTTTAAAAAATATTTTTTAGATTTTAAAACAATTTTATGTTATCTAAATTTTTTTAATATTCTTTATTTTCGCACTGAAATTGCTGGTAGAGGTTGCAAAAGTTAAAAAACATATAATATAGGTTGTGACTGAAAAAAAAAAAAAGTAACTGAAAAACGCACATACTACATGATGCAAAATGATATAAACCCAACATATAAATAATGTAAATATCAAATTTTCCCAGGTGATATATGAATTTAATATAACTTACATTTATGAATTTCCATTAAGATAAAATATCTGTAAAAAATAAATTATATCTACTTTTAAGAATGAATATCTCCTAATACTGAAACTCAAATATATATATAATGTGTATGTGTAACCACCTTAAACTATGCAAACATTGCAATAGCTTAATTGAAAATGAATATTAAAACAAAAACAAATACATAAATATCACACGACATACCAAAATATATCAAATAAAATAAATTGAATTGTATTATAAGAAAATTAATGTTTTCTTTTATTTTAACAATTTTTTTAAATATTTTAATTTATCCAAATAATTTTTTAAATTTTAACTATAGCTATTTACTTTATTTAAAAAAAACAAAATTCAAGTTTTAATATTTTACATGGTGCGAAATAGTAAACTACAGAAATATTTCCAACACATAAAGCCCAAAACTTGGAAAAATTAAATAAAATATGACAAATACTTTATATACATATATAGCAAAATATTAATATGGCATATACACATAAATAAAATAATAAGCAAAAAAGTCGGGCGTTACATCCTACCCCCGTTGAATAAATTTTCGTCCTCGAAAATTGTCACATAAACATACCTGATTTAGTACCGGGACCCTTTTCCAACGCTTCCTCTACACCTATCATCCCATATGCACGAGCTCTTCCACTAGTTCCCTGATATATGACTTTCCTCTCTGATTTTTCAGTTCTCTTAGGACAGTCTGAAAGCATATGACCTCTTCATGACAGTAATAACAACGATTCTTTCCCCGCATACACTCACCCTTATGCTTCTTGTTACATGTGTTGCATGTAGGAAAATCTACTCCTCTAGGCCCAGATGGCCCTTTGTCCTTACCTCTCTGGTTGTTATTTTTTTTTCATCCTCTGGTTCGGTCCACTTCCTCTTATTCGACTGCTTAGTCACAGGTGCTCGGGGCTTATCTAGATCCATGCTAGCCACAATGTTGCTGGCTCGTGTGACAGCCTCTGAGTTTGACATAGAACTATGGCCGGAAAGAAAGTAGCGGACCTCTGGTTGGAGTCCATCAATAAACTTCTGAGCTTTCATATCCTCTGTGCTGACTAGGTGTGGAGCAAAACGACTCATACTATTGAACTTGCGCTCGTACTCGACGACTGTCATCCCTCCTTGTTTGAGTTCACTGAACTCTCGTACCATCTGCTGCTGGTAAACACGTGGAAAGTATTGTCCCATAACAAGACCCTTAAATCCATCCCATGTCAAAACTTCACGTTCACCTCCCTCCCGAAGCCTCCAATAGCTGTTCCACCACTTTCTTGCATCCTCTTTAAGTTGAAACACCGCACATGATATCTTCTGCCTTTCATCATAGGCCATGTATTAAAAAATATCTTCCAGTGTAGAGATCCATTCCTCTACAACAGAGGGTCCTTCATGCCCATTGAAAACAGGTGGTTTGAAACTGTTGAATTGGTTTACTATTCGAGCTTGGACCTGTTCCTCAGTTGCAGGCGGCATAATGGTAGCTCCTTGCAGTAGTGCAGCCAAACCCGTGAATAATTGTTGTAGGTCCGGTGGTGCATAAGGTGGGTCAGCTGGAACATTCGGAGCATTTGGAACATTATGAACATTCTGAGCAGGATGAGCATTCTGAGCAGGCTGAGCGTTCGGAGCATTATTTCTCGCTTGGTTACCCCTATTTCGTTTTGGTCCCATGTCTCTGACATCGGATGATTGTACTTGTAACACGCCGTATCGAGAAAGTAGATGCGAGTAGAGGATAAAAATAAAATAAATAACAATAACAATAAAAAAACAATATGATAACAATCTTAATCATAACCATAATCATAACCATAGTAACAGCCATAATCACAATTACAATTACAATTACACTTACAATTACAATTATAATTATAATAAGATCAATACTAATATAAAAACAAACATGTATTAGTAGTAAACCATTTAGTAGAAGTAGTAACATTACCAAAAATGATAGTAATAATGATAATAATATTAGTAATAATGGAAATAATAATAATAATGATAGCAATAATAATAATAATGATGATAATAAGAAATAATAATAACGATAATAATAATAATGACAATAATAATAATAACAATGATGATGATGATAATAATAATAATAATAATAATAATAATAATAATAATAATAATAATAATAATAATAATAATAATAATAATAATAATAATAATAATAATAATAATAATAATAATAATTCACATGCATAGTATAAATAATTAGTATCATATAATTCGAAATGTGTATGCATGCATGTCATATATAAATGTCTTGCGTCTATCGTACTTATATATAATTATAATGAATTTGCAAAATAAATGCAAAAATATACTTTGTTACCTTGGAGTTGAGCGACGGAGCTGAGGTGGCGTAAGCATATGATATAATCCTAAAATATAAAATTTTAATTTTTTTTTCCCACATACGAACAAGTCTACAGAAACGTAGACCGGCTTTGATACCACTCTGTCACGACCCGATTTTCATAAAATCTATTTTTAAAGCATTTCAAAGAGCCAAATAATCCTATTTCATAAATATTAACTTGTAGCAGCGGAAAATAATAGAAATAATTTTCTAGCTTAACCTATTAACCCATCCTATCTTAAATATAAATCACATTCTCTAGCAGTGGAAAATAATAGAAATAATTTATTAAAAATAATCAAAATAACCAATCTCCCCATAAGCTAAAAAGTAAGGACATACGAATAAGCACTTATCAAATAATCCTAATCAACTACTAAGACAATTTATATTTCGAAAACTACCATAAGAAAGATAAATAGTAATTCAATTAAACATAAATATCCCTAAAGTATTCGTATGTATCAAAGCATAAACAATTATCATATAATCCTATAACAAAATGCAATAAAAGAAATTAATTCAACTATAAATAAATCATAGGTAGCCATATGCTTATCCGCTCGCCTCGACTCTAGTCACGCAACTCCAAATCAACCTGAAAATGTTAGTTGTAGGGTAAGCTACACTAGCCTCTTACAAGTCCGTATTAAAAATAAATGCTAGAACCATAAACATGAATAACAGCTAACTTACACATAACATACGTGTGCACAGGTTGCCCCGGATCACACCAACATAACATATATATGCGACTTAGATCTTGCATATCATAAACATACAATGCAACTTAGGTCAAACATATATAATCAATACAGAAAGTAAGAACCCCACCTGAAATAGAGAAGGTTAATCAAAATCTTGATATTTTACGTAAAGATTTAACCACCATGTGCTTGATCAGAGTATCCTACATAGTATATAATAATGTCACAATTAAATGCTTTATTGAGGCTTAAAAAATGAATTTATGGAATAAAAGAAATATTAAGAGAAAAAGTATTCTTGATTTGATGGTTGCAGGGAACCGTGGAAAGCGATAACAATTCCTACATTTTCCCTCAATTAATTAACTAACAGTAGTACATCCCTTCTCCCATTTAATCCTATTCTATTATTCTCTCTCCTTTTCTACTACCACAGCCTTACACCCACTCAAATAAACTAAAACGCACACACTCAATTAAACTCACCCACACTACCACACACCTGCACTCATACATACACACACGTAAACACACACATAAACACACACACCTGCATCTAAACACACACCTACACATACATTCACTTGCACACATGTTACTACTCACACACACACACACACCGAAACACCATACATACGCATCATCACACCCTAACACACACACACACCACACATACACACACACCGACTCACAGACAACCAAAATTCACCACCTCCCATACGGACCTTCCCCTTGTCCGACACTGTTGTGTTTCGTATGGAAATAACGATGATGACACCTAATTTCGTCCAGGCTTTGATACAAAATTAACAGATTGGCTAAGTATCTAAAAATACTTATTGAATGAAGAAAATAAGAACAACAATAAAGGCAGATTACCTAACGTGGTATTTTCTACTGATGAGTGAAATCTGCTGCTCCAGATGATTTAAGGCGTAGTGTTATTCGACTGCGTATGTATTTAATAGGTATTTGAGGAGGTATATATATATATGTTTAGGATTAAGGAATTAATATCTAATCATATCTTAAAAGATTAGGAATAGTATATCTGATCAAGAAACACCGTGATTTAAGACACTTTACGGATATGCAGCTTAAAATAAATTATAACTTGGGCCAACTAACTGGCCCTTTTCATAACTTTAAAAATAATGACTTTAGGCCCAAATAAATTAAATAAAAACTGGGGGTAAAATAAATAATGATGCATGAATTGGACTACAAGCTCAATCATGAATTCAGGATATAATTTCATGAATTATAATTGACTTATCGTAAATAATATTATTTTGGGCCTAAAAATATAATTAGCCCAAAACTTGAAAAAAGTAAATAAAATATGACAAATACTTTATATACATATATAGCAAAATATTAATATGGCATATACACATAAATAAAATAATAAGCAAAAAAGTCGGGTGTTACAGATTTTAAATAAATCTTGATATTAATAAAATAAAATTCAATGATTATTCTATAGTTGGACTAACAAAATAAAGCATATGAATTCTTCAATATATCTAAATAATATATGTATTTATTGAAATTTATTTAAAGATACAATTAATATATATATATATATATATATATATATATATATATGTTTTTTTTTTTTGCTTATGTTGCAAAATATGAAAAAATGCGACAAAATATTGTTTATATTGAGAACTCTAAAAAATCTAGTTAGCTCAAGCATGTTAATTTTATTTTTTAAATAGAAATATAGATTGTAGCAAATGTAAAATGTCATAGTTTAGATTGCAAAGTTTAATTATTATTTATAAAGAGATAATATTAATAAATAGAAAATATAAATACGTAATAAAAAATAATTTCAAGATTATTTATCATATATAAATATATGTGAAAGTCGTAGTCCCATGATTAATTATAACAAATTAATATTTATAAATATAATAATTTAATTATTCAATCATTAAATTATACATTAACTTTTACTTTTAATTTAATAAAATATATATTCATTTATTAAGGAAGATAATACTTAATATTGTATTAATTTGAAGAAAAAAATATAATTAATGTCTTGGAAGAAATTAAGAATGCATTAAAGATATATTTTAGGCGAGAAAATGTAATTTACAGTAATAACCCTCATTTTACTCTTATACATATATAGATAGAGATATACGAGATCAAATTATTTCCTCCCTTTCTTTAGTTCTTTCACTCGCACGTAGGGGTGAGCAAAATCGAACCGAAATCGAAAAACTGACTCGAACCGAGTGATTTGGTTCGGTTCGGTTCGGTTTGATTTTGTATATACAATCGGTTCGGTTCCAAATATTATAACCGATTTATAATTCGGTTTGGTTTGGTTTTTAACAAAAAATAATTCGGTTGACCGAATCGAACCGAATTACTCATATTTAATTGTATGTTTTCAATTATATATTTATTGTATACTATTTTTCTTGATTGAATTGATATACATTAGTAATTCCACATTTAACATGCATGAAAATTAAAATTGATCTCTATGTTTTGGCCCCTTCGTTAATTTGGCTTTTTCATAGAAAAAAATATTATGAAAATCGAGATTTGTAGCTATAAAAAATAAAAAAATAAAAATGTAAAAACTTTAAGACCTAAACGATAACCGAACCGAACCAAACCGAAAAATTTCGGTTCAGTTCGATTAAGACGATGTGTTCAGTTTCGATTCTTGAAATCAAACCGAACCAACCGAATTCTCTCCCCCTACTCGCACCCACCCCATAAATATCTTTATTTCTCTCTAATTTCAGAAGTTGTATATATATGTGTGTGTGTATCCACGACGTTTGAGGCGGTAAGAAAATTGGCATGTTGATAAGAAATGAGTACCCAATAAAAACGAATGGTGTTAAAATTAGAATTTGTAGGCTTGAGATTAATTATTGAAAATAAAATTTTGATTACTCGATATAGGTTATAAAAATTTGGTTATATTTAGGTGGAATTTCGCCGGATCAGAATAGTAGAAGAATAAGTGAAGAAACTTCTCTAGCTAGGAAATTGAAATTAGCGTGTAAAAATTATGCCACAATTAAGACTACATATTTATATAGAATTTTCATTAGCAGTTTCTAATCTAACTCCCACACCCCCATGATCTCTCCACTCCTCTATGCTCTATCCTCACAAAATAGGATGCCACTCCTCCACGCTCCACGCTCACAAAACAGGAGGAAAACTTTTGGATTCTAAAATTCTATCTGCTCTTTGTGGGCTTTATAAATTTTGGGCTCAAATTGAATCCATAATTATTGATTGGACCTAAATATTGGGACAATGATACAAATTGATGAGATGATGTATATGACTGTGCTTAATTGAATTAAATAAATGGGTTCTGAAAAATATCTTGACTTAAAACAAATAATTTTTCAGAGATAAAATTTGAAATAATATACTGGGCCAATATAAATCTATTTGGACTGAAAAGTCTAAATCTTGAAAAATGATCACATGAAAATAGTCTGCCCAATTGAATGAATTGATGATAAAAATAAAATCACACAAAATAGTTTAATAAACAGACGAAAATTTCCGGACGTTACATTTTTAGACACAACTAATTGTTACAAATTATTACGACCGGTACGACGACTAATTAGTAACAATATATTTGCATTCTATAATACAATTGTAATAAAACTTATTATTTTAATTTTTTAATCTCAAAAAGACCAATTTACTTTTGATGACTTATACAAATGTAACCACCAGCGACCATATCAGTGGGTAAATACAAATAACTACTCCCTCCATTTTACATGATTTTGCACACATTTTCTTTATAGGTATGTTTCGCACTAATTTGCACACCCTTAAAAAAGAAAATTTCCTCCACTTATTTCCCTAAAGTAAGTTACCATTTTCGACTTTTGTTAACTCATATTTCATCCTTCCCAAAAGAAGAGTTTGAGTTCATGTCTTCTGTTATTGTAAAAAAAGTTGTTCTCTAGTTTCTTAATAACCGTTTATGTATCTGAGTATCTGATAGTTATGTAAGTGATGGACTATTTCGAAAGATTAAGATTAAGAAAATACTATCTTGAATTCCTAAAGGACATTTATTTTGGCACTAAATCTTTAATAAAAACTGAAAATTTTATTTTTGGAGCGACTATATGAATATGAGGTTTTGCATAAATTTATGTAGAAGAATTTAAACCAAAAAAAGCGCCGTTGCCGGGGATCGAACCCGGGTCACCCGCGTGACAGGCGGGAATACTTACCACTATACTACAACGACTTTGATGCTAAGTATTGATTAACTATATTTAAGTAGTTGTCTTCTTAAAATTTATTCCCCCCCTCCCCAACGGAGCATGTGAACGACGATCCATCCAGCATTTCGATTAGCATATTTTCTCCCCACCTGCACCTTTTTATTTTAAGATAAGAAATGTATTTAATTAAGTGCCCCTTTACTTTACTTTTTTTATTAAAAAATAAATTCATAAATTACAAAAAATCAATTACAAATATCAAGTAGGACATCCACAAAGTTGAATGTGTAACAACAAATTTCATGTATTAACTAAATTAACACGTAAAAGTTGTACAAAATCGGACTTTTTATAATCGAATAAATGAAATTTATAATTGTGAGTTTCTATAATCTCCTTTGATACAATTTGTGAGTTTATATCTACAAGTCTCCTCTAATTCTTCTCTTCAAATGATATCTCTGTTGTGAGAATGATTGATCAATGAACATAAACCTTTGACACAAAGAATAAAAAAATAAGGAGAGAATGAATCCCCTTGCCCAAGTCCCCTCCCGGAAATATAGGGCCAACCAAATCATCATTAACAACAATAGAGTACTTGACAATACGGACATACAACATAATCCAAGAGTTTCATACACCGGAAAAGTATGTGAAATAACACTTGTTGGCATTATATTTTATGTATTATGTAGATTTCACTTTTTTGTTAATTTTTAGCAATTTTTGTACAAAATTTTGCTTATTTAAATTGGTACAAAACTTAGCTTATTTGAATTGGTATAAAGTTTTGCTTTAAGGCTCATTTAAATGATAAAACATTAATGAATTGCATGTATAAGGAGCATCTTTGGTTTGATTTTGTTACTTTGTGAAGATTTGATGCATTTGTTCATTTTATAGTGGTTTTCATGAATTCGGAAGTTGAAAATTAAATTGAGCCTTGGTTTCGAAGATTCAGTGCACAGTTACAAGAGAACATACATAACTTTTTATGTAACAACTCAAATCAAGTACACTTTGTAGTTTTCAAATCAAGTGATTCTCAACTTTGTTAGAGATCCAATGAGAATATCTACAACTTCTAAGAAGAGCACTTTCTCTAATTCCAGCTTCAAAGTCATCAAAAATTGAAAACTACACTTTGATCTATTGATGCACTATTTCTAACCTCAGTGTTACCGCAAATGTACGGTGCTACTGTAGCTAGCGGCAAACAAGGTCGATCCCACGTAGACTATTTAATCTATGTTCAATATTTAACCCTAATCCTGATATTTCTTCCCTATCTAGACTCTCGAAAAGGTAATTGGTTTGATTACATAATTTAAATAAACAAATATTGACTAAGGGAACAAGTATTACCAAGAGATTCAAATAAGATAAGAAATATATCCTAGGGCTTCGATTTCAGTTATAATTTTCTATGTGTGCTTATTCTATTATTCTAGACTATTGAATCAATTCTATTGTTTATTAGACAAAACTACTCTTAACTAGATGTATACCCGTGCAATGCACATGATAAATAAGTTACAAAAAATACATAAATTAAATTAGAGATTGTGCATTTTGAAACACTTCCATGTTTATACAACCGTTGAAAGAATTGATTGCTACATTAACAATGCATAGTATTTGTCTTTATTGGATTACTAGCTATATTTAGATTCCTCCGAACACAAAAGTTTTTCCATGAAAAATATTTTTTAGCATTTTCTATGTCAATGCACCTCATAATATTTTTCAAAATTCAGTCCAAAGCTTAAAAAGTAATTTGTTCATTTGGTGCACCTTCATCTCAAATAATAAGTTTGCACATGACAATTAGTTCATCAAACTCAACCCCTAACTTGATACAACACATTTAACTTTGATATGGAATAAGTAAAATTTTAGATCGGAAATATATAGTTATGCGTCGTGCTTAAATGTAAAGTCGCTATACCAATTTTCCTTTCACAACAAAGTAAAAAACCTCAAGAATTATTTCGATACAAACTAAATAACCTTATTTTATACAAAAAGAATATTTTCTCAAATAATCCTACCTTTCTATATATAAATTAGTAAGACAAAAAGTAATTCATATTCTAAATTATATTTATACATACACAATATATATGTAAATTGAAGACCATAAAAATTTCATTAGTTTAATACTACCTCCGTTTTTTTTAGATGTTCTTTTAACTTTTGTAGTTTGTTTATAAATAGATGTTCTTTTAACTTTTTTTCCACAATTGTCCCAATACTACCCCTTTTACTATCCCTAAAAAATCTCTCATTATCTAACCTAAAAGAATTTAATTTAATTTAATTTAATTTCTTAATTCTTAATTCCAAATACTCACGTAAGTTTTTCTTTTCTTCTCCTTCAAAAACTTTGGTGCTAGAACAAAATCATTTTTCCCTCTCTTTTTCTTGAAATTTTCGGTTCTATTGAACTATATTAGAAGGTAAAATCTAGAATCAATGATCATTATTCAAGACCCACCATTAAAAACCTAAGATCCTCTATTATTTCATTATCAATGGAAGAAGAAGATCCAAAGGAAAATCTGGATGCTATAGTGAAGGCGGAAGATAAAGAATCAGAAATAGTTAATCCAAAGGGCTTCAATCGACGTGGAGATCAGGAAATTGATTTGAACAAGTTTTTCATAGATGAGGGAGAACTCCATGTGAATCCAGAGATTCAGAGTGTAATTCTTACTATGCTGAAAATAATGTTTCCAAAGTATTTCTAGATCGAGAGTTGGGCATGTTAAATAAATTTCAATGGCACAATTGTATCTCGTGCCTTTATTGTTCTTGAGTATTGGGGTAGATGTTTTGGTGGTAGTAACTTTCATTTGTTTTAAACATTATGCCTAAAAAAAAATTATTTTCTATTGCTGAATTATGTGTAAAGTTCTTTTCTTTCTTTCACAGTTACTGTGTAACTTTTTAAATTATTTATTTTATGCCAATGTGAAGTCAATTTGTTGCAGATAATTAAAAGTTGTAGTTTATACCTTATTCTGTAAATTTGGTCTTGAATTTAACACGATGCAGTAGCTGGATTCAATGATTTCCTGGTTTATATATTTCCTGGTTTATAATCATTACCTGATTTATAATCATTCTGTTACAAAATTTTATAATCATTTCCTGGTTTATTTCTCTCGTACTTCTATTATCAACTTCTCCTCTTTCCTATTGATTTAAAAATCTACTTCAACAATGCTGGTATAATCTTTTTTGAAATCGAGTTTCACTATCACTAATCTGTAATTGAAATCGAATGACCATTTTCTGCTAAAAAAATGTTCTTTTGTTACAGTATTTCGTCCATTTTGTCAATTTTGTTTTATCATATTCGTGCTGAATTATGTGATTGGGATCACAACAACTCCTTCAGATTTCTTGGCTCGATGTTTCTAGTGTCGCACTTAAGGCGCATTCGTTTGAGAACTAAAATGTAGCAACTGGAAGCACGTTGGTTGTTGCTTTATGACAAAACAGCAGGCTTTTGATTTATCGCCACTGAGTGTTTGTTCAGTAAATATGGGATAATTTTTTAAAAGACATAGTGATTTTATAGCAAATACTCAAACTTCTATTTTTATTGAAAATCATTTTTTTAAACACTACCTACTTTTTGAAAATGTGAATTTTATAATTTTTTTTTAATTTTAATCACTTTTTTAAAAGAAAAAGTAATCGCAAACACCACCTTAATTGTGATTAGTTGTTTATTGATCGAGCCATCTCCAGAATCGGCTTCAATGAGCAGGCTGGCAAGGTGCAAAATAATAGTACTACTAATGTCAATTGTTGCTTCAATGCAATATGTGAACTAAAGTTTCAGCTACTTCAAAATAAATATAGCCAAATGAACACTGCATAAAAATACAAAATAACAAACAACAAATCAGAAGGCTAAGAATAAAATGATAACAAAATACCCAAGGATAATTTAAAACAATACGCAGTTTCCACTCTAATCAATTATTTCAAAACTTAAGCTAACATATTCATTACATTTTGGACAAGGTCCGAATCACAAGTAACCTGTGTAGGTGGACGACCTTCTTTCTCTAGAGAAGCTTTATTAACATGTGAAATTTTATATTTGTTGGAGCCTCCAACTTTCATGATCTCTTGCATGCATAGTTGCTGAGTGAGGAAAATGTGGTTAACCTTTCTGGTAGGATATTCATCAAAGGACTTCTGAACTGCATGAAGAAGATCTTCAATGTTTTTTGGACGTAATTTATGTTGTAATGACTGAATGGCGCTAAAAAAACCAAGATCCAAAATATTTAAATTCGGTGAATCTAGTGGTTGACATACTAACCTAATATCAAAATTGGTTTGAGAAGCGGCCATTTGAAACACATCATCGTTTGGATAGACATGCACCCTTGCATTATCTTGCTGGATGAAGATGGTTTTTCCAAAATCCTCTACCGGCCAAACAACTTGAATTTTAGGTACAACTTTTTAAATCAGATATTCCTTCAAGGTCTCCCTTTTGATAGAGGTCATCGGTTTTAACTCTAGAGTCCCCGCATCTCTGTTTCTACTGCTTCTTTGTGCTGGTTGGAGGTTGACAAAAGGAAACACCCCTATTTTTCCAGAAAAAGTTTCAATTCCTTCGCAATCATACCTTGGACGAGTCATAGCCACTAGAAACATGACTTTTCCAATGTAATTCTTATTTTGACAAGTGCGCAGTGACTCTTCTTCTTCTTCAGGAAGTAAATAAGATTTTTCACACTTCTTGGTCATGTAGAACCATTTTTCGTCATTATGCACCATGTTGTACATACTTCAAAACTTTGGTTCATGAGGCAAACTGTTTGGGTCTAGCATAGATATGCAAAAGCGTAATCGTGCTCTTTTGTGTTCTTCTTTCAAATATGGGTTCAGATTATTTGAGTGGCGCCGAAATAGGCCTTGTCTCACCAATTTGAACAATGTTGAATAGTGAATTTCTAACAAATTGGCAAGTGCCCTTAAAGTTGTTCGTTCTGTTGAAGGAATGGTGGCCACTCGGTTTGTGTCAATCTGAATTCTTTTTCTTCCACATCTTCCTTTTCTATGCGACACATTTACCGTTGTGCCATTTGGGGTTTATTTTGCTCTTCGCCAGACTCGTATCACTGTGTAAATAGGAAGTGAAAAGAGTTCCACAACCTCTTTTGTTGAATCTCGTTTTAATTTCCCATTAACACTTCTCGCCAATAAAACATTATAAATTTCCCATCTTTGGGCATTAGACAATTCTATCCTTCTTTTATTTAACTGTGATGCTTCCGAATTTTCTGCAGGTTAGATGAACGAAACATAACAATAAACATAATTTAACTAGCGAAATATGATGAAATGCACTAGTAAGACACATGAAATTTCAACCGATTAATACGACACGTGTAATGTTATTAAGACTATTTATTAACCTGTCTTTTTTTATGCACCAGTAATGTTAGTTAGTTTTTAAATGTAACTAATTCGTACACCTTCTGAATGCATTAACTATGGTTGCCTATCTTAAGGACTTGTTTTCTGGACTAGTAATGTTATTCAGTTATTAACATGACCCTTCGTTCACCTAAATGCATATTCAATTGTCATAGTGTTTTATGCATTAGTAATATATTTTAGTTATTAAATGAATCAAAGTGGATTCTAGTACTATCAAATGACAAAGAAATGCAATGAATAAAGTTGCACCAGTAGCAGAGTATACCCACAGAACAAAACAAACCTAAAATATCAAAGATGATTTATTACTTTTAATTGAAAATGATAAAAGGATGCACAAACATTAAAAAATCAAGTAGCAATAGAAATTTCACACAATTATTATCAATGGATAATAAAGAAATAGAAAGATGATAAATGATGTCAACAACTAAGAAATCACTAGGGAATTCAAAATTTAGCACTTTTACCACTACATCCTCTGCTACTCCCAACGGCGTTAATGAAGATCCATCCGCCAATTTGATAGTAGTAAAGGACCGTTTAATTTCCCTTAATCCTAGTGTTTATTAGGCGGCACGACAATAATCTAATCCTTCTCTCGAAGCGATTAAACCGTTGATTAATTAAGCTAATTACCCTCTCGAGTCAATTAAACCTAATAACTCCCAACCGATCCTAAGCCACGGCCTACACAGTCATAGACAACTGCGCTCTATGTTCTAAGTCTGATAACAATTCCCTCCTCTCGAAGCGGAATTGTTAAACTAAATTACTAAATCTAGGTGATCAAGCTAAATTCAGTTTAAGCATAAACATAGAGATAAAACACATAAAGAACGGAATTAATAGATTAAATCATAAATCAAAACATTGTTATAAAAATCCCTACTTTCTAACCCTAGGACACGAATAGCTTAGCTATCCATGCCTAGTAACAATCCAATACAAAATCTTAATAAAAACATTGTAAAGAATTAAACTAGAAAAGAATAAATAAACCCGGATGACTCCGTCTCAATGATCTTCCTCTTCTTTGTCTTCCAAGATGATGTAATTTATGTTCTTGATGATTGATCTCTTTTTCCTAGAGCTTGGGGTCCTTTTTATAGAGTTGGGGACGAATCTTGGAGAAGATAGGCTTAAAATCCTATTAAAACACGATTTCTCTTATCGGTGGACTTTTTGACACGGCCGTGTTGCTTAAATGACACGGCCGTGTTGCTTTGCAATTCTTCAATTTCTGCGCAACATTTGACACGGCCGTGTTGCAGTTGTGACACGGCCGTGTTCCATTCCAGAACCCACAATGCGTTGCAAGACACTTTTGACACGGCCGTGTTGCTTTGTGACGCGGCCGTGTCGGTTCTTGCCCGGTTTTGCTCCTGGACCGGTTCAGGCCGGTTCGGACCGGTTTGGACCGGTTCTTCGACGGTTTTCACTCCTTTGGGCCGGTTTTCACTCTATTTGACTTGTTTCTCCTTCGTACTTCATCCAAATGGCATAAAAATACCTAATTATCTTCAAAACAAGTCGAAACACGTCAAATGGCCCAAATATTATAAATATCAATAAGTGCTGGTCAAATATACACGTATATGCCATAAAATATGATCCTAAATCGACCTAAATACATGCATAAATAACGTGTTATCAGTTACCTAGACCATTATCCATGCCATCTTCATCTTCTTCTTGTAGTTGATGAACATCCAGTTCAAGTAATGGAGTATCACACTCTTGAGTTGGATCAACGTTAAGGTCAATAAAAAAAGTACATTCTGAGGAAGGTGTGACTATCAACGGAATTGTCACCTCATCTCCTCCATCGTCATCACTTTGCGGGTCCACTGGATCAACATTTAAGTCAAATTGAAAATCTTCAACATCATTTTGATTTCTATTATTAGTAGCCATGGAGATCTTTGTTCTTTGTTTATTATCTTTTGTTTATTCTTGTGTTTAGCTAAAAATATTTTTTTGATTTTTGGCTCCATATTCAATATTTTTTTTTTTTTTGTACTTGATCTGGCTCCAAATTTGAATTTTTTAGATATGTGATGAAAATGAGAAGTAAAAACCAAAAAATTATGGGAAAATAGAATGGCTCCCATTTTTTTTTTTTTAATTTCGGAATAGTGGCTACAGATTCTTAGTTGGCTCCCAATTTGTTCTTAAAGCTAATCATGGCTACGAATCCGTTCACCACCAGATATTAAAATGAGGAGAAAATGATTTATTTATCACGTATTTTGAGAAGATAAAATAATGAAAATATAACAATTGTAGGAAATTATGGAGAAAATTGAGGGATTTAAGGGTGAGAGAAAATCTGGAGATGGGCTTATTTGTCCATCCCCCATGTTCCTTAATTTTCCTTATCCAATCCTAAAAGAATATCTTAAAAAAACGGAGGTAGTATATATTTTCATCAGAAATAGAATTTGAACGAAAAAGATGTAAATATAAAAAATAAAAAATTTGAGTTGAAACGCAAAAAATTAGAAAAGGACGAAAAGTTAAAAAATTTGATTGGATAAACAATTTTCATTAACTACCCATGTAACCCACTCCCGCGCGAAGCGGCACATACTCAGTTATTATTTTTATTTAACAGGCACGTGTAACTTCTTTTTTTATATTATAGGCAGCCACGTGTACAAGGCTATTCTGTTTTTATATTAAGGGGGATTAGCTCTCATCTCGGACGATGCTACGGTGTAGATTACGTATGAATAATTACTGTCTCGGGCTAACTATCACAACCGTAATTCCAAAAGGATCCTAAAACCGATGCCTACAAAAATATCTACTCCTCTCGGATGATTGTTGATACATATGATATATACCATATGCCTATTAATAACCCTCTCCTCTCGAACGTCGAGTTATTAAGCAATTAGATTATAATCAATTGACCAAATTAATTAATTCATATATAAGAACAAGCATAAAAGATAAACACGTAGAACGGAGTCTAGAATAAAATAAATCAAAACCCAGTTAATCGCAACCTACTTTCTAGCCCTAGAACACAAATGTGTTTAGCTAATAATGTTTATTATTAAAACAAAAGAACATTCATAGACAAATATTCTAAAGTAATAATATAAATAAGAACGACTAAACCCGGAATCTTCAAACTTGATCTTCTCTGCTTTGCGCTTCTTGCCCTTCGATTCAAGCCTCCAAGACGTTTCTTATGATGTTCACTACAAGAAATTTGAGTTTTCGTAACGATAAAAATTGTCATATAAAAATCATATTTCGTCTCTGTAATTATTTGGTGACGAAATTTTAGCGTCACAATGATCGTTATGGTATGTCCGTGGTATTAGGTATATGTAACAATATTTGAATTCGTCACCAAAAGTATGACTTGATGACGTTAAATGGCATCTTACTGTATATTATAAATTATAGTGATGCCTAATTCGTCACTTTTAACATCCAAATTTTGTCATCTTATATTGTATTTCGTCATTGAAAGTAAACATATGATATGACGAAAGCTATTTTGTCATCAAAACATCAAATTTTGGTGACAAAAATCAATGTATTACCTAACTCATCAAAATTTAGTGACACTTTCACCGTTACAACTATATTCATTATTTTGTTATGTTTATAATAAATCGTCACAAAAGAGTTACTTTATAGTTATAAGATATCTATCATCATTTCACTCATATTGAATTACATGCAAAGTCTACCATATGCTTGCCAATCGTCTACACTAGACCTCGTACTTGATACGTGTGACAAAGGATCAAAAAGGTCTTTATTTTGGTTGTAATGTGGGCTTAAGGTAAGGTGGGATATATTTGGATTTAAGTGACTATTCATTGGACTAATCAAGTTACGTCTAACCTGACTACCCCTCAATACAATCACTCAACCTCACTCTTCAAATTTCAACAAATCACCTCACAAAGTGACTTCTTCACCTTTAAAAGTCCGTACAACTTAAGTGCTTTTCAATTCTGCGGGTACCACATTTTTGGGGCTACCCGAATGTTCTAAGCAAATTCATAATTTGAGCACTTTATTTTCTAGCCTCTCCTCTATAATACTAATAATAAAAACTTTTTTTCTTTTTTTCCTCTTTTTTTTTTTTCTTTTTCTTTTTTTTTTCTTTTTTTTTCTTTTTCTTTTTTTTTTTTCTAGGAGAGGCCATTCTTCGCTTTTCACCTATCACTTTTCTTTTATTCCCTTCATCTTTTGAAAATATCCCTATTTCCCATTCCTTCCCACAAATTGTTCACCCAAAATTCCTTCCAATTCTCCTCCCTCTAACTTGATTAATCCAATTAGGGCCAAAAGAATTAAATCAAAAAGGTTTCGGCTGACATTGTTAGGTTATGAATAAATAAGGCTATAAGGCTCAATGGGCTAACTAGGGACAATTTTTTTCATTATGGGTCAAAGGCAATTTTCATGGTTCGAACGAATAGGCTTAAACAAAAAATTTGCCTAAGATCATTTCCTACATCACAACATATACTTGACACATTCTTAGTAAAGACTCAAGGCAAGTTCTAGAGACTAGTACACATATTCAATCAAATTCACACCGAAAGAAAGTATATTACTCCGAAAATTGGAGTATAATTAGGCTCAAATTCTCACAAGGTAAATTTTGATTGAATATTCTCAGTTCAAGCTCAATTTCGTCTCAAAACACCTCTCATGCTCTATTATGTGCCATTTTTTTTCATCTAAATCATCTCATCATTAACTATTCATCATCCATCTTTCCCTAATTTTCTCTTTTTATTTTTCTTTTCACTTGTTACCTATTTCCGGGTTTTATCCTTCTTATGACTCTAAAAATTGAAACACTAATAAGACTCTAAACTCTAAACTCCTAAGACTCAACATGAAAACAATATGCAATCAAACTCGGGCTCACAGACCCAACAACACTAATACATCAGAAAAATGGGCTCACAGACCCGATAACATCAATCAAACAATAAAAATCAGCACAATGGGCACACGGACCCACAATCAGCGAACCTCGAACGCTCAACTAAAATGTAAATCAAAACTAGAAATATAGCTGCCAAGACGTCCCACGGTCTACCCCCTCCCCCAAACTTGGCTGAAAGCCAATGTTTGGAGGAAAAAAACGTGGTACGCCTTGGTGCTAACTTACAAATCGTTTCGACGACGGCGGTGTTTTGAAATCCTCCAAAATCGTGCACGTTGAGATCCTGACGCGGCCGTGTTGAAGGTTGTTGACACGGCCGTGTCACTTTTTTCCAAAATTGATGTTTCTGGATCGTTTTTGACGCGGCCGTGTCATTTGTGTGACACGGCCGTGTTGCATTCCAGTGTTGATTCGCGTTTGGAGGATGATTTTGACACGGCCGTGTTATAAGGCCGACACGGCCGTGTTACCGTTGAACCAAAAGTTGGTTTTCTGAGGCATTTTTGACACGGCCGTGTTCCGTATATGACACGGCCGTGTTGCATTCCAGTAACTTTTTCCTTTTTCACGCCAGTTTTGACACGGCCGTGTTGAACAAGTAACACGGCCGTGTTTCTCTGTTTTCCTTCCACAGCCATTTTTCGTCTTTTCGACCCCCGTTTCTTGCACACTCGTCCATGTTGATTCCTAAAAACATAAAACACTAAAACACACGTAAAACATAAAATTAATGCAATAGAAAATAAACATAAGACAATAAACATCGGGTTGCCTCCCGACAAGCGCTTTGTTTTACGTCTTCAGCCGGACGTCCTTTTCCTATCAACCTTCTTCTAGCCACTCCGAGTCGGATGTTTTCTGACCAATTAAAGAGCTATTTGGGACATGAGGATTTTCTACAGCAGTTAGGGTAGTGTAAACAATGCTACAATTGTGCCTACCCCTTAGACCCGATTTATGTATGTTGAGTGTGATTATTTCGTTTTGAACCCGAAAAACCAACTCCCCTTTAGGCACATCTATTAGTGCTTGGCTAGTTGCCAAGAAGGGTCTTCCTAAGATAAAAGGGAATTCATCACTCCCTTTCATGTCAACAACTAAGAAATCACTAGGGAATTCAAAATTTAGCACTTTTACCACTACATCCTCTGCTACTCCCAACGGCGTTAATGAAGATCCATCCGCCAATTTGATAGTAGTAAAGGACCGTTTAATTTCCCTTAATCCTAATTGTCTATACTGCTTAAGAGACATCAAATTTATGCTAGACCCTAAGTCACACATGACATTATGAAATTCATGACTACCAATTGAGCAAGAAATAGTAAAACTCCCTGGGTCTTTTGCTTTTGTTGCTCTTCTTGGTTTCATGCTTGTGTTTGCGTTTTTCTTGGGCCTGCTCGGTCTCTTCTTCGTCGCCTCTTTTCCATCCTCCCACTCTGTTGTTTTCTCTTTAACTTGGATTCTCTCCTTTAGTGATTCCTGTTTCACAAAAACAACTCTAGATTGCTCTAAAGGATCAAGGTTAGCAAAGAACGAATTTTTAAAACAAAAATCAAAAGACTCATCAAGAATAGGAGATGAAGTTTTCTTATCTATGATTGTATTGACCTCCTCCTTCTCAATGTTTTTGACTTCCTCGCTTGATTCCTTTGCTTCTTGGTCCTTCAAGCTCTCTTCATGCTCATCTAGCTCCACAATATTGCAGTGCTCCTTCGGGTTAACCACTGTATCACTCGGGTATTGGCCTTGCTTGTGTTGAGCTCCTACTATCTTTATCAGCTGACTCATGTTTGATGTCAACTCTCCAATGCTAGCTTGAGTCTGCACCAACGTGTTCTCGAGCCTCTTGATGTCTGCCCCTTGCCCAGTGATATGCTTGTTTAGCTCCATGAATTTTCCATCCACTTTCTTCTCCAACTGAGCTAACTTTTCATCATACTTTTCAAATTGTGACAGCGCGATCTCTTCTTGTGATGGCTTCTTACCGTCATGGATCATGCCATTTATAACAGCAAATCCGGGTGGCGGATTAAGTGTATTTTGCGCGTTCCCATATGAAAAGTTCTGATGATTCTGAGGGTACTGATTGTACCGAGGCTGATTGTTTTGGAAGTTGTTGAAGTTTCGTTGATTTACAAATTTTACTTCTTCAACTTCTTCCGGACCCCCTGGCTGTTGTGCTAACGTCAGATTAGTTAGCAGATTCACCTGGCTCGTCAATGCTGTTACTTGTGCTGTGAGCTTTTCAATTGGCTCATTATTGACGGGCTCGCATTTCTGTACACTGGCTACCCTCCTTGGCATGTTTCTCTCATTCGACCATTGGTAGCTCGTTCTGGCCATCGCGTCCAGGATTGAGAATGCCATCCTCACTGACTTCTCCATCAAACTTCCACCCGCAGCTGCATCCACTTGGTTTCTAGTCGGAGCAAGTAGACCATTGTAGAACTTGCATACTTGCTGCTTCTTGGTGAACCCATGTTGAGGGCAACTCCGGATAAGATCCCGGAATCGCTCCCAAGCCTCTCCGAATGGCTCTTGGTCCAGCTGTTTGAACTGATTAATTTGATTCTGCAAGTCGAGCATCTTGCTCGGTGGAAAATACTTCAATAGGAACGAAGTACTCAACTCTTCCCAACTGATGATATCTTCCAAGGAATTGAACCATTGGAGGGCTCTATCCTTCAACGAGAAAGGAAACAATCGCAGCTTAACCTGCTCGTGTGGCACATGGTTTATTTTGATTGTACCTGCCAATCTTCGGAACTTTATCAGGTGAGCGTTCGGATCCTCCATTGCACTTCCTCCATACTGGTTCTGCTGCACTATGTTGATCAGTGCAGGCTTCAGCTCGAAACTATTTGCATTCAGAGGCGGAAGTTGTACTCCTCCTGACTGTTGATTAGGATTCGGCCTTAAACAGTCACTAATAGGTGTATTGTCTTCTTCTCCCGCATCTGGCTCTATTGGAATCTGTCCGTGCTGTTGTGGCAACTGTTGCTGCTGTACAGGTATCTGCTGCTGTATAGTAGTGACGCGATCGTCCAATCGTGCTAAGGCTGTTAGCACTCTATTTAATACTTCATCATTCGGTTGCTGCGGTGGGTTCTCCATCTCAGCTGTGAAGTTTCTTCTCGTTCGGTGTCTGCGAGCTGTCGCTTCAATTTCTGGATCGAAAGGAAGAAGGGTTTCTTTCCCTTTTGATCTGGTGTGCATACGAAGCTTGAAAACACCAAAAACAAGAACTACCGCGTAACACAAAAAATAAATAAATAAATAAAATAAAACGAAAATTAAAATTAAAAATACGAAAAAAATAAAATCTAGTCTAGTTTCCTCCTATTTTTCAAGATAAAAACTAAGTGCTAAATCCTATTCCCCGGCAACGGCGCCAAAAACTTGACACGTCGGTTTTTGACCTAGTGTTCCGCAAGTGTACGGATGTAGGTGTAGTACTATTGTCAAGGTCGACCCCACAAGGAATAGTTTTAGGTAGTTTGATACCCTAATACTCTAGGAATGTCCTAACTAGATACTAAGTTTTAAAGGTTGATTTTACTAATTAAACTACTCAATTAAATATAACTTCAAACTTAGGAAACACGAAAACTAACAATCAAAGAGAAAAGGTATCCTAGGGCTTCGATTTCAGGATATTATTTCAATGTGGAATATGATTAACCTATTAATTTACCAATTCTAGTGTTTATTAGGCGGCACGACAATAATCTAATCCTTCTCTCGAAGCGATTAAACCGTTGATTAATTAAGCTAATTACCCTCTCGAGTCAATTAAACCTAATAACTCCCAACCGATCCTAAGCCCCGGCCTACACAGTCATAGACAACTGCGCTCTATGTTCTAAGTCTGATAACAATTCCCTCCTCTCGAAGCGGAATTGTTAAACTAAATTACTAAATCTAGGTGATCAAGCTAAATTCAGTTTAAGCATAAACATAGAGATAAAACACATAAAGAACGGAATTAATAGATTAAATCATAAATCAAAACATTGTTATAAAAATCCCTACTTTCTAACCCTAGGACACGAATAGCTTAGCTATCCATGCCTAGTAACAATCCAATACAAAATCTTAATAAAAACATTGTAAAGAATTAAACTAGAAAAGAATAAATAAACCCGGATGACTCCGTCTCGATGATCTTCCTCTTCTTTGTCTTCCAAGATGATGTAATTTATGTTCTTGATGATTGATCTCTTTTTCCTAGAGCTTGGGGTCCTTTTTATAGAGTTGGGGACGAATCTTGGAGAAGATAGGCTTAAAATCCTATTAAAACACGATTTCTCTTATCGGTGGACTTTTTGACACGGCCGTGTTGCTTAAATGACACGGCCGTGTTGCTTTGCAATTCTTCAATTTCTGCGCAACATTTGACACGGCCGTGTTGCAGTTGTGACACGGCCGTGTTCCATTCCAGAACCCACAATGCGTTGCAAGACACTTTTGACACGGCCGTGTTGCTTTGTGACGCGGCCGTGTCGGTTCTTGCCCGATTTTTCTCCTGGACCGGTTCAGGCCGGTTCGGACCGGTTTGGACCGGTTCTTCGACGGTTTTCACTCCTTTGGGCCGGTTTTCACTCTATTTGACTTGTTTCTCCTTCGTACTTCATCCAAATGGCATAAAAATACCTAATTATCTTAAAAACAAGTCGAAACACGTCAAATGGCCCAAATATTATAAATATCAATAAGTGCTGGTCAAATATACACGTATATGCCATAAAATATGATCCTAAATCGACCTAAATACATGCATAAATAACGTGTTATCAGTTACCTAGACCATTATCCATGCCATCTTCATCTTCTTCTTGTAGTTGATGAACATCCAGTTCAAGTAATGGAGTATCACACTCTTGAGTTGGATCAACGTTAAGGTCAATAAAAAAAGTACATTCTGAGGAAGGTGTGACTATCAACGGAATTGTCACCTCATCTCCTCCATCGTCATCACTTTGCGGGTCCACTGGATCAACATTTAAGTCAAATTGAAAATCTTCAACATCATTTTGATTTCTATTATTAGTAGCCATGGAGATCTTTGTTCTTTGTTTATTATCTTTTGTTTATTCTTGTGTTTAGCTAAAAATATTTTTTTGATTTTTGGCTCCATATTCAATATTTTTTTTTTTTTTTGTACTTGATCTGGCTCCAAATTTGAATTTTTTGGATATGTGATGAAAATGAGAAGTAAAAACCAAAAAATTATGGGAAAATAGAATGGCTCCCATTTTTTTTTTTAATTTCGGAATAGTGGCTACAGATTCTTAGTTGGCTCCCAATTTGTTCTTAAAGCTAATCATGGCTACGAATCCGTTCACCACCAGATATTAAAATGAGGAGAAAATGATTTATTTATCACGTATTTTGAGAAGATAAAATAATGAAAATATAACAATTGTAGGAAATTATGGAGAAAATTGAGGGATTTAAGGGTGAGAGAAAATCTGGAGATGGACTTATTTGTCCATCCCCCATGTTCCTTAATTTTCCTTATCCAATCCTAAAAGAATATCTTAAAAAAACGGAGGTAGTATATATTTTCATCAGAAATAGAATTTGAACGAAAAAGATGTAAATATAAAAAATAAAAAATTTGAGTTGAAACGCAAAAAATTAGAAAAGGACGAAAAGTTAAAAAATTTGATTGGATAAACAATTTTCATTAACTACCCATGTAACCCACTCCCGCGCGAAGCGGCACATACTCAGTTATTATTTTTATTTAACAGGCACGTGTAACTTCTTTTTTTATATTATAGGCAGCCACGTGTACAAGGCTATTCTGTTTTTATATTAAGGGGGATTAGCTCTCATCTCGGACGATGCTACGGTGTAGATTACGTATGAATAATTACTGTCTCGGGCTAACTATCACAACCGTAATTCCAAAAGGATCCTAAAACCGATGCCTACAAAAATATCTACTCCTCTCGGATGATTGTTGATACATATGATATATACCATATGCCTATTAATAACCCTCTCCTCTCGAACGTCGAGTTATTAAGCAATTAGATTATAATCAATTGACCAAATTAATTAATTCATATATAAGAACAAGCATAAAAGATAAACACGTAGAACGGAGTCTAGAATAAAATAAATCAAAACCCAGTTAATCGCAACCTACTTTCTAGCCCTAGAACACAAATGTGTTTAGCTAATAATGTTTATTATTAAAACAAAAGAACATTCATAGACAAATATTCTAAAGTAATAATATAAATAAGAACGACTAAACCCGGAATCTTCAAACTTGATCTTCTCTGCTTTGCGCTTCTTGCCCTTCGATTCAAGCCTCCAAGACGTTTCTTATGATGTTCACTACAAGAAATTTGAGTTTTCGTAACGATAAAAATTGTCATATAAAAATCATATTTCGTCTCTGTAATTATTTGGTGACGAAATTTTAGCGTCACAATGATCGTTATGGTATGTCCGTGGTATTAGGTATATGTAACAATATTTGAATTCGTCACCAAAAGTATGACTTGATGACGTTAAATGGCATCTTACTGTATATTATAAATTATAGTGATGCCTAATTCGTCACTTTTAACATCCAAATTTTGTCATCTTATATTATATTTCGTCATTGAAAGTAAACATATGATATGACGAAAGCTATTTTGTCATCAAAACATCAAATTTTGGTGACAAAAATCAATGTATTACCTAACTCATCAAAATTTAGTGACACTTTCACCGTTACAACTATATTCATTATTTTGTTATGTTTATAATAAATCGTCACAAAAGAGTTACTTTATAGTTATAAGATATCTATCATCATTTCACTGTCATTAAATAAGTACAAGTCGTGACAACATGTTGTGTCACAATAAAATTTCTAGGAGTGACAACAATGATATTTGTCACTAAAGATATGGATATGCTAACAATATATTTTGTCATTGTAAAGTAAAATCTAGTGACAAAATAATTACTGCCACTAAATAAGTACAAGTAGTGGTAGCATGAATTTGTCATCATACAATTGTATAAGTAGCCAAAGTATAATTGTCACTAAAGACTAGATACAATGATAATATATTGTCATTATAGAGTGACATCTAGTGACAAACTAATTCTTTCAGCATATTGTATATAGATGTACGGTGACATACTAGTTGTCGTGAATGATTAATTTTTAGTGACAATTTTTTCACACCATCATCTAATAAATTTGTATACGATGTCCAATGATTTTTATGCAACGATAAATGTATAATACTACCAAAAGAAATTATGAATAAGCAAGAACACTAAATATAACAATAAGCATAGAAATAAAAAAATAAAATAATAAGCATAGTAAAAAAGCGTCAAACATCCAAGTTTGATATCTAACATGCAAAATTATTCTTGTAAAACTTATCCAAACTTCACTCTTTTTCTATACTCCAAAATGCTGATGATTAATTTCCCTGTCCTTCATTTTCTCCACAATTGCATCAAATCTAAAAAGATAAAAAATAATAGAGAAGAAAAGTATAGAAAGTTTATAGTTTATATAAAAAAATAAAGAAAATGTATAAAATTTCAAAAGGAAAGTAAACTAATCTTGCAGCCATTTTGGAGTTGTACTCCACCATTAGCCAAATATGGCATAAGTTTGTTGATAGTAGCACTATGCTGAGATAGCTGATCTTTGAGATCAATCACTTCATTTTCAAACCCAATCACTTTTTTTTTGTATCTAGCTAGGCGTGCTAGTTGGGTGAGTAGTTGACCTCGGTCGCCCAGATCAAGAATTTCGCAAATAGACAACAGATTCAGATAAATATCTGTTATTAATATTGATGTTGAAACTACCATTTTTGTAAAAAAATTGCTTCAACCGACAGTTTGGTTCTAACAATAAATATTAAGTCTAAGCAAAAATCCTATTCAATATATACACTACCCTACGCTGCATATACATTGAGATTAAACACGACCAGGGGAAAAAATAACAAAATAAGTACTGATTTGTCATCCCGATTCCTCACTATCTATGCCCCGACTAGACCCTTCTAGACTCTGCCTAGTTACTAGGCCCTAATTTGGGTTGGTGCAGCCTATACTAATCACTGGTTAGATAAACATTTTTAACACATACTTTTTGGTTGTGATCCATATCATGCCTTATAATTTATTCGAGATACTACCACTATGCATTCTTCATGTTCTGAGTTAATATGTAATCTGGTGTAACCAGAGACTGATTTGAAAATCATTAAGTATTTGAGTTAATACAATAATGCTTCAAAAGGCTACTTTTATACCAAAAAAAAAAAAAAAAACCAAAATTAATAAGACAATAACATATGATCAGATTACAAGTACCTAGAATTGTAGGCATTCAAAGGCTAAATGAACCTCCAATTCCAGCCAGATGAACTACTTGATTTCTTCCCACTTCTCTCATACAAGGTGCTGTATACCTGCATATAACCAACATCATATTATGTCTTTCTTGTCTTGAAAGTTTCCCTACAATTTACTCGTACATATTCAACAGGTTAAATATGCCATTCATGTAGGATTCTTGAATTTCAATGATTAAGTGATCTCCACATCTGTTCTAAAATTATATTGCATTTATCAATCTAAGTGACATCATTTTCGTTGACAGGTGTAAGCTTAACTTGGTTTTGGGGTGAAGCAAATCTCATTGAAAACCAGTAATTAGTAATAAAAAATAGTATGTAATTGTATTTGTAAGACGAGGACAACTAGCAAATCTCTTCAAGTTTAACATATCACTATGAACTTGCACGTCAAGAATAAAAAAATGCTTGTAATTAGTAATTGTATTAGTAAGATGAGGACAGCTAGTGGAGACCACTTTTGATTATCAAAATCACATTCTATATCTTCTTATGATCTTCCAACCTATTTTCGTTACCATAAATTCATCAAAATCTATTAACTTGACACCTTGGCCCCTCCTTTTCAAAGAAACAAACCTATATCATTATATAACTTGACCTCCTATACATATATCATTAATGCAAGCCTTGTTTATGAGCTCCTCAAGAGCTTATATATAAGATCTTAAAATATGTTTGGTAAATAAGTTGTTGAACAACATATAAGATATAAACATAAGCCCTTAAAGCTTATAAGCTCAAAAAAAACAAAAAACAAAATTACTTCAAATCAATCTTATTTTCTTAGGATCTTATAAGTCACACTCGAATTACAACACCACACACAACACACATATGCACACACTACACACACTTCACCTACAATGCAAACACTACACACTTATTTCACATGCACTACACACAATTCACACTCTTCACACACACTAGACACAATGTACACACTACTGTCTACACATACTACACACATTTCCTTGACACACACTACACACAATTTACACACTCATACACGCTAGACACACTACACTAACACCACACACACTACACACGCTAATTAAAATCTATGTTTAAATTTTGATGGTGGATTTTAAATTTGTCCCCTAAACCCATAGTCAAATCCCTCATTTCAATGCAAGTTTATTATCTTCATTATCCAAATACTTCATAAGCTCTTACGAAATTACATATTATAAGCTCTTGAAACAACTTACAAGATGTTGGAGCTTACAAGGACGGACTAACCACTCTAATAACTTACCAATGGAATGTGCATAGAGTGACTACATGAAGAAAACTTGGTTAGTAACTTACCAATGGATATCCATGATTACAAGTAGATTGATCGGCAATACACATTAAATGCAAGTAACTACACAAACAAAACGCCAAAAGAAAATGAAACTAGAACCAAAAGATATGGGCTAGTGCGGGGCATTGATGCACCATTAAATCTTGTGAACAAAATGAAAAACTAATATACATTGTCCCAAAACACAAAAAAGATATCACATATATGTTCTTATCTAGTATGTTAAAGAGTACAACAAAATCCTCAAAACCTTCTCCAGTAAGGGCATTGTAGACTAATCAAGAATCCTCATGTCTTAAGTAATTCAAGTTCATCTCTGAAAGTCGGCATTGCTTCATAATACCCAATCAAATCCTCAAAATCAGTTTCAAATAGGAGAAAAAGGGATGAGAAAAAAAATTACCAGTCGCATTAAAGGGCGATGCTGATACAGTGTTGCCGCTAGCAAGAGTGACTAAGATCTCGGAGATGTTGATGCGGTCTTACCAGAAATAGAGGGTTTTATCTCGAGGAAATAGAGGGCCTGGTCTCGCAGAAGGGAGGATGAGAGAGAGTTAGGGCATATTTGGGGATTTTTTCTCACTTTAGATGGACGAGGTGTGTATCAATACAATAAACTTATTTTTCTTGTTTGCTTTGTTCGTTTCTTTTAATATTAATTTTATTTAATTGCTTTTATGAAAATAAGAGAGGGAAAAATTGCGCCTAGGCTGAAATTTTCACGAGGATAAGTTGGGTTGAGTTGGACGGGGCTAATACTTTGACGGGCTGTAGGTCAGCCCAAAAATCTTAGTATAGTTTTACGAGGATAGGTTGGGTTGAGTTGGCCTCTCTAATATCTGGCAAGATGTAATTTTTGGCAGGCCTAGCTAGGGCCAATCTACGATGTCGGTCCGACTAACTAGGTGTAGTAAGGTCAGGCCTCTCGAATTACCACTTGTACATGCCACTATTACATTTTACTAGAATTTATCAATGTTCTAAAAACTACTAGGTGTTAGTCGAGAGACAGATAAGAGTATAGCGCCTAATTGAGATCTAGACGAGGTTAATCAGGCCTCAGTAGGGTTAGACAGTGAGTAGTCGGGAAAAAAAATAGACAGTCTAAGACCGTCTAACTTCTAGACGGGGTATAGTCGGAGACTCGGAGGTATGAGGGTACTTTTAGAACAGAGGAATTTACTATGAAATATTCTAAAAGAAAAATAAGAATAAAAAGTAAATTACAATGGACATGTTAGTTTCCCAATGCAAGGTAAACAAGCTCTCTAGGTTTAATTCATTAAATACATTAATAACTAGAATAATACGCCAGATTATACTCCAAATACATACGCTCGATTCGGATGGGCTAGATTTGTGTTACTCCTAACGAGTTAATCGTTATTGCTACTCGTGATTATAAAATTATAACAATTATGGATTACAATTTTATAATCTAGCATTGATAAATTAATAACCTAATTCGACGGCCTCTATCAAATCAAGAAATCAAAATATCATGGTTCATATGAACAAGTAACACAAATAAGTTATTAGATAGAAATCAAATCTAATTACGAATCAATTAATCATAAAACACGAATAGAGTTCAAAATCCCTTCGAACTAGTATTAAATAACTTAGCTACACATAATTAAACTATTGTCTAAAATCTGATAAAACAAAGACATAATTGAAATAAATAGAATTTAAGAACCAAACGAAATTCGGAGACTCTCTTGTGTCTCGCTTCCCTTTACCTCTGCTTTATGTTAATTGAATTCCCTTCATGGATAAGCTGGTGAGTCTCCTCTTTTATAAGCCCTAATTGGGGCTTTTTCATCCAACAACCACCGCCACTTCAGTCTAATTATGAGGCCTGTTGGCCTTTTTCCCCCCTACAAGGCCCAATTGCCTTTCTTCCATTCAACGGTCAGTTGTGTATTTCATGGGCCTGAGTTGACATTGGGTTATCCAATGTCAGCCCTTGGATCTAATGTCTTGGCCCATATTCCTTTTTATAGCCCAACATCTCCTATCGTCTATCTCTCGGCCCAAAATCTTTCAATAGAATCTAAAATCACTTCCAATTCACTGCATTTAACATGAAAAACAACAATTGGAGTAATTAGTGTCAAAATGCAGATAAGTAGAAAAATAACAAACGTATGATAATAAAATACATTAAAACCACATTATAAGCAGTGTAAATAATACATATTTTTCTACTTATCAGGAAGATGCCCTAATTTTGAATTATGGACCTTATATATATAGAGGTAAGGAGTTTGGGCTGAAAATGGGCCTAAAATTGTGTTTCAGGATGAAAACAGGGTACCGGATCGTCGCTGCGAAGGTGAGTCGCGGCGGGAACATCTAAAAGAATTTTTAGCTCGTCGACTTGGTCACAGCCGCGAACGATGGTCGCGGACGTGAACCATTGTTGAAGTTTTTTTGCTCGTTTGCTCGTCAGGTTGGTCGCAGCGTGACCTCGAGTTGCGGTCGCGATGACCTGAACGAACCATATTTTTCATCAGCCTCTTTTTTATCCTTAACTCTTTCTTCATTTCAGACTTCTTCGAGACTCGACTTTTGGTCTTAATTACCTGTATTAATCTGGAACGAGTCCAAACACATAAATTTGCCCAATAAAATAATTATGAACAATATTTTACACGATCGAAAATGCATGCAAATGTCATTAAGATGATACTTAATTCGACCTAAAATGCATGCATGAACACGTATACCAGGGTCCCATGGGCTCATATTTAGGGGAGGAGGGAATCTATCGTAATAGTCGTGGGTTTATCCACGACTGTTTTGTCCTCGTCTTTTGGTTGAGGGGTTTGCTTTTGAGGCTGAGCTGGAGACCGTGATTATCTCGATAAATTGGCATTTTGCAGAGGATGGACACATATTTGGTTGGAGTGTGATTCAATTTATATAGTTCAACTTCTTCGTACCCACTCGCTGGGGGTGCCCTGGGGTCTTAGAGCACGATGTCTCCATGTGCTTCACTTTTTGTAGTCTATGTAGTTCATGGTCTCTCACATCTTCCGGGAGGCCAACGAACCTGCGGACATTCTTTTGAAGCTCCGTTCTGATTTTACTTGGTGGCAACCCATGCCACCTACTATGGCGGTGGCAGATAGGGACCTCCATACTGAATTCTTTCGCGTTCACTGACGTGTGATCACTGCAAGTACTGCTTTGAGGTTTGTTGGTGCGGACGAAGTCGTAAATGTTGGAGGCCTTTCTCTCTTACTGTCTCCCTCACCTTATTGGGTGGTGTGGATTTCCCTTTACCTATCCACTCCCGTTTATTTTGTGCAGGACCAACTAGGAGAACTAACAACGGAGGTCCATGGGGTCGTTTTTTTTTGACAATTTTGATTTGATATTAACAATTTTTTGTTGGTACTCTTTTTCCTACTATTATTTTGTTCTAACAATATTTTGGCGATAATGGGTTTCAATGAGGCTAACAAGCTCTCTTCCAATCCGGGGGGACTCTTACATGCTTTGCAAAGCATTTGGGATTTTGGTCCCTAAGGCGTGGATTCATGTGTTACACGTTCAGGAGATCAACCGTTTTAGCAACTGACTTAACTGTCCCTGCTCAGTTGTCTTGCTTTCTGCTACTCACTTGTACAACATACTACTCCTCGATGCTCGATTGTCACTTAGAGACTCCTTTGCTGGTGGCATATCTATTTCAGCTCTCTACCGGCTTGTGGTACCTGTTTCTTGGTTGTTTTACACTCTGCGTTTACTTGTTATTTAGGTAGAGATACAGATACTTGTTTGTAATTTTTCGCAGGTTTTTGTTTATTATAGAGAGTTAGGGTGACTTCTTTTTCTTTAGCTACCCCTTGTTTTTCTTTTCTTTTTATATAAAGGCATCTATTGGCTCTGTATTCTCCCTTCTTGGAGCTTTCACTTGCTCGAAAAGTGCTAAGATCATAACAATACACCTCCAAGTAAACGGCGCCTAAAAAAATGAACAATTCACGTGATACCTAGCTTTCAACACTCTGGCCAATAGCGAGGTAGGAAACATAGGTAAAGACAATCTTGCTTGCTAAGCATGGCCAAATTAAAAGTTCTGAGATTGCGGAAACCTAGCCCCTTTATGATTTTCGATTCTGAAGAGATCAATCCCCAAACTTTCGCCCTAATTCTTCTATTATTATTAGAAACGCAGACCCAAAACGATTTAGGAGCAACCTAATTCACCAATATTATTGTATGGGAGACCGAAATAGGAAATCAAATAAGTTGGGATGACTTGGATGACGTATTTTAGGTAGTAACAATAGAGTATTAGAATTTTACATTTGGATTACTAGTACAAATAGTTGTTTCATTATAAATAGTTGATTTATGATGTTAAATAGAAAATGAGTATTATTCACAATTCATGTCTCCTTAGGATACTCGCAGAAAAGGACCGAGCATAATATTCTTATTAATTTGCAGGACTTTTGTTTGCACGACAAGCTAACCACAAAACCAAATCCAACATATTAATATATATATATATATATCTATATATATGTATATGTATATGTATATGTATATGTAAAGTAAATACTAGAACATCAAAATTAATAGTTGTTAGCGCTTTGAGGTAAACAATGAAAGTCCTACACTGATTAAATACGAGAAAGATCATAGACATATTATACTGGGCATGCTTTTCCATTGATTGAAGTATTTTGGGAGAAAACCCAAAAACATGAAACCTGTGCAGGATTAACATATAGCGGACAAAATTATACCAAATGTGGAGATTAAAATATGTTGTACGTAACAAAATCAACCAACTATTTCAAACAAAAACATTCTCATAATTAGTAACTTTCATTCAATATGAACAACAACGACTAGTTTGTTTAGTAGCAGACACTTCATCAATACATATAATCTCCTTCTTCCTTTGCAACATTTGAACAGTATGAGTGTTTGTTTCACTCACCTTAGCTTCTAAACTCTTGTGACATGTGAGGTCATATATCTTAGTGATCATCTGAAGAAATGCATCCTCAACATTCAAGTTCTCCTTTGCAGAAGTTTCCATAAAGGAGATGCCTTCAAGTTGCGCCAAGCTCTGCCCATCTTCCAAATGAACCTCCCTCGATCGGCTCAAATCCGACTTGTTTCCGACCAGAACCACCACCATCTCCGGCCTCCCAAACTCCCTCAGTTCCTTCAACCATTTTCTTAAACTCTCGAACGTTGATCTTCTTGTTATGTCGTACACTAGTAAGGCGCCTAGGGCTCCACGGTAGTATGAACTTGTGATTGCTCGAAATCTGAATAACCACACATTATTAATTAATTATATTCCAAACATTAATTTTGTATATGTGAATATTATTTGTACTCATTAAGAGGGATCAATCACTCCAGCTAAAAATCTAACTTTGTTTGTGACGAACAAAATGAATAATCAATCTATATCCATTTACTTATTCATTTCGTTATTTAAAATTCATCAGGCTCTTTTAATTAATTAGTATTTAGTATTTTTTTCTGGATAAAATACAAGCATATATTAAACATGAACCACTAACGATATGATAGTTATGAAGGAATGGGGTATGAGAGGAATCCGATAAACCTATATATGTATATTATATTGTTGCAAATATCATATATATATATATATATATATATATATATATATATATATATATAGAACCAATACCAGCTGTCTGCAACTGAATATGTATACATTAATAAATTGTTGAGATTTGCTTCAAATGACCATTTGCCGTAAAATACTTCATATTGGTAGGTTACAAATATTGAGACGTAAAATAGCAAAATGTGAAATCATACATACTTGGAATGAGTTTATTTTATTTTTACCCATATCAAAATAATACTACTACCATGCACTATAAATAAACTGTACCTAATTTTAGACATATAGAAGAAGATGCGAGTATGAAAACCTATACATATATGATCCAGAAACCTTATTTGATTAGATTATATTATACTATCTACAAGTATTACTATGTATTTCAGCTACTTATAAAGTTTGTAGTTTGATTGCATTACTCTCGTCTCGTCGTAAAAAATATAAGAATGAAGAGTAACTTAGAAGAGTAGTTCTGGAAATATTGAATATTATAAAATTGAGCACGCTAACACTAGTAATTTCTCAAGTGGCATGCCTTGTTTAATCACTATGTCTCTCTCTCTTTCTTTTTTCCTAATCATGACTTCAAAAAAGGAATCCAAGATGTAAAGGACTCCTAATTTTCTCGTCTCAAAACAAAATAATAAAATAAATCTTTTAATTAGACTTCCCAATGACACTTAGCAATATCAAATGTGATAAGTTAATACTGCTACTATAAATATTGTTATATATTTTTTGCAGTTGAATCATTAGATGATGCATGTATAGAATAACATCATTAATATATTACTTATGCATATATTTTATGTGTTTATTTGTATTAGGAGATGTATCATCATTTGTAGCTGAAAATTCAATGTGCAGGTGTGATCGAATTTTCGACAGTTTTTAATTTTACGGTCATGCTTGAATTTGACTGTTAAAATTAAAGCGATGTTCTCTTCTCCCATTGATTAGGCCAAATAGTAATCTTATGCTATATATATATGTGTGTAATATATAATATATGTGTTCTCTTTTTCCCATTAATTAGGTCAAAGAGTAATTTGTGCTACAAATATATATATATATATAATATCACTATATTTTTTACTTTAGAGTTAGTGAATTGTTTTGGAGGTTATCTTCTATAAAATGGTCTTAGGATAAAACGGATAGTTAAACAATCAAGTATGATCAGTTAAATATGATCTTTCATGTAGAGATGACAAAATACTCCGAACTCGAACGAGTTATCCGACTCGGTCCCAAATTTGACAGGGATTTCCCGCCCCAATCATGACAATGGAGTGGGGACGGGTTTAAGCGCCCCCGCCCCGAGTATCCCCGCCCTGCCCCGATTCTTTAAATAACTAATATATATTTATTATATTTATATTAAATATGTATATAAAAGAATTATTATTAAGTAAGAAATATATCTTTTTAGTAATATTATACAAACTTATAGTGTATTGTTAAATATAACACATAAAACTTATACAAATATACATAATAATTGGTTAAAGTATAGAAAATAAAAAATTAAAATATTATTTTGAGTGAAAATTAATTCGATGGGAATACCCAACCTCGATTGACCCCTATTTGACCCCCCCTCGACCCCATCCTGGTCCTTCATGGGGCGGGTATGCCAAAACCTCCCGACCCGCCCATTGCCACTCCTATCTTCCTGTTGCACCGGAGTTTTTGCTATTCTTTCAAAATATTTTTTTTTAGCAATATTTTTCTCTTAATTTTCTTTCCAATCTACACTTTATCATTGAGATGAAATATTATTTTAAGGAAAATCAAAGAAAAATTAGAGATTGAAGGAGAGAGAAAAAAATTAATTTGTGTTGCATTTGTTCAGTTTATATCATTCTTAATTTTCTGTCATAACCTAATAGAATACTCCATTTGATCCTTCTTAAATGTCTGTTTTATGTTTTTTTTATTAAGAATTAAAGAACATAAAATCTTACCAAGGTTATGATATGTTGGTTCCCTGAGCTCCCAAAAAACCAGTTCCTAAGTAATATGTCTCGCACTGCTTCACTACCTAAATTTGTTTTAAATCTGTTAAAGTAAGTTGGGATGAAGTTTTTCCAAATGGTACAAAATTGAGCATGCACGTTTAATATGGAACAAATTTTAGAGTGGACAAGGAATTGGGTGGGAGTAACAATAAAAGAAAAAAACAAAGAAAAAGGAGGTAGTCCACTAGTACTAGTACAGAGTCGCTGCCACATAACTAACTTATTTTTTTCACAAATCTTGATCGGTGTGCAATTGTAATTGAAAGGATTAGTTTTCCAGAAGAACAAAAAAAGAAAACAGTTGAAAACATTTTTAATTTTAATTTGTTCATACAAGTTAAACTTATAACTAGACTGTCTATCACAAAGAAAGAAAGAAAGGGAAGAGGAGTAATGACCTTTCTTGGCCGGCAGTATCCCATATCTGTGCCTTGACAAGCTTATCACCCACCCGTATATTCCGATACGCGAATTCGACTCCGATCGTCGGCTTCGACTCCAAACAGAACTCATCCTTAGCAAACCTCGACAGTAGATTCGACTTTCCCACTGCTGAGTCACCTATGAGAACTGCCTTGAACAGATAATCACACTCTTCGTCCTCCATCATCTCATCATATACATATCTGCATACAACAATATATATATATATATGTTGTAGTAATAAAGATTTTAAAAGGTTTCTTTTATGTCATCATCATTAATGCATTAAAAAGCAAAGAAAGTTCACAAGGGACTACTCCTTATGGAGGTATTGAGTAGTGGCATGTGATAACATTAAGACAATGACATTATTGTTGTTGTTGCTTAATTATTTGTTGTCCAAGGCCTTTTTTAGCTTTAATATTTTTTTGTAGTTATTTTATTTTATTTATTTTTCTTTTCCAGAATTGGGCAAAGTTGCCAAACCCACTTGACTTTTTTGGCATCTCCTTGAGTAGTAGTACATCACGAGTGACAAGTACTTTTTAGCTAGCTCCCAAAAAACCCAATGAGCATCTGCCACGTGCTGAGAATATTTGAATTGCATTTAGTCAATACTCTTTGGTAAGTTGTTTATTATATATAATTAACTATCACGGATCATATTCCCTATTAAAAGAAAAATATGCAACTCATAAGGAATGATAAGTAGATAAGCATTTATGTGACATCAACTCAAACATCATCATGATCTTAGTGGTTCGTAACGTCCCTCTCTTTGGGTTTCGGACTCCCTTGCATTGGAGAAATTTGTCCTCTTGATTAGGGCTTGGTGAGATCCTTGTTGATTTCTCGGATCCATTCGACAAAGCCTCATATGCATTTTTCATCCGAGATTTCCTAATAAATATCGGGTGAGTTTCTTCTCTGTTTTTTATGTTTTCATGTGAGATTTAATGTGATTTAGGGTATGATCTTCACATTATTTGGGACTCTCTATATTTCACTACAACAAATAAGGGAATTAGGGACGAATGAAAAACGTCACTAAAAGTCATAAAAATGTCACTAATAGTTATGTGGGACGAAATTATTTCGTCACATCAAATGTCACAATATCCTAGTCGCTAATAGTATTTAGAGACGAATTTTTCAAAACGTCTCTAAAACATTTTTTTAGTGACGTTTCTTAATTGTCTCAAAAGATTTTTTTTAGTGACGTTTTTCTAATTGTCTCAAAATATTTTATTTAGTGACGTTTCTCAATTGTCTCAAAATAATTCTTTTAGTGACACTTTTTTAATTGTCTCAAAAGAATTTTTTAGTGACGTTTTATTAATTGTCTCAAAATAGTTCTTTTAGTGACATTTTTTAAAAATCTAGTGATATTTTTTAATTGTCTCAATAGAGTTCCTTTAGTGACGATTTTTCTAATTATCTCAAAAAGAGTTCTTTTAGTGACATTTTCTTTTAATTGTCTTAAAAAAATATCTTCTGTGACGTTTTTTTTAATTGTTTAAAAGATCTCTTTTAAACATTTCTTTATTTGTCTCAAAAAATCTTTTGTGGTAACGCATAAATTTTATTGTCTCAATATTATATATTACAATACCTGCTAGTACCTTTAACAATATAACAACATGATAAGAGAGAACAATAACCAACACACAAGTGAGCGATTCTTCAATAACTATTTGCATGTAGATGACCATTGTTCTGAACATAATTCATCCAAAGGAATTTCATTCAAAATACAATACAATTACCCATTTGAATATGTGATTCAATAGGAACGAATAAAGCATAAGCTAGCAATTCATCAACAAAAGGCTGATAAAACGATAATTATTATTGTTGTACAATATTTCCTATTGTCGAGTTCACAAGAACGAAAAATTGGCATGTCCCGACCCTGTGATCAAGGAAGAGCAATACAAAATTAGAACTCAAATAACGTAAGCAAAGGATCATAAGAAAAATCAATGCAGCTAAAATCTAATCACATCCAATGAATCAAGTGAAGAGGCAAATCCACTAAGTATAAACACTGATAACCTTCTGAGTATGAAAGATTGACTAGAAAATTGTAATATTCATGTCATTCTTTTTGTTAAGAAATAAATCTCTTTGAAGCTGAAATTAAAAAAGGTAATTTGGAATAACCAGAATAGCCTTATCAAATGAAAAAGCGCTGAAATGTTTATACTAATATTTAATGGACAATATTTTATAATTCAAATTGTGCATAATTTGGCAATTATTTGGTTGATCATGAAAACGTAAACAAGATGACAATCATTTGGTTTCAACAACTCTCAAATGAACTTTGTGTTTGAATTTAATTCGTTTATCATGGTAAAAAATCGATCATCCTTGTATTAATATGCATATTAATTAATTAAAACTTACTGGAATATGGGAGTCTCTTGCATTTCTGTTAGGATCAGTACCTGATAAAACAGTGTAGACCAACACGATGGTGCCTATAATCAGACAGAATGAAAATGTTACTTATAAACGAGGCAGCCAAACGTCACTCTTGTCCTTATCAAGCCCTGTTGGGAAAACTACATCAGATCAAAAGAAACCCATGCTAGGCAGCACATAGTTCAAAATATATATTAAAGCCGCTATAATAGCAGAATCAACAATGAAAGGAGAGAAGCTATGAGCTTGAATTTAATGGCTAGCAGAAGCATATGAATCAGGTTTTTGGAATTTAAAGGCATATAACCACAACTTACCCGCTATTATCTAGAATGTGGATCAATGTTGGTTGCATCCTGAGCACCTCCTAATCTAGCCTTGTAGACAAACGTTAAAATACATCTACATCAATTTCCACCATTACCAATTAAAGCTAGATATATACAATGAAACACAGATTACATCCATCAAGAAGTATAAAAAGAAGAAAAGAACAATTCAGCCTCGATAGAGGAGCGTGAAATGATAAGATTTTGATTTGCACCAAGTGAAACCCACAATTTCCAAACCAAGGATACTCAAATTTAAAAGAAAAAACAAGGAAGAAAAAAATGGCACAAGGTAAAAAATAGAAAATCCATGTTAAGATATGGTTTCTTCTACTGCTAGCTAGAGTCTCAATACTGCTGCTGCTTATCTCATGCCTGACGCAATATGGTCGATTCTGAGGACAAGACAGACTACTCTAATCTCTAGTCTGATGCACCATCCCTGTTCCTAATGCAAGGCAATAGATTCAGACAGAAACTTAACCTGAAAGTAGAACTCTGGGAAATTCCAAATGATCTTTATCATTTGCCATGGCAACCACAAGAACCAATCTTGCATCAGGAAAGGCCAGCTTAATCATGTCCACTAACGCTTGAGCAAACTCTTTGGTATGAGGCCATGGGCTGCAATTCAAAATTCAATAGACATTAGCACAAGTCTGTCATTAACTAGGCCACGTTCTTGGCAGAAATGACTAAAATTAAATAAGAGTCTTAAGATAAACATGAACCAACTTTTTCATTATTAAAAGTTCTGCAGCAGCCATGAGCATGTACTTTGCATGTTGAGGGAGAACTGGATAATAAAGAAATGGATGAACTATGAAAAAATTTATGATCCTGGAACACCCAAGAGGATACTTGGACTCCTATAAATGCATCTACACAGCATGGAAATTGAAATCTTTAAAACCAATAAAACAAACCTCAGTCAACCAGTGTAGTTGCTCCTGGCAGTCCTAGCATGTCAGCTTCTTTAGATGTCAAAAACTGGCTTCTACCAACCAAATATGCAGATTCTAGACTAACACGTATTGATGTATCTGTCAAATTCCATCCTAGAATATCTGTAGAATCATTAAAAAGGACAGGTCAGTGTCATAACTTCTATTAGATGCACTCGAATCAGAAGTATTATAAATAGTCAAATGCTATAATCCACAAAGACAACTTCTAATATCAGGCAAACTAATGATAGGGGACAATATGTGATTAGTTTTTAGCAAATTGCTATGAAATTATACTATAAGTTTCCACTAAGCCAATTATCCAAGTGAATATGGAAGTCGCTTCATAGCAGTACTGCAGTGAAATGCACTGTGGAAGCAGCAAGAGTCGACTCGACGATAAAGAGATGCCCAAGGCTATCGAATACTTCTCTAAACAAGCGAAGTAGAATATAGAAATCGGTATACTTGATCTCTTAAAAGCTGGAGGCATTACTAGAAATGAATTGGACGCAAATCTAAACTCAGATGCTTTCACGCTCCCAATTATTTCCAATATACATACTGGAGGCAAGCTGTTAGTAATTTGGACCAAATTATTGATCAGAGATAACATCAGTACATCATCCATAAGTTTATTTTCAATCCTGTATCAAGCCACCTGTCACCTTTGATTAAATTGCACATAAGCAATCTTCATAGCCTGATCACAAAACCATATGCAGGAAATTAGGCTAATTTTTTTTCTACCAAATAGACAAACAATTATCACTATTCTAGATATGAGTAGTGACCCCGAACTCTTATGGCTATTTTCTTCATTTACCATAGTCCTATCTTAACATTACCTGCCTATAAGCACTTATCAACTGCCCGTAGCAGCCAGTCACAAGCCCATAATGTCAGGTCTCACTTCCAGAATTGACGATATCAGTAGTGACCCCAAACACAAGCATTGCAATGAAGGAGGATGACCGTTGTCTCATGTCGGCGTATCCTAATTGCTTTTCCGAAGCAAAAAACAACTCAAAAGGAAGGAGAAACAATCTTTACAGCAATCTATGAACAACATACATGTATACATCTCTTGGTATTTACCCATAAAACATTTTGACAAGTTTTACATAATTTACAATAGCAATAAACCTTTTTCAGATAATAGGCGAATACAGTTGTTTCATAAGCATGTAATTCCATCTACTGCACCAATTTTGTACCCAAAACAAGTTACACCTCTTAATGTCGTAGGTACAGCAAAAACTTACAAAACTTCCATTAACATTGAAAAGGAAAATTCAGAAAAATCGAGGAATAAATAGAGCAGTACCTGCCATAGAAGCATCGGATTGGTACTCTTTTGACCTTCATCAGCCTCGGCTTCCAATTTCAAGGGTGCAACACTGTGCTTCGAAAAGGTCACAATAGGGGGGGTCTTATTGTTATCTTCGGCCGCAGCAGGAGGAGTTATGATGAGGGGCTCTTGTGCTTGAGAAACAGCGACTACAGATTCTGAGTCCGCGCACCGTTCTTCTTCTGTAGGAATTGGTGTGAATTGCAGCAACCAAGTTTGAAAAGAACTCTATAATTGAGTTCTTGTCTTCCTCCCTTGCATGAGGTATGGTCTTCGATTCTTCCATACTCTCTCTCTCTAGGACTAGGTTGGGGCGGAAAATACAATACAATGCAATATGGAGCAAAAAACAAAAGAAGAAGAAGAAACCTAGGAATCAAATTCTCAAATTAAAAAGGCGAATTGTTCCTCAATATGGAGCAAACGGAAGTATATAACCTGGAACCGATATGCTTGTCGATGGAGCGGTGGATAACGGAGAATGACGAGCAAACTGATGGCGGAGGATGTCGGCGGCGGATGGTGGAGGGTTTTTGGCGAGCGTGTGAATGGAAGAGGAAATTAGGGGAGCAGCGATGACGGAGGATCTGGACGGACGGCGGAGCAACCTCAATGAACGACGGCGGGCGGCGGGCGACAGGCGGCGGAGTAACCTCGGCGAGTCCGCGAAACCTCGACGAGAGAGAGGAGGAATTCAATGTTGTGATTGGGGAGAAAATATTATTAAGTAATATTCTAAATATTCAATTTGTATTCTACTGAGTAATAACATTACCAGTATTTTCCAACAATAATTCTTGCATCTGAAATATTTTATAATAATTTTAAAATTAAAACAAAATTATATTGTGACGTTTTAAAGAAAAAAGTCACAAAATATAATAAAATAATTTTAAAATTAAAAAAAAATTATATGGTGACCTTTTAGGGGAAAATGTCACAAAAAGTGTTATAAGTAATTCTATAATTAAAAAAAAAAATGATATTGTGACGTTTTTCATGTAAAACGTCACAAAATGTAAGAAAATAATTCTAAAATTAAAAGAAAATGATATTGTAACATTTTAGAAGAAAACGTCACATAATGTAATAAAGTAATTAAAATTAAAACGAAAATGAGAAAAACGTCACAAAATGTAATAAAGTAATTATAAAATTAAAAGAAAATGATATTGTGACGTTTTATGGAAAAACGTCACAAAATGTAATAAAGTAATTCTAAAATTAAAAAGAAAATGATATTGTGACGTTTTAGGGGAAAACGTCACAAAATGTAATAAAGTAATTCTAAAATTAAAAAAGAAAATGATATTGTGACGTTTTAGGGAAAAATGTCACAAAATGTAATAAAGTAATTCTAAAATTAAAAAAGAAGATATCGTGACGATTTAGGGAAAACGTCACAAAATGTAATAAAGTATTTTTAAAATTAAAAAAGAAAATAATATTGTGACGTTTTAGGGGAAAACGTCACAAAATATAATAAAGTAATTCTAAAATTAAAAAGAAAATGATATTGTGACGTTTTAGGGGAAACGTCATAAAATGTAATAGAGTAATTTTAAAATTAAAAAGGAAAATGATATTGTGACGTTTTAGGAGAAAACGTTACAAAAATGTAATAAAGTAATTTTAAAATTAAAAGAAAATGATATTGTGATGTTTTAGGGGAAAACGTCACAAAATGTAATAAAGTAATTTTAAAATTAAAAAGAAAATGATATTGTAACATTTTAAGACGATCTTATAAAAACGTCACTAATATACACAATTTTGAAACGTATTTAGAGAAAGATCACAAAATAATGTCTCATTTTGAGATGTTTCTAAAAAAAGGTCACTAATATCAATCCTTTTGAGACGCTCTAGAGAAATGTCACAAAATAATGTAACATTTTGAGACGTTCTTAGAAAAGCGTCAATAATATACACAATTTTGAGACGTATTTAGAAAAATGTCACAAAATAATGTCTCATTTTGAGATGTTTCTAAGAAAACGTCACTAATATCAATCATTTTGAGACGTTCTTGAGAAATGTCACAAAATAATGTAACATTTTGAGACGTCCTAGAAAAAGGTCACTAATATACATGATTTTGAGACGTATTTAGAAAAATGTCACAAAATAATGTCTCATTTTGAGACGTTTCTAAGAGAACGTCAATAATATACATCCTTTTGAGACCTTTTTGAGAAATGTAACAAAATAATATAACATTTTGAGACGTTTAAGAAAAACGTCACTAAAATACACCATTTTGAGACGTATTTAGAAAAAGGTCACAAAAAAATGCCTCATTTTGAGACGTTTCTAAGAAAACGTCACATATAGTATACCATTTAGAGACCTTTTTTAAAAAATGTCACATAATAATTTATTTGGGACAATATATGCAAAATGTCCCCAAAAATAACCTATTTGAGACGATTTAAAAATCGTCTCAAAATAAATCGTCCCTAATTCCCTTATTTGTTGTAGTGTTTGCATACAGTAGGGTGCGATCATAGTAGTTATGGTATTTACCTTTACAGATCGGCATTATGTCTATCAATGTTATAGAGTTTTGTGGCTATTACTATTTACATTAAGATCCTGCAAATGCTAGACGAAGATTACAGTTCCTATAGTTATTAGAATCTCTCTTTGATTCTGCTTTAGGGTTCTAGCGACATATTTACTTTCTCCGATGCTGTGATTCGTATTAATTGTTTATTGTCGCTTTCTCCAGTTTACTTGCTCTTTAGTTTTTCTTTTTCAGTTTCTGTTCGAGTTTCTCTAAGATGTCAAACTAACCTAGCAGAACCGGGCCATGTTACGATGATGATGAAGAACCTTTGCAAATATTTGAGGATGAGTCCGGGACGAATAGAGATAATGAGAGTGCATGTGAGTAATGAAATCTTTCACATGCATCGCGAATGTATCCATTGTTGCTCAATGAATCATAGAGCACGATGATATCGAACCTCGCTTTGTTGTAACACGTCAACACAAGCATATGGCCTAAATGAAAAGAACCAATCCAGGTAGAACTTGACTCGATGATAAAACAAAGGTATTTGGGTTGGTAGTGCTAGCCTCATGGTATAGTTCGTTGTCACATCCAAATTAAAGTATAAAATTAACTGATATCCTACTACTCTAACTAGTAGAGTGGCAAGTAAGGGTCGATCCCACGAGGAACGGTCGAACAATTTTGCTTTTATGTGTTAAACTATTATGATCAAGAAATATAATGTAAATAAGCTAGAAAAACAATAAAGAAGTGGGGGAGGGGATTATAATGAAATAACAACTAACACCTAAATTTCTATTAAACAAACTAAATAACAATTACTCTAAGAATACTTAGCAATTTAACAATTCAAATAAACAAAGACAAATAGAATGATTTTTTTTCGGTTTTTGGTTTTCAAATAATAAAACGATTCACCCTTGATCATGTTTCCCCTTGGTCTTGGACGATTTATGCAACTATTGTTAATAAATTAGTTAGCCTTAGAACTCTTACTCTAAGATTGATAACAAGCTCTACCAATCTTGTTGTCTCTTAAGTATGATTAATCAAAATAAGCTCTTCAATTAATCCTACCCAACTAATCAAATCCTAAAACAAGCTCTTTAAGAATTAATAGTCGAGTGCATTAAGAATTAAGACAACGGAGTAGATCGAAATAAAACTCGTAAGTTCGGTTCTAGAGGTCGAACTCTATGTTATCCCCAATAAAATAAATCTATTATTTGCTACACGGGAATCGAAAATCCTACAATTACGGATAGTAAATTCCAATTCTAGCAATACACAAACAAATATCCAAATGGGTGATCAAACCACAATTCAATTCATAAGTGTGAATCAACAATCCCAAATAACATAGAACATTCTCAAAGCATAATCCAATCGGTAATATTAATCGCAATAATCACATAAATGTCTTAAACTCAAGGTTCAACTAATGATCAAGAGTGAATTCTAGGGTGCTAGCCACCCATTACAACTATTACAAAGATAAAGCAAGAGATCTTCAACCCCCTTCCATTCCCTTGCTTCCAATGGAGAATAGTGGCTGAATATGCGTGGGGGATGGGTTCTAGGTTAGGTCAAAATAAAAAATGACCATATATATATAGAGGAGAAAGTGTTGGGCTAAAAAAGGGGCAAAAATGTATTTCAGGATTAAAACAGGGGGCCGCGCTGCGGCCGTGGGACACAATTGGCCGCGGGCGTGGTGAAAATAAGGGCTTGGGCCCAATTTGGGGCCACGGCCGAGGTCTTCAACTGACACGGCCGAGGTCTTGTTGGGCTGGATTTCACTCCATTTTGTTTGGATCCTTCGCCTCGGCCGTGGCATGAATTTCACCTCGGCCGAGGCGCTGAAGGCTGAATTTTGGCCATCTTTAGGATGATTTACCACGCCCGTGGGCTAGTTAGCCTCGGCTGTGGCTTGGGCCACGGGCGTGGCATCAGCAACACGGGCTAAGTCTCCTATTTTTCCTTGTTTTCTTTTCCCTTTGAGCTCGGATTGTCGACTTGAGATCTTCGAACCTGTTTTTCGGCCTTAATTCACCTGTTTTGACATGAAAACGAACTAAACACGTCAAACTGCCCAATAACACAAATATGCACGATACACGATCAAATATGCATGGAAATATCATTAAAACGACACTTAAAGCGACCTAAAATGCATGCATGATCACGTGTACCACCTCACCAAGTGTAAAGCCTGTAGGACATAAAATAGGTTTGTCAGTATGCATAGAAAGAAAATAAAGTCCTAAGATACAATGTTCACCTTGAAGTACGAGGTTTCTCGCAACTCCCTGGAATTGATTATGATGGGATATACACTCTCATAATGGACGTTGTAACATTCTATGAATACGTTTCGAAAATGATTGGAAATACAGCAGAGTAATGTGGTTACAACATATCTGGTAGACGCGCGTCGTTACACGCTACCAAACTAATATTCGAACTCTCAACTCTACTAAGTAGAGTGGCAAGTCGGGTCGAATCCTATAGGGAAGGGAGGAATATTATTGCTTTGATTAATCAAACAACTAGGAATTTGAAATAGAAATAGTAACAAACAAGCAAAAGCAGTAAAGGTTATGGGGGGGGGGGGGGGGGGAGAGGAGGGGGTTGTGATTGCCAACTAATCGACTACTAACAATTAACAAAACCAACAAATAATCTAGAAAGCAATTAATATTAAGATTCAAGTAACAAGCAATCAAAGGACAAATAAATTAATTTTTCGGTTAATCAAATGTATAAAAGGATCCACCCTTGATCTCGTTTCCCTGTGGTCTAATTGGTTTACAGGACTATTGTTGATGCCCAATAAATTGCAATTCAAGTCCCTATCTCAAGACTATTAACAAGCTCTAATAGCCTTGTTGTCTCTTAATCCTAGCTAGCCAAAACAAGCTCTTCGACTAACCTTATTTGATTTAATCCAACCTTCGAACAAGCTCTCTCTGGCTCGATAACCAAACAACAGAAGCACCAAGACAACGAGATAGATAAGACATAAAACTCACAAGCTCGGTTTTAGAGGTCAAACTTTATACTATCACCAATGAATTAATCATTGTTCGCTACACATGAATTGAAGACCCTACAATTACGGATAATGTTCCTGCTTTCTAGCAATACACTTATAAGCTTCCTAAAGGGTGATCAATCCTCAAATCAACTCATAAATGTAAGTCAATAATAGCAAATAGTATAAAACACTTGAATACACAATCAAAAGGTAACATCAACCGTAATAATCACATAAATAATGTCGAGTCGAAGTTCCACATTCGATCAAGGGTAGATATTAGGGTGCTACTCACCCATATTAACTATTACAAGCAGAAAATTGATTGAAATGCAAAGAAACATAATACTAAAATAAAAGAACCCAAAATAGTGATCGGAGAAGATGATCTTCAATTCTCTTGCCCAATCCTTCTTCTTGGTGGAATGGAGGTTGGAAATGGATGATAAAATGGCCCAAGATAGGTTAGAATTTGAATGGGAGGTTATATATATATGGTAGAAGTTGCTAGTAGGTTTTTAAGCAAAAACGCATTTACAATTTAAAATAGGGGTTCGAATCTCGACCGAGATACGGGTTGGTCTCGGGCGAGATGAAGCAGATAGGGTTTCTTCTCGAAGGCTGGCCTCGGCCGAGGTATGTACTTGTCTTGGCCGAGGCGGTAAGGAGCGGATTTTGAGGGTTTAGGGTTTATGGATTACCTTGGCCGAGATCAGTGCTCGTCTCGGTCGAGGCCTTGAAAACTTAAGAATCATCATTTTCCCCTGGAAGATTGTCTCGGTCGAGATCTGTGCTTGTCTCGGCCGAGATTCTTGACAAAATTTTCATAAGGTTTTCAAGAAAATTCTCAAATAACTGACCATATACGCTAAAATCATCCATGAATGCCTCAATGATATGTCCAATGAATTCAGAGAAATGCTTACCATGCATCTTTGGAATGTAGCCGATGCATTGCTGAGCCCGAAGGGCATCCTCCTCCAAGCAAACGTACCAAAAGGACACGTGAATTTTGTTTTCTCTTGGTCCTCGGGTGCGATTGACACTTGGAAGTATCTGGAGAGTTTGTCTAGAAAACAGTAGTATGGGTGGCCCGTCAATCTTTCCAATATTTGGTCAATGAACGACAAGGGAAAGTGATCATGACATTAAGCTTTCGGTAATCAATACAGACCCTCCACCCGGTTTGCAAGCGGGTGGGTACCATCTCTCCATCTTTCCCTTCCACAACTGTTATGCCCGACTTCTTAGGAACAACTTGTGTTGGGCTCACGAACTTGCTATCCGATATGGGATAAATAATACCCACATCGAATAGCTTGATGACCTTCTTTTTTACCACCTCCATTATATGTGGAATAAGCCTTCTTTGTGGCTCCCGACTGGGCTTCGCATCATCCCCAAGAAGGATTCGGTGCATGCAAAGGCAGGGACTTATGCCTCTGATATCGGCAATAGTCCACCCGATTGAACCTTTATTCTCCTTAAGAACTTCAATCAATGCATCTTCTTGCCTTGGAGTTAAATTCGATGATATGATTACCGGTAGTATCTCTCCATCTCCATGGTATGCATATTTAAGATGGGTCAGGAGAGCTTTGAACTCGAGCTCGGGGCCTTGATTGTGGGGGGAAGGGCCTTCTCGTGCGTCTCCGGAAGTGGAATGAACTTTTGATCGAACTTCTGTCGGAGTTGTTTGGGGGACTATAATTGAGCTCCTATTTCCACTAATCCTCTCTTAGCTTCCTAAGGTTCCATCTTCTCCAAATGATTTGTCAGTTCCATAAAATCTTGATCCCTACAATAACACTCAAACACTTCTTCCACCATAGGGTCAATGATATCGACAGAAAATACACTGTGTACATCTTCAGGATATTTCATGGACTCGAATATTTTAAACTTTACAACTTGACCATCGAACTCCATTGTGAGAGTTCCCTCACGCACATCAATTTTGGTTTGGGAAGTGTTCAGAAACGACCTTCCCAATAAAATTGGTGTGGAGTTTGATGCGTCTCCTTATATGTCTAATACATAGAAGTTAACTGGGAATACAAGATTGCCTACCTCAGCTAGCACATCCTCAACCACCCCATCCGGAAATGAGGTACTTCGATCTGCAAGTTGGATAACAACCCTTGTATCTTCAAGGGTCCCAGATTCAGGCAGTGAAATATCGAACGGGGCATCACATTGATCGATGTCCCCAAGTCGAGCATAGCCCGCTCAATCTTACAGTTGCCTATCTTACAAGGGATCACGAACATCCCGGGTCCTTATACTTTTGTGGTAGTTTCATTTGAAAGATTGCAAATACACTCTCCCCCATGAGTACCTTTTCATTCCCTTGAAGCCACCTCTTATTGATACATAGATCTTTCAAGAATTTGGCGTACCGTGGGATCTGCTTCACGACTTCAATCAGAGGATTGTTGATTTCTACTTTTCTGAACGCCTCAAGAATCTCCTGGTCTTTACTTCTATCTGCCACCTTCTTGATTTGACTAGGGAAGGGGAGTGGCGGAGTAGAAGTGTAAATTTTTGGATCTTGAAGCGCCTCGACCGAGACTGGAGTGGCCTCGGGCGAGATGATCTTACAGGGTGAATTCCCTTCAACAGGGTGCAGTTGCTCTCGGCCAAGATCCTCATCCGCCTCGGCCGAGATGAGTTTACAGGGTGTTTTCTTTTCCAAACGATGCAGGGCATCTCATCCGAGTTTGGTGTGTGTCTCGGCCGAGGCCTTCTCTTCAACACTAACTTCTTCACTTTCAGCTTTTCTTTCACCCCCAGAGTGATGCCCCGGCTTTTTAGGCTCTCCAAGTATCACCCCGCTTCTCAAGGTGATCGCACGGATGTACTTGGGATTTATCTCTGGCTATGCGGGCAACTTCCCACTCTGAGCGCTTTCCAAACGAGATACTACTGATGCGATTTGGTTGACTTGGGTCTTAATATTTTGGAACCTCGAATTCGATTTTTTTAAGCTAAAGGGTACTGTTTGCCAAACTTTTCACTATATCAGACAATGATGGATCATAGGGTGTTGGTTCGGTGGGCTGTTTCTGCTGGTACATCCCCTTAGGGTAGAGGGGTCGATTCTGCGCACTCTGTTCGCCTTCTTGCTGCACATTTGGATTTTGGTTCCCGTACTTGAAGTTTGGATGATATCTCCATCCTGGATTGTATGTATGTGAGTATGGACGTGCTTCTCTGCTACTGGATTATAGTAGAAGTTGTGGCATGAATTTTCATGCGCTTCTATCTCGTCCCCTAAGACAGGGCATGTATCTATTGTATGATCGGTCACCTGGCATATCCTGCATGGTTTGGGGGTAGGAGTGCTACCCGAGGCCACCTTCCTTACTAGGTTAGTGAGTTGATCTAACCTTTCCTTAATATGTGGATCTTGAGCCTCACGAGCCGGTCTCACAGATTCTCGACAACCAAATTGTTGAGTATTGGCTGCCATTTTCAAAATAAATGCTCGAGCTTCAGTAGGGGTCTTGTCGACCAAAGCTCCACCACTTGCTGGGTCAATCATGTTTCTATCAGTTAGACAAGCCCTTCATAAAATATTGGATCAAAAGCTGTACGGTGATTTGATGTTGTGGGTAGCTTGCCACAAGTTTCTTAAACATTTCCCCATATTCGTATAAAGTTTCTCCTTGCATTTGCCTAATGCTACTGATCTCCTTTCTGATGTTGGTGGCCCGGGATGCAGGGAAGTACTTCTCAAGGAATTATGTCTCCATTTGCTCCCAGGTGGTAATGGTACCTGGTGGCAAATAATATAGTCAATCTCTTGCAAGGTCCTTGAGCGAGAAATGGAACACCCACAATTTAATCTGCTCCTTGGTTACTCTTATCGGTTTCATACTTAAGCATACCACATCGAACTCTTTCAAATGCTTATGCGGGTCTTCCCCGGATAACCCGTGAAATGATGGCAAGAGATGAATGGGTCCCGACTTGAGTTCAAAAGTAGTGTCGTTCCCTATCTCCGGAAATGTGATACACCAGGGTTCATGTGCAACCCATGTGTTTGCGAGCTCATTCATAGTCCTCTCCCGAACTTGTTCATTAGTCATTTCTTCTAGTTCAATGTGATATGATTGATACACCAGACCAACAATCAACACGTTCGGCCATAAATAACCCAAGACAGAATGAACAAATCACAATTGTTCGAACACAAGAAATCCAGAAAGTCTGAACAAGAACTCACACAAAATTGAAATGAAAAATAAGGACAACTCCAATTTTACGTGGTTCGAACTTTGCGTTCTACATCCACGGAGGTTCCATACACCTCAATTCACTATCTAGATTCAACAATTACAAGAATTGTACAAGAGATTACAAAACCCCAAACTAAAACTCCCAATTTGGCTTAGAACCCTTATCTCTCAATTCTCTCAACCCGTAATGTGAATAATAGAAGAAAAGTTACAAATGGATTCAGTTTTATCTAGACACTCATATTCAGTACACAATTGGCTTGATAAAACTGCATTGCTTGAGCTCCAAGTCGAAGTGGTTATAGCTGAAAATGATTATGAAATTTGTTACAGAAAACCGTTGTAAAAGGCTCTCTAAAACCGTTGCACACACCTGCTTTCAACAACCTTGAACCGGCTGTTATGACATCCGGTTCTACTCTTCAATCCAACTCTCCAATCCAGCTTTAAATCAACCAAACCCGTTTCCAAACTAAGTAAACCATTTATACAGAATTAGCATATCACTTGATGAAATTAAACCAGTATTTACAATCCTCCACCTCAATGAATCAAGGATGTTTCATTACCTCAAACTATCTTCACTTCCAAGCTTCAAACGCAATGCTCAAGCTTTATTAAGCTTGAGCAACGTCCAAATTTAGTTTCAGGCACAAACTTGGTAAGAAAATCAGCTGCATTATCATCAGTTTGTACTTTCTTTACATCAATAGAACCAACTTCCACTATGTCTCTTACAAAGTATAGTTTCACATCAATGTGTTTAGACCTCTCGTGAAAAAATTGATGTTTAACCAAATGCAATGTACTCTGATTATCACATAATATAGTAACACACTTATGATCAATCCCAAAATCCTTAAGAATACCTTTGAACCAAACTGCTTCCTTGAATGCATCTGTGACTGCAATATATTCAGCTTCTGTAGTTGATAAAGCTACTACAGACTGATGAATTGATCTCCAACTTACTGCAGTTCCATTAAGAGTGAAGATGTATCCAGAGATTGACTTCCTTGTGTCAATATTTCCAGCAGAATCAGCATCAACATATCCAAGTAATGGCTCTGCTGTGGTAGTTCTTCTTTTAAACTCCAAACCAACACTAACAGTACCCTTCAAGTACCTCATAATGTATTTCAAAGCTTCCCAGTGATCCTTCTCAGGATTAGACATAAACATGCTCACAAGAGATACACTATAGGCAAGATCTGGTCTACTACAGATCATGCCATACATTAAACTTCCAACACCACTTGAATAAGGAATGTGTTTCATGTATTCTTCTTCAGTTTAAGTTTTAGGACACTGATCCTTGGATAGTTTTATCTGCTGGCCTACTGGTGTAACAACACTCTTTGACTCATGCACATTGAATTTCTCAATTACCTTCTGCAAGTAGTTCCTTTGTGACGAACACAACAGACCAACACCTTTGTCTCTGAGAATGTCCATCCCTAGAATCTTTTTGGCATTACCCAGGTCTTTCATGTCAAACTCTGAACTGAGTTTCTACTTCAAATGCTGTATCTTTAGCTCACTTTTACTGGCTATTAACATATCATCTACATCAGTAGTAGATAGATTTGATCAGCCTTGGCATTCTTCTCAAACTACACACAGCTGTCATATAAACTTCTGGTAAACCCAGACTTTATCATGAACTCATTGAACTTCTTATTCCATTGCCTAGGACTTTGCTTCAATCCATAAAGAGATTTCTTGAGGTGACATACTTTCTCTTCATTTCCAGGAAACACAAAACCTTCAGGCTATTTCATATAAATGTTCTCCACTAGATCACCATGCAGAAAAGCCGTTTTAACATCTAGCTGCTGCAACTCAAGACCTTCCTGTGTGACTTTGGCCAGTAAAAGTCTGATGGAGCAATGTTTAACAACATGAGAGAAGAATTCATTAAAGTCTATACCTTCTTATTGGGTAAATCCTCTAGCTACAAGCCTTGCTTTGTATCTTATCCTATCACTGTCTCCAGCCTCCACTTTCTTCTTGAAAATCCACTTTGAACTCACCAACTTCTGTTATTTTGGTTTATCAACTAAGTTCCAAGTGTGATTCCTTTCTAAAGACTGCATCTCTTCCACCATTGCACTCATCCAGTGCTCTCTTTCACTAACACTCTCCCCGGCAACGGCGCCAAAATTTGGTAGATGCGCGTTGTTACACGCTACTAAACTAATATCCGAACTCTCAACTCTACTAAGTAAAGTGACAAGTCGGGTCGAATCCCATAGAGAACAGAGGAATAGTATTGTTTCGATTAATCAAACAACTAGGAATTTGAAATAGAAATAGTAACAAACAAACAAACAAGCAAAAGAAATAAAGGTTGTGGGGGGGGGGGGGGGTTGTGATTACCAACTAATCGACTACTAACAATTACCAAAACCAAAAAATATACTAGAAAGCAATTGATATTAAGATTCAAGTAACAAGCGATCAAAGGACACATAAATTAATTTTTCGGTTTATCAAATATATAAAAGGATCCACCCTTGATCTTGTTTCCTTTTGGTCTAATTGGTTTACGCGACTATTGTTGATGCCCAATCAATTGCAATTCAAGTCCCTATCTCAAGATTATTAACAAGCTCTAATAGTCTTGTTGTCTCTTAATCCTAGCTAACCAAAACAAGGTCTTCGACTAACCCTATTTGATTTAATCCAACCTTCGAACAAGCTCTCTCTGGCTCGATAAATAAATGACATAATCAACAAGACAACGAAATAGATAAGACATAAAACTCACAAGCTCGGTCTTAGAGGTCAAACACTATACTATCACCAATGAATTAATCATTGTTCGCTACACATGAATTGAAGCCCCTACAATTACGGATAGTGATCCCGATTTCTAGCAATACACTTATAAGCTTCCTAAAGGGTGATCAATCCTCAAATCAACTCATAAATGTAAGTCAATAACATCAAATAGTATAAAACACTTGAATACACAATCAAAAGGTAACATCAACCGTAATAATCACATAAATAATGTCGACTCGAAGTTCCACATTCGATCAAGGGTAGATATTAGGGTGCTACTTACCCATATTAACTATTACAAGCAGAAAATTGATTGAAATGCAAAGAAACATAATACTAAGATAAAAGAACCCAGAATAGTGATTGGAGAAGATGATCTTCAATTCTCTTGCCCAATCCTTCTTCTTGGTGGAATGGAGGCTGGAAATGGATGATAAAATGGGCCAAGATAGATTGGAATTCGAACGGGAGGTTATTTATATAGGTTTTTAAGCAAAAATGCATTTGCAATTTAAATTAGGGGTTCGGATCTCGATCGAGATACAGTTGTTGGTCTCGGCTGAGATGAAGAAGATAGGGTTTCTTCTCGAAGGCTGGCCTCGGTCGAGGTATGTACTCGTCTCGGCCGAGGCGGTAAGGAGGGGATTTTTCAGGGTTTAGGGTTTATGGATCACCTTGGCCGAGATCAGTGCTCGTCTCGGCCAAGGCCTTGAAAACTTGAGATTCTTCATGTTCCCCTGGAAGGTTATCTGAGCCGAGATCTGTGCTTGTCTCGGCCGAGATTCTTGAGCTTTATTTTTTCCCCAATTCCTTTGGATGGATGTCTCGGCTGAGATCTGTGTTTGTCTCGGCCAAGATGCTTCTTCAGCATTGTCCTCTGTTTACTTTGTTCGATCTGTCAACTTTACGATCTCTGATGCTCATTTTTGGTCTAATTGTAACTGTTTTGACACAGAAACGAACTGAACGCTTTAATATGCTCAATAAGAAATAAATGCCAAAAATACACGTGAATATGCACACAATTATAACTAAAATGGCACTTAAATCAACCTAAAGTGCGTGCACGATCACGTGTACCAATATCTCTTTGAGGATCTTTGTTTGGAGATATGTAAAAGTGTTTGATGGACTTTAATTGCCCAACTCAAGTGACTCCAGACCCCGGAATGCATTTACAATATTAGAATGAAATGCTCACTTTAATTGGAACAATCTGGACGAAAATCGTATACTCGTCTGAGCGACTACTTGCTCGGGAAGGGAAAGAACAATTAACTTTTCATTTGCACATTAATAAAGGAAACACGTTCCGAATTTGCAGTTATAACAATATATGTCGAGGTTATGGACATAATTGGTATTTTTAAAGAAATAAGAGGATTCGGGAGATATTTGATATCCAAATTTGATGTGGTCATGGGAAAGCTCGGCACTATTTATGCCTGGAACTACAAGATCGAGTTTGTGGAATACTAATTCCTCAATTTACACATATCCAAAAGATTATCAGGCGACTTAATGTGGATAAAGTGCAATATGTTAGCACTCCTATGACTGGTCAAAATATGGGCATAAGGAAAGATCTATTTGAGTCTAAAGGAAATGATAAAAGAGTTATTGGGAGATGAAATTCCTTACTTAATTGAAGTGCATGCATTATTATACAAAGATCAATGAACTCAACCAGATATTACTTTCTCAAAGAGCTTGTTAGTTATATTTTACTTAGGACAACACAATATCAGTGGAATGACACCAAAAAGTCTTTTGATGTCTAAAAGAAACTATTGTTACAAATTTGTTCTCCCATATTAGAGACAAGAAAGACTAAAAATGAAATTGCAACTCTAAGAAAACGTCAAATGCTCTCATACAAAGAGACAAAAAGACCTATGAATGAAGCTACAACTCCTAAAGAAATGTTGAAGCTAACTCTACTTCGAAAAACCAAATAATATTTTAGCTGGTTCAGAATGATTTGGTTACCTCATTGGGCCATGCAAGGGTCATTACTAAACTGGTTATATATTACCATGAGGAATACGATGAAACCTTGAAGATCAACCAAACACGACTTCTCAGGTTACCTCATCAATTGATTTAGAGATCATTATCCTACATGTAGTAGTTTGTGAGTGGTTGTGATCAAATATCATCACCACATAAATAAAAGAGGCTCGAGACTTGAGTACTACCAGAGAAGACCTGCCTGAATTTATGAAGACAATGATGTTTGCAAAACATGAAACTGGGCTACATCGAAGGTAATAATACGAAGCATGCATTATTAAGTTTTTCAATAACCAACAACCATAAATTTTTCTCATGATTTATGTAAAATCGAGAATGCGAAGACTTTCAAAACTCTCCAGATAATTTTACGTATCAAGGAAAATGTGTAGACTTCAGGGGGGGGGGGGGTTGGTTCTCAACATAAGTGCGTTGCACTCTTTTTCCCTTCGAACAAAAAAACAATTCCACTGAGTTTTGTTACTTGACAAGGTTTCCACGAGGCAACAACTATGCATCAATTCCCCTTTGACTTGGCACAAGGGGAGTGTTGAAGGAAAATATTATTAGTGTGTCTTTGTCAAAAGTAATTGATGAAGGACAATTCAGGTATTCAGTAAATATATATAATTGTGAAACCCTTGTATTTGACACCTTATATTATAGGATCTAATAAATAAGATAACCCTAATTTGATGTGTCTCTCTTCTCTCTTTCTTGTATATTTCCACTTTTCCTACAACATATTCATAATATAAAGTCAAGTGAAAAGATAATTAAAAAATCTAGGTTGTCCCCGTAACCCACAAGCCACTGTTAGGGTTAGAGGGGGTTTTTTATTTTTTATGACGTGGGCCACACCACCAAATGGTGGATTTTGGTGGATTGTAGGTCGGCCAACTTTGTCAGCCTAGCCACATCTTCATGCAACATACTTTAGTAAGTGGGGATGATAATATTTCCGTTGGATGCATCCCGGATAGGACATGATGTTACTATGTAGGGGATTCTTCGATAATAGCAGGGGTGGAAGAGAGGATGAGAATGCCCCGCTTTACTGTAAGAGAAGATGGTAATGGGACGAGATCCATGCTCCTCGTCCTGCCTAATCCGCGCTTAATTGAAATGAGAATTTTTCTTCCCCAATCATTAATTATTTATTTTAGCGTTTAATACATATACACATAAAGGACATGAAGATCCTAGCTAGTGCATTTCTAAATTCTCTTCTACCAACAAACTAATTTGCATGTACAATAATTATTCTCTACTTCTATATAAAACCAAACATATTACTATTTTTTGAATAGATTGAAAGAACATATAAGGTATGGATTATTTATTTATTTATTTATTTATTTATTATAAGTAATACATGATTCAATGAATTTCTAAAGTTATAATAATTAATATTTGGTTATAAAATTATATAAAAACAAGAAAATTTAAGTTAATTAAAGAAATATGTGGGGAATCCAACTCCACTGTGGGGAGCCGTTCCCAAATGAGAAATCTCTATCTCTGACCCTGATTTCTTGAGTGAAGACTTTTGCGGAACTAATATTTAGAATGTGATGGGAATAAAGATGAGATGCTTGATACCAGTCGGAAACCACCAATTATCACCCCTAGGTCTTGGTCCTATGAGACGACCACATTGATAACTTTTTTAGTACAAACCTCGTTGGTGTGAGGTCGGTAAAAATTAAAGCCTAGTCAACTGACTAGATTATAAGATGTTGTACTAATTAATACAACCAATTCCCCCACATTGTTCAACTTCAACAAAGTAAAAAGATAATATTTTTTAAGTAAAAATAGTTGATGTTGTTTTGAGTTGGGCCCAACTCATTGAGGAAGGCGCCAACCAATGGGAAATTTGGCATATTAGGGCCATAACCAAATTTTCAAGTTAAAAAGGGAATAAATATTATAATATATTAACTAACTATAAACATATATCATCACATTTTTAATTTAAAATAATATGAACAAATTCCAACCTATTTACAACCAACATCACCAAATACCTATTTTATCATCAACATAAGCAAACACAACCAGTATTCCTCGAAATAATACAAACTACTACTTCGGTTTAAGAAAAAGAAGCCTGTCCAGTTTCTATCATGTTTCTGCAATTACTTTAGTAATAGATATTTGACCTTTTTTATTGGCAAAGGGAACATATTTAGGATAATGCTCGTTGGCCATTATTTATCTGAGCAGTTTTTTTTTTTTTTTTTTTTTTTTCTCTCTCTCTCTAATTATTTTTAATAAATGTATTATAAATTAGTAATAAAAAAATATTTGTGAAGACGGTAGTTCAATTTTTAATATTAACACTCAATTACGAATCATAAAAATCTTTAAAAAGATATATATTTTTTTAAAATGTTTCAAAATGATAGTTAATATTTAAATCTCGTTTTGTGATAGTTAGCCACTGTACTTGTAATTTTAATTAAAATGAAAAGATGATAAAAAAAAAATTAATTTTAAAATTATGTTCATTTTACAAACTCCATATATATTTATGTGCTACTTTATTTCTAACTCTTAAGTATTACTATTTTTTACTTACATTGTGATTATATAATTTTGCAATAATAGCACTGTTGGGTTATCATAGGCCAACGTCACTTCGACTTGAATAAAAACAGAAATAGGTATGGTGTCATTCGGATTGGGGATGACCCGTCCGCAACGTATTTCACTTTACATCGGATGCATTATCCCTCCACATCCACACCCTATTACCTACATCTCCTTTTACAATTTTCAACACACCTTTTACAATTTCCAATATACTTTTTAGAATTTCCAATGCACATCCTACCCTACTATACCCTTAAACTAAAATACCTTTTTGGATGTTCCATCCGTGGATGTTCCCCATCGGACGTGGCACATGCCACTACATCCCAAACCAAGTATCCCCTTAGGAATAAAGTAAAGAAATAATATGTTTAATTATTTCACGGTCCCTTCTCATGGAAAATTATTATATTGTGTCGTGATTTGACAGAGTTATTGGTAATGAAGTACCTCTTAACCCATGTGTTTGGTAGTGAATTTCCAAATAATTGATTCTAGGGAGAAAAACGTCTCGGGCATACATATTTATATATATTGAAGGATTGATGTTCCAATTGCCCTTGAAGATGACGACCTTTTTACATTAAAAATAAAACAACTCAATTTTTAACCAACAAAATCAAACACCAATTTATTGCTCGTTTCACTTTATTTCCTCCAACCTACAGTATTCCAATCTCCTCCGATCATAAGTGAAATTCTGAGAACTACACAGAATGTTATAACATTCACAGACGAACCAGTAAAGAACAAATCACACCACAATATTTATAAAAAACGAGAACTAAATCCCTTAGTCCCCTCGTACTTGATGTTATTGATAAAATTGCCGAACATGCTATGTTTTACAAGAAGACTCGACTCTTCGATACCTAACTTATTCTATTATCAACAACGCCCGGCGACTCCGTCGACTTTTTCGACACTGACACGGCACACCAACGAAGGTCACACGAACTCTCCCGAGCCCGCCTTGAAGCAACTTCTCCCGAAGATACTTCGACTCAACTAACTATGTTATAACACTACTGGAACACACTAAGCTCTCTCCAATGTTCTAAAAATCGCTAGTGGCTAGTCGGTCGATCGACTGGGGCCTAGCGCCTAGAGCGCCTAGGCGGCGCCTAGACGGGGCCTAGGCGGCACTACCTTAGACGAATAATTTAATTATTTATTAATATTCAATAAGTAAATAATATATAAAAAAATTGAAAATAATAGCAATCTATCCTAAACAAACTATATTTTGCCTGTTAGCTAACATAATCAAGGATAGTGCAATAATTACATGTACAAAAAACAAAGAATACTGCAAAATTCAATAGTCGATACTGAATAAAGCAATACGTGAAGCATTAGCCCATAAGTCAAAAATCAAAATATGTCATCCAAATCAATTAAGTGATTCAATATATATATATATATATATATATATATATATAACTTAAAATAAATAAATAAATTAAAAAAAAAAACTGGCTAGGCGCCTAGGCGGGTTAGGCGCCGCCTAATCGGCCTCGGCGGCGCCAAACTCTCTCTGATCAGATACCGAATATTCGTTTTTCGTTCATTCAATTACTCATCAATATTCGATACAACTGAATGACTGACTCCTATCAATAAATAGCGGAAATAGATGATAAACCACAACTTTCTCTCCAAGTAAAAGATCTCTAGATAAGATTGTAATCTTCTTCCAAATCTCCCATATCTTCTCATATCTTTTGCAATCCTTATCCATAATTCCTATTTTCTGCACATGCAATAAATAATTAAATAACAATATATTTTTGACAAAAACTCCCAAAATTAAATTCCTTTACAATCTCCCTCTTTTTGGGCATTTTTGTAAAAAACAAGCATAATCAGAAACAATACATAAATAAACTCAGGACACTTCCCTTTTCAAAGGTCACTCCCCCTTAGCTGGTGAAACTCCCGTCCACTAACTCAAATACAAGACCCAACAAACAATATATCTATGCAGAATAATCATACTAAATCAATCAAGAAGATGGACTCTCCCTACACAAGTGACTATCTAACACAAATCTCCCCCTGCATAGAAGCATAAAGCTTGAAACAATTGAACTAGCAAATACCCTGAAAGATAAAACGAATCAACTCCCAACAATTTATTCTTCCCCTTTTTTGACATAAAATGCAAACCAGAACATGAAACAAAGACACGACATAATCAGTTAAAAAATAACAATAAACATGGAAATAAATACTGAAACACCATTATGTGACCGGAATGACGCTATTAGATGACAGAGACAGAGCTTTGTGCCGATGGTTCTGACGACTAGGGTTTATATGAGAGATATGAGATAGTGTAGTGAGATATGACCTAGAGTAATGATCATCGATTTTTGGAGGGGATATTGGTTCAAGTCCATACCACTCTTTACTTTAGCCCACAAGATATTTTCCACCCGATCTAGGGATTAGAAAAATGGAACAAAAAAAAGTAAAAAAATAAACCCATGTCCACGATCTAATTTTACGAATTAAAAATAGGCACCATGGATATAAAAATGAGAATTTGCACACACCCATCAAGTCATGCAAAAGATGCCTAATGCAATAATATAAATTGACTCGTGTAATAAGTGCCCCACAATTCGTGGCAAGCAGAACATTTGGCAAAGAACTACACAAAATTCCACATCAAGACATTACTGGCACAATTTGAGAAGATGTGCTAATAAAGAAAGGTTCCTTATTCCTCCTACTTCTTTTACCCTCTTGTGGAGTAACTCGCAACCCCACAAGCCAAAACTGCACTAGGAAAACCGGTGCGACGAGCTCTTGGTTTCTTCTTATAACCCCTTGATCAACAATTAAAAAAACAAGTATTGAGAAATCAAACATGTTATTTTTGTGGTCGGCGGCTTTCACGGATCAATCACTTTCTGTACCAGTAGCTCTTTTCGATCTTGTGATCGATAGCTGCTCTCAACATCATTATGACCGTAGCCCTTTCCGACATGGGGAAAATGAGTGTGCCAGTCTGACGAAAGGAATGTTAAGTTTTAAGCCAAACAACCCTTTAAACTTGCCCCTTCATATGTGGCGTATGCATGACACGAGGATGTATAAAAAAAAAATGTCTAGTGCAGATCCTAGATGTATGTTATAACATCGATTTTTTTTCTTTTTTTTTTTTAAAGAAAAGACCTATTGACTTTTTGAGTTTGACAAATGTCTGAAATCCAGGGCCTTAAAATAAATATCCGCTAATTGATCTTCAGTTGGACTAAGATTCATGATAGTGGTTCCTTCTTCTATTAGTTCTCGAAAATGACGGTGTCTAATATCTATGTGCTTTATTTGAGGAGTGTAGGACCCGACTCTTGTTAAATGTATTCACATTGGTATTGTCACGGATTATCACGGAAAAGATTGAGAACACTTAACTCAACACCATAGACTGACAACTTTGGATTCATCCTTACGGGTTGCGTGCAACAGTTCCCGATGGCTATGCGCTCTGCCTCTTTGTAGCTCTTATGTCCATGTTTCAGCATGTAAAGAAGATTAGCAGAGATATCACCGGTTAACACACATTTATCCTCATCATCATAAACTAAGCATTGATATTTGGTGAATTTAACATGCAGGTTTTGGTCACACAAATGACTTATACTAGCCAAATTAACCTTTAGGTTTTCAACTAGTAAGACATCATTCAACCTAGGAAATCCTTCAAGATTATGAACTCCTTTGCCTAAAACCTTACTTCTTACGCCATCACCAAATGTCACAAATTCATTCCTAACAGGTTCTACATTAACCAAGTAAGAGCTTATACTTGTCATGTGCCTAGAGCACCCACTGTCAAAAAACCAAGCTCCTACTACAGCAACATTTAAAGACAACAAGGAATTAAAACAATTAAGAGCCTTGGGTACCCAAATTTTTCGAGTTCTTTGTGGTTGCGACTGTCTAAGGTCCACCTTTTGCGGTGGGGTTCTTCTCTGTTTCTTCCCATAATTCCAACCTCTAAACGAACCAAAATAGTCAATCTTCATTTTATAACAATTAGGTCGAAGGTGTCCTACAATACCACAATGTTGACAAGTGGGAATAAAAGTACGGTTATTTGCAAAACTCTGTCTCCAATGTTGTAACATTTTCGTAGAACGACCCCGATTTCTTCTGACAGTGTTTTGAACATTTTTATTCAGTCCATCTGTCCGTACATATCTAGGAAAATTTATAGGTAAAGCTGTAGAATTTCTATGCTCAACCTGTGTTATAACATTTTGGTCAGATTGCACAAACACACTTGGATCAACGTTAGATGACTCCCCTGTATAACCTAGACCAGTCGAGTCTCCATAACCTTTGCCTAGACTTAAGAGTTCAGTTAGAGAAGCCTTACCAGAATTCAACTGTTTAAAGATCTGCTTCGACTGTTCAATCTTTTGATGGTCTGATTCTTTGCCATTAGGCACTCCCTGCTTTTTTTTCAGATCATCCTGACTCTTCTGAAGTTCTGCCCGTAAGGAAGATACTTCTTTTTCTTTGTCTGCTAGTGTGTGTTGTAACACTAGCTCAGCTTTCCGAATCTTTTCAGTCTCCGCTTGCGAGTCACGAAGTTGTCCTGCGAGTTTTTTAATTGCTTTGCTCCCGCGAATGCACTTGACTGACAACTTTTTGTACATTTGTTGCATCTCTTCTATGGTTGGTCCTGTCTCTTCATCAGATACATCAGATTCACAGAAATTTGGCAAATCATGTTGTAACATACCTGGTGCATCTGTTAGGCTCGAGTTTTCTATGTGAATACTGCCTATCAGGCATGCATGTGATGTGGTGAACGCGGCAAGATTGCTTGAGTAATCATTGTCTCCATCAGGCATTTCTTCCTCCTCATCAGATTCATCACTCCATGTGGCAACAAACGACTTTTTCTGTCGTTTCAAGAAGGTGGCGCATTCCTTTTGAACATGTCCCCAACCGTTGCATTCTGTACACCGTATTCTATCGGTTTTTGTACCTGCAGGGTTAGATGAAGAAATATTATTTGAATTCACAGTGTTAGATTTACCTGGCTTCTTTCCCGAAGTAGATAGCTTTCCGTCACTTTTCTGAAACTTCTTCATCATGTTACCAAAATTTTTGGTGAAAAGGAACATGTTTGCTGCTAATTCGGCCAAGTCTGGTTCACGAAAGCTTCTCTCTTCTTCTTTTATTTGAACCTCTGTCTTCAGTGCAATTCCTCTACTTGCCACCTTCTTCTCAAAGCCTTTATTCATCTCAAAAGTGAGGAGATCCCCTACCAGCTGGTCAATCTTCATACTCTCCACGTCTTTTGAGGTGTCAATGACAGTCACCTTTTCAGAGAATGGATCAGGTAAAGATCTCAAAAACTTGTCCACCATAAGTGCTTCCGAAACCGTGTCTCCTATCGACAGACGCTTATTTACGATTCCCATGAACCGTGTATGGTATTCCACAATAGATTCACTTTCTTCCATCCTTAGATTGTCAAACTGATTTCACAGGTTTCTGAGCTTCGACTTCTTTACTTCATTGGTACCTTCAAAATAATTTTCAAGAAGATCCCAAGCTTCCTTAGCAGATTTGTAGTTGCAAATTTTTGTGTACTGAGATTGATCCACCATTGTTCTAATAAGCAGGAAGGCCTTGTGATTCACCTTGTATTTCTCCTTTTCAGCGGCAGACCATTGAGCTCTTGGCTTTGGAGTGGTAGAATCTTCAAGCTTAGGTGCAGACCACCCATTTTCTACAATATCCCAATACTCATCACCCATGGCTTCAAGATGTGCCATGGTCAAAGATTTCCAGTAGTCGTAATTCGTTCCATCAAGCAATGGAAGACGTATGATGTTTCCCTGAAAATCCACGCTGATGTAGTTCTTGCAGGATCAGCCGTATGAGAATACGGACCCGCTCTGATACCAATTGAAATTCTGAGAACTACACATAATGCTATAACAGTCACAGACGAACCGGTAAAAGAATAATTCACACAATAATATTTAAAAAAAACGGGAACTAAATCCCTTTGTCCCCTCTGACTTGATGTTATTGATAAAATTACCGAACATGCTATGTTTACAAGAAGACTCGATTCTTCTATACCTAACCTATTCTATTATCAACAACACCCGGCGACGCCCGTCGACTTTTTCGACACTGACATGGCACACCACCGAAGGTCGGACGAACTCTCCCGAGCCCGCCTTGAAGCAGCTTCTCCCGAAGATACTTTGACTCAACTGACTATGTTATAACACTACTGGAACACACTATCTCTTGGATCAAATACCGAATATTCATTTTTCGTTCATTCTATTACTCATCAATATTCGATACAACTGAATGAATGACTCCTATCAATAAATAGCGGAAATAGATGATAAACCACTACTTTCTCTCCAAGTAAAAGATCTCTGGATAAGATTGTAATCTTCTTCCAAATCTCCCATATCTTCTCATATCTTTTGCAATCCTTATCCATAGTTCCTATTTTCTGCACATGCCATAAATAATTAAATAACAATATATTTTTGACAAAAACTCCCAAAATTAATTTCCTTTACAATAAGTAAACACAGACTTGAGAGATTAAGTTCCTTATTGTATATGGTTTTCTGCTTTTGATGGAATTCGTTATCTGACAAAACTAGCCGCGTAATTGGACTAGGCTGTCATTGACGGACTTACATGGGGGCCAAGGAGGACCCTGACCCCCCTGACCCCGGTCGAAATGTGCTATTATATAAGTGTATTTCAGTCGATTTTAATACAATGTAATTAAATAAAATAAATAATTATATTGTTTGACTTGAATATGATTTAATAATAATCAATCCATGTATTCTTAAGTGTACACGATAGAGATAAAAATTTCAAAAAATAGAATGAAATGTTTAGAAACACTAAATCTTGTTTATCTTATCAATTTATTAATCTTATCAATATCATTAGTACTTTTTAGTTTTATATATATAGTTGAACATTGTTGAAATTTATGGACAAATATAGAGACACCCCGTTCCTTTTTTATTTTCTAAAATTTTAGTTTTAAATGTAACTTAAGTAAATATTAAATTTAGAGTATAATATATGAGAGTTTGTTTTATAACCTTCTCAAAATAAGCCACCTACTTAGTATAAAATTTGCCTTCAAATTTTAGAGTATAATTCGAAAAGTTTATCTCTAAAAAAAAAAAATTGAAAATTTTAGCCCGATAAAATGAGTATCTAGATTTATCTATAAATGGGTTCCCCTCGACAAAATTTCTGGGTCCGTCCCTGTAAGCTGTGCATGTTGATTATAGTTGGACCAACTTATTTCGTTTTCAGCGAACTTGGATATACACAACGCTCACAATCTCCTTCACACTATCCTCCCCCTCTTCTCTCTTTTTTCTGATGTGGCAACACACACTATCTATCATTTCCCAGATCAATTTATGATATTAAAAAATATTCTAGTCAATTTATTAGTAAAGAAAAAATAATATGCAACTACTTCATATATAATATTAAAGAAATAGTTAAGATTATTTCAAAATTATAAATAACATGTAAAGTATTTCATTTTAAAATTTTACATAAAAAAATATAGTTTTTTATAGTGTATATATATGTGTGTGTGTGTGTGCTCGTTTTAAAAAACAAATCAATTATTGCAAAAATTGGTTCAAGTAATTTTTTTTATATCTATTAATTATTTTTTTTACAATAGTTATTTTCATATTCAAATAGTTTAATGTTTCTGAAAGTAATTATAAACTAAATTAAAATGTCTTAATTGCTTAATCAAAAGCTAAATTAATATTTTATATTTTGTACAAATAAATTATAAGAAACAATTACCAAATTTATTAAAAAATAGTTCAAAAATAAATTTATGAAAAACAATTACAATGTAATAAACTCTTATAAATAAATGAAAATAATTTAGCTAATTTTAGTCTTTTAATATTAAATGTAAAAAATAGTCATAAATAGCATATATATATATATATATATATATATATACATATATGTAATATATATACACGCGAATAAAGACATACATATTATCAATCATTTTATCATTTTCAATTGCGAAATATTATAAGACATACATATTATCAATCATTTTATCAATAACTACTTTAATTATTAATTAATCATTATATAACTACCTATCACTTTTCTCATCATATTTTACAGTAATATATTATAAATCAACACATAATATATTCCACCACTATCCAAAACAAAAGTAACTTTCTACTCATAACATAACTACCCCAACTAAATTTATTTATTTATTATTTTAAGAAACATTACGCCAACTAGATTGACATAGCCAGTTATCATACAACCTCTCACACCCTTAGATATTTAATTGCGGAGTGGGTGGTTAAAAAAAAGAAGGAATTTCGAACTAGAGTACATCGATTGTGCCTTCATTTTCTTAAACTTTCAATGTTTTTGTTATCGTTTTTATTTTTCAACACTTTAAGACACTATATAAGTGAACGGAGGGCACATTCAACTCGAAGGGAAATTCTTCTTTACTTCTATGACACCAACTTCTTCACCTCATCTGGTCTTTGTACCTGGTCTGTAGAGTCGGACCTATCGTACTGCAGTTGGAGAGCAAAGCCTATTCAGGTGTACTTCACCTTGGTCTGTAGAGCCGAACATGTCGTCTCTGCTAGGGAGCCAGTCCTACCTAGATGCACTTCACTTGGTCCGTAGAGTCGGACATGTTGTCTCTACTACTTTGTTTGGTACTATGATGAGGTCAACCATATTTGCTCAGTTTGGGACCATGGATCTGATACTAGTTATTAGGACCTAATTGGCCCCAATCTCTACATTGATATGATATTTTTCATTTTTGGCCAAGCTTGCACGGTTTGTTTTCTTGGGCTAACTCCCAAAAGACCTCATACTAGTGGAGATATTACAATCCCAATAAATCCCTTGATCCTCCAATGTATATCTGACGTGTGACTTTGCTGACATTTCCAACAATAATAAGTATAGTCAATTAATAACATTCTTTGATCGTGAGGGTAATCGTCATGTTGATCACCTCGTTGAGTTGGGCATCATTCTTCAATTTTGTAGATTTATACTTTCGGTGCAATACCAAGTGGCAGAGGTTAGAGGGTGTGAATAAAAATCTAGCCTTTGTCAATTCTTCTTTCAAAACAATAGGCAGTATCTTACTGTTGGTTATAAGAAACTGGTTCTTATATCATCGCTTACATCTTTAAGTTCCTAAAGAATAGTTTGCTTAAAGCAATATGTTCTTTTTTATTTACACTGAGCTATGTCTTGTAAGCTTCATGATCAACAAAATTTGTACAATAATTTTTAAATCAAGATAATAAAGATAGTAAGTTACAGTAGTTATAAAATAGACAAAGATAAAGAAAACAAGCACCTAAAGAAGTATAGTGGTTCAAAAGTGGGGATAATCCTTCTATGTCCACTCTTCCCTCACATTGAATGAAAATTCAGTAAGTTACTCACACAATACAACCTTACTACATGATGCTCAAGTTTCAACTTGACTCCTGCAACTAATTTTTACCTATCCTAGAAATGCTACACCTCTAGTTGTACCAGTTCCTCAGAATAAACTAGCTTAGTTGAATTTCTGATCCAGAAAAGCCTCCCCAGTATACCACTTATTGAGATGGGTGTATAAGATTTCTCCAACTTGAAACTGACTCGAAATGTTCTTGAATAACTTCATAAATGAGCTAACTTCAGTGAGAAAAACTGAGATTGAGAGAGAGCTTCTTGAGACTTTGCTTGTAGATGCTTGAGAATCTTGCGATTTCATAATCATAAGCTCGTACGAAGTATGCTTGTTGTTCGTTTAGTGCGTCAGTCAATTAGTGCTCTTCTTAGACTTAAGCTTCCTCTATTTATAGCATTTTGACATATTTGTTGAAGGGTAAATATGTACCTGTTGACATTTAAAGCTCTTGTACAATAAAAGAGTCATTGTTGTCTTTTAGCTGGGAGAGTAGGTAAGAGTATATGCGAAAATATCAGTCTACATTCTTGCTTTTGCTTTTTTCAGGATATGTGTCTTCATATTATTTCTTAGCTGGTTAGTACAAGATTGATTTTCGCCTCTACTAGATATTTTGAATTTTGAAATCGCTGACTTGTTGACCGTTTGTCCCTTTTCCAGACTGCTTTTTGCATGGTCTGCTGTACGATCCTAGATGTTGTATGTAGTGGATCCTGGCAAACTTGCTATATCCGTCCTTTGATGCGGACCACTGCTGTAGTCTTCATTGAACCTAGTTTTCTTCAACGAACTTCTCTCGCTACTTGTTTTTGATGATTATGTTGTATCTTCAACATGTGACCTTTTCCTAAGTATAAATTACTCCTATCTATTACAACATATTCAGTATTCACGGGCACTAGCTTCTACTATAATGTGACTTTGTATCATCAAAACTATATATAAAATTTCCTAACAATTTCACCTTTTTAATGATGTCAAAATTATAAGCCAAGTAAATCTTAAAGTCGTATGATATTAAACTTTTAGTAATAACAGTTAATCATTAAAAGGTAACAAAACAACATATGATGTAAGATTACAACTAGTAATCCTTTTTTTGCATAAAGTTAGCAACTGTTTCATTAGATCAGTCTCGCTATTATAGTTACGTCAATGATATTTAGGCAAAATAGTGCATTTTTTTTTGCGTTAATAGCAAAATCACAAGTCCAAATGGATAAAAGAAGGCTTGGAAGGAAGGAGTTGAAGAATTGGACCCAAAATAGCCTTTCGGTGGGCACAAGATGGAGTGGAGAAACCCAAAAGACTAGCTAAAAAGAGAAGAAAGGCGAGAAACATTTTCTTGAAAGAACAAGCCACTGACTCAATCATGCAAAGTTGTACCGAGAGAACAAGGTCCGCACAGCGACCATTTGCTTAGCGGATTGGCCTTAGTGGATCGGTTGTGCACCTTGCACTTTTCAAGAAGTGTTCCAATTGACGAGTCTTTGCTCGACTGAACACGTTAGTGGCGAGGTCATGCAAAACGCCGAGTTTTAGGTTGGTTGACATATTTTTATGGGTTTTATCCGATTTAAATCCGGTCCGAGCCTACTATTATGTACTCCTATAAATACCTAGTCTTATGAATAGTTTTTGGAGGATCATAGAGCAATAGATCATAGAATAGAAGTGGTTACATTATTTTCTGTTATTTTATATTCATTCATATTTTTGGTTAGTTCGAAGAGCAGTTTGCCAAGGAGTCGGAGAAGATGAGTATGATTCTTCCACCGAATTAATCAGTGACTGTAGTATTTTGACTCTCGTTCTTAATTTAGTTTTTTCTTTATTATTGAACAATGAGTTTATTTGTTATATTTCTTTTTTCTTATAGAGTAGTTGTTTTATATCTTAGGGTTAGAAAATAGGTTTTAATTACGAATGTAAATGTTTATATGTATACTATAATTACGTGTTGTTGTTATTTTATGTGTCCACATTTTATTGATGTTAGGATAGACTGATCACGTAAGCCTAGCGCACTAGAATCACATACCCAAAATAGGACTGGAAGGTGAGGGTATTGATGGACAAACAAAACACGACATAATATAACATAGAAAGCGGAAGGGTAAGGTTATATTGTGGAGATATTTCCTAGGATCATTTAGGAGTTTTAAGCACTTCAAGTTGGATGGTTGTCTATAATCTACAATCTACACCTTAGGCATTTTAGAAGGAGGTTTAAGCTGCATAATCATGAAGCCCCATAACTATAAGACATAATAATTATAGTTATATATACACAGTTACAAGTGTGGTTGTCTGTGGTTGTCTATGGTCGCATGGTAGTTGATTCTGAAATCTACATCCTAAGATAACATATATTAGTTAATCCTTGTTTAATAATTACTCATTTATTTACATTGACAAGTAGTTATTTTAGTTATTCTCTTGCTATTGTCGTAAGGTCTAGATACACAGTAAGTAGGATAACACATCAATCAACCATCTATTCATTCCACCTAAATATTTGAGTACTAGGAACATTATAGTAATTTAATTAGGCCCATCTTCACTAGAAGTTTCATAAGATACAACATTACTTACAACGAGATGCTACTCCACCGTACACTTGCAGTATAACTGGTAGAAATTAAAGCGATCAAGTTTTTGGCGTCGTTACTGGGGATTAGTGTTTGGGTGCTAATTAGATATTACAGAGTCTTAGGCGTAAGTATTCTAGACTTTATTTGCTTTTTCATTTCTGTTTTTCATTTCATAAAAATTCCATAAAAAAATATTCTATTTATATTTTTACTGTTCCGAAAATCTGAACTGATTGTTGCCTAATTTGCTTTGATTTCTAAAAGCTATTTGGGTTTCTGTCTTAGAGTCTTTATGTGCAGTGCATGAAAACCAGGTCTATGGAAGGGGACATGATGCCCATAGATTTAGAGATAAAAACTACCATTAGAAAGAGACATTCCATTCAGTCTAGACTGAAACTGTTAGCAATGGAAGATGACTAGAATAGACATGAGGAACATGAGGATAATCTACAAGAACAAGTTCAACCATCGATAAGGGACTTGTTCAGGCTAATAGTCAACCGGAACTTTGGAGGAAGACAAAGGCCAGAAGTCCAGGCCAATACGTTAGAACTAAAGCCAGTTCTGATATCCATTGTTCACTAGAACCATTTTAGGGGAGGAGCTAAAGAGGACCTGACACACTATTTCCTAAACTAGTATACCACTAGTGAATGGTGCTAATGCAAATAGTAGTGAGCAAGGTCAATCCCGCAAAGACTGTGTCCTATATTTAATTTAATATCCGATTGTAATAATTTAACCATATCTAGACTCTCAAAGAAAGATGATTTTTTTAAAAATTAAACTAAAAGTGCATAAAAAACAGTAAATAAAATATGTAAACTCTCAAAGAAGCAACAAAAAGTCATGAAGTGATAAATCAAATAGAAGAACATATTCTAGGTAGGGATGACAATTTTGACCTAACCCGCCCTGACCTACCCAGACCCGAGACGTATGGGTCGCCCCGCCCCGTGACCCATGGTGGGGCGAGTGTGGATCATGCCACCGTCCCGCAATAATATCTACATATATATATGGTGTTCTTTACATAAGTTAATCAATTTAATAAATAAAACTAAATTATCACGCAATATATATAATAATAACATGTATCAAATAATTACCAAATAGAAGATAGCATACAACATAAAAAATATTAATTAAGTTTAGAGACACAAATAAATATTACAAGTAGAATTATAAATGTATCTTAAGCACTTAAAGAATGTTATTTTTTTTTATTTTTTTATTTTTTTATTTATGACTCTTTGAAATAATATTTATATAGAATGTATTAAGTTACATTGATTTTAAATTATGGTAACTTATATATATATATATATATATATATATATATATATATATATATATATTCTTTTTTTTTTTAAAATAATAGTTCGATATGCCCCGACTTGTGACCCTTAGTGGGTCACCCGCTCTCCCCCGTTCAAAGGATAACTTATATTTTCTTTTTTGAAAATAATAGGTCGATCTCCCCCGAAGTGTGACCTGTAGTGGGTCGAATGCCGTGCCCCATTCAAATGATGGGGCAGGCATATTCAAGTACCTGTCCCGACCTGCCCCATTGCTATCCCTAATTCTAGGGTTCGGTCACAGTTACGATTTCCTATGTTCTACTATCTTAATATTCTCAATTTTTATATCAAAATCAAATTATTATTAGGCGACACTACTCTAGTTAACCCTCCTCTCGTATGATATTAACATGTTGATTACGTATGAATAATTACCCTCTCGGGCTAACTATCACGTAAGTAACTCCAAAGGACTCCTAAAACCAATACCTAGACAAGTATTTCATTCCTCTCGGATGACTATTGATTCCTATGCTATGTATTGTGTACCAATTAACAATCATCTCCTCTCGAGCGTCAAGTTATTAAGAAAGTAGAACATATTAGTTGGCCAAATCAATCAATTCATTAAAATAAGAACCAACACATAAGATAAGAACATAGAACAGAGTCTAGAAATAAAACAATAATCAGAACATATTAAGACGTAAACCTACTTTCTAGTCCTAGATTACAAACGTTATTAGCTACTCATATCCATAACAACGTTAAACATATGTTCATAGACAAACATAAAAAGAAATTGGAAATAAATAAAAACGACTAACCTCGGAATTTTCAATCTTGATTCTCTTTGCTTCTTGTTTCTTGCTCCTCGATCCAAGCCTCCAAGGTGTTTCATATGATGTTTTCTGATCAATTTCAGACTTGGAGATGCTCTATATGGAAGATAGGGACGATTAAGGTTAAAATGGGTCGAAAATAGGCAAAAAAAAAAAAAAAAAATGCGTGCAAAATGCGTAGGAATTGCAATCAGATGTGGCGGGAGTCTAGAATAAAATAATAAGAACATAAAAAGAAATTGAAAATGAATAAATATGACTGAAACTATAGTCTTCAATCTCGATCTTCTTCACTTCGCGCTTCTTGCTCTTCAATTCAAGGCTCCAAGATGATTCTTATTGTATGACATGATGAATTGATGTTTAGAGCCTTGGAGTATTTATATGAGTACATAACTAGGAGAAAGAGGGAGAAAATCATACGTGGGATAGGGAAATCTCGCTCAAAATACGTCTATGGACTTAGGGACCAAGTAATTGACTTATGGGCCAAGTAATTGACCGAAACAGGCTGCTTGTCCAACTTAAAAGCCATTTTTGGAAGTCTTCCGGTCCGAACTGGGATTTAGCTATTTCTGGAAAAGTTATAGCCCTTTGAATTAGCCTTCCACTGCCATCAAATTGCACCTCATTTGGACTTGTAGATTTGAAGATATGGGTGAAATATGGTAGATGTGTCTGGCTAGGATTTGACGCTACATTCCACTATTTTAACCATTTCACCTTTTTTCTTGCTCGTTTTTACCCCTAATATACTTGTTCTTTCTCCCGGATCTCATTCCAATGAATTTTGGTCCTAAGATATAAGAATTTTACTACAAAACAAGACACGTCATTCGGCTCAAGATAATCAAATATAACACAAAACAACCGAATGTATATGCAAACACTGCCAAATTACTTGTGTTAATCGACCTAAATGCATGAATACATAATGTGTATTAAAATTATCCAAACTTAAACAATTGTTCGTCTCCGAACAACAAAAGTATATAAAACAAGAACCCAAGTATTAGGGCGATTCAGGCGATGAATCTAGCCTCATAATATTTTTCGACATCAAACAACAGACTATTTATGACATGACACATATCAATTACTTTCAAAACAAGGCACTTCAAATAGATGATCCTCACTGAATAACTGCATCGCTCATCTCTCAAGTGTATAAAATGGGACGTGTTCACCCTCAAGTTTAATCACATGCACAGTCTACCATATGCTTGCCTATTGTCTAACCTATGTTTTGTACTTGACACGTGTGAACAAAGAGTCAAAAAGGTCTTTGTTTTTTATTTTAATGTAGGCTTAAGGTAAGGTGGGATTAATATAGATAAAAGTGACTCATTCTTGGACTAATCAATATATTCCTAACCTTATTACCCCTAAAATAATGTTCACTTCTTCCTTACTTTTCAAATCTCAGAAAGCTAAAAACATGACTTCTTCACCTCATATAAACAATCAAACTCCCTTATCAATCAATTATTCTTAATGTCAATTATAATTGAGTACTACTTATCTTTTCAAACATTTAGGCATATTAAGGACTTTTATAATTAACCTCCTCTATAAGACAAAAAACTAAAATAAAATAATGAACATCAACTCTTTTTTTTTTCTATTTTTCAACATACACATAAACTTTTGATAACGTATGCAAAAAGGATTTTTTGAAATGAAAATACATAATCACAACTAAAAGGGGTCAATTTTTCCAACCATTTGCCCATAATCTATTCATTCTTGTCACTAAACCATCCCAACTATCCATTCCACTAAAAAACCTTGTACATTTTCTGTCAACTCTACCTTCCAATCCACCTCCTCACACTCAACTCGTCCAACTTAAGGGAAAAAGGCAAAAAGGAACAATATAAGCTTGTAATATTTAGCTATGAAAAACAAAGCATAAAGGCTCAAAGTGGCTGACTAAGGATTATTTCATAAAATTCGGTGAAAAAGGTTAATATTTGGCTCAAATAATAGGCTTAAAGAAGGAATGCCTAAAATCATTTTCTAAATCCAGAACGTGTACGTGACGACTCTTAACCAGACACAAGGCAAGTTCTAGAAACACACTTACATGATGACCAACAAATCACACCGAAAGAAAAATAATATATATAATTCCAAAAATGGGAGTTCAATCAAAAGCTCAAAACCTCACGGCTCATGTGATCATCATTCTATATGCATGCTCAATTTCATATCAAATATTTCTATCATGCTTGTCTACGTGTCACAATAATTTTTAAAATTCGCCTCCTCATTGACACATCACTAATCTACCATTTTTAGCTATTTATTCATCATTACAAAAAAACTCTGGGTTTTAGAATCAATTGACTCAATAAAACTCAAATAAACACTAAATGCAATATATAAAAATAACCTAAACCAACATGATGCAAATGAACTACATCACTCGAGTTCATGAAAAAACATAGCCGCCAAGACGTCCCACTCTAACCTCTCCCCCAAACTTGGTCGAATGACAATATTTGTGGGAAAAAAGTGGTATGCCTTGGTGGCACTCACTAAAAGATGAAATTTAAACATCAAACCTTGGGTGCATTTTTTAATTTTCTCTTTTCATCATTCAGCCGCGTTCTACGCATAAACCCAGTTGAACCTCACCCCTTGTCCTCAAATTTCATATTCTCATGCCTTGTGACTTGCTTAACTACATTTTCTTCATATCATGTTAGTATCCTAAAAACATAAGAAAAATAATAAGAAAATAAAATTAAAAGATTAGTAAACGTCGGGTTGTAATATTCGACTTTGAAAACAAAGGTTATATGTTCAAAGTGGCTAATTAGGGATTGTTTTGTAAAATTCGGTCAAAAGATCAATTCAAGCTAAAAAAATAAGCTAAAAGAAACAATGCCTAAGATCACTTTCTAAATCCACAACGTGTACTTGATGATTCTTAAGCAGACGCAGGGAAAGTTCTAGAGACATACATACATGGCAACCAACATATCACATCGAAAGAAATATGCCATATACTCAAAATGAGAGTTCAATCAAAAGCTCAAAACCTCACGGGCTAATGTGATCATTGTTCTACGTGCATGCTCAATTTCATACCAATTGTGCCTATCATGCTCATCTACATGTCATAAATTTTTTTAAATGTATCTCCTTATTGACACAATACTGTCAATGAACCCTTTTTAATTATTTGTTCATCAAAAAAATCAAAAACTCCGGGTTTGACTCAACAAAACTGACTCGATAAAAAACTCAAGTAAAACTACCAAAAAAAAACAAACTTACTAACCTACCCACAAGATGCAAATTAAGTACAATCAAACGAGTCCATAAAAAAAACATAGCTGCCAAGACGTCCCACTCTACTCCCTCCCCCAAACTTGGTCAAAGGCCAAAGCTTGTGTGAAAGAAGTAGTACGCCTTGGTCGCACTCAATGAAAGATAAGATTGGAACATCAAACCTGAAATTTTGGTGCTCCTTTTAAATTTTCTCTTTTTATCACTCAACTGAGTTCTTCGAATAGACTCTATCAAACCTCACCCCCTTGTCCTTAAATTTCATATTATCGCCCCTTGTGACTCGTTTAACTACATTTTCTTCACATCATGTTAGTATCCTAAAAATTCAAAGTAACAAAAATAAAACAAAACTAAAAGCAGTAGCCGATAAGTTACCTCCCAACAAGCGCTAAGTTTTACGTTTTCAGTTAGATGACATTAATGTTATCCATGTCCAAAGAGAAGTGTTTTTCTTGCCATGCTTTGGTTTGCAATATTAAATGCAGACATGGCAAGAAAGAGTCTTGATAACATTATGGACATTATAATAAATAAAGAAAATAAGTTCCATGCCTGATTGCAGTGCAGGTTTTCTAAAATTGAAAAGAAAAGATGATTCAAAACTTGCGTGCAATTATATAAGTAATAGGATATAAAGAAATTAAACTCCGTGAATCAATATGATGAGGTGTACTTTCTTTTGGCCCAATGCTACCATCGTTGTTGTCTTCTAGTGGAATCTCCTCAGATAGGCCTTCGTCAATGCCACTAGCCAACTCATGCAGAGCAGTGGACACTTGTTCTTGAGGATCTTGCATTTGAATTTCTTCTTGAATTTCCTCTTCAACAACCTCACACATCTTTTCCTCAATGATCTCTTCATTACTCTTCTAAGTCAACTTCAGTTTCAAGTTGCTCTTTCTGTAGGTCTGCAAGCATCTTCAGTATTTGACTTAATTGCACATTCATATATGCTTGAGCTAGCAATTCCATCTCCTTTTGGCTCATATTATTCATCCGAGTCTGCAGATCAGTCACTAGCCCAAACAATCGCCTAATTATCTCCTCTTGGCTCATATTTTTCGGAAGATCGGCCATCTCGTATAACATATATCTCCTTGTTCTGTAACTTCGGGTTGTTGCTTCAATTTCTGGGTCAAAAGGGACAAGCTTGTGTTTTCCTTTAGACTAGGTTAACATACGAAGCCTGGGAACACAAACAAAGAACTAGAGTAAAATTATAATAAAAACTGAAAACAATAAAATCCAGAAAATAAATGTTTAGTCTAACATCGAACTATTTATTAGAATGACGCCAAAACGACTTGGAAGACAGTTAACAGTACTGGGCATGAAGCCAAAAACTTGACACACTATTTTCTAACCTAGTATACCGCATGTAACGATGCTAGTGCAGCTAGCAGTAAGCAAGGTCTATTCCACAGAGTCCTATGTTCAATTTAAAATCCCAATTGTAGTAATTCAACCCTATCTAGACCCTCGAATAAATATAATAATTTTAACTATTAAACTACAAGTGCATAAAACAGTAAATAAAATATGTAAACTCTCTAAGAAGCAACAAGATGTCACGAAGGGATAAATCATATAGAAGAACATATTCTAGGGTTCGATTTTAGTTATGATATCCTATGATCAATTATCCTAATATTCTAGACTTCTAAACCGAATTCAAATTCTTATTAGGCGGCACTACTCTAGTTAACCTTCCTCTCAGATAATGTTACTGTGTTGATTACGTACAAATAATTATCCTCTCGGGATAACTATCACGTACGCAACTCCAAAGGGCTCCTAAAACCAATGCCTACACAAGTATCTCACTCCTCTCGGACGATAATTGATACCTATGCTATGTGTCATGTATCTATTAATAACCCTCCTCTCTCGGGAATTGAGTTATTAAGCAAGTAGAACAAACTAATTGGCCAAATCAATCAATTCATAAAATAAGAGCCAACACATACGATAATAATATAAAACGGAGACTTGAAATAAAATAATTATCAAAACATATTAAAACGTAAACCTACTTTCTAGCCCTGGAACACAGACATGTTTAGCTGCTCATATCCATAACAAATTCAAACATATGTTCATAGAAAAACATAAAAATAAATTGAAAATACATAAAAATGACTAAACCTGGAGTTTTTAATCTTGATTATCTTTGTTTATTATTCCTTGCTCTGCGATCCAAGCCCCCAGGGTGTTTCTTGTGATCTTTTCTGATTAATTTCAGATTTGGAGAGGCTCTATATATAAGTTGGGGGGGATTGAGGTTGAAACGGGCCAAAAATAGGCAAAAAATGGGTGCAAAATGTGCTGGTTTCTGAACGTGGCAGTGTTGGCCTTGTAAGTTTCAGGTCTGTCTTCCAAGCCATTTTTTAGGTCTTTTGGTCAATTTTAGGACCTGGCTACTTCTGACAACACTGTAGCCCTTTAAATTAGCTTTCTAACGCCACTAATATCACCTCAATTGGACTTGTAGATCATAAGATATGATCAAAATACTAGAGGTGTGCTAAGCTAGCAGAAAAACATCAATTTTGGGAACATTTTTTGGGCGGCCGCGCTCATGAACGTCGCCGTGTTGGCTTGGGAGTGTCATTTTATGTTTTTAGGACACTTCTTACATGGCCAGGCCAATGGGCGTAGACAGGCTTGACCCTTTCCCTCTTCTAACTACTTTTCATGCCGTTTTCACTCCTAATCGACTTGTTCTTTTCTTTCGGACCTTATTCCAACGGATTATTGGCCCTAATATATACGATTTCCACTACAAAAAAAGTAAACGCGTTATTCGGCTCAAGATAATCAATTATAACATAAAACCACCAAACTTATATGCATACACTACCAAAATACTCTTATATATCGGCCTAATACATGCATACGTGTATCAGGACTAGAATGGCCATTTGGGTAATTTTCTGGAGATATGTTATACCATCAAGATTAATGGGGCCTCTGATGATATAGTTCATTTACACCTTTTTCCATTCTCATTAGAGGATAAGGCGAGGACATGGCTGTCTACACAGAATATTAGCAATTGGTTTGACCTATGCCAAAAGTTCTTTTTCAAATATTTCCCACCAAATAATACCTTAAAGTCAAAGAGCAAGATTACAGAGTGTTTCTAACAAGACGGAGAGCCTCCTTATGAGGCACGAGAAAAATATAGGGAACTCCTCCGAATGTTTGCGCAACATGATTTTCCTAAGGATCAACTAGTCTGTTATTTATATAATGGACTATCTGGACTCACTAAGACCATCATAGATGCCTCATCTGGAGTTGCACTATTGATTAAATCAACGAGTGATGCAACCGCAATCTTGGAAGAGATGGCTGCTGATGAACGTAAGAATTACCATTTTTCTTGTACTTTTTACGTTCATATTTTGTGAATAATTATGTGTAATTGTTATGTTCACGTGCGGTTTTGGGTTTTATTGTAATTCCGGGTTGATTTTTCTTTCTAATATGATTTGATGCCCTTTTGGGTGTTTTTGAGTCTTATTTTGAAGGTTAGGAAACTCGGAGGAATTTAGAAGATTGTTCGAGTCTATTTTCACACTTCGGCCTGCATTCCAAGGCCCAAACTGGTCCAAAAAGGGTCGGAGTTAGGCCCAAATTGAAGATTATCGAGTCACGAAATTTTTTTGTGAAGAATCCGGGCCGAGAAGATGGATAGAAAAGCCCCAAATTGAAGAAGGAAGGAGACAAGGGCGATCACACAAGCTTCATGTTCCATCCCACAAACCAAGGCCTAAATGAACCCGAATCAGACTTGAAAAGAAGTCAAATCAAAGTTTTTCGAGTCATGAATAAAAGCCGCGAAGGGGTCGGGTCAAGAAAACGAGAGGAAGGGCTCCGAAACGGTGACGGAAGACGGAGGTGCGAAGTAGGAACAACCGGACAACAACAACAACCCCTACCGGACCGGCAGGACCGCCGACAGTCTGCCCAGTGATGAACCAGGTTTTCAGCCACCAACACTACCGGCCCGGCTGCGGGACCCGCGGCAGTTCCGGCAGTTCGCTGGCCGGCCTCTCCTGTTTCATGCAAATTTCTTTTTCAGCCCTAACTTCTTCGTTTGAGCTTTGATTCGAGTGATTCAAGTGGCCACGTGTAGACAAGACGAAGACCTACAACTTTCATGTTTAGACCGTGAGCCAATTTTGAGCTGATTCTTCCCAGAATTGCATGAAGATCAAGTCGAGTGCACGAAGGAGGGTTCAACCAACAACTTATAATCTCTTGTGTTTTAGATTGCTTTTGACTATTTTACCCTTACTTTTGAGGGACTTTTTAGCAGATTTTTTATCCTTGTATGTGTGGGGAGTGGGTGTCTATAAATACTCTCTCCCCCTTTTATTCCAAACATACTTTACTTCTACTTTACTTTAGAATTCACTCTCTTAGTTTTAGAAAGGGAATTTTTCAGATTCTCACTAGGGTTTCTTCTCTCTTAAAGAGGGAAACTAGGGTTCTTGGTGAGATTGTAACAAATACTCCAAGGGGGTAACAACCTTGAAGTTTTATCGAAAATTTCCCGATTATTATATCAATAAGATTTTCTTATCCTTATCTCTCTCTATTTTATTTTATTTGATTGTAATGCTTGATGATGATATTTATTGGGTTATTGTTGATGATTCGTGGGTTATTCTTCTTGTTTCCTGAAGCAAGAGAGTAGCCTGAGCTTCCGGGTTGATGTCCATGTTATTTTGATGGTTGATTTAATTTTGGATTGGTAACTTAGGGTTTTGATTTAATTGATTTGTTATGATATTCATATGAGATTAGGGCTTGATTATAGGTTTAACTCGGTGGCTTGAGCTTTCGATAATTTAGCCTTTATTTTGTATGACTGTACATTTAAGAGAGGATGATTGGAAACTAGACTAGAGCTGGCCACCCTTTCGATGAAGTCCGATTTGATCTTAAATGAGCTTAGGATTGAATTTTTGTGCCTTAGATTGTTAGGGAAGGAAATTTAATCTGGGAACTCAAATCAATTAAAACCCAATTTATATGACACAGACCTATGGATGAGAAGACCTATCAAAAGGGGGAATAGAGCCTAGGAAGTCTTGGTTGGGATAAATGACTATAGTTTAATTGTACATGAAGAGAAACTCACCTCTACATCGGTCTATAATGTAGGAGAAACAACATTTAAATTATTTTAGTTTACTTAACCGGTAATCCGGGGCCTGGGGTTGACGTTGTTTGCTATCCATTTAGGTATTCTTTATAGAACCCCGTTTATTCTCCAACTCTATGGGGATATGGCACCTAAACCGTATCCCGGAATTTTTAACTATTAGGATGCTGTTTAGGTAGGAATTCAACCATTTATTCCCTCTTTACCTTGACTTGATCGTGTTTGGACATCGACCCCTCAAAATTGGGTGAAACCGAGTTTAGGGAATCATCTTTTATCATTTATCCATTTCTATCTTTTGATTCTGTTTTAGTAAAAATCAACACTTAATTCCAATTTGCTAAACTTGAGAAATTATGGCTCGGGTAGTTCACACGAATTTCCTCCTTGTGGTTTGACTTACTACCCTGTCTAATCTCGTACGCTTGCGAGAATGAAGGACTATTTGAAAACAAACATTTTTGAATGGTTTTTCTCGACAAGTTCAGCTGCTAACAACTTTGAATGGCTCGTAGAAAGGTTCATGTTGAGGAAAGTGGCTGAGATCTCAGAGAAGGACACAATTGCGAATCCTATTGAAAAGATCGGAAAAATAACGAAACAATTCAACATGCTTACAAAACCTCATCAGAAGGTAATGGTGACTTAGGGGGTACAATGCATGGATAGCGCATACGAGGAGGCTTGCTATATGAACAACATTGACAATCGGAATTTCAATTCGAACTTTAGGCTAAATCAAATGGGCAATAGGTACAATTCGGGAAGGATAAATCACCCAAATTAATTTATCATATGTCAACCCTAACAATGCAGTGCAATCACCACCAAGTTTCACTGTTAATAATTAGGCAATCAGAGAACCAAAGAAGCAAAGTATCAAAGAAATGGTGACCTCATTAATGAATTAGATAAGAGCTTAGAATGGGAATACTGAAGCTCAAATGAACAAGCTAGATGGTCAAATAGTGCAACTAAGCACTAAAGTGGGTAATATGGGAGCCCAGGAGAACAAGCCCGAATGAACATGGAGAAGTCAAGGTTGTGTAATCTCTCAATTTGAGGGTGAAAAAAAGAGAGCATATAATATATATCTTCAATTAAAAATAATATGACAAAATTATGGAGTATAACACACACACACACACACACACACACACATATATATATATTCGTGTGTATTATGTATTAATATTTGATTTTATTTGACCTTTTTAATATATTATTTCAATTTTCTTAGTACATGTAAAATTGTACATCACACGGGAGGAAATACAAATTAAGAAATTAAATCAAGAAAGAAATGCAGGTCAAAGACACACTAAGAAGTCATTTAAAACTTCTAACCTATTATCTCTACCACTCATGCCCTACCATCAAAACTACGATGTTTTGCCAACAAGAATTTTTAATTCAGAGTTCAATTGGCTCTCCCAAATTATTATTTTACATGGAAATTTCAATCATTCTACACATAAATCTAATAAGATCAAATCACGATGTAGTGCATGCTACCATTCGTTCTTCGTAAGATATAGAGATTGCATGACGTTGATGAATCTTCAAATGCATAATTTAGGTTCAAATCTTGAAAGTTTTTAGGATAATTTATTTATGGAATAGATTGTAAACATATGAGATGTTATATTTGGAAGATAGAACGATGGTACAAAAGAACTTAACATTTGAGATAACATATTTTTTTAAATTAAAGTTGACACTTGAAGATGTGATGTTTTATAAGGTGTATCAGAAATCTTATTTTAATTGTAAGATTTTTATTGTTTAATCCACTTTTTTTAAAGATTTATTCACAAAGTAAAATAATAATAATAATAATAATAATAATAATAATAATAATAATAATAATAATAATAATAATAATAATAATATTTAAATTTAAAATTCTCAGAGTATTTATCACAATAAATTATCTTATATTATATAAATATAATTTTAAATAAATATTCCTACAAGATAAATATACTTTGGCACATTGTACGGAGCAACTATTAGTGCTAATAATAATAATTTGTATGAATCACAAGAGTGACCCATGTATTTTGTGGACACCTTAGCCCATTAGTTATCTTGAAAATAGGTCGTAAGCACGACAGTGTCGGAAACACGACTATGCAGAAGCACGATAGTGCCGGAAGTTCGATGGTGCCAGAAACACGATAATACGAAAGCACGACTGAACCAGAAGCACTCTAATGCAGAAGTACGACAATCGAAGTAACACAACAATGTGGAAGCACGACATCACCATAAGTACGACAATGCGGAAGCACGATAATTTGGAAACAAACAATGCAAGATACACAACGACGCCTTAGTATTTTTTTCCTATAAATAGGCTCATATGTTGAGTGAGAAACAGCCAATTTCCTCTAAGGATTTATCTCTTCTACTTACAATTTCTGATTTCTTATTCTAATCTTGTTACAGGTTCATACGAACTAATATTTGTAACATGTTATCACCATGAGTTCTCTCAAGAAGGTAGGAGAAACCAAACTCAATATTTTTTCCCCACTTCTCTTCTTTCCTGAAGGAAATAATGGGTATTGAAAATAAAAAGTTTCAATTCCATGATATTACCAACAATGATTATCTGACAATGTATGTTGATGTTAAAATGCACTTTCGAGGTACATCACTTGTTGAAGGTTTGAATGATACAGATATAAAACAAGCAAACATAAGAGATGAGGCAAATATGTTGATATTCACTTGCCTCCACATTTCCCAGGATCTAAAAAATTAGTATGTATAAATTGAAAGATTGTGTGAAATATGTGAAATACTCAAAAAAACATTTGACCGCACCAGAAGTGTGATACTATCACAAGTTCAATATGAATGTCAACAATTGAGGTTGCAAGATTCCGTTTCTGTTGCTTATTACAACTCAAACTTGTTTAATATTGAATATCGACTTGCTATTTTCTGGATAAAGTCATCAAAATATGATAAGTTAGAGATAACTTTCTCTACTATGTATGTCTCGAATATTGTATTCCAATAGCAGTACCGACGAAGACAATTCAAAACATACCATGAGTTGATTTCTATCTTACAGCTGAAAAAACCAATGTGTTACTCCTAAGAAATCAAGATTTAGGTCCTACATGATCTATAGTTGTGCCTGAAGCACATACCAATTCTAGCCTTATGGGGCGATCTAGATGTCATGAGTAGAAACTTATTGCAAGTCCTACAAGGGTAGATGTGGCGGTCCTCGTATATATAACCAATGTTGCTCCAGAAGTAACAATTATCAAATTAAACAAGCGCAATCTATACAGAAAAATTAAAACCAGGATAAAATGTCCACAAGGGAGTCTAATGAAAATACTTATAATAGATATGGGATGATTGGGCATTTGTCAAGCATCTGTTCGTACTACCCACACTTGATAGAATTGTATCATGCCTCAAATAATGGTAAAGGAAAATACATTCAAGTATACTCTATCATAAAAGTATAAAGTTCTGTACATATCCATTGTACATATCAAGCTTTATAACTTCCTCCATTGGTGTGTGTTTGCCAAGGTTGAGATAGTTTTATCTTAAGGCTGTGTAAATATTTATCCAACTCGGATAATACATTCCCGAGCCCGAGTTAATGATGGAAATTAATAAATATTAAAAATAAATCGTATTATCTACTTGATGGTGCAATGATGCACACAATATTATCCAACAAGAAATATTTCTCAAGTATGACTTTATGAAAAATACAAGTTAGAACCAAATATGGTTCACATAAATTATAGATGACTCTAGTAATGCAACAACTATGTTACCAAATGGTATCATCTCATATATTGATATTGCCTCCGGGAGATAAAAAAGAAACATGTTAAGTTTTAAGGATGTAGATCATAATAATTGCCATTTAGAGACTCTTATTGAAAGTGACAAAGAGTGTATGTGCATCACATCTTTTAAGACAGTCAAAAGGGCTACCTATGAAGAAGTTAAACTAATGACTTTGCTCGAGACTTTGCTCGACAGAAGGTTAGTTGAATCAAATTTCCATGTATTTGTATGTATCTGCACTAACCTTGTTTTGCAGAAATTGCACGATTGTGATTTTACTACCAATAACTGAACAATCTTATTTAGATGTCCTGCACTGCATTTCAATTGCTTGATTTATTTTTTCGTCATACTATCATTTATAGGTATATTTATATTGCTCTAGAATATCTTTAATGACATCAACACTATCTGAAATATATATTAGCTGAAATAATTATATATCGTGGTACCTTGATATACAAGTGCATAGTAGAAGTTCAATTTATTAACAACTCCAATAAAATCGATACTAAATGGGGGATGGGGGTGCTACATAATGTCGAAACACGAAATAAAATTATTCAAAAGTGAGGATATGATATTTTTAATAGAGCATACATGCTATGAATATGGTACTCTAGCAGTAGTTCCTGAAAACGTTTGAATAAAATAAATCCATATGGTTTATGTTTGTTATATGGGAAAGTGATGAACACTTCTTAAAATATAATGATTTGTGACTTTATGAGGTCCCACACAATGCATAGAGCAATTTGAAATTCTAGCAGAGAGAGAACAATTGAGAGATTGTGGACACATATGAAGATATGATAATCCTCCTCAAATAACTACATAGGTGACCGTGATGGATTTGAATATTCTTGTCAAGATGATTATCCAGTCTTAATAAAAATATATGATTCAAAGATATCGTGATAAAGACAAGACTATTCAATATATTGTACCTTTATCAGATTAAAAATTCTCGATGTTGAAAAATGCAATGTCTTTAAATTACCTCTCCCAAATGATATCTTTCTTGGGATTGAGATATTTTGCATTGATAATAAAATTATTTTTCTCGAATTATATATTCAAAAAGGTTATGTTTATTGTGTTTGAAATATATGATCATATATTTACTTCACTTGGATGCTACATTCCCGAGGTTGAGTTTATCTCCTTTGAATGATATGTTCTCAAGGTCGTGCTAATATTATCAAGATAGATTAAGCCGTTAAATATTTCGTGAGAATGAATTAGTGTACATATAGAATATCCATGTCATATCCCATTGAGATCATTGATGGCTCCGGGAGTGCAACAATTATATTTTCCAATAGTATCACGTTGCACATTGAAAATACATCGTAATCTATTAGATCTAGAAGTGTTACTAATTTTAAACATGTACATCGTACTATGCATAATTTGGAGACAGTGATTGAATATAAAGAGGAATGTCTGTGTATCAAATTCTATTGTAAAGATAAACGAAAAATCCATGAGAAATTTGAAGCAACATCTTCTAGGTTATATTGTTTCTAAATTTTGACTTTTAATGTTCTTGAACCAATAACCATCTTTCGGCTAAGCTAGCCTTCTTACTCCTTCGGAACCAACAAGGGGTAGTATAGGAATATTAACCTATTGTCCATCGACTACGCCTTTAGCCTGATCTTAGGCCCTGACTCACCCTCCATGGACGAACCTTGCAGATGAACCCTTAGGTGTTCGGGGAATTAGAATATCGCCAATGTTTGCGTTACTCAAAGCTGACATTATCACTTTTGCTTGTCCACCCCTGCTCGCACGGAGGTTCCTCTCTAAGGCGAATCCTATGTTAATATGCTGGAAGCTGGTTAATCTTGATTTATTCGGGTTGTGGCATGATCACCTAGCACCCAAAAATTACAAATGTATGAATGATTGTTAAACATACTAAGGACATTCATTGAAAGCACATAGATTCTAAAGTCGAGAGTTTATTAGTGTGTATCATGTTTTCATGGAAACTAGTTGTCAAACCTTCAACCACAATGATTGGTTATGAAATACAGTCACTTTTAAAATGCATTCATGATGATATCCGTAAACCAAATACACCCAATATATAGGATATTCGAATATTTTATGGACCTTATAGACACATCATGCATATGGTCCAAAATATAGTGGTTAAATATGTAATTATGAGTTAAAATTTGTTGCTTGATACTATTAAGATAAGATCTAATCTTAATAGTACACAATGAAATTGTGTAGTACTGCATGCATCTGCATTGATGATAATATGCCACACTACTTACCACATGAACTCCAGAAAAAAGATAATAAAATGTTCAACAATTCGCTATTATCAAGATCTTGAAGATTTATTTACAAAATCCATTACAAAATCCATGTCAACAAGTATTTGACAAAATTTGTACGTGACATCGAAAAAGAAGAGGTAAGAACTTGATAATATTATATGAATCAAGGGCAACAAACTTTGTGTGATGCACTCATTTTTCCTTCTGTCTGGGTTTTCTCTCGTTAGGGTTTTCCAACTTGAGCTTTTTAATGAGGCGGCTATATGCACCTGACATGAATCCGAGTTATGCACTCTTTTTTTCTTTATCGGTTTTGTCCCCATGGATTTTCCTACATAAGGTTTTTAGCTAGGCTTATTAATACTCAAAGCATGTCTGAAGACTGAGCCTGGAGGTGAAATGTTTAGAATCAAAACGACCATAAAGGTTGGGCCATAAAGGCTAATGAATATATTTTTCTTATGATCAATATTTTTTTTCCATCGAGCGTTTTTCCGACTTAAGGTTAAATGATGCATATTTGTTTTAAAGACAAATGGTTCCACTCTTACTTTTGACTAGTTTCTACCAATATGTTTTTCCCACTTGTAAATTTTCTATACTCATCCAGTTAGTTAAAAAAAATGATAATTTATCCAGGGGGATAGTTATGAATCACAAGAGTGACCCAAGTATTTTGTGGACACCTTAGCCCATTACTTATCTTGATAGTGGGTCAGAAGCACGTCAGTGTAGAATTACGTCAGTGCAGAATCACAATGAACTAGAAGTACGATGATGACAGAAGCAGGACAATGCGAAAGCACGACAGTATCAGAAGTATGATAATGCGGAAGCATGAGAATGCAAGAAGCACGATGATGCTTTAGTAAAAAAAATCTATAATAAGCTCATATGTTGAATGAGAAATAGATGATTTCTCTGAGAATTTCTCTCTTCTACTTACACTTTCTAATTCCTTATTCATTCTTTCGGTAATCATTAATTTGATATATTCAATATTGAGATGTTGATAAGAGTACCACCAATCTTCCGATCAAGTTGTCATTATCATGATATTAGGAGCTTTTCTAATTGCCACATAATTGGTAAAAATAATTCTTTTTTGTTTCACATTTGTTCAGAATGCTCAAAGATGTTTAGATTGTAATCATGTTTTTCACTCCCTCCTCCCACAATGATAGTCCAATATCCCACAAAAAAATTGCAGTATTTTGGGGCAAAGCTAGACGCTAGATGAGCCCAACTAAAGGATATTTTGGCCCACTGATAATTTAATTAGATTATCAACGATTTGTAGGTCATTTTTTATTTGTTGGGCCTTTGGCCAATATAGAGTTTTAGGTAAAAGCCCATTTAACTTATATAACAAGTCAGGGTACAAGATTTGGGGGGGGGGGGGATTGATCTTTTTCGGTGTTATTGGGAGAGGCTATAACTAATTTTAGTTTTCTTTTAGAACAAGTGAGTATGGAGGATAGTAGTCAATTTATTTTTAGTTCCTGTTGAACCGTATAATTTAATTATTTTTTGATTAATCTTATAAGATTTCCCTCGTGATACGTATAAAAAACAGTGATCTGGCATGAATATGAAAATGGAATCAGTGGCGCGAAGCACGATCCATATCTCCTCTTTGACCACGAACCACCTTACCAGGAGGGAGACTCTCTTCTCCCGTAGAGGGGGCCCTAACCAGAAAGCAGCTGACCTGATATCAAGTACACTGCCAACTACCCTTCTTCTGCAAAAAGGTTGGCGACCACTGACACCAACTCCAGTAGCCGTTATTCTGGCAGAAGCTGACTAGGATTAGGGCTGACGTGGCATATGCGAAATGACACTGTTGACCCTGAGCCTTAAGCTGGTAAGTATAAAAGGCTTAATATTTCTTCGTTAACAAGGTATGATTCATAACTTTTCACTATTCACACAACAATATAATTCTCTTCCATTCAAATCCGCCAATCACTGACTTGAGCATCGGAGGCTCTTCACCGAGGATCACCTTTGGTGTTGATTTGTGCAGGATCAAAATCGGATAGCAAACATACTCGAAGAACACAACATCACTCCCATCGAGTACAATTTTTGGTAGACTTCATGATATCTTGTGCGTGCCGGACCCATTTTGTAAAGGCACTACAGTTGTCCCCCAGAAAAAACATTATGAGCGCGAAGCATGCTTTTTGCTCATAGTGGGTATGCTCTTTGCGAGATATCATTCCTCATATGTCCCATCAATCTCCTCATTTCTTGCTCATTACTTTTTCGAATCCCCAACCCATCTCTGACCGTACATGTGGCAACTTGATTCCTTTCAAGAGGCAAGATGGGTACAAGTTTCGCGATCCTGTTGGTTGTCGTTTCAGTTTCCCCCTTATTTTTTCCTATAAATACAAGGGTTTAAACTCATTTGGACTTTTCATTTATGATGATATCTTCATCTTTAGAGAGAAGAATTCCTCCGAGTTTTCCAGCAATATTTCAGGTCGAACTCTGGCTACAGTGATTTCTACCGTTTGTTTTCATCGTATCCTAAATCAAAATTTCAACCTAAGGTTTTCAGACCTCTTCGTTATTTCTTACCATGACTAGATCCTCTTTCCTTTCTTTATCTAGTGGTTGGTCGAAGGGGAAGGAGAGCGAAGTCTCCTCCTTTGGTCGTAGTGAATCCCCTGAGCAAGAATACTCTTCCTCCGATAGTGAGAGAACAGTGGGAACTCCACCTGCCCCAAGAAAGGATACCCTCGCCCAGGTTCGGTCTTCCGACGTTCCCCCACCTTCTACTATAACCATAGCTGTAGAGAGCACATCTCATGCTTCTACTTTGACCCTATTAGGAAGAACCATGGTAGTGCGCCAAGATCCCAAAGCCTCTTCCTCTTCCCAACCTCTTACTGGTAGGGTTAAGAACACTATCCTTCCTAGTGCCAGGTTTAAGTGGGATTAAATAGCGGGGCCCTCTACTTTTGATCATATGTCGATTCTGGAACAAAAAATCTTTCCTAGTTCGGACTTCGTGATAGAAATTCCCAATGAGGATGAGAGACCGAACCACCTGACTCCCCCAACTTTGGCTCTTCGGAAAGCCCATGTGGAGGTTGGGATCCACCTCCCTATTTATGGCTACTTAGGGTCTGTTGCCAGTGCCTTCAATGTGCCCATAAACCAAATCAATCCCTCCTCTATCTAGATTGTTATAGCTTTTTATATTTTGGTGAAAGAGAATAGGGGGGGGGGGGGGGAGACGGACCGGATGCTACATTGTTCCAAGCTTGCAATGAGATGAAACAGAACCATTTCTTCTATTTTCTGACAAGAAGAACGGTTTGTGCTGCTTTGTGAAGAAACCCCCCCAGCATAGGAAAGAAGTGGAAAGATAGATACTTCTTAGTCACCCCCAATTTGGGTACCTGGCCCTTTCCACATGATCGCTGGCTATATTGCCTCCCCAAGTAGGCAAAAACTCGTATGTGACCGTCACACGGTCGTCACACGGTGTGACGGGGAAAAATATCACTTTTTGTGGTAAAAGTATCACGTTTATCTGTAAAAGTATCACCTTTGTTGAAAAAAAAAATCACTTTTTGTAGCAAAAGTATCACCTTTATCTGTAAAAGTATCAATGTAGTAAAAGTATCATTTTTTTCTGTAAAAGTATCACTTTTTCCTGTAAAAGTATCAATGTTTTCTGTAAAAGTGTATTCCATTACACGTGTGACCGTTCACACACAAGACTCACTCCCCCAAGTATACTGATATTGATGTGGATTGTGTCTCCTCTCTAAACCGTGCAGTATTCAAGAAGCTCAATGCTTAGATGCGGAATATGAGTCTGTTGTCAGCCACAATGAAGTCTTTAACAACAAAGAGATGTCCTTCAATCAACTTTGGCTTGATAATATCCATAACAACCCCTTTAAGAGTAGCATGTATGCTATCCCCCTGTTGAATTGAAACACACAAATATATGAGAAAAATATTTATATGTAAAATAGTGTAGAATCTGTTTTAGAATATTCAAACGTTTTATACCTTTCGGTCATGAAACATACACTCGGTGCTTGCAATCTGATTCATGTCTCGAAAAATAAGTACATCATAGCAGTGCACTAACCAAAGCCGAAGAGCCAACTGTGTGTTCGACGGATTCACATAATGAATGAGACTGAAAAGAGGAGCCATTGGAAAAAAAAATGCAAGAGAACAACAAACGCAGAGAATTGTTATGAAGAGTTATGAAAGCTATGAGCAAAGAACGTAAGATGTGTTGGAGTTGGAAAACAATCTCATATTTAAATTATTCAATGAAATTGAATACAACAGTTACCACACACGATGTGGTGATTGAGAAAGTGTAATTGGTACACGTGTTCCGTGCACGCACTTTAGGGCACTTTTAGTGTCATTTTAGTGTCTATAACGTGCATAATTATGTGTATTTAGTGCTTTTATATTCTACTGGGCAAAATAATGCGTTTGAGCTATTTTTGTATTAAGACAGGTGTAAAAAGGGTCGAAATCGAAGATTAAATGACCGAGGAGTCGAGGGATCGATCGAGGCAAGAAAGGAAGAGCCAACTGAAGATCTCGGCCGAGACAGGATGTCAATCTCGGCCGAGCCTCCAGGGATTTTCTAGAGTTTTTCAAGATTGAAGATCTCGGCCGAGATTCAATCCAATCTCGGCCGAGATGAGTCTCCAGGGAATTCTTGAAGAATATCAAAGATGAAGATCTCGGCCGAGATATAATCCAATCTCGGCCGAGATGAGTCAAATCCCAAAAAGCCCTAATTTCCCCTGTTTCACGTCTCGGCCGAGATACAACCCAATCTCGGCCGAGATTGACCTTCGACCCAAAATTCTTGAAAACCCTTTTTCACGTCTCGGCCGAGACACACTCCCGTCTCGGCCAAGATTCACTACCCTGTTTTAAAATCCTGAATACATTTTTGTCTATTTTTGTCTAGCACTTTCTCCCTTTATATATATATCATCCCATTCGAATTTAACCTAACTGTAGATAACTTTTGGAGTACATTTTGGATACTTGGAGAGCACATTTCAGCCACCAAGGAAGGAGATTGGACAAGGGATTGAAGGATCATCTTCTCCAATTGACATCTTTGGATTCATCCAAATCAGTATCATGTTTCTTCATTTTTCCATTTATTTTCTGATTGTATTAGTTAATATGGGTGGCTAGCACCCTTAGTTCATCCTTGATCATTGTGGAACCTTGAGTCGAGACATTGATGTGATTATTACGGTTAATGTTACCGAGAATATTGTGTATTTAAGTGTTTTGTGTTATTTGCTCTTGTTGATTCACATTTATGAATTAATTATTGGTTTGATCACCCTTTAAGGGATTTGTGAATGTGTTGCTAGAATAGGAGATTACTATCCGTAATTGTAGGATTTCCGATTCCCGAGTAGCAAACAATAATTATTTATTGGGGATAACACAAAGTTCAACCACTAAAACCGAGCTTTCGAGTTTTATGTTGAATTTATCTCGTTGTCCTAGTGTTTAATGCTTTTGGTGATTGAATCTAAGAGAGCTTGTTCGAGGATTCGGTTAAACTGAATAGGGTTAGTCGAAGAGCTTATTTTGATTAACTAAGATTAAGGGACAACAAGGCTATTAGAGCTTGTTAATAGTCTTGAGATAAGGGCTTAAATCACAATTCAATCGGGCATTAACAATAGTTGCATCAATTGTTCAAGACCAAGGGGAAGCATGATCAAGGGTGACTTGTTTTACTATTTGAAAACTAAAACCGAAAAAGATTTCTTCTAGTGTTTTTGAGTACTTGTTTCTTTTAATTGTGTCTATTTGCTTTTAATTGTCACGATTTAATTTGGTAGTCGAAAACGACGCTACCAAATTTTGGCGCCGTTGCCGGGGAACGGTGATTAGAATAGAGTTGATTTGTTGATCAAGCATTATGATTAATTACATATATAGTTATCTTCGTGTTTAGATTAGTAATTTTATAATCTCACTTTGTTTCCTTACTTTTGTTTGCTTGTAGTGAATGTTCTTGCGTTCGCAAGGAGAAAAAGGATTGCTATTTGAACCGGATATTAAGGAACGTGAACGTGAATTGAGAAGGAGAGCTCGAGATTTGGAGCAAGTCTGAGAAAGAATTGAAGTGCTGAATTTAGGGGGTGAAGATATTATTAACTTGGAAGAAATGGCTGAGGATCAAGGTCAAGAAAGAACGATGAAGGAGTTGGCTAACACTAGGGTTGCTCAAGAGCCCTTGTGCATCACCTTCCCAGCCATAGGAAACGACACGGCCTTCGAGTTGAAATCCGGACTCATCCACCTACTACCTGCCTTTCATGGATTGTCCGGGGAGGACCCTCATAAGCACCTCAAGGAGTTCCATGTGGTCTGTTCAAGTATGAAGCCATAAAGGGTGACGGAAGAACAGATAAAACTTTGAGCATTCCCGTTCTCCCTGAAGGATCTTGCTCGTGATTGGCTATATTACCTTCCATCCGGATCAATTACCACCTGGGAGCAGATGGAAACCCAGTTCCTGGAGAAATTCTTCCTAGCTTCTCGAGCCACCACCATTCGGAAGGAAATCAGTGGGGTTAGGCAGATGCAAGGTGAAACATTATATGAGTATTGGGAACGTTTCAAAAGACTGGTCGGAAGTTGCCCTCCACATCAGATCATTCCGCAACTGGTGATTCAGTATTGGTATGAAGGACTTTGCCTAGCAGATCGAAATATGATTGATTCAGCAAGTGGAGGGGTTTTATCTGATAAGACGCCTACTGAGGCTCGAGCACTGATATCCAAAATAGCTGCTAATACTCAACAGTTTGGATGCAGAGAGCCGGTGAGACGGGTCAAGGACGTGATAGACTCGACTGTTGAAGAGAGGTTAGACCAACTCACCGACTTGGTGAAGAAGGTAATCTCGGGTGGCACTCCCACCTCCAAGCCTTGCAGAATTTGCCAAGTCACTGAACACACTACTGATACTTGCCCGGTTCTCGGAGAAAAAATGGAGGCTCATGCCAACGCGGTTCACAATTTTAATCCCAACTCATCCGGGAGGAAGTATGATCCGTATTCTCAATCGTACAACCCGGGTTGGAGGGACCATCCGAATTTCAAATACGGCAATCAGAATCCGAGCAATAATCAACAGGGTGATCACAGTGGGCAAAACCGACCCCCTTTTACTAGGGGAATGTTCCAGCAGAGACAGCAACCCGAGCAGGTACCCTGTGATCCTTCCCTTTCTGATATAGTGAAAAACCTAGCCACTAGTACGCTACAATTACAGAAGGAATCAAGCTCTAGGTTTCAAAGTATCGAAAATTAAGTCAGTCAAATAACATCGGCGGTTTCTCGTTTAGAAAATGCACAAGGAGGGAGATTACCGGCTCAACCGGAAGTCAACCCGAAAAATGTGAGTGCCATAGCTGTTATGAATGAGGAGTTACTTGGAGAGCCTGAAAAGCCCGGGTATACTTCACAAGGAAAGACTGAGGACGTGGATGATGGTACGAGGAAAGAAGAGATTTCCCATATGGTTGAAAGTAAAGTTCGGACACCTAAGTGGAAGATTGCCAAGGAGTTGCGTAAGCAAAAGGAGGCATTAGCTGCTTGCTTCCCCGATCACCTATTGCCTTTTCCTACCATGAAATACTCTCCACAAAGTGAAATTGAGAATGTCAGTGTGGGGATTTTGAGAAGCGGGAAGGTCCTTGAAAAAGGGAAGTCAAATGAAGGAGCAAGTAGAGTTGAAAGTGAAAGGGAGGGTGCAAAACAGGAAATATCAGCCGAGGCATATCAGAATCTCGGCCGAGATGTCTCACATCGTCCAGAAGACAGAATTCTCTGCCCCCCTATCTCGGCCGAGACACATCAGGATCTCGGCCGAGATGTGCTAGCTCGTCCAGACAAAATTCTCTGCCCATCTGTCTCAGCCGAGACACATAAAGATCTCGGCCGAGATTCCCTGAAATCCAACAAAAATTCTGAAATACCCCCACTTCTGTTTCCGAGTCAAATGAAGAAGATTCCCGACAGAAATAGAGACAAGGAGATAATGGAGGTATTCAGGAAGGTGGAAATCAGTATTCCTTTGATGGACGCCGTAAAACAGATTCCGCAGTACGCAAAGTTTTTGAAAGATTTAGGCACCAACAAAAGGCGTCTACATGGGAATGAGAAAGTCTTCATGGGAGAAAACATCTCGGCGGTTTTTCAAAAGAAGATGCCACGGAAATGCAAGGACCCAGGGATGTTCACCATCCCATGTAAAATCGGTAATTGTCTGATTGAAAAGGCCATGCTTGATTTGGGGGCATCGATCAATGTGATGCCCCGTTCTATTTTCAATAGCTTGAACTTGGGCCCACTGAAAGACACGAGGGTAGTCATCCAACTGGCGGACCGAAGCACCTCGTTTCCGGACGGGGTGATTGAGGACGTGATAGTTGAAGTGGATAACCTCATCTTTCCAGCAGATTTCTATGTACTTGATATGCATGGAAATTCGCCCGATTCCACTCCAATCTTGCTTGGGAGGCCGTTCTTGAATACCTCCCAAACAAATATTGACGTGCGAGAGGGAACTCTTAGCATGGAATTTGCTGGCCAAGTGGTGCAATTCAATATTTTTGATTCAATGAAATATCCTGAGGAATTGCATAGTGTTTATTCTATTGATGTCATTGATGTTATTGATCCCCTTGTGGAGGAAGTGTTTGAGTGTTATTGTAGGGACGAAGAAGCAATTGAATTAGCGGCCGATCTAGAGAAGATAGAGCCAATGGACACCAAGAAAGAGTTTGTGGGGATAGTGGAACAATCGAAATCATCCGAGCCTTTCCGAACCAAGCCCTTTCCCAAATTCTTACCTTTGCCTGAACCTCAAGGAAAGCTGCTACCTTCTACCATCAAGGCACCAACCATTGAGCTCAAAGCCCTTCCCCCCCATCTCAAATACGCATATCTTGGGGAGGACGAAACCCTACCGGTGATTATCTCATCAAAGCTCACATCCACTCAAGAACAAGCATTGATCGAGGTCCTCAAGGTGAACAAAGAAGCTATAGGGTGGACTATCGCTGATATCAAAGGCATTAGTACATTCCTATGCATGCACCGGATATTGTTGGAGGATAATGCTAAACCAAGTCGGGAACCCCAAAGGCGGCTTAACCCACCTTTGATGGAGGTGGTAAAGACGGAGATCATCAAGCTACTCGATGTTGGGATTATTTATCCAATATCGGATAGCAAATATGTGAGCCCAACACAGGTCGTGCCCAAAAAGTCGGGAGTGACTGTGGTGAAGAACAAAGACGGGGAAATGGTTCCCACCCGCTTGCAAACCGGATGGCGAGTGTGCATCGATTACCGTAAGCTAAATGCCATGACCCGCAAAGTTCATTTTCCTTTGCCATTCATTGACCAAATGCTTGAGAGATTGGCCGGGCATTCCTTCTACTGCTTCTTGGATGGATACTCCGGATACTTTCAAATAGCCATCTCTCCAGAAATCAAGAGAAGACCACTTTCACATGCCCCTTCGGTACTTTTGCATGGAGGAGGATGCCATTTGGGCTATGCAATGCCCCGGCCACCTTTCAAAGGTGCATGGTAAGTATTTTTTCCGAATATGTTGGGAATATTATTGAAGTTTTCATGGATGATTTTAGTGTGTATGGTGAGTCTTTTGAAAAATGCCTTGATAATCTTGCTAAAATTCTGAAAAGGTGCATAGAAACAAATCTTGTTTTGAATTGGGAGAAATGTCATTTTATGGTTGAGCAAGGCATCGTTCTTGGGCATATAATTTCATCAAAAGGGATTGAGGTTGATAGGTCTAAAGTTGATCTTATTGTTGCTTTGCCTTACCCCGCAACTGTGCGGGAAGTTCGATCATTTCTTGGCCATGCAGGTTTCTACAGGCGTTTCATTAAGGATTTTTCAAAGACCTCTGCCCCTCTGTGTCGGCTATTGCAAAAGGACGTTGAATTTGAAATGTCAACCGATTGCAAGATGGCCTTTGATCAACTCAAGGAGGCCCTTACATCGCCCCCCATCATCCAACCTCCGGATTGGACACTGCCGTTCGAGATAATGTGTGATGCAAGCAACTATGCAGTGGGAGCTGTATTGGGGCAACGGAAGGAAAAAGCAGCCCATGTGATCTACTACGCCTCAAGGACCCTAAATCCGGCCCAAGCAAACTACACCACCACAGAAAAAGAACTCTTGGCCATAGTTTTTGCTTTAGAAAAGTTTAGGTCATATCTGCTTGGTACTAAGATTATCGTTTTTTCTGATCATGCAGCTCTTCGGTTTCTATTATCAAAGAAGGAAGCTAAACCAAGACTCATCAGATGGATTTTGCTACTTCAGGAATTTGATTTGGAAATCAGAGACAAGAAAGGAGAGGAGAATTGGGTGGCGGATCATTTAAGCCGTTTGATACAAAAGGAGGACGAAATGCCCTTGAAGGAGAGCTTTCCAGATGAGCAATTGCTAGCCATGACAAGCACAAAAGTCCCTTGGTATGCCAACATGGTGAATTATTTGGTGTCCAAAAGATTTCCTATTGGGATGAGTAAGCCGCAGAAGGATAGGTTGAAGAATGAGTCGAAGCATTTTGTTTGGGATGATCCATACCTGTGGAAATATGGGTCAGATCGAGTAATCAGGAGATGCATTCCCGAAGACGAAGTGCAGTCGGTGTTGAATTTTTGCCACTCACATGCTTGTGGAGGCCACTTCGGGCCGAAGAGGACGGCATACAAAGTGCTTGAGAGTGGACTGTTTTGGCCCACCATATTTAGAGATGCCCTTGCTTTTTGCAAGTCCAGTGACAACTGTCAAAAGACGGGAAATGTCTCTCAAAGAAATCAAATGCCCCAAAACCCGATTGTAGTCTGTGAAATTTTTGATGTTTGGGGTATGGACTTCATGGGACCGTTTCCCTGGTCTTATGGGAATTTGTACATATTGTTGGCTGTTGACTATGTGTCCAAGTGGGTGGAGGCGAAAGCAACCCGAACTAATGACTCTAAAGTTGTGGCCAAGTTCGTCCAATCCAACATTTTTGCTCGGTTTGGGATACCAAAAGCCATCATAAGTGATAGAGGCACACACTTTTACAACCGAACAATCGACGCATTGCTGAAGAAATACGCTGTATTGCACAAAGTTTCGACGCCTTATCATCCACAAACCTATGGGCAAGCCGAAACTTCGAATCGGGAAATCAAGTCGATATTGGAGAAGACCGTGCAACCAAATCGCAAAGACTGGAGTTTGAGGCTCAATGATGCATTATGGGCGTATAGGACTGCCTATAAAACTCCAATTGGTATGTCTCCCTTTCGACTCATTTATGGAAAGCAATGCCATCTCCCGGTGGAACTTGAACATAGAGCCTACTAGGCTATTCGGAGATGCAACATGAACCTTGATGAAGCCGGTGTACACCGAAAGCTCCAATTGCAAGAGCTCGAAGAAATTCGGAATGAAGCCTTTGAAAACGCCATGATCTACAAGGAGAAAACGAAGGATTTTCATGACTCGAGAATTACCCGGAAAACGTTTGTGGTTAGGGAGAAAGTGCTATTATATCACTCTTGGTTGAAGTTATTTCCGGGCAAGCTCCGTTCGAGATGGGTAGGACCCTTTGTTGTCACTAAGGTGTTCGATCATGGAGCCATCGAAATTGAAAGTGGTAAAACCGGAAAAATCTTCAAGGTCAATGGGCATCTTCTCAAGCCTTATCTAGAGCATATTCAAGAAAGCCCCGGTGAAGAAGAAAGAGTGGAAGACTCACCACCAAACTGAAAAAAAGCGCCCGTCGAGCCAACGACGTTAAACAAAGGCGCTTGTCGGGAGGCAACCCGGCGTTTACTCATTTTCTCGTATTTTAAATTCATAGCATAGTAGTTTTACTATTATTTACATATTTTGAATTGTGTTTGTTAAAATGTGTGTAGGTACCACACAAGCAAACTAAAGCCAAGACATGGTGTAGAATGGGGGTGAAGAACACCAAAAAGGTGGAAAAATGCAGGGGAGAACCATCTCGGCTGAGACACAGAAGAAATCTCGGCCGAGACCCCAAGTGAGTGAAAAGGCCAATTTTTCCCTGGAAGACTTTCTCGGCCGAGACACATGTCTCATCTCGGCCGAGATCCAAAGATGCAAAAATCTGGAAAATTTGCTGGAAGATAATCTCGGCCGAGACATTACCTTATCTCGGCCGAGATTCAGAAAGGCCCAAAATGAAGAAATTTCCCTGGAAGCACATCTCGGCCGAGACATACATGCATCTCGGCCGAGACGGGTTTGAAAGGAAATTGAGCCAAATTCTCTGGAAGAGCATCTCGGCCGAGACAGCACCGAATCTAGGCCGAGACGAGTTTGTCCAGAATGGAAGCAAATTTGCTGAAGAACAATCTCGACCGAGACATACATGAATCTCGGCCGAGATGGGGTTGTCCAGAATGGGGGTAAAAATGCTGGGATTTCATCTCGGCCGAGACATTACAGAATCTCGGCCGAGATTCCTTGCCGAGTCAAGTTTTCCTGAAAGCGAAGAAAGGATCTCGGCCGAGACACAGGGCCCAAATTCGAATCTCGGCCGAGACGAAAAACAGGTATAAATACCCCCTGCGCGAAAATTAGGTCAGTTCTTCCCCAAATTTGCAATTTTCACACACTCACGCACACACTACTCCAATAATCACCCTTGCACTCGATTTCCACCTCTAAAATTCACACCACACCTCACTCACATCACCACACCAACTCTCCTTTGAAAATATTTGGATTTGGAGCACATTTGAGGTCGATTCAAAAAGGGCGCGAGCAACCCAAATTCAAATTTTTTTCGGTTAAACTCAACTGGTAAGTACGGCTATCTCCTCCTTTCGATTCATTGTTGCGTATTAGTGTATACATTGTTGAGATTGAAAGTTAATTTTACGTTTATATGCATATTCGTTGAACTTGGTTATACATACAAGTACTTGTATTGATTTTTTGCCATGTGATAAGTGTTATGCATTTAAATGATAAAATTGATTAATAGTTCGTATAGTTGCTTGATGATGGAGTGGGTGGATTGTTGAGTATAATCTTGTGAGTTTTTGAAGAGGCTAAATTCGTTGTGGCATATTATCAAGCACGTGCTAGGCGTTGAATTCGACTATATTCTCTGTTTCTTTTGAGACTACTTGTTGATATTATTGTAATGTGTGACCTTATTTGAATATGATTTGGTTGTCATTGCATGATTGATATATTTTGCCTTGTTTTTGTTAGAGATATAGTTGGATTCAAATGAACCTAGGCACTTCCTACTTGCACTTGAACTAGTTATTTTGCTACAAGTTTTTAATTATTGAATTGTTGATTTTAGGTACCCATGGCACCTCCGAAACCCACAAAAGGCAACACCCAAGAAAGCACCTCTGGCCGAAGAGTCACGCAAAAAATCCGAAGAAGCCAAGCCAAAGGCAAGGAGAAGGCTGTTGAGCCTACTCCGGAGGTTCCTCCACCGGAAGTCCCACCGACTTCCACTGACAAATCCACGAAGCCCATAGATTTTGATATTGTGCTGGGAACAGAGGAGCAACGAAAACGTTTTGATAAATTGATGAAGAGGGGGGTGTCAGCAACCCGATATGGCGATCCCAAGATTTTAGACGCCATGGGCATCCGGCAAAACGTTCTAGAACTGTTAGACGCAGCAGGTCTAGTTCAGTGCCTCGCCCCCCGCCCAACCTTCCTCAAATTTGTGCTGGAGTTTTTCAGTACACTCGAGATCGAGGAGGAGACAAATTCCGGCTCTACAGTTCATCATTTCAAGTTCCAGCTTCTAAATGAAGAGAAGATACTCAGCCACGACCGTTTGAAAAGCATATATGGTTTCAAGACCACATCCCACGGTGATCGCGAGGTGTTGAAACAGTTCAATGTGCAACAATTCTGGGAGCAAATCACTGCCGCCCCTGGAATAGTTGCACCTCAAGCCTACGATCCTAGAGGCTCCAGGCTTACTTCCATTCGAAGCCCCGTGGTGAAGTATCTACAGAAACTGTTGAGCTCCACCATATGTGGACGGAAAGAAATCAGCTCTCCCCGCTTATACGAGATGGAGATTATGTGGGCCATCGTGGATAGAAAGGAGAGGAACTTCCGATATGATTTGGTATCATGTTTTCAGAAGATAGTGAAAGAATTGAGGACAGAGAGAAAAAGAGAAACGAAAATGCCCGACCCGATCTATTGTGGGGCATTGATAACCCCTATACTCGAGCACTACAATGTTCCCCTTCCAGAGTACACGCCAATCACCACTGATTATTATTTGGACTGGGAGGAGATGGAGAACATGCGCATTGCCATGCTCGGGTACAAAGAGGGCATATCGGGTCCGGCTATCCCATACGTGCTCCAAAACGAGGGGCCTTACCTCCGCTTACCCAACCCCGGATTGACTTACATCACCAACCTGGCAAGCACGATGAATTTGGAACTGAGCTCCGAGGCACACCTCAATGCCTCCTTGGAGCCAAACCGGGAAGAACTGACCAAATTCAAGCGTGCCAAAAAGCCACGTCCGGTGGCACGGGTTCGGAGCGTAGGGGTTGAAGGGGAAGGAAGTAGCCAACCAGTGCAGCCGTCAAGAAAACGATCATCTACTGCCATTCTAACTCAATCTGAGTTCCAGGAACGACATGAGGGCTTAATGGCGGCCATGGGGGATGAGATCAAAAGCGTCAGAGCCGAATTGGTGGAGCTACGAGCATCTATTGGAGCTGATCTGAGAGGAATCAAGGAAACTATCCAAGAAAATCAGACCAAGATTCTCGACCTTTTCAAGTCAATAAAAGGATGTTTCACCGGCTCGAGTTCCCGACCTTCCCGCTCGCTGTGAGTAGAGCGACCGAGAAGTCTTACCTTTTTGTCCCAAACTTAGTTGCAAAACTAAGTTTGGGGGAAAACAAAAAGATAAGACCATTTCGGTTGCTCGAAATCCCCTACCCCCCGTTTTTCTTCTTTCATTATCTATACTGTTGGCCTGTGAGCCATTTGACATGATTGCTTGTTGGATTTGTTGTGATGGCCTGTGTGCCAATTTGATTTATATATTGATTGCTTTTGTGATATTGTCCATTTGTATTGTTGGTAATATTGCCGGCCTGTGAGCCACTGTCATTTTTTATTAGCCTTGGTTGGTAATATTATTACATATGCATTTGGCCATTTCGGATTTTTGAATAATCATTGGGTGCCTTAAAGTCAAATTGTTTGTTTGGTTGATAAGTACGCACACATTTTCTCCTTATTGTTGTAGGAGTAGGTCTCTTAATAAAGTAGTTCATCTAGTTAATGTTTGTGAATAAACGTGTAATAAAATGGTTAAGTTCGGCGAGCCACCAAATTGTACTCCTTTTTTTTCCACAAACTAAGTTTGCAACTAAGTTTGGGGAGGGGGTGGGATTCGTACAAATTGGCAGCTTGAGAAAGCAATTGGATGAAGTTTAGGACGAGAAAATGTGGCATTGATTAATGATGAAAGTTTTTGACAAATATCTTTGAAAGAAGCACATGGTAGAGCATGATAGACTTTTGAAACAAAATTGAACATACACTCAAAACTTTTGATCAAAAATTGCAACCGAGTGAGTTTTTGAGCTTTAGAAGATACTCCCACCTTTGGAGTAACGTAAACTTTTTTTCGGTGTGAAATTAATTGAGTGCATTTAGTTGTCTCTAGAACTTGCCTTGATTCTCTATTTTGCATGAGTCGGTGCATTGTGTGACATTGAAAATGATCTTAGGCAATCCTTGATTTGAGCCTACTTTCAAGCTTGAAAACACGTCCTTTTTACCTAATTTGATATTGTCTCTAGTTGAGCCCCTTGAGGTTTTGGCCTCTTGTTTGACAGCTCAACTCTACAAGCCGAAACCCTTTCGATTAGCCTTTGAACCTAATTGGACTATTTGAGTATGAGGGGGGTGGTTGGAAGGTAGTCGGGTAATTTGGGATTGAAAAGGGTGAACTATTGGGAATATTGAAGGGTGAAAGGAATTGAAACAATAGGAAAAGAATCGAGAATACTAGTCCTCTCCAATTTTTGTTTGTTCTACTAAAAAAAAAAAAAAAAAATTGAAAAAAGTCGAAAAATCAGAAAAAGAAAAGAAAAAGTTAGTTGTATATACTCATTTGTTACTTTTGATTTGGAGAGGCTAGTAATGTAAATGCCTTTTGATAGATGTTCTCAAAGTTGTAGAAATTCAAAAGAAAATACACTTCAAGGGAGAATTGAGAAAGCATTTAGGTTGTAGACTTTGTGGTAAGGTGAAGAAATCAATTTTTGGGATTGGTTTACTAAGGAAGTAAAGAGTGAGGTAAAGTGACCATTGTTTGAGGGGTAGATGGGTAGTGCACGACTCATTTAGTCCGTTTTATAGTCACTTCTACCCAAAATTATCCCACCTTACCCCAAGCCAATATTACAACCTATTAAAGACCTTTTTAATTCTTTGTCACACATGCCGGTATACATCGAAGTTTAGATGATTGGCAAGCTTATGGTAGGCATTTTATGCATTTCAATGTGAGCGTATACACTTCCCTTTTGATACACTTGAGAGTCGAGAGTTACACTCACCATGTGAGGATCTTAAGTTTAGAGTGTTTTGTCTCGAGAGTAGTGGATCTAGTCTATCACACATGCTCACTTTTATCATGATCTCTTACTCTTTTTCATGAAAATTCTGAAATTAAATGCCACTAAACTTTGCCCTAAACACGTGTTCTTTTGTCTTTCTCTTTATTGTTCGGGACGAACAAGTTTTAAGTTTGGGGAGATTTGGTACACGTGTTCCGTGCACGCACTTTAGGGCACTTTTAGTGTCATTTTAGTGTCAATAACGTGCATAATTATGTGTATTTAGTGCTTTTATATTCTAATGGGCAAAATAATGTGTTTGAGCTATTTTTGTATTAAGACAGGTGTAAAAAGGGTCGAAATCGAAGATTAAACGACCGAGGAGTCGAGGGATCGATCGAGGCAAGAAAGGAAGAGCCAACTGAAGATCTCGGCCGAGACAGGATGTCAATCTCGGCCGAGATGAGCCTCCAGGGATTTTCTAGAGTTTTGCAAGATTGAAGATCTCGGCCGAGATTCAATCCAATCTCGGCCGAGATGAGTCTCCAGGGAATTCTTGAAGAATATCAAAGATGAAGATCTCGGCCGAGATACAATCCAATCTCGGCCGAGATGAGTCAAATCCCAAAAAGCCCTAATTTCCCCTGTTTCACGTCTCGGCCGAGATACAACCCAATCTCGGCCGAGATTGACCTTCGACCCAAAATTCTTGAAAACCCTTTTTCACGTCTCGGCCGAGACACACTCCCGTCTCGGCCGAGATTCACTACCCTGTTTTAAAATCCTGAATACGTTTTTGCCTATTTTTGTCTAGCACTTTCTCCCTTTATATATATATCATCCCATTCGAATTTAACCTAACTGTGGATAACTTTTGGAGTACATTTTGGATACTTGGAGAGCACATTTCAGCCACCAAGGAAGGAGATTGGACAAGGGATTGAAGGATCATCTTCTCCAATTGACATCTTTGGATTCATCCAAATCAGTATCATGTTTCTTCATTTTTCCATTTATTTTCTGATTGTATTAGTTAATATGGGTGGCTAGCACCCTTAGTTCATCCTTGATCATTGTGGAACCTTGAGTCGAGACATTGATGTGATTATTACGGTTAATGTTACCGAGAATATTGTGTATTTAAGTGTTTTGTGTTATTTGCTCTTGTTGATTCACATTTATGAATTAATTATTGGTTTGATCACCCTTTAAGGGATTTGTGAATGTGTTGCTAGAATAGGAGATTACTATCCGTAATTGTAGGATTTCCGATTCCCGAGTAGCAAACAATAATTATTTATTGGGGATAACACAAAGTTCAACCACTAAAACCGAGCTTTCGAGTTTTATGTTGAATTTATCTCGTTGTCCTAGTGTTTAATGCTTTTGGTGATTGAATCTAAGAGAGCTTGTTCGAGGATTCGGTTAAACTGAATAGGGTTAGTCGAAGAGCTTATTTTGATTAACTAAGATTAAGGGACAACAAGGCTATTAGAGCTTGTTAATAGTCTTGAGATAAGGGCTTAAATCACAATTCAATCGGGCATTAACAATAGTTGCATCAATTGTTCAAGACCAAGGGGAAGCATGATCAAGGGTGACTTGTTTTACTATTTGAAAACTAAAACCGAAAAAGATTTCTTCTAGTGTTTTTGAGTACTTGTTTCTTTTAATTGTGTCTATTTGCTTTTAATTGTCACGATTTAATTTGGTAGTCGAAAACGACGCTACCAAATTTTGGCGCCGTTGCCGGGGAACGGTGATTAGAATAGAGTTGATTTGTTGATCAAGCATTATGATTAATTACATATATAGTTATCTTCGTGTTTAGATTAGTAATTTTATAATCTCACTTTGTTTCCTTACTTTTGTTTGCTTGTAGTGAATGTTCTTGCGTTCGCAAGGAGAAAAAGGATTGCTATTTGAACCGGATATTAAGGAACGTGAACGTGAATTGAGAAGGAGAGCTCGAGATTTGGAGCAAGTCTGAGAAAGAATTGAAGTGCTGAATTTAGGGGGTGAAGATATTATTAACTTGGAAGAAATGGCTGAGGATCAAGGTCAAGAAAGAACGATGAAGGAGTTGGCTAACACTAGGGTTGCTCAAGAGCCCTTGTGCATCACCTTCCCAGCCATAGGAAACGACACGGCCTTCGAGTTGAAATCCGGACTCATCCACCTACTACCTGCCTTTCATGGATTGTCCGGGGAGGACCCTCATAAGCACCTCAAGGAGTTCCATGTGGTCTGTTCAAGTATGAAGCCATAAAGGGTGACGGAAGAACAGATAAAACTTTGAGCATTCCCGTTCTCCCTGAAGGATCTTGCTCGTGATTGGCTATATTACCTTCCATCCGGATCAATTACCACCTGGGAACAGATGGAAACCCAGTTCCTGGAGAAATTCTTCCTAGCTTCTCGAGCCACCACCATTCGGAAGGAAATCAGTGGGGTTAGGCAGATGCAAGGTGAAACATTATATGAGTATTGGGAACGTTTCAAAAGACTGGTCGGAAGTTGCCCTCCACATCAGATCATTCCGCAACTGGTGATTCAGTATTGGTATGAAGGACTTTGCCTAGCAGATCGAAATATGATTGATTCAGCAAGTGGAGGGGTTTTATCTGATAAGACGCCTACTGAGGCTCGAGCACTGATATCCAAAATAGCTGCTAATACTCAACAGTTTGGATGCAGAGAGCCGGTGAGACGGGTCAAGGACGTGATAGACTCGACTGTTGAAGAGAGGTTAGACCAACTCACCGACTTGGTGAAGAAGGTAATCTCGGGTGGCACTCCCACCTCCAAGCCTTGCAGAATTTGCCAAGTCACTGAACACACTACTGATACTTGCCCGGTTCTCGGAGAAAAAATGGAGGCTCATGCCAACGCGGTTCACAATTTTAATCCCAACTCATCCGGGAGGAAGTATGATCCGTATTCTCAATCGTACAACCCGGGTTGGAGGGACCATCCGAATTTCAAATACGGCAATCAGAATCCGAGCAATAATCAACAGGGTGATCACAGTGGGCAAAACCGACCCCCTTTTACTAGGGGAATGTTCCAGCAGAGACAGCAACCCGAGCAGGTACCCTGTGATCCTTCCCTTTCTGATATAGTGAAAAACCTAGCCACTAGTACGCTACAATTACAGAAGGAATCAAGCTCTAGGTTTCAAAGTATCGAAAATTAAGTCAGTCAAATAACATCGGCGGTTTCTCGTTTAGAAAATGCACAAGGAGGGAGATTACCGGCTCAACCGGAAGTCAACCCGAAAAATGTGAGTGCCATAGCTGTTATGAATGAGGAGTTACTTGGAGAGCCTGAAAAGCCCGGGTATACTTCACAAGGAAAGACTGAGGACGTGGATGATGGTACGAGGAAAGAAGAGATTTCCCATATGGTTGAAAGTAAAGTTCGGACACCTAAGTGGAAGATTGCCAAGGAGTTGCGTAAGCAAAAGGAGGCATTAGCTGCTTGCTTCCCCGATCACCTATTGCCTTTTCCTACCATGAAATACTCTCCACAAAGTGAAATTGAGAATGTCAGTGTGGGGATTTTGAGAAGCGGGAAGGTCCTTGAAAAAGGGAAGTCAAATGAAGGAGCAAGTAGAGTTGAAAGTGAAAGGGAGGGTGCAAAACAGGAAATATCAGCCGAGGCATATCAGAATCTCGGCCGAGATGTCTCACATCGTCCAGAAGACAGAATTCTCTGCCCCCCTATCTCGGCCGAGACACATCAGGATCTCGGCCGAGATGTGCTAGCTCGTCCAGACAAAATTCTCTGCCCATCTGTCTCAGCCGAGACACATAAAGATCTCGGCCGAGATTCCCTGAAATCCAACAAAAATTCTGAAATACCCCCACTTCTGTTTCCGAGTCAAATGAAGAAGATTCCCGACAGAAATAGAGACAAGGAGATAATGGAGGTATTCAGGAAGGTGGAAATCAGTATTCCTTTGATGGACGCCGTAAAACAGATTCCGCAGTACGCAAAGTTTTTGAAAGATTTAGGCACCAACAAAAGGCGTCTACATGGGAATGAGAAAGTCTTCATGGGAGAAAACATCTCGGCGGTTTTTCAAAAGAAGATGCCACGGAAATGCAAGGACCCAGGGATGTTCACCATCCCATGTAAAATCGGTAATTGTCTGATTGAAAAGGCCATGCTTGATTTGGGGGCATCGATCAATGTGATGCCCCGTTCTATTTTCAATAGCTTGAACTTGGGCCCACTGAAAGACACGAGGGTAGTCATCCAACTGGCGGACCGAAGCACCTCGTTTCCGGACGGGGTGATTGAGGACGTGATAGTTGAAGTGGATAACCTCATCTTTCCAGCAGATTTCTATGTACTTGATATGCATGGAAATTCGCCCGATTCCACTCCAATCTTGCTTGGGAGGCCGTTCTTGAATACCTCCCAAACAAATATTGACGTGCGAGAGGGAACTCTTAGCATGGAATTTGCTGGCCAAGTGGTGCAATTCAATATTTTTGATTAAATGAAATATCCTGAGGAATTGCATAGTGTTTATTCTATTGATGTCATTGATGTTATTGATCCCCTTGTGGAGGAAGTGTTTGAGTGTTATTGTAGGGACGAAGAAGCAATTGAATTAGCGGCCGATCTAGAGAAGATAGAGCCAATGGACACCAAGAAAGAGTTTGTGGGGATAGTGGAACAATCGAAATCATCCGAGCCTTTCCGAACCAAGCCCTTTCCCAAATTCTTACCTTTGCCTGAACCTCAAGGAAAGCTGCTACCTTCTACCATCAAGGCACCAACCATTGAGCTCAAAGCCCTTCCCCCCCATCTCAAATACGCATATCTTGGGGAGGACGAAACCCTACCGGTGATTATCTCATCAAAGCTCACATCCACTCAAGAACAAGCATTGATCGAGGTCCTCAAGGTGAACAAAGAAGCTATAGGGTGGACTATCGCTGATATCAAAGGCATTAGTACATTCCTATGCATGCACCGGATATTGTTGGAGGATAATGCTAAACCAAGTCGGGAACCCCAAAGGCGGCTTAACCCACCTTTGATGGAGGTGGTAAAGACGGAGATCATCAAGCTACTCGATGTTGGGATTATTTATCCAATATCGGATAGCAAATATGTGAGCCCAACACAGGTCGTGCCCAAAAAGTCGGGAGTGACGGTGGTGAAGAACAAAGACGGGGAAATGGTTCCCACCCGCTTGCAAACCGGATGGCGAGTGTGCATCGATTACCGTAAGCTAAATGCCATGACCCGCAAAGTTCATTTTCCTTTGCCATTCATTGACCAAATGCTTGAGAGATTGGCCGGGCATTCCTTCTACTGCTTCTTGGATGGATACTCCGGATACTTTCAAATAGCCATCTCTCCAGAAATCAAGAGAAGACCACTTTCACATGCCCCTTCGGTACTTTTGCATGGAGGAGGATGCCATTTGGGCTATGCAATGCCCCGGCCACCTTTCAAAGGTGCATGGTAAGTATTTTTTCCGAATATGTTGGGAATATTATTGAAGTTTTCATGGATGATTTTAGTGTGTATGGTGAGTCTTTTGAAAAATGCCTTGATAATCTTGCTAAAATTCTGAAAAGGTGCATAGAAACAAATCTTGTTTTGAATTGGGAGAAATGTCATTTTATGGTTGAGCAAGGCATCGTTCTTGGGCATATAATTTCATCAAAAGGGATTGAGGTTGATAGGTCTAAAGTTGATCTTATTGTTGCTTTGCCTTACCCCGCAACTGTGCGGGAAGTTCGATCATTTCTTGGCCATGCAGGTTTCTACAGGCGTTTCATTAAGGATTTTTCAAAGACCTCTGCCCCTCTGTGTCGGCTATTGCAAAAGGACGTTGAATTTGAAATGTCAACCGATTGCAAGATGGCCTTTGATCAGCTCAAGGAGGCCCTTACATCGCCCCCCATCATCCAACCTCCGGATTGGACACTGCCGTTCGAGATAATGTGTGATGCAAGCAACTATGCAGTGGGAGCTGTATTGGGGCAACGGAAGGAAAAAGCAGCCCATGTGATCTACTACGCCTCAAGGACCCTAAATCCGGCCCAAGCAAACTACACCACCACAGAAAAAGAACTCTTGGCCATAGTTTTTGCTTTAGAAAAGTTTAGGTCATATCTGCTTGGTACTAAGATTATCGTTTTTTCTGATCATGCAGCTCTTCGGTTTCTATTATCAAAGAAGGAAGCTAAACCAAGACTCATCAGATGGATTTTGCTACTTCAGGAATTTGATTTGGAAATCAGAGACAAGAAAGGAGAGGAGAATTGGGTGGCGGATCATTTAAGCCGTTTGATACAAAAGGAGGACGAAATGCCCTTGAAGGAGAGCTTTCCAGATGAGCAATTGCTAGCCATGACAAGCACAAAAGTCCCTTGGTATGCCAACATGGTGAATTATTTGGTGTCCAAAAGATTTCCTATTGGGATGAGTAAGCCGCAGAAGGATAGGTTGAAGAATGAGTCGAAGCATTTTGTTTGGGATGATCCATACCTGTGGAAATATGGGTCAGATCGAGTAATCAGGAGATGCATTCCCGAAGACGAAGTGCAGTCGGTGTTGAATTTTTGCCACTCACATGCTTGTGGAGGCCACTTCGGGCCGAAGAGGACGGCATACAAAGTGCTTGAGAGTGGACTGTTTTGGCCCACCATATTTAGAGATGCCCTTGCTTTTTGCAAGTCCAGTGACAACTGTCAAAAGACGGGAAATGTCTCTCAAAGAAATCAAATGCCCCAAAACCCGATTGTAGTCTGTGAAATTTTTGATGTTTGGGGTATGGACTTCATGGGACCGTTTCCCTGGTCTTATGGGAATTTGTACATATTGTTGGCTGTTGACTATGTGTCCAAGTGGGTGGAGGCGAAAGCAACCCGAACTAATGACTCTAAAGTTGTGGCCAAGTTCGTCCAATCCAACATTTTTGCTCGGTTTGGGATACCAAAAGCCATCATAAGTGATAGAGGCACACACTTTTACAACCGAACAATCGACGCATTGCTGAAGAAATACGCTGTATTGCACAAAGTTTCGACGCCTTATCATCCACAAACCTATGGGCAAGCCGAAACTTCGAATCGGGAAATCAAGTCGATATTGGAGAAGACCGTGCAACCAAATCGCAAAGACTGGAGTTTGAGGCTCAATGATGCATTATGGGCGTATAGGACTGCCTATAAAACTCCAATTGGTATGTCTCCCTTTCGACTCATTTATGGAAAGCAATGCCATCTCCCGGTGGAACTTGAACATAGAGCCTACTAGGCTATTCGGAGATGCAACATGAACCTTGATGAAGCCGGTGTACACCGAAAGCTCCAATTGCAAGAGCTCGAAGAAATTCGGAATGAAGCCTTTGAAAACGCCATGATCTACAAGGAGAAAACGAAGGATTTTCATGACTCGAGAATTACCCGGAAAACGTTTGTGGTTAGGGAGAAAGTGCTATTATATCACTCTCGGTTGAAGTTATTTCCGGGCAAGCTCCGTTCGAGATGGGTAGGACCCTTTGTTGTCACTAAGGTGTTCGATCATGGAGCCATCGAAATTGAAAGTGGTAAAACCGGAAAAATCTTCAAGGTCAATGGGCATCTTCTCAAGCCTTATCTAGAGCATATTCAAGAAAGCCCCGGTGAAGAAGAAAGAGTGGAAGACTCACCACCAAACTGAAAAAAAGCGCCCGTCGAGCCAACGACGTTAAACAAAGGCGCTTGTCGGGAGGCAACCCGGCGTTTACTCATTTTCTCGTATTTTAAATTCATAGCATAGTAGTTTTACTATTATTTACATATTTTGAATTGTGTTTGTTAAAATGTGTGTAGGTACCACACAAGCAAACTAAAGCCAAGACATGGTGTAGAATGGGGGTGAAGAACACCAAAAAGGTGGAAAAATGCAGGGGAGAACCATCTCGGCTGAGACACAGAAGAAATCTCGGCCGAGACCCCAAGTGAGTGAAAAGGCCAATTTTTCCCTGGAAGACTTTCTCGGCCGAGACACATGTCTCATCTCGGCCGAGATCCAAAGATGCAAAAATCTGGAAAATTTGCTGGAAGATAATCTCGGCCGAGACATTACCTTATCTCGGCCGAGATTCAGAAAGGCCCAAAATGAAGAAATTTCCCTGGAAGCACATCTCGGCCGAGACATACATGCATCTCGGCCGAGACGGGTTTGAAAGGAAATTGAGCCAAATTCTCTGGAAGAGCATCTCGGCCGAGACAGCACCGAATCTAGGCCGAGACGAGTTTGTCCAGAATGGAAGCAAATTTGCTGAGAACAATCTCGACCGAGACATACATGAATCTCGGCCGAGATGGGGTTGTCCAGAATGGGGGTAAAAATGCTGGGATTTCATCTCGGCCGAGACATTACAGAATCTCGGCCGAGATTCCTTGCCGAGTCAAGTTTTCCTGAAAGCGAAGAAAGGATCTCGGCCGAGACACAGGGCCCAAATTCGAATCTCGGCCGAGACGAAAAACAGGTATAAATACCCCCTGCGCGAAAATTAGGTCAGTTCTTCCCCAAATTTGCAATTTTCACACACTCACGCACACACTACTCCAATAATCACCCTTGCACTCGATTTCCACCTCTAAAATTCACACCACACCTCACTCACATCACCACACCAACTCTCCTTTGAAAATATTTGGATTTGGAGCACATTTGAGGTCGATTCAAAAAGGGCGCGAGCAACCCAAATTCAAATTTTTTTCGGTTAAACTCAACTGGTAAGTACGGCTATCTCCTCCTTTCGATTCATTGTTGCGTATTAGTGTATACATTGTTGAGATTGAAAGTTAATTTTACGTTTATATGCATATTCGTTGAACTTGGTTATACATACAAGTACTTGTATTGATTTTTTGCCATGTGATAAGTGTTATGCATTTAAATGATAAAATTGATTAATAGTTCGTATAGTTGCTTGATGATGGAGTGGGTGGATTGTTGAGTATAATCTTGTGAGTTTTTGAAGAGGCTAAATTCGTTGTGGCATATTATCAAGCACGTGCTAGGCGTTGAATTCGACTATATTCTCTGTTTCTTTTGAGACTACTTGTTGATATTATTGTAATGTGTGACCTTATTTGAATATGATTTGGTTGTCATTGCATGATTGATATATTTTGCCTTGTTTTTGTTAGAGATATAGTTGGATTCAAATGAACCTAGGCACTTCCTACTTGCACTTGAACTAGTTATTTTGCTACAAGTTTTTAATTATTGAATTGTTGATTTTAGGTACCCATGGCACCTCCGAAACCCACAAAAGGCAACACCCAAGAAAGCACCTCTGGCCGAAGAGTCACGCAAAAAATCCGAAGAAGCCAAGCCAAAGGCAAGGAGAAGGCTGTTGAGCCTACTCCGGAGGTTCCTCCACCGGAAGTCCCACCGACTTCCACTGACAAATCCACGAAGCCCATAGATTTTGATATTGTGCTGGGAACAGAGGAGCAACGAAAACGTTTTGATAAATTGATGAAGAGGGGGGTGTCAGCAACCCGATATGGCGATCCCAAGATTTTAGACGCCATGGGCATCCGGCAAAACGTTCTAGAACTGTTAGACGCAGCAGGTCTAGTTCAGTGCCTCGCCCCCCGCCCAACCTTCCTCAAATTTGTGCTGGAGTTTTTCAGTACACTCGAGATCGAGGAGGAGACAAATTCCGGCTCTACAGTTCATCATTTCAAGTTCCAGCTTCTAAATGAAGAGAAGATACTCAGCCACGACCGTTTGAAAAGCATATATGGTTTCAAGACCACATCCCACGGTGATCGCGAGGTGTTGAAACAGTTCAATGTGCAACAATTCTGGGAGCAAATCACTGCCGCCCCTGGAATAGTTGCACCTCAAGCCTACGATCCTAGAGGCTCCAGGCTTACTTCCATTCGAAGCCCCGTGGTGAAGTATCTACAGAAACTGTTGAGCTCCACCATATGTGGACGGAAAGAAATCAGCTCTCCCCGCTTATACGAGATGGAGATTATGTGGGCCATCGTGGATAGAAAGGAGAGGAACTTCCGATATGATTTGGTATCATGTTTTCAGAAGATAGTGAAAGAATTGAGGACAGAGAGAAAAAGAGAAACGAAAATGCCCGACCCGATCTATTGTGGGGCATTGATAACCCCTATACTCGAGCACTACAATGTTCCCCTTCCAGAGTACACGCCAATCACCACTGATTATTATTTGGACTGGGAGGAGATGGAGAACATGCGCATTGCCATGCTCGGGTACAAAGAGGGCATATCGGGTCCGGCTATCCCATACGTGCTCCAAAACGAGGGGCCTTACCTCCGCTTACCCAACCCCGGATTGACTTACATCACCAACCTGGCAAGCACGATGAATTTGGAACTGAGCTCCGAGGCACACCTCAATGCCTCCTTGGAGCCAAACCGGGAAGAACTGACCAAATTCAAGCGTGCCAAAAAGCCACGTCCGGTGGCACGGGTTCGGAGCGTAGGGGTTGAAGGGGAAGGAAGTAGCCAACCAGTGCAGCCGTCAAGAAAACGATCATCTACTGCCATTCTAACTCAATCTGAGTTCCAGGAACGACATGAGGGCTTAATGGCGGCCATGGGGGATGAGATCAAAAGCGTCAGAGCCGAATTGGTGGAGCTACGAGCATCTATTGGAGCTGATCTGAGAGGAATCAAGGAAACTATCCAAGAAAATCAGACCAAGATTCTCGACCTTTTCAAGTCAATAAAAGGATGTTTCACCGGCTCGAGTTCCCGACCTTCCCGCTCGCTGTGAGTAGAGCGACCGAGAAGTCTTACCTTTTTGTCCCAAACTTAGTTGCAAAACTAAGTTTGGGGGAAAACAAAAAGATAAGACCATTTCGGTTGCTCGAAATCCCCTACCCCCCGTTTTTCTTCTTTCATTATCTATACTGTTGGCCTGTGAGCCATTTGACATGATTGCTTGTTGGATTTGTTGTGATGGCCTGTGTGCCAATTTGATTTATATATTGATTGCTTTTGTGATATTGTCCATTTGTATTGTTGGTAATATTGTCGGCCTGTGAGCCACTGTCATTTTTTATTAGCCTTGGTTGGTAATATTATTACATATGCATTTGGCCATTTCGGATTTTTGAATAATCATTGGGTGCCTTAAAGTCAAATTGTTTGTTTGGTTGATAAGTACGCACACATTTTCCCCTTATTGTTGTAGGAGTAGGTCTCTTAATAAAGTAGTTCATCTAGTTAATGTTTGTGAATAAACGTGTAATAAAATGGTTAAGTTCGGCGAGCCACCAAATTGTACTCCTTTTTTTTCCACAAACTAAGTTTGCAACTAAGTTTGGGGAGGGGGTGGGATTCGTACAAATTGGCAGCTCGAGAAAGCAATTGGATGAAGTTTAGGACGAGAAAATGTGGCATTGATTAATGATGAAAGTTTTTGACAAATATCTTTGAAAGAAGCACATGGTAGAGCATGATAGACTTTTGAAACAAAATTGAACATACACTCAAAACTTTTGATCAAAAATTGCAACCGAGTGAGTTTTTGAGCTTTAGAAGATACTCCCACCTTTGGAGTAACGTAAACTTTTTTTCGGTGTGAAATTAATTGAGTGCATTTAGTTGTCTCTAGAACTTGCCTTGATTCTCTATTTTGCATGAGTCGGTGCATTGTGTGACATTGAAAATGATCTTAGGCAATCCTTGATTTGAGCCTACTTTCAAGCTTGAAAACACGTCCTTTTTACCTAATTTGATATTGTCTCTAGTTGAGCCCCTTGAGGTTTTGGCCTCTTGTTTGACAGCTCAACTCTACAAGCCGAAACCCTTTCGATTAGCCTTTGAACCTAATTGGACTATTTGAGTATGAGGGGGGTGGTTGGAAGGTAGTCGGGTAATTTGGGATTGAAAAGGGTGAACTATTGGGAATATTGAAGGGTGAAAGGAATTGAAACAATAGGAAAAGAATCGAGAATACTAGTCCTCTCCAATTTTTGTTTGTTCTACTAAAAAAAAAAAAAAAAATTGAAAAAAGTCGAAAAATCAGAAAAAGAAAAGAAAAAGTTAGTTGTATATACTCATTTGTTACTTTTGATTTGGAGAGGCTAGTAATGTAAATGCCTTTTGATAGATGTTCTCAAAGTTGTAGAAATTCAAAAGAAAATACACTTCAAGGGAGAATTGAGAAAGCATTTAGGTTGTAGACTTTGTGGTAAGGTGAAGAAATCAATTTTTGGGATTGGTTTACTAAGGAAGTAAAGAGTGAGGTAAAGTGACCATTGTTTGAGGGGTAGATGGGTAGTGCACGACTCATTTAGTCCGTTTTATAGTCACTTCTACCCAAAATTATCCCACCTTACCCCAAGCCAATATTACAACCTATTAAAGACCTTTTTAATTCTTTGTCACACATGCCGGTATACATCGAAGTTTAGATGATTGGCAAGCTTATGGTAGGCATTTTATGCATTTCAATGTGAGCGTATACACTTCCCTTTTGATACACTTGAGAGTCGAGAGTTACACTCACCATGTGAGGATCTTAAGTTTAGAGTGTTTTGTCTCGAGAGTAGTGGATCTAGTCTATCACACATGCTCACTTTTATCATGATCTCTTACTCTTTTTCATGAAAATTCTGAAATTAAATGCCACTAAACTTTGCCCTAAACACGTGTTCTTTTGTCTTTCTCTTTATTGTTCGGGACGAACAAGTTTTAAGTTTGGGGAGATTTGGTACACGTGTTCCGTGCACGCACTTTAGGGCACTTTTAGTGTCATTTTAGTGTCAATAACGTGCATAATTATGTGTATTTAGTGCTTTTATATTCTAATGGGCAAAATAATGTGTTTGAGCTATTTTTGTATTAAGACAGGTGTAAAAAGGGTCGAAATCGAAGATTAAACGACCGAGGAGTCGAGGGATCGATCGAGGCAAGAAAGGAAGAGCCAACTGAAGATCTCGGCCGAGACAGGATGTCAATCTCGGCCGAGATGAGCCTCCAGGGATTTTCTAGAGTTTTGCAAGATTGAAGATCTCGGCCGAGATTCAATCCAATCTCGGCCGAGATGAGTCTCCAGGGAATTCTTGAAGAATATCAAAGATGAAGATCTCGGCCGAGATACAATCCAATCTCGGCCGAGATGAGTCAAATCCCAAAAAGCCCTAATTTCCCCTGTTTCACGTCTCGGCCGAGATACAACCCAATCTCGGCCGAGATTGACCTTCGACCCAAAATTCTTGAAAACCCTTTTTCACGTCTCGGCCGAGACACACTCCCGTCTCGGCCGAGATTCACTACCCTGTTTTAAAATCCTGAATACGTTTTTGCCTATTTTTGTCTAGCACTTTCTCCCTTTATATATATATCATCCCATTCGAATTTAACCTAACTGTGGATAACTTTTGGAGTACATTTTGGATACTTGGAGAGCACATTTCAGCCACCAAGGAAGGAGATTGGACAAGGGATTGAAGGATCATCTTCTCCAATTGACATCTTTGGATTCATCCAAATCAGTATCATGTTTCTTCATTTTTCCATTTATTTTCTGATTGTATTAGTTAATATGGGTGGCTAGCACCCTTAGTTCATCCTTGATCATTGTGGAACCTTGAGTCGAGACATTGATGTGATTATTACGGTTAATGTTACCGAGAATATTGTGTATTTAAGTGTTTTGTGTTATTTGCTCTTGTTGATTCACATTTATGAATTAATTATTGGTTTGATCACCCTTTAAGGGATTTGTGAATGTGTTGCTAGAATAGGAGATTACTATCCGTAATTGTAGGATTTCCGATTCCCGAGTAGCAAACAATAATTATTTATTGGGGATAACACAAAGTTCAACCACTAAAACCGAGCTTTCGAGTTTTATGTTGAATTTATCTCGTTGTCCTAGTGTTTAATGCTTTTGGTGATTGAATCTAAGAGAGCTTGTTCGAGGATTCGGTTAAACTGAATAGGGTTAGTCGAAGAGCTTATTTTGATTAACTAAGATTAAGGGACAACAAGGCTATTAGAGCTTGTTAATAGTCTTGAGATAAGGGCTTAAATCACAATTCAATCGGGCATTAACAATAGTTGCATCAATTGTTCAAGACCAAGGGGAAGCATGATCAAGGGTGACTTGTTTTACTATTTGAAAACTAAAACCGAAAAAGATTTCTTCTAGTGTTTTTGAGTACTTGTTTCTTTTAATTGTGTCTATTTGCTTTTAATTGTCACGATTTAATTTGGTAGTCGAAAACGACGCTACCAAATTTTGGCGCCGTTGCCGGGGAACGGTGATTAGAATAGAGTTGATTTGTTGATCAAGCATTATGATTAATTACATATATAGTTATCTTCGTGTTTAGATTAGTAATTTTATAATCTCACTTTGTTTCCTTACTTTTGTTTGCTTGTAGTGAATGTTCTTGCGTTCGCAAGGAGAAAAAGGATTGCTATTTGAACCGGATATTAAGGAACGTGAACGTGAATTGAGAAGGAGAGCTCGAGATTTGGAGCAAGTCTGAGAAAGAATTGAAGTGCTGAATTTAGGGGGTGAAGATATTATTAACTTGGAAGAAATGGCTGAGGATCAAGGTCAAGAAAGAACGATGAAGGAGTTGGCTAACACTAGGGTTGCTCAAGAGCCCTTGTGCATCACCTTCCCAGCCATAGGAAACGACACGGCCTTCGAGTTGAAATCCGGACTCATCCACCTACTACCTGCCTTTCATGGATTGTCCGGGGAGGACCCTCATAAGCACCTCAAGGAGTTCCATGTGGTCTGTTCAAGTATGAAGCCATAAAGGGTGACGGAAGAACAGATAAAACTTTGAGCATTCCCGTTCTCCCTGAAGGATCTTGCTCGTGATTGGCTATATTACCTTCCATCCGGATCAATTACCACCTGGGAACAGATGGAAACCCAGTTCCTGGAGAAATTCTTCCTAGCTTCTCGAGCCACCACCATTCGGAAGGAAATCAGTGGGGTTAGGCAGATGCAAGGTGAAACATTATATGAGTATTGGGAACGTTTCAAAAGACTGGTCGGAAGTTGCCCTCCACATCAGATCATTCCGCAACTGGTGATTCAGTATTGGTATGAAGGACTTTGCCTAGCAGATCGAAATATGATTGATTCAGCAAGTGGAGGGGTTTTATCTGATAAGACGCCTACTGAGGCTCGAGCACTGATATCCAAAATAGCTGCTAATACTCAACAGTTTGGATGCAGAGAGCCGGTGAGACGGGTCAAGGACGTGATAGACTCGACTGTTGAAGAGAGGTTAGACCAACTCACCGACTTGGTGAAGAAGGTAATCTCGGGTGGCACTCCCACCTCCAAGCCTTGCAGAATTTGCCAAGTCACTGAACACACTACTGATACTTGCCCGGTTCTCGGAGAAAAAATGGAGGCTCATGCCAACGCGGTTCACAATTTTAATCCCAACTCATCCGGGAGGAAGTATGATCCGTATTCTCAATCGTACAACCCGGGTTGGAGGGACCATCCGAATTTCAAATACGGCAATCAGAATCCGAGCAATAATCAACAGGGTGATCACAGTGGGCAAAACCGACCCCCTTTTACTAGGGGAATGTTCCAGCAGAGACAGCAACCCGAGCAGGTACCCTGTGATCCTTCCCTTTCTGATATAGTGAAAAACCTAGCCACTAGTACGCTACAATTACAGAAGGAATCAAGCTCTAGGTTTCAAAGTATCGAAAATTAAGTCAGTCAAATAACATCGGCGGTTTCTCGTTTAGAAAATGCACAAGGAGGGAGATTACCGGCTCAACCGGAAGTCAACCCGAAAAATGTGAGTGCCATAGCTGTTATGAATGAGGAGTTACTTGGAGAGCCTGAAAAGCCCGGGTATACTTCACAAGGAAAGACTGAGGACGTGGATGATGGTACGAGGAAAGAAGAGATTTCCCATATGGTTGAAAGTAAAGTTCGGACACCTAAGTGGAAGATTGCCAAGGAGTTGCGTAAGCAAAAGGAGGCATTAGCTGCTTGCTTCCCCGATCACCTATTGCCTTTTCCTACCATGAAATACTCTCCACAAAGTGAAATTGAGAATGTCAGTGTGGGGATTTTGAGAAGCGGGAAGGTCCTTGAAAAAGGGAAGTCAAATGAAGGAGCAAGTAGAGTTGAAAGTGAAAGGGAGGGTGCAAAACAGGAAATATCAGCCGAGGCATATCAGAATCTCGGCCGAGATGTCTCACATCGTCCAGAAGACAGAATTCTCTGCCCCCCTATCTCGGCCGAGACACATCAGGATCTCGGCCGAGATGTGCTAGCTCGTCCAGACAAAATTCTCTGCCCATCTGTCTCAGCCGAGACACATAAAGATCTCGGCCGAGATTCCCTGAAATCCAACAAAAATTCTGAAATACCCCCACTTCTGTTTCCGAGTCAAATGAAGAAGATTCCCGACAGAAATAGAGACAAGGAGATAATGGAGGTATTCAGGAAGGTGGAAATCAGTATTCCTTTGATGGACGCCGTAAAACAGATTCCGCAGTACGCAAAGTTTTTGAAAGATTTAGGCACCAACAAAAGGCGTCTACATGGGAATGAGAAAGTCTTCATGGGAGAAAACATCTCGGCGGTTTTTCAAAAGAAGATGCCACGGAAATGCAAGGACCCAGGGATGTTCACCATCCCATGTAAAATCGGTAATTGTCTGATTGAAAAGGCCATGCTTGATTTGGGGGCATCGATCAATGTGATGCCCCGTTCTATTTTCAATAGCTTGAACTTGGGCCCACTGAAAGACACGAGGGTAGTCATCCAACTGGCGGACCGAAGCACCTCGTTTCCGGACGGGGTGATTGAGGACGTGATAGTTGAAGTGGATAACCTCATCTTTCCAGCAGATTTCTATGTACTTGATATGCATGGAAATTCGCCCGATTCCACTCCAATCTTGCTTGGGAGGCCGTTCTTGAATACCTCCCAAACAAATATTGACGTGCGAGAGGGAACTCTTAGCATGGAATTTGCTGGCCAAGTGGTGCAATTCAATATTTTTGATTAAATGAAATATCCTGAGGAATTGCATAGTGTTTATTCTATTGATGTCATTGATGTTATTGATCCCCTTGTGGAGGAAGTGTTTGAGTGTTATTGTAGGGACGAAGAAGCAATTGAATTAGCGGCCGATCTAGAGAAGATAGAGCCAATGGACACCAAGAAAGAGTTTGTGGGGATAGTGGAACAATCGAAATCATCCGAGCCTTTCCGAACCAAGCCCTTTCCCAAATTCTTACCTTTGCCTGAACCTCAAGGAAAGCTGCTACCTTCTACCATCAAGGCACCAACCATTGAGCTCAAAGCCCTTCCCCCCCATCTCAAATACGCATATCTTGGGGAGGACGAAACCCTACCGGTGATTATCTCATCAAAGCTCACATCCACTCAAGAACAAGCATTGATCGAGGTCCTCAAGGTGAACAAAGAAGCTATAGGGTGGACTATCGCTGATATCAAAGGCATTAGTACATTCCTATGCATGCACCGGATATTGTTGGAGGATAATGCTAAACCAAGTCGGGAACCCCAAAGGCGGCTTAACCCACCTTTGATGGAGGTGGTAAAGACGGAGATCATCAAGCTACTCGATGTTGGGATTATTTATCCAATATCGGATAGCAAATATGTGAGCCCAACACAGGTCGTGCCCAAAAAGTCGGGAGTGACGGTGGTGAAGAACAAAGACGGGGAAATGGTTCCCACCCGCTTGCAAACCGGATGGCGAGTGTGCATCGATTACCGTAAGCTAAATGCCATGACCCGCAAAGTTCATTTTCCTTTGCCATTCATTGACCAAATGCTTGAGAGATTGGCCGGGCATTCCTTCTACTGCTTCTTGGATGGATACTCCGGATACTTTCAAATAGCCATCTCTCCAGAAATCAAGAGAAGACCACTTTCACATGCCCCTTCGGTACTTTTGCATGGAGGAGGATGCCATTTGGGCTATGCAATGCCCCGGCCACCTTTCAAAGGTGCATGGTAAGTATTTTTTCCGAATATGTTGGGAATATTATTGAAGTTTTCATGGATGATTTTAGTGTGTATGGTGAGTCTTTTGAAAAATGCCTTGATAATCTTGCTAAAATTATGAAAAGGTGCATAGAAACAAATCTTGTTTTGAATTGGGAGAAATGTCATTTTATGGTTGAGCAAGGCATCGTTCTTGGGCATATAATTTCATCAAAAGGGATTGAGGTTGATAGGTCTAAAGTTGATCTTATTGTTGCTTTGCCTTACCCCGCAACTGTGCGGGAAGTTCGATCATTTCTTGGCCATGCAGGTTTCTACAGGCGTTTCATTAAGGATTTTTCAAAGACCTCTGCCCCTCTGTGTCGGCTATTGCAAAAGGACGTTGAATTTGAAATGTCAACCGATTGCAAGATGGCCTTTGATCAGCTCAAGGAGGCCCTTACATCGCCCCCCATCATCCAACCTCCGGATTGGACACTGCCGTTCGAGATAATGTGTGATGCAAGCAACTATGCAGTGGGAGCTGTATTGGGGCAACGGAAGGAAAAAGCAGCCCATGTGATCTACTACGCCTCAAGGACCCTAAATCCGGCCCAAGCAAACTACACCACCACAGAAAAAGAACTCTTGGCCATAGTTTTTGCTTTAGAAAAGTTTAGGTCATATCTACTTGGTACTAAGATTATCGTTTTTTCTGATCATGCAGCTCTTCGGTTTCTATTATCAAAGAAGGAAGCTAAACCAAGACTCATCAGATGGATTTTGCTACTTCAGGAATTTGATTTGGAAATCAGAGACAAGAAAGGAGAGGAGAATTGGGTGGCGGATCATTTAAGCCGTTTGATACAAAAGGAGGACGAAATGCCCTTGAAGGAGAGCTTTCCAGATGAGCAATTGCTAGCCATGACAAGCACAAAAGTCCCTTGGTATGCCAACATGGTGAATTATTTGGTGTCCAAAAGATTTCCTATTGGGATGAGTAAGCCGCAGAAGGATAGGTTGAAGAATGAGTCGAAGCATTTTGTTTGGGATGATCCATACCTGTGGAAATATGGGTCAGATCGAGTAATCAGGAGATGCATTCCCGAAGACGAAGTGCAGTCGGTGTTGAATTTTTGCCACTCACATGCTTGTGGAGGCCACTTCGGGCCGAAGAGGACGGCATACAAAGTGCTTGAGAGTGGACTGTTTTGGCCCACCATATTTAGAGATGCCCTTGCTTTTTGCAAGTCCAGTGACAACTGTCAAAAGACGGGAAATGTCTCTCAAAGAAATCAAATGCCCCAAAACCCGATTGTAGTCTGTGAAATTTTTGATGTTTGGGGTATGGACTTCATGGGACCGTTTCCCTGGTCTTATGGGAATTTGTACATATTGTTGGCTGTTGACTATGTGTCCAAGTGGGTGGAGGCGAAAGCAACCCGAACTAATGACTCTAAAGTTGTGGCCAAGTTCGTCCAATCCAACATTTTTGCTCGGTTTGGGATACCAAAAGCCATCATAAGTGATAGAGGCACACACTTTTACAACCGAACAATCGACGCATTGCTGAAGAAATACGCTGTATTGCACAAAGTTTCGACGCCTTATCATCCACAAACCTATGGGCAAGCCGAAACTTTGAATCGGGAAATCAAGTCGATATTGGAGAAGACCGTGCAACCAAATCGCAAAGACTGGAGTTTGAGGCTCAATGATGCATTATGGGCGTATAGGACTGCCTATAAAACTCCAATTGGTATGTCTCCCTTTCGACTCATTTATGGAAAGCAATGCCATCTCCCGGTGGAACTTGAACATAGAGCCTACTAGGCTATTCGGAGATGCAACATGAACCTTGATGAAGCCGGTGTACACCGAAAGCTCCAATTGCAAGAGCTCGAAGAAATTCGGAATGAAGCCTTTGAAAACGCCATGATCTACAAGGAGAAAACGAAGGATTTTCATGACTCGAGAATTACCCGGAAAACGTTTGTGGTTAGGGAGAAAGTGCTATTATATCACTCTCGGTTGAAGTTATTTCCGGGCAAGCTCCGTTCGAGATGGGTAGGACCCTTTGTTGTCACTAAGGTGTTCGATCATGGAGCCATCGAAATTGAAAGTGGTAAAACCGGAAAAATCTTCAAGGTCAATGGGCATCTTCTCAAGCCTTATCTAGAGCATATTCAAGAAAGCCCCGGTGAAGAAGAAAGAGTGGAAGACTCACCACCAAACTGAAAAAAAGCGCCCGTCGAGCCAACGACGTTAAACAAAGGCGCTTGTCGGGAGGCAACCCGGCGTTTACTCATTTTCTCGTATTTTAAATTCATAGCATAGTAGTTTTACTATTATTTACATATTTTGAATTGTGTTTGTTAAAATGTGTGTAGGTACCACACAAGCAAACTAAAGCCAAGACATGGTGTAGAATGGGGGTGAAGAACACCAAAAAGGTGGAAAAATGCAGGGGAGAACCATCTCGGCTGAGACACAGAAGAAATCTCGGCCGAGACCCCAAGTGAGTGAAAAGGCCAATTTTTCCCTGGAAGACTTTCTCGGCCGAGACACATGTCTCATCTCGGCCGAGATCCAAAGATGCAAAAATCTGGAAAATTTGCTGGAAGATAATCTCGGCCGAGACATTACCTTATCTCGGCCGAGATTCAGAAAGGCCCAAAATGAAGAAATTTCCCTGGAAGCACATCTCGGCCGAGACATACATGCATCTCGGCCGAGACGGGTTTGAAAGGAAATTGAGCCAAATTCTCTGGAAGAGCATCTCGGCCGAGACAGCACCGAATCTAGGCCGAGACGAGTTTGTCCAGAATGGAAGCAAATTTGCTGAGAACAATCTCGACCGAGACATACATGAATCTCGGCCGAGATGGGGTTGTCCAGAATGGGGGTAAAAATGCTGGGATTTCATCTCGGCCGAGACATTACAGAATCTCGGCCGAGATTCCTTGCCGAGTCAAGTTTTCCTGAAAGCGAAGAAAGGATCTCGGCCGAGACACAGGGCCCAAATTCGAATCTCGGCCGAGACGAAAAACAGGTATAAATACCCCCTGCGCGAAAATTAGGTCAGTTCTTCCCCAAATTTGCAATTTTCACACACTCACGCACACACTACTCCAATAATCACCCTTGCACTCGATTTCCACCTCTAAAATTCACACCACACCTCACTCACATCACCACACCAACTCTCCTTTGAAAATATTTGGATTTGGAGCACATTTGAGGTCGATTCAAAAAGGGCGCGAGCAACCCAAATTCAAATTTTTTTCGGTTAAACTCAACTGGTAAGTACGGCTATCTCCTCCTTTCGATTCATTGTTGCGTATTAGTGTATACATTGTTGAGATTGAAAGTTAATTTTACGTTTATATGCATATTCGTTGAACTTGGTTATACATACAAGTACTTGTATTGATTTTTTGCCATGTGATAAGTGTTATGCATTTAAATGATAAAATTGATTAATAGTTCGTATAGTTGCTTGATGATGGAGTGGGTGGATTGTTGAGTATAATCTTGTGAGTTTTTGAAGAGGCTAAATTCGTTGTGGCATATTATCAAGCACGTGCTAGGCGTTGAATTCGACTATATTCTCTGTTTCTTTTGAGACTACTTGTTGATATTATTGTAATGTGTGACCTTATTTGAATATGATTTGGTTGTCATTGCATGATTGATATATTTTGCCTTGTTTTTGTTAGAGATATAGTTGGATTCAAATGAACCTAGGCACTTCCTACTTGCACTTGAACTAGTTATTTTGCTACAAGTTTTTAATTATTGAATTGTTGATTTTAGGTACCCATGGCACCTCCGAAACCCACAAAAGGCAACACCCAAGAAAGCACCTCTGGCCGAAGAGTCACGCAAAAAATCCGAAGAAGCCAAGCCAAAGGCAAGGAGAAGGCTGTTGAGCCTACTCCGGAGGTTCCTCCACCGGAAGTCCCACCGACTTCCACTGACAAATCCACGAAGCCCATAGATTTTGATATTGTGCTGGGAACAGAGGAGCAACGAAAACGTTTTGATAAATTGATGAAGAGGGGGGTGTCAGCAACCCGATATGGCGATCCCAAGATTTTAGACGCCATGGGCATCCGGCAAAACGTTCTAGAACTGTTAGACGCAGCAGGTCTAGTTCAGTGCCTCGCCCCCCGCCCAACCTTCCTCAAATTTGTGCTGGAGTTTTTCAGTACACTCGAGATCGAGGAGGAGACAAATTCCGGCTCTACAGTTCATCATTTCAAGTTCCAGCTTCTAAATGAAGAGAAGATACTCAGCCACGACCGTTTGAAAAGCATATATGGTTTCAAGACCACATCCCACGGTGATCGCGAGGTGTTGAAACAGTTCAATGTGCAACAATTCTGGGAGCAAATCACTGCCGCCCCTGGAATAGTTGCACCTCAAGCCTACGATCCTAGAGGCTCCAGGCTTACTTCCATTCGAAGCCCCGTGGTGAAGTATCTACAGAAACTGTTGAGCTCCACCATATGTGGACGGAAAGAAATCAGCTCTCCCCGCTTATACGAGATGGAGATTATGTGGGCCATCGTGGATAGAAAGGAGAGGAACTTCCGATATGATTTGGTATCATGTTTTCAGAAGATAGTGAAAGAATTGAGGACAGAGAGAAAAAGAGAAACGAAAATGCCCGACCCGATCTATTGTGGGGCATTGATAACCCCTATACTCGAGCACTACAATGTTCCCCTTCCAGAGTACACGCCAATCACCACTGATTATTATTTGGACTGGGAGGAGATGGAGAACATGCGCATTGCCATGCTCGGGTACAAAGAGGGCATATCGGGTCCGGCTATCCCATACGTGCTCCAAAACGAGGGGCCTTACCTCCGCTTACCCAACCCCGGATTGACTTACATCACCAACCTGGCAAGCACGATGAATTTGGAACTGAGCTCCGAGGCACACCTCAATGCCTCCTTGGAGCCAAACCGGGAAGAACTGACCAAATTCAAGCGTGCCAAAAAGCCACGTCCGGTGGCACGGGTTCGGAGCGTAGGGGTTGAAGGGGAAGGAAGTAGCCAACCAGTGCAGCCGTCAAGAAAACGATCATCTACTGCCATTCTAACTCAATCTGAGTTCCAGGAACGACATGAGGGCTTAATGGCGGCCATGGGGGATGAGATCAAAAGCGTCAGAGCCGAATTGGTGGAGCTACGAGCATCTATTGGAGCTGATCTGAGAGGAATCAAGGAAACTATCCAAGAAAATCAGACCAAGATTCTCGACCTTTTCAAGTCAATAAAAGGATGTTTCACCGGCTCGAGTTCCCGACCTTCCCGCTCGCTGTGAGTAGAGCGACCGAGAAGTCTTACCTTTTTGTCCCAAACTTAGTTGCAAAACTAAGTTTGGGGGAAAACAAAAAGATAAGACCATTTCGGTTGCTCGAAATCCCCTACCCCCCGTTTTTCTTCTTTCATTATCTATACTGTTGGCCTGTGAGCCATTTGACATGATTGCTTGTTGGATTTGTTGTGATGGCCTGTGTGCCAATTTGATTTATATATTGATTGCTTTTGTGATATTGTCCATTTGTATTGTTGGTAATATTGCCGGCCTGTGAGCCACTGTCATTTTTTATTAGCCTTGGTTGGTAATATTATTACATATGCATTTGGCCATTTCGGATTTTTGAATAATCATTGGGTGCCTTAAAGTCAAATTGTTTGTTTGGTTGATAAGTACGCACACATTTTCCCCTTATTGTTGTAGGAGTAGGTCTCTTAATAAAGTAGTTCATCTAGTTAATGTTTGTGAATAAACGTGTAATAAAATGGTTAAGTTCGGCGAGCCACCAAATTGTACTCCTTTTTTTTCCACAAACTAAGTTTGCAACTAAGTTTGGGGAGGGGGTGGGATTCGTACAAATTGGCAGCTCGAGAAAGCAATTGGATGAAGTTTAGGACGAGAAAATGTGGCATTGATTAATGATGAAAGTTTTTGACAAATATCTTTGAAAGAAGCACATGGTAGAGCATGATAGACTTTTGAAACAAAATTGAACATACACTCAAAACTTTTGATCAAAAATTGCAACCGAGTGAGTTTTTGAGCTTTAGAAGATACTCCCACCTTTGGAGTAACGTAAACTTTTTTTCGGTGTGAAATTAATTGAGTGCATTTAGTTGTCTCTAGAACTTGCCTTGATTCTCTATTTTGCATGAGTCGGTGCATTGTGTGACATTGAAAATGATCTTAGGCAATCCTTGATTTGAGCCTACTTTCAAGCTTGAAAACACGTCCTTTTTACCTAATTTGATATTGTCTCTAGTTGAGCCCCTTGAGGTTTTGGCCTCTTGTTTGACAGCTCAACTCTACAAGCCGAAACCCTTTCGATTAGCCTTTGAACCTAATTGGACTATTTGAGTATGAGGGGGGTGGTTGGAAGGTAGTCGGGTAATTTGGGATTGAAAAGGGTGAACTATTGGGAATATTGAAGGGTGAAAGGAATTGAAACAATAGGAAAAGAATCGAGAATACTAGTCCTCTCCAATTTTTGTTTGTTCTACTAAAAAAAAAAAAAAAAAATTGAAAAAAGTCGAAAAATCAGAAAAAGAAAAGAAAAAGTTAGTTGTATATACTCATTTGTTACTTTTGATTTGGAGAGGCTAGTAATGTAAATGCCTTTTGATAGATGTTCTCAAAGTTGTAGAAATTCAAAAGAAAATACACTTCAAGGGAGAATTGAGAAAGCATTTAGGTTGTAGACTTTGTGGTAAGGTGAAGAAATCAATTTTTGGGATTGGTTTACTAAGGAAGTAAAGAGTGAGGTAAAGTGACCATTGTTTGAGGGGTAGATGGGTAGTGCACGACTCATTTAGTCCGTTTTATAGTCACTTCTACCCAAAATTATCCCACCTTACCCCAAGCCAATATTACAACCTATTAAAGACCTTTTTAATTCTTTGTCACACATGCCGGTATACATCGAAGTTTAGATGATTGGCAAGCTTATGGTAGGCATTTTATGCATTTCAATGTGAGCGTATACACTTCCCTTTTGATACACTTGAGAGTCGAGAGTTACACTCACCATGTGAGGATCTTAAGTTTAGAGTGTTTTGTCTCGAGAGTAGTGGATCTAGTCTATCACACATGCTCACTTTTATCATGATCTCTTACTCTTTTTCATGAAAATTCTGAAATTAAATGCCACTAAACTTTGCCCTAAACACGTGTTCTTTTGTCTTTCTCTTTATTGTTCGGGACGAACAAGTTTTAAGTTTGGGGAGATTTGGTACACGTGTTCCGTGCACGCACTTTAGGGCACTTTTAGTGTCATTTTAGTGTCAATAACGTGCATAATTATGTGTATTTAGTGCTTTTATATTCTAATGGGCAAAATAATGTGTTTGAGCTATTTTTGTATTAAGACAGGTGTAAAAAGGGTCGAAATCGAAGATTAAACGACCGAGGAGTCGAGGGATCGATCGAGGCAAGAAAGGAAGAGCCAACTGAAGATCTCGGCCGAGACAGGATGTCAATCTCGGCCGAGATGAGCCTCCAGGGATTTTCTAGAGTTTTGCAAGATTGAAGATCTCGGCCGAGATTCAATCCAATCTCGGCCGAGATGAGTCTCCAGGGAATTCTTGAAGAATATCAAAGATGAAGATCTCGGCCGAGATACAATCCAATCTCGGCCGAGATGAGTCAAATCCCAAAAAGCCCTAATTTCCCCTGTTTCACGTCTCGGCCGAGATACAACCCAATCTCGGCCGAGATTGACCTTCGACCCAAAATTCTTGAAAACCCTTTTTCACGTCTCGGCCGAGACACACTCCCGTCTCGGCCGAGATTCACTACCCTGTTTTAAAATCCTGAATACGTTTTTGCCTATTTTTGTCTAGCACTTTCTCCCTTTATATATATATCATCCCATTCGAATTTAACCTAACTGTGGATAACTTTTGGAGTACATTTTGGATACTTGGAGAGCACATTTCAGCCACCAAGGAAGGAGATTGGACAAGGGATTGAAGGATCATCTTCTCCAATTGACATCTTTGGATTCATCCAAATCAGTATCATGTTTCTTCATTTTTCCATTTATTTTCTGATTGTATTAGTTAATATGGGTGGCTAGCACCCTTAGTTCATCCTTGATCATTGTGGAACCTTGAGTCGAGACATTGATGTGATTATTACGGTTAATGTTACCGAGAATATTGTGTATTTAAGTGTTTTGTGTTATTTGCTCTTGTTGATTCACATTTATGAATTAATTATTGGTTTGATCACCCTTTAAGGGATTTGTGAATGTGTTGCTAGAATAGGAGATTACTATTCGTAATTGTAGGATTTCCGATTCCCGAGTAGCAAACAATAATTATTTATTGGGGATAACACAAAGTTCAACCACTAAAACCGAGCTTTCGAGTTTTATGTTGAATTTATCTCGTTGTCCTAGTGTTTAATGCTTTTGGTGATTGAATCTAACAGTTACCACATACGATGTGGTGATTGAGAAAGTGTAATGTTTTTAGAAAGACTATTTATTTTTTTGTTTAGCAGCTTTTGAATGTTTTGTATATGTATTTATTTATTAAATAGATGTATTACTGTTTATTTATTCCCCTTTATTAAAGTACTTGTTTTCTTCAGTTCAGATATAGTTGATAAATAATTAATAAGATTTATTATTTAACGTGAAATTATGAAATTATAAAAATGATTTGGGTAGTGAACAACGTGCAAAATTAAGGGAGCTTACTGGAATAAAAACTGACCGAAAATAGCCTCCACTACCTAAATATCGTGTTTGACTATTCAAACTTACTGTCAATGTTTATAATAAAAATAATTCAAAATAACCACAAAATGACACATATGACATACTTCTATTTCAACGATCTTACTTTTACTTTTAAGGTAGATTACTCTTCTCGAGAGAGTTGTGCAAATTAAGAAAGATGGCTAGATGATGTGGACCAAGATTTAGGCACTTAGGCTAAAACATGCTATTTTTATAATCAAAATTGTAATTGGAAGCCATCATGTATTTCTTTTTTTTTTTTTTCCATAAAATTCAGAAAATTACGATAAATTTTTTTTATCCTCACCAATACTTAATGTTAAATTTTACATGTGTATAGTGAGTTTATTCCAATTTTGATCATTGAAAGAATTTTAATTGATTATTAATTTGACTGTGGTCAAAAGGCAAAAAATGTGAGTTGCCTAATTCTCTATGAGATGTAAGAAAAGACATTGTCTATATAGCAAAATAAAATTGGGGATTAAACCGTAGCACATAAATTCCTATGAAGTGTAATCATATATGAGATATGATAGCAAATTAAATTTAAGAGCGTGAAATTGTAGCAAATACATTGTTAGCAAGTTGCATCATATTGGAGATATGATTGCAAAATTAATTAGATAAATAAATGAAAAATGAAAAATTGGTAAAAATGTCCTTTAAGCTTACTATAATTAAGAAATTACCTTTTAAGTTTGGCACTTTAAAATATTGTCCAGTAATTTTAACAAAATTGATAAAAATGCCCTGTGACTGGTTGTAGGTTGTTAAGCAACCGATCACTTGTGCGTTGTCCTTCATTTGCTGACACGGCATTAATATTTTTGATTTTCTTATGACTCACTTATTTGGGTGTTAAGAAATTTCAAAAATAATTTGTAATCCCCCCCTCCCCAGTTTAAGGACGATGCAATGAACAAATTAAGGGACGACATATGTACATCGATAACATTTTCACGAATAGGTCTTAATATGAATCTATGGTGTTGTCAAGTTGTTAAATGCGCTTAGAACATATTATATTTTTGTTAAGACAAGTATTATTTTCGTGCCCTTTTAAATTGATGTTGAAGTCTAGTTCTTTTTGGCAAGACAACTCATTTGAACACCACATTTAGGATAATTTCATTCCAGTGCAGGTTGAGAATTCCAAACCAAGTCAGAAGAGTTGCATTCCTCTTAAAGTTCTATCAAATTATGTTCACTCTATTGGAGGAGATATATACATTTTATCATTTGGGATTTACAGTAACATTGGGGTCAATCATTTTTTATATGTTAGAAATCATTACAAATACACAGCTCGAGCTGACCCAAAATCAATAATTCATCTTAAAATGTGAGATCTAGATGATTAAAATCATTCCTAATACATAGCCCGGAGCGGCTCAAATCAATAATTCATCTTAAAATGTGAATCTATATGTTTTCAATCGTTTCTAATACACAGCCCGGACATACCCAAATTCAATAAGTCATCTTAAAATGTAAAACCTATATGTTTTACATCATCCCTAATACACAACTCGAGCTAACCCAAAATCAATAATTCATCTTCAAATGTGAGATCTAGATGATTAAAATCATTCATAATACACCGCTTTGACCAACACAAAATCAATAATAAAAGCAAAACCATCTACAATTTTTAGCCATTTAGCATTTTCTTGCCCAAAACATATTTCTACATCCGGAAGGACACGTGTCAAGATCTTAGCCATCTCATCTCCAATTATTTTTATCCATTATTATTAATTAATACTATTTCCTTTAATTCGACTGATTTTTTTTGTAATGATATTAATGACTTCCTTGAATTTAGGGGTTGTTATGTTAAGTTATATCATTTACAAAGTTATGCACTTCATTATTACTTACATCATTTTGTGAGTTTTCAAACATTTAATATATTCTTCTATGATTTTTCAAACATTCCATACTCAACCTTTTTTTACATAATTTTATATGTAGGTTTTTTCTGAATTTAGCATGTCAATTCTCTCTTCCGCTCGAAGCAGGCACATTTTTGTTTCTCTCTAAGTGATGTTTATGTTTTAGTGTTAGTGTTTATCTAAATTTTTCCATTTAATGTTTAATGTTAGTATGCATTTTTTGTTTAATATTTGTATTTTTGTTATTAGATGAAATTTAAGTTCTTCATAAATCACATTCCATGGCTCTTAGTCGCAGATTATAGCAGGCCTGATTACCAGAAGCGAGTTTCTAATCTAAGTACTTTGTCCAATATCATTTTGTTGTATCTATTAAATATTTTGATAAACAGAGTAAGTAACATGATTTCACTTCTTATTCTTCTTCACCATTTTTGCAGCGTGAAGAGTTCAACGAGCACTGGAGGCAATCTTCATGGTGAGAATAACAAAAGAAAACGAGAGATTCCAAAAGCACTAATAAAGACTTCACAGAATAAGAGCAATTAAGCTTCCTAGTTGAAAAAGTATTCTACATTAACTTTGGATTATTTGTGTATATGCTGATTGAGAGATGTTTTCATTAGTATATTTCTTATTGTTTATATATCATAATATTATACTATTATATTTTATTATTTGTAAAGTATGATCTTTGGTGGTTGTTTGTCATTTGTACAGTTTGTAACTTTGCACGATCTTACAACAAAGTTGCTGTAATTTTTTTGTAGATGGATTCCTCAATTTTTATTTTGTGGGGGGTTTGGAGACGGAGAAAAGGTGATATTCACTTTTCGGGATCAAATTGTCCTTTAACTTTGTCATATTTTTTTGGATTCTGTGATTTATTTCATGTGATTCTGAGATTAAGCAAAATCATGTTTGGTTTTTACCCTATTTACAATAAATTTGTACATTGATCTCTTTCATATCATGTATCATGACATGGGGCATGTAAGTGGCTTGGTATAAGTGTTATGTGTTTATATTCTATAACTTAAACAAAACATGCAAAAGACAAAATGTGGAATTTTATATAATGTTCTAAATCATGTTCTTGCATGAAAACTTTCTAAATTACTGTAAATTAGGCTATTAATTCTTTTTTTTTTTTTGGCCGTTTGGCATTAATTGCATAGATCAATTTTTTCTTTCAATTTTCTTTTGTCTTTGTACCAATTATGTTAAATTTACTATGATTACAAAAAAAAACTCTCTACCATTCACATAAAAAGAATTATTCCTTTTTTATTATTGTCAAACCTTTTATTATTGACAATTCCATGTTTTCCCATCATAAATCATTGAACCTTGCATGATTATTTTAATTTTTCAAACTTTCAATAATCCTAATTACTTTATTTGAATTTTAGCACTCCTTATTATACTTTTATACATTTTCAAACTTTAATCATTTTAGAAATAATGTATATTTAATATGTTATTAATCCTTATTAATTTTCCATATTCAACTGTTTTATCCTATAAATTTTCCCTCAACGCATTGTTCCGACATTCGATTTTGTGAATTTTTATCCTTGTTTGGATTTTTTCTTTCACTCCAGTAATGCATGTTTACATTCATCCTATTCTTTTTATTTATTTTATAAAAAATGTACATGAATATAGATTATTTTCGTACAAATAATACATGCATGTAAGGTATGTGGTTTAATGCTGTTTTTATTTATATTTTTAGTAATATTTGTTGATCAGTTGAAGAATCTTCAAGAGAATTTATTGGTATTTATTTCTTCTTATATATTCATCCACATTTTTTTGGATCAGGTTCATTCATCATTTAATTATTTTTTTCGTACAAAAGAATACGTGAATGCAAAATATGTTTTTTACAACGATCTTTTTTTTACATTTTTTATAATATTTGTTGATCAGTTGTAGAATCATCAAGAGGATTTATTGGTGTTTATTTCTTTTTATATTTTCATTAACATCTGTTTGGATCGATTCGTTCATCACATTCTCAATTTTTATTACTATTTATAATTTCCAGTTAATAAGACTATTAAGCAACTCAAATAACAATTACTCTAAAAGATAAAAGAATTCAACCCTTGATTGAGTATCCCCTTGACTCGGATAATCTATATAATTGATGTTACTACCTGATTGATTTAGCCTTAGAATCCCTACTCCAAGATTAATAACAAGCTCTATTAACCTTGTTGTCTATTAAGTATAATTAATCAAAACAAGCTCTTCAACTAATCCTACCCAACTTATCAATTCCAAGAACAAGCTCTCTAAGAACCAATAATCACATGCATTAAGAATCAAGACAACGGAATAGATACGACATAAAACTCACAAGCTCGGTTTTAGTGGTCGAACTCTATGTTATCCCCAATAGAATATATCTATTGTTCGCTACATGGGAATCGGATGCATAATAATTACGGATTATAAACCCAATTCTAGCAACATACAACCAAATATCCAAATGAGTGATCAAACCACAATTCAATTCATAAGTGTGAATCAACAATCCCAAATAAAATAGAACATTCCAAGACATAATCCAATCGGTTAATAATCGTAAAAATTACATAAACATCCTAAATCCAAGGTTCAACTAATGATTAAGGGCTGAAATTAGAGTGCTAACCACTCATATCAACTGTTAAAAAGATAAAACAAGTGAAAATCAAAGAAGACATTAAAATAAAATAGAATGAACCAAAATATTGAGTTGATGATCTTGATCTTCAACCCTCGTCCAATTCCTTGCTTCCAATGGTGTAAGGTGGTTGAATATGTGTGAGTAATCGGTGATTGGTTAGGTTAAAATCGAAATTGACCTTATATATATTGAGGAGAAAGTGTTGGGATGAAAATGGCAAAAAACGTGTTTCAGGATTAAAAATAGGGTATCGGATTGCGGCCGTGAACCCTTTATTTTGCTTGAGGCAAGGTTTGGTTCGCAGAATCGGTCGCAGGCGCGAACAGAGGTCATGGGCGTGAACCGTGTCTTGGTTGTTGGCTAGGTTCTGCTGCATTGGTCGTGGTCGCGACTATAAGTCGCGGGCGTAAGTTCTCGCTTGAACCTCTTCTCTCTTGTTTCATCCTTGGCTCGTTCTTCACTTCGGACTCTTTCGAGACTTGTTTATGGTCATATATTGCCTGTATTATCCTGAAACAAGCTCAAACACATTAAATGGTCCAATATTACAAATATGAACAATACACGGTCAAATATGCACGCAAATGTCATTAAAACGACACTTAATTCAACCTAAAATGCATGCATGAACACGTGTACCAAATCCCCCAAAACTTAATCCTCTGTTAGTCCCGAAAAGATTGAAGCAAAGAAAAAAGACGAAAAAAGGACACGTGTTAGGGAGGATTTAAGTGGTGAATTCTGTTTCAGATGAAGTTTTCAAAAGCATGGTAATCATGATAAGATGAGCATATATATGATATAACAATTTCAACTACTTTCAAGACTTGAAAACCCTCAACTAAAGATCCTCACCGGGTGGGTGTATCTCTCGACTCTTAAATGTATCTGTTAGAAATTATGGATCTGAAACACATAAACACGTATATAGGGAATCGATATATACCTTAATTCGGTGCAGAGAAAATAGAATTGATCGATTCACCAAACGTTGATCGTACTTTGACTGTCTACAAGTCTGTCCTGATGAACACTACCTGTGAGGAAGTGTTCAATCTCATCAAGTGAGCTATACTTTGAAATAGGATGTGTTGGGAATGTGGAACCGGGATCAGGAGGTGAAGAACCGGATGGATGAACCGGGTTTTAGCATGAAGAAGTGAATCTGTGCAGAATAAACCGGGTTCAGGGTTGTTGGGGATAACCGTCGTTTGTGACGAGTCTGTTTCAGATTTGTGACGGGAAAACCGTCACATTTGTCCGGTAGCAGATGCCAACTTGATTCAGTTAGAACTTCTTGGTCAGTTACATTCGAGCTGCAATACCTATATCATTGAAAAGCTCTCTTCCAGGAGAACAACACTACGTCGAGCAATTTCCTTCTTTCATAGATTACAGAGAGAATTTGAGAGTGATTGTTTTCTGCCCTAATTTTGTTCCAGAATTGGGCGTTTTCATTTCTGGGTGTAATTTCTGTAATTGATTGGATATCTTAGTGAATTGAGGTGTGCCTTGCCTCCGTGGATGTAGTTCATCTTGAACGAACCACGTAAAACGAGTGTGTGATTCATTTATATTTCCAGTTCTGCGCAAGTTCACCTCGGCCACAACTCTGGCCGAACTAGTTGTGTGTTTTCAAACTGTTATTCTTCAAACTCATTCCAGATTCTTAGTGTTGTGTGATTAGGAGTTGATTTTACTAACAAGTGGCGCCGTCTGCGGGAATCAGCTCGCACAGTTTGAAGAAGAGAAGGAATTGCTGGTATGAAGATGGATTTTGAGAAGTTTACTGGAAGGAATGATTTCACATTGTGGAAAATCAAGATGAACGCAGTACTGGTTCACAATGGCCTTGATCTTGCATTGATACCTCTGGAGTCATGGGAAGAAACTGAGAAACCTAGGTTTGCATCAGTGGATAAGAAGGCCCTAAGTCTTATCTTCTTGTGCTTGGGTGATAAACCGTTGAGGGAGGTTTCGAGGTGCAAGAGTTCCTCAGAAGCATGGAGGAGATTGGAAGAACTGTATCAATCAAAGTCAGTTTCCAACAAACTGTTCCTGAAGCAGAAGATGTTGGCCTTCAAGATCACTGAAGACAAGGTAATTTCTGATCAACTTGATGAATTCATTAAGATGATTGAAGAATTGGAAGATCTGGATGTGAAATTGGAGGAGGATGACAAGGCATTGATGGTGTTAAACATTCTTCCAAAATCCATGGAAAGCTTTAAGGATGCCTTGATGTATGGGAGAGATGATCAGCTATCCTATGATGGAATAGTGAAGGCTCTAAGATCTAAATGTTTTCAGACTCAAGGTGATAAAGGCATGGTGCAACCTGGAGAAGGACTGAATGTTAAATTCAAGAAACCTTGGCAAGGCAAGAAGGGACAGAATGCTAAGGATCCAAAGTCTGGGGATTCAAATCCTAAGAAGGGAAATGACTGGGTTGAGAAGAGGAAATGCTTCAAGTGTAAACAGCCAGGTCACTTGAAGAAGGATTGTCCTAAGAGGAATAAGAAAACTGGAAATCAAGGGGCAGAAGCTGCTGCCATTGATCATCAACAAGACCCTCCAGAAGTGTTAAATGTAACTGATTCAAGAATGGTAAAGGAATGGGTCCTGGACACCGGGTGTTCCTTTCACATGTGTCCTCATCAGTCATGGTTTAATGAACTGAAGAAAGAAGATGGTGGAAATGTTCTCCTGGGAAATGACCAATCATGCAAGGTCAAAGGAGTTGGATCAGTGAGCATAAGGATGTTTGATGGTGTGGTCAGAATCATCTCAAATGTTAGGTATGTTCCTGGCCTTAAAAGGAATCTTCTATCTCTTGGTTCTTTGGTAACCAGTGGATGTCAGTTTAGCTCAGTAGATGGATTCTTGCATATCACAAAACATGGAAAAATGGTGATAAAAGGCAGACAGCATAATGGACTATTTATCCTGATTGGTTCACCTGTTGTTGGAAGTGTGGATATGGTCTTGAACAATTCTGAGATTGCTAAATGGCACAAGAGACTTGGACACATAGGAGTGAAGGAATTGAAGGAATTGTCAAGGAGTGGAGTAATTGGAAATCTGGGAAATCAAGAACTGGAGTTCTGTGATCAGTGTGCTCTGGGCAAATCCAAGAAGTTGCCCTATGGAAAGGGAGTTCACACAACTCAAGAACCATTAGATTATGTTCACTCTGACATATGGGGTCCTGCAAGAACAGAATCTCATGGTGGTGCAAGGTATTTCATGTCCTTGATTGATGACTACAGCAGAAAGGTGTGGATCATGTTGATGAAGAACAAGAGTGATGCCTTTCATAAGTTCAAAACATGGTTGATCCAACTGGAAAATGTCAAAGGGAAGAAGCTGAAGCATCTTAGGACTGATAATGGACTGGAGTATCTCTCTACAGAGTTTACAAACTTCTGTGAAGAAAGAGGAATCAAAAGACACAGGACAGTACCAATGAATCCTCAACAGAATGGAGTTGCAGAAAGGTTCAACATGACTCTTCTTGAAAGAGTAAGGTGTATGCTGTTGGATGCTGGGTTGCCAAAGGTGTTTTAGGGAGAAACCATTGCTACAGCATGCTATCTCATCAATAGGTCACCTTCATCAGTAATTGGGTTCAAAACACCTGAAGAGGTGTGGTGTGGACAGAAACCAAGTTATGAGGGGTTAAGGGTGTTTGGGTGTCTTGCTTTTGCCCATGTCAAGCAAGACAAGCTAGATGCAAGGGCTCTCAGATGTGTGTTTCTTGGATATCCGGATGGAATGAAGGGTTACAGATTGTGGTGCTTAGAAAAAGGAAATCAGAAGATAATCACAAGTAGAGATGTGAAGTTTAATGAGAATGTGATGGCTTACACTTCTACAGGCTCTAAGGAAGAATTTGATGGTGCTAAAGAGACAGAGGAGATATCAATTCAGGTGGAGCACCCTGCAGAAGATGATCACACACCTCAACCACAAGAAGATTTACAAGAAAGTGATTCATCATCTGAAGAAGAGGCACAAACTGGACCTTCACAAAACATCAGGGAATACAGCATTGGAAGAGATAAGCCTAGAAGAACAATCAACAGACCTGATTTCTATGGCCAAGCAGGGAGTGTCTATTATGCCTTAAGTGTTGCTGAAGACTTGGAATCACAAGAGCCTAGTAGTTTTCAAGAAGCACTAGACTGTGAGGAAGGTGAACACTGGATACAGGCAATGACAGAAGAGATGGAGTCTCTGGAAAAGAATAAAACCTGGATATTGGTGGAAAAACCAAAAGGTCAGAAGCTGGTAAGTTCCAAATGGATAAACAAGAAGAAACTAGAGACAGCAGGATCCAAACAGGTGAGGTTTAAAGCAAGATTGGTGGCTAGGGGCTTTACACAAAGAGAAGGAATTGATTTCAATGAGGTTTTCTCTCCAGTAGTAAAGCACTGCTCAATCAGGCTGCTTTTATCAAAGGTCACACAGGAGGACATGGAACTACAACAACTGGATGTAAAGACAGCATTCTTACATGCAGAACTCAATGAGGAGATATATATGAAACAGCCAGAAGGCTTTGTTGTTCCTGGGAAAGAAGACAAAGTATGTTTACTGAAGAAGTCACTATATGGACTTAAACAAAGTCCAAGACAGTGGAACAAGAGGTTCAATGACTTCATGATCAGTGTTGGCTTTGTAAGAAGTCTTTATGACAGTTGTGTTTACTTCAACAAAGGTTCAAAGCAAGATAAAAATTTTCTTCTATTGTATGTGGATGACATGCTAATTGCCAGCAGGAACAAGAACATAATACAATGGTTGAAGGATAGACTTAATGCTGAATTTGACATGAAAGATCTGGGAGAAGCCAAGAAGATATTGGGCATGAACATTCTAAGAAACAGAGAAGCTGGAGTACTTTGGTTATCTCAGAGACAATACCTACAGAAAGTACTGGAGAGGTTTCATATGCATGAAGTCAAACCTCTCTCTACTCCAGTTAATCTACAGAAGAAACTTTCCAAAGAACAATGCCCAAAGACTGAAGAGGAAATCATACAGATGAGCAATATCCCTTATGCAAGTGGAGTTGGAAGTCTTATGTATGGAATGATTTGTAGCAGGCCTGACTTGGCATATGCTGTATCTTTGGTAAGCAGGTTCATGTCAAATCCAGGAGTTGAACATTGGGAGCTTTGAAACATGTGATGAGGTATTTAAAAGGATCAGTGAACATGTCACTGAAATTTGAGAAGAAAGTAGATGGAAGTACTGTTGCATTGGAGGGGTTTGCTGATTCTGATTTTGCAGCAAACGTGGACACAAGGAAGTCTATTTCTGGGTTTGTGTTTACCTTATATGGGACAGCCATCAGCTGGAGGAGTGCACAACAATCTGTTGTGGCACTATCAACTACAGAAGCAGAATATATCTCTTTAACTGAAACTATCAAAGAGTCAATCTGGTTGAAAGGGGTGTTGAGAGATTTGGATATCAAGCAGAAGTGTGTAGTAATCTACTGTGATAATCAAAGTGCTTTACATCTTGTGAAACACCAAGCATTTCATGAAAGATCAAAACACATTGATGTTAGGTTACACTTTGCTAGAGATATCATAGATTCTGGGACTGTGGAGGTGAAGAAGGTACACACATTGCATAATCCTGCTGATTTTCTTACAAAGGGTGTACCTGGAAACAAGGTGGATCATTGCTCGAGCTTGCTGCAGCTGGAGCAATGTCAGGAAGAGCATTAACAGAAAGGCAGTGATGAGGCAGGAAGAGGTACACTTGATTCATTGAGGTGGAGATTTGTGAGGAAGTGTTCAATCTCATCAAGTGAGCTATACTTTGAAATAGGATGTGTTGGGAATGTGGAACCGGAATCAGGAGGTGAAGAACCGGATGGATGAACCGGGTTTTAGCATGAATAAGTGAATCTGTGCAGAATAAACCGGGTTCAGGGTTGTTGGGGATAATCGTCGTTTGTGACGAGTCTGTTTCAGATTTGTGACGGGAAAAACCGTCACATTTGTCTGGTAGCAGATGCCAACTTGATTCAGTTAGAACTTCTTGGTCAGTTACATTCGAGCTGCAATACCTATATCATTGAAAAGCTCTCTTCCAGGAGAACAACACTACGTCGAGCAATTTCCTTCTTTCATAGATTACAGAGAGAATTTAAGAGTGATTGTTTTCTGCCCTAATTTTGTTCCAGAATTGAGCATTTTCATTTCTGGGTGTAATTTCTGTAATTGATTGGATATCTTAGTGAATTGAGGTGTGCCTTGCCTCCGTGGATGTAGTTCATCTTGAACGAACCACGTAAAACGAGTGTGTGATTCATTTATATTTCCAGTTCTGCGCAAGTTCACCTCGGCCACAACTCTGGCCGAACTAGTTGTGTGTTTTCAAACTGTTATTCTTCAAACTCATTCCAGATTCTTAGTGTTGTGTGATTAGGAGTTGATTTTACTAACACTACCAGAGCGTTAATGTTTTACTACACACCTTAGACTCTTGGAGGACTCTGGTGATACTCCAAGAATTAGAATGAGAGAGAAAGGGGAGAAATTGTATTTTCTGTCTTTGATTTTCCGTACGCTACGAATATCAGATATATCCGTATATATACTGGTATGGGAGAGATCTCTCTCTTATTATGCATAGGATCTCCATCCCAATCAGAAATATATCTAATAAGATATCAAATATCTAGTCAGATATATATCCCAACTATATTGAGATCCATCAGATATGGATGCAACCAACATCTCCCACTCATACAAATCTGATCCGACTTATTCGAATAAAAGACTCCATAATTCTCATCATCACATCTCTTCTTTCATATAGAGACTAAGGCGTGCGACCGAGCGAGAACAGAATGGAAAAAAGTGAGGAGAGTTATATTAAGTTATCACCTAACCAACATAACTCATCAACTCAAGAAGCTTGTTGTGTACCCCAAACTATGTGGTTGCTCTAGACCAAACATCTCTGACCCCTCTTATGCATATAGAGCATGTTTGACCCCTAAATTGTATCTATGCTCATGACTATGTCAAAACTATTTCGACTTAGTCGGCTGACCTAAGAGCCATAGTACACAAGTGCATTACCAGCTTAGTTTTTCCTTGGCCTCTTATGCCAATCTGCCTGGACTTGACAGTTTTCTTAGTCATGCTCCGACAGACCGTATCAATCATGCCCATTGAACACATGCTAAAGTAGCGTCATCAAGATTACACTTCATGACCAAGTCCAAAGTCCCAAAGGGCACAAAAATCACTATAAGAGCTCACACAGTAACGAAGCAGGGATCTATTCGGTCACTCATCTTACTAAGGTCGTCATTAAGCACATGTAGTATGAATACATGCTATGATGGAGCTCCACTCAAATTTGGGCATGTCACGCTCTAAACATCATACGAGTCTTAGTCCAGTCGCTCTTCTAGCGTCTGACCTGCATACCACTAAAAACTTGTCTCCAACACAACTTCCGATGATTCGCATACACGGCTATTAAGATGCTTTTATGAAGTTAGGACATTCTTCATAATCGATCAAGTATGATCTCATCCTGGCCTCCTGCCAAGGTGACTATGGGCAACAACCTTTCGTGTTGTTCCTCTCACGAAGATGATCACTCGCAAGTAAGTGTTTGATCCGCCAGTCTCATCCTGCTCGCTTACCAAAGCGCCAGGGCGATTTCCCGTGTGAGTGGGACAAACCAAGCCTTGTGACATATCACATATAATAGACACTGTACTTCTAACATATAATAAAGACACGTCTCATTGAAAAATAAAATTGTTCATACAGGCTTAAAGAATTTAAATTCTACGAAGTCCCATACTCTTAACATGCCTTTGAAATACATCTCTACTCAAAGGCTTGGTGAAAGGATCAACTATCATTTCACCAGTGGGAATGTACTTGAGAACCACTTGCCCCTGTGCAATATTATCTCGGATGAAGTGGTATCTGGTGTCAATATGCTTGGTCTTCCCATGATATTTGGGGTCCTTAGCATATGCTAGTGCAGCTGTGTTGTCACAAAGGACAGCTACTGCATCATCTACATGCACCGTAATGTGCAAAGTCTGGAGAAATCTTCTCAACTGGATAGCCTCTTGAACTGCAGATGTACAAGCAATGTACTCTGCTTCCATAGTGGATAAAGATATGCAAGGCTTCTTCTTGCTACACCAAGTGATAGCAGCGCCACCCAACAAGAATGCATATCCCAATGTGGATTTGTGTTCATCTCTATCCGTTGATCCATCAACATCGCTGTAACTAAGTAGCTTCAGACTGCCACCGTGATAGCATAAAGCTAAATTACTTGTCCTCTTTAAATATCTAAGTATCCTTTTGACTACAGCCCAGTGAGCGCGTCTGGGATTACTTTGATACCTACTCACCATCCCAACTACAAAGCACATGTCTGGTCGAGTACACATCATTGCGTACATCAAAGTCCCTACTGCGCTGGCATAAAGAACTTTAGCCATGCTTTCTTTTTCATCATCTTCTTTGGGCATAAATCTTTGCTAAGAACACAATTCTTTTTAATAGGCGTGTCAACGGGTTTAGCATTATGCATACAAAATCGCTCCAGAACCCTCTTGAGACAAAGTTAAGAGTCTCTTTGAGCGATGTCGGTGTATCTTAACACCAAGTATGTATTCTGCCTCTCCCATGTCTTTCATCTCAAAAGTAGATGACAACCACTGCTGAGTGGCCACAGTCATCTCCGTATCATTTCCAACCAATAAAATGTCATCCACATACAATGAGAGAATTGTGAATTTTTTCTCATCCCTTTGACATACACACAGTTATTTTCCTCAACCAACGTAAAGCCTATCGAAGTGACAACTCGATGAAATCGAAGGAACCACTGTCTGGATGACTATTTCAGTCCATAAATGGGACGCTTTAAGCAGCACACTTTGCGCTCTTGTCCCTTTACCTGAAAACCCTTAGGTTGATCCATATATATAGATCTCATCACCCAGTTCTCCATTGAGAAATGTTGTCTTTACATGCATTTGGAACAGTTCCAAATTAAGGTGCGCGATAATTGCTAAAATGAGATGGATAGAGGCAGACCTCACCACTGGGGAAAATGTCTCTTCATAGTCCACATCTTCTTTTTGGATAAAGCATTTCGCCACCAGGCGAGCTTTGTACTTGTCTATCGAGCCATCTGCTTTTCGCTTGACTTTGAGACCCACTTGTTCCCAATTGTCTTACGTCCAGATGGTAGATCAACTAGCTCCCAAACTTGGTTCTTAGCCATCGAACTCATCTCTTCCTCCATAGCACTTATCCACTCTTTAGCATTTGGAGAAGTTACAGCCTCTTCATAAGTGGTTGGCTCATAAACATCCATAGTTGCGCACATGAAAGATTCTCCCTTGAGTTCAAAACGTCTTCGGGGCACCATTCCACGCTTGCTCCGGCGCAACTCTAGATCTTGAGAGTCTTCATGCAATGGATTTCTCCCACTGAAGATCGCTCTCATTATTCCCGTTGATTGCTGGATTTAGTTGTGAAACCTCATCCTCGCCAGGAATTCCAGCGTTGTCTTCGGGATCTTGTAACTCATAAAGTTTAAGATCTCCTTTAACTTCTCCAATTGTTGGAAATTCCTTCTCGAGGAAATTGACATCGCGTGACTCAATTTCTGTCATTCCTCCGTCAGGATGTTCACCATACATCACATAGCCTTTCGAGTGGTCACAATATCTTATAAAGATATGTTTGACTGCTATAGGATCAAGTTTCCCATGCTTATGAGAAGTATTATGAACAAACCCAGCTGACCCCCAAGGGCGCAAGCCTTCTAATTTAGGATTTCTTTCATGCCACAACTCATACGGCGTCGAAGGAACTAACTTAGACGGCACACGGTTCAATATGTAGGCAGCAGCTAAGATTGCATCTCCCCAAAAGGATATTGGTAGATTTTCTTGCGCCATCATTGATCTGGCCATGTCCAGAAGTGTCCTATTCCTCCTCTCTGCAACACCATTTTGTTGCGGAGTGTATGGAATTGACAGTTGTCTTATGATCCCTTTTTCCTCACAGTATTGTCTTAACTGATCAGACAAGTATTCTCGCCCCCTATCAGTGCCTAAAGTTTTAAGTTTCCTATCTCTTTGGTTCTCAACCTCCGCTAAGGATCGCTTAAAGTAATCAAGCGCTTCTGAGCGATGAGATAGGAGATACACGGAACCGTAGCATGAATAATCATCAATAAATGTGAGAAAATAGGATGCACCGTGTCGTGCCTTCACATTTACGGGTCCGCATATGTCCGATTGAACTAACTCTAGAGGTTGAGTAGCTCTCTTTGCCTTTCCAAAAGGCTTCCGGCAGGCTTTTCCTGCCAGACATGGTTCGCACACAGGGAGGTTGACTTAAGCGAGATTGCCTAAAAGACTTTCTCTAGCTAACCTAGTCATCCTTTCACGTCCTATGTGTCCTAACCTTGCATGCCATTTAATAGAATCATTAAAAAACTTCAACAGTCGAAGAAACAAAAGAAGTGCATGGAATAGATAAATCCAACATGAAAAATACATTGTTCATATGACCTATGCCATAAAGGTTGTTGCCAAGAACAATGGATAACTTAGTCTTTTCATACAGGAAAGAAAAATCTTGACTCAAAAGTGCTGAAACTTAAAGTAAATTACACCGAATACTAGGCGCATAAAGCATATCGAGCAGCTCGCGCCCAGTGCTAAGTTTGAGATGGTATGACCCAACTCTCACAACCTCTTCTTGTGCGCCATTTCCCATAGCAATGTAGTGGCTGCCCGCTGGTACTCGATGATAATCTATAAATCCTGCCCTATCTCTTGTCACATGTTTGGTTGCTCCCGAGTCTACAATCCAACCATGGAGAGAGTTAGCAACGAATATATGTGAGAAAACAAACGAAGAAGAGTTAGGCACAGGTCTTACCTTCTTTGGCTCAGTATAATTACGAGCAAAGTGACCCATCTTTCCACAGTTATAACAAGTGTTTTTCTTCTTTCCGCCCCTTTTACCACAGTGATGCTTTTTAGCCTTTTCACCTTGCGGGCCCAAGTTTTGGTTTTTGGCGTTGCTTTGTCCTACATCTTTTTGCTTTTTCCAATGGTTGCCTTTGTTAGGCTTGCGTTACTCAGCGTGTGCGACGAAAGCAACTGCTTGTGCTCTTTTCGCCTCTCGATGATCAGCCTCGAGTCTAAGATGACTGGCGATGCTGTCAAAAGTTTGGATTTGCTCGTTGTGTGTGAGCACAAGTTTAACTTGTCCCCAAGTCTGCTCAGGTAGCGACCTTAGGACTGCCAAACCTTGTTGTTCATTGGTGAGTTCATTTCCAGCGTTTTGAAGCTCTCAAATCATGTCTTTCATGACATCAAGATGTTGTCCTATAGTATGCTTTGGGTCAAGTACGTACTGATTGAACTTAAGGGTTAAAGCCCTTAGTCTCATTGTCGAGGTAGTGTCGTACGTGACCTTTAAGCCGTCCCACAGCTCTTTAGCTGTAGGAAACGTCTCGAACTCACATATCAGATGATCCTACATGCAGATCAGCATAGTATAGCGCGCATAATGATCTTGATTCACCCACTTATTGTACGAGTCCAAATCGCGACGATATTGGGCATTTTGTCCGTTCTTTGGCTCAACCGGCATAGTCATAGTATTGATGAGATGGTCAAGGACATTTTTATGCTGTAGCAGAAACTGGATCTTATGGTGCCACATGAGATAGTTCTGGCCATCTAATTTGTCAAAGCCATAAAGATCAGGAAAGCTACTTGGGCATCCATTTCTGTTAATATTATGCGCAATATGTTAGAAGCTTGTGTATTAAATATTTTTTATTCGGGTCCAAATAAAATTTTATTATTTCTCACAAGTGAATGAGATCAAAAATTTCGCTGCATAGGCTCATAATCATCTCCCACTCAATTGAAGACGATAATAAAAAATTAAATGATCGCGAATAAAAATAATGTCCATCACAAGAAACATCCATAAAAAAAAAATATAGTGAGATGTCAATGACCTATGGTGGTAAATACGAAACAAAAAAAAAAAATTACATGGCCTAAAAACTGGCCCCTCTAATACATGTTCACTAGTAAGAAACGAAAAATAAATAAATAAATATTACAAATTTCGTTCCTACTACATGAATCTATATAAAAAGGATTACATATCAACATCGTATAACCATCACAGTCATCAAATACATACATACATCAATTAATATTACGTAATTAAAATACGCAACCAATAAATTAAATCACATGATGCATGTAATTAGAAAAAAAAATGGCCCAGCCCAATTTTTTTTTTTATATAATTAAATTAAAGTTAGCCCAATTAAAATTGAGCTTTGCATATAAAAATTCGGTCTTAAAAACAGCCTGTAATCCTGAAAAAAAAAAACGGCCTGCTCCCCTTTAAATAATGCCCATCCATATTTATAAAAAAAAAAAAAAGTCCAGCCCAATTTATAAGGCCCTGTAGAAAATATCAACCCAGATTTTAATCAAGGCCCAATAATCCAACCCAACATAGCTCAGCCTTAGTCCATTTTCAGATACCATCCAGCCCAAGACCGGGCCCAGCCCAAAACCTAACAAACCCTAGTCAAGCCGCCACCGCCGATGCTGAGCAACAGCGCAGCAGCAGGCGATGCAGGACAGCAGCGGAGCAGCGGCGCAGCAGCAACGGAGCAGGATAGCTGATGCGCTGTTGTCGCCGGAACGCGGTCGTGCAGTGCCGCCTCAGTCGCCGTCGTCCAAGCGAAGCAGCACACAACACAGACCCATCGTTGTCGCGTGGTCGTGCCGCCATCATGCAACCAGGAAGGTTTAAGTGCTTTTCAAAAGAACATTTCCAGATTTATAATATTTCATGTTTTTCAAATCTAAAAATCATAGGGATGGACTTTGCTTGTTTTTTCTTATTCAATTTGAAAAAAAAAAAATATGCCAGAAAAATCAATTTGCCAATTAGATAAAACAAAAGGGGGGGATAAAAACAGGCGAGAGCGAATCATAGTTCCTCTGATACCACTCACTACTACAAAAAACGTTTAAGACTACGGTCAAAAACCGTAGTTAAAGACATTCAACGACCGTGGTAGTACATACCGTAGTGGTAGACCTACCACCAATAACTACGGTTAATGAACCGTAGTAATTAACAATAAAGACTACGGTTGATAACCGTTGTTGTAATAGTAACATCTACGACTACGGTATGTATGACCACGGTTGGTTATTTTCTTCGACTACGGTCAGAACCGTAGTAATTAACGATAAGGACTACGGTTGATAACCGTTGTCGTAATAGTAGCATCTACGACTACGGTATGTATGACCACGGTTGATGAATGTCTTATACTACGGTTAAAGACCGTTGTCTTTTCTTTTTCATAAACCGTTGTTGTAGATGATGCTCTTTTATAATTTTTATTATATATTCTTTTTTTCTTTTATAATTTATATATAAATAATATATATATATATATATAACATAAATTAATATTTATTAATCTTCAATAACATATCAGATAAGAAAGAGTAAATATTAGATTAAAACACTTCATTTATTTCTAAATATCAAAGTTACATTACGTCTAAAAGTTAGAAAAGGAAAAAAATTACAAATTAATTTCTCTATACTTAAATCCATTACAGAGGCGCATCTTTTCTTTTGAATCATCTTTCATTTCCTGCAAAAAGAACACCAAAAAAGATAGAACAATCATGAATACGTGAAGAGCAACATTTGAAAAAACGATGATTAATTTCAGGGTGGATTGAAGAGCAATCATAAAACTCAAAAAATTAAAAAACAATCATCATGAATTGGCATAGTAGGAATTGTAAGGGACTAAGGGAGGAACCTCATAATGTAAAAACAGATACAAATTAGGGATAAGTGAAAAAAATGCACCAAATATAAACTCACTTCAATTTCCAACAGAAACAGTCATTGCATTGCAGAATGTGGTTGACTAGTTGTCTATATCAAAGAGAAAATAAACTTCTAGCATTTGTATGCTATTTGTATGCATTGTTACACATTTACACTAGTATTTTTATGCTATTTGTATGCATTGTTACATATTTACACCCCCAAATTTTTGCATATAACTGAATAAGATAAAAAGTTCATAAAGAAATCTGCAAGTCTGCAATAAGAAAAGTCTACATCTACATAAACTGAGTGGCTCTCTAGTTAACAATTTCTGAATCTTTGATTCAAGAATAGTAAGTATCACAAGCATGGGAGCATTATAAACTTGACATTGTTCATCCCATGACCTTCAGAAAAACTGTTACCACTTAGTTAACTAATCTAAGATGAAATATTTTTACACTTTAGGATGAAATATTTTAACTAATCTAACATCAGCCTAACAGCAAGAAGCCTGCAATGCAATCCCTTCCTGCAGCTTTTCATTCATAACTCCGACTACATCATTCAATCACAATACTACATTGCATATATTCATTTTATACAAAAAAAAAAAAAAAAACACAATGTAATATAGCGTTACCTTTTTTGCTTACAATTTTTCAAATATCTGCAAGCGGGGCCTGATTCTTTTTCTGCAACTCTTTTTCAGCCACATCAAGTTTGGCCTTCGGATTCTGGTCTTCATAAGCCCGGTACTTAACAATGTAGAATGAGTGTATCTGTGCGGGCTCGAGCCACTCATCAACGACATTCTTAGGGAGATCAGGCTCTGAAGGCTTACTCAGTTCCGTTTTAGCTGGTTCTTCACTACCATGAGAGCCGAATTTTATGCTCACTTTTTCTGTGATTACACTCCCTGCTTCCAAGGCTATGTTAGACTCAACAGTATCCATACCCATGCGATTCAGAAACTGCTACATAAAAAGTACAAAGCAGAATCTCAAATCCTGAAGCAAAACAACAAATGTAACTCTGAGATACTGCAAAAATTAGTCTACCAAGGGAACTTCCCAATAACAAAACAATCTGAGGAGGAACAGTAGCATGATAAATGATCGTATATAACTCAGATCAGTGGATATTCAATTGTCTGTCCAATTCCAATTATTGTAATAGTTGAAAAATATTATTTAAAGAAAAAAAGAAACAAAAATACATATAATAAGGCATTTATAAATTGAAATTACTGAATCATTCCTCCAAAACAAGAGTTTAAATTACAAAATGTCCAATTTTTGTTTAAGAACATTCAAATCTAAAGAGAAAGATTATCACAAACACCCTAAACCTCATTTTTTGGTCAACGGACAAGATTCATGCACAAAACAAGCAAACATTTAACATCAAATTATTACAAAGGAGTAAATAAATAAATAAAACTATAATATAAATTTTCTTTCAGAATCGAAGAAAACACGCAGTCGGTAAATACAATTCGAGGAAGACAGAAACCAATTGAACCAGATAAGCAATCTCCAACACAAACACACAATCTATGCATCCCCATTTTTTAAAATTAACAAAAAAAGCATAAAAAATAAACCCATACTCAAATTTCCCCGATCGCATAATGAACATAGGACCATCACTTTATGGAAAATCAATACTGCTAGCCGCTTTACTAGTTATGACTTATGAATAAAGATAGAGAAAATAAAGATATATACATATATTCGGGTATTGTATAATGATGAATGATTTTCGTAAGATATGTCTCAATCGCTTTAATAAAAGACTTGTAGTATAATGATTTTCGACACTTATAATAAAAGACTTCACAAGATATTGGAGAACACATTAAACTGCTCCACATTTTTAATGTTCTTAGAAGTCCATAACAACAATATAGTAGTGACATAAATCTATATAAATGGAATTATTACTACTGGAAAATTCAGGTTGAAAAAACAAAGATTACCCTGCACCAACACAAGCAAGTTCACCTGCAAAAATAGTCAAAACGAAAGCTCATTTAGAGAACAAGAATTTGAAAAACTATCATGTCTCTTAAGCATTATACTTCAATTTTTTGCTAGTAAACATACCATATAGTTGAATATAATCCATGGGGATGGAAAAAGGTATCACGAAGCAAATAGCAACAATACAAACTTCAATCCCCACCATCCGGAATGCCAACCGTTATGCCCTTCATTTAATTTTCTGGTATCAGAAGTTGTAACAAAATTTCATATTCTTACATAAAATGTATTAGAAAAATTTACACAAAAGATTCACTCTGTCCTCAAGCTCGAAAATCGACACTAACCACACAATTGTCAGACTCATAATCAATGTGATTCTACCAAGAATGGCATTATGGCACTTTTTCTCGACTATGAGCGAAATTGAGACTACATGAACAGTGCAACAGAAATATGGCACACAGGCCCTCGATAACACAATCATAATTGGCTCACATGCATTCAAAATGAAAGAAAAAATGGCACACAGGCCTGCAAATAAAATGAATTCATATCTAACAAGTTTTGGACACAAATGCTCTCACACCCATGTTGATAATGAAGAGTTTGTTCACCATAGCATAAGCTCTATGTAAACACAATTATTACAAAAAAAAATCATTTCTTAGAGCGCAAAATGATACCTTAAGTTCCAACCGAGCAGAATTTGGAAGTACGACGGATCTGAATGAGAGAGGATGGGAAAAATCTAATGTGAATAGAGCTAATTAGTAGTGGCATATGGGTACCTGAAGAGCAAAAGATGAATTTGCCCTGCATCTTAATCAGCATAACATGTGCCAATTCATTTAATTACTTGAGTACTAACTGTGCATCAAAATATTTCAATCCAAAATAAGTTAGTAGCTAAAACAAGCAATAACAAAACCAAGCTGAGATAGGTTTTGATACTACTCTTATAACCTGTTTCAAGATTGCCTTATTTTGTTATTACTCTTGTAAGCGATCATTTCATCCCTCGTTTTCTTAACCATTAACAAAATTATATGTTCCCTATCAAAAAAAGAAGAAAAGGTTGGCTTACCTCTGAAGTAGCACTTCCACGGCAAGCTACAGAATTTTTCAAGCCAATTAATTAGATTTCATTCAGCCCTTGAAAACTCGGAACACTGTGACATTATCCCTGAAGCATACGAGTTGTCCGTCCTCTTTTAAGCAAGCGGAAATCATAGCAATGACTTTTGGACCTGGATTGAATACAACAAGTGAAACATTTACACCATTTAGAATCTGAACCCATCTGAAGTATCTGATATAAGGAAATGTAGAATAAGCTCACTTCAATAAGCAGAGGACAAGTTGCATGAATAGTAATGCATAGCTGAAGTACATAGTTATGTTTGAAGAATTGCTAGTTAATTCAAGAATTACTCCATCCATATACTACCACAACGACTAAACCTTTGACCTGCTATGTAGAGTCAGCTCCATGGACCATATTTTTCCATCACATTTTGACAAGACATATAAGTTTTCGTCTAAAGTTAAGTATGACATATCATTTCTACTAGTTCCTAGTCCCCTCTTGATTTGAGTTTGTTTATTTCTTTTGTTGTTTCGTAGGTTTTTAAATACAATTTTGGAGGTAAAGGTGGGGAAAATGATTTGAAGCTCTGACCTCCTCTCTTACGGGGAGGTTAATTAATCTATGTTTTCTAAATGGCTCTCTCACGCATCTAGAGGTTTCGTTACATGTCTAGACCATCTTAATGGTGTTTCTCTAATTTCCTCAAGTATTGTTGGTAATTAGTCTCACTTTCTTTCTAATACATCCATTACTTATTCTATCTAATAAAGTGTGTCCATACATCTATCTCAACACCTTAATTTACTACTCTCAATCTGTGTTCATGTTCATATTTTACTCTGTCCGACACCATCGTCCACCCATATCATAACTGCAAAATTGCGAAACAGAACCAGAGTGAGAGATGGTGTAAAGACAATCTAATTTTCTATATCTGCTACAATTTCCTTTTCAGGCAAAAGACATACAGAAACTCACACCTACATAGTAGATAAATAGCTGAACAACTTGGTTTTGCGCAGAAAATCTAGCTTCCTTCCTCAATAACAACGATAAAGTCCAACATACAGAATTCCCAACAAACATGCCTCATTATTGTCTTATTTAGATGTATACGGTTAACAAAATTATCATAGCTGAAATTATAATTACTTACTTGTCTCTCTCCAACGTAGGAAGAGATGCGAAGCCAAGGCCCTCTTGGTAGCTCCGAATTAGAATCAGCGAACTTTTGACCGAGGCGGCTCTACTCGGACTAGGTATTCCAGTGCACTGACCTTCCACTTACAATTTCGCTGGAGTTAAAAAGAGAAAAGAGATTCTGCTTCTTCTTTGATTCGATTCCATCAGCACTCCACCAGCAATTTGGTTTAGGAACTCGTCGGCAAAGGGAAATCATAGTTTTGTATGATGCTGTAACCCCAATTTCTAGGGCTACAGAAAAGATAGAAGAAAGGAAGACTCTTTCTAGACTCAAATGCTATTAGAAAAATGAAGATGAAGATGGAGAACTTGAACCCTAACTACTGCGTGAAGAAGATGAAAGGGGGAAATAAACTAGGTGCGCTGAAATGTTGTGAGGAGAGAATAAATGGATCGAGAGCGGAGTGACAGAGACAACTGAGCAGTTGACGGCTGGGCGGCGACGGTGCAGCTGGGCGACGACGGTGATGATGCGGCTGGGCGGCGACAGTTTTTTGACGCAATATGGGAGGTTGGTGTGAGCTGATTTGGGGGAAAAAGAAATATATGAAAATGCCTTTTCCTTTTGCTATTTTATTTGATAGACATACAAGATGTGCACTGGTGCGATGTACGGAGTGAATTTTTTTTATATTATTATAAAAAATCATAATTATATTAGTCAATTAAGTATATTTGTGATACACTATATTATCATGTCATATTCAAATAAAAAATAATCAACTTATCATTTTTGTAGATAACATAATTTTTTTTCACATAACAGAAATAAATAATTAAAAAATAAACTAATTTAATCAACAAATCATTTTAACAAATATATCTAAGGTTTTTCTACGGTAAAGTGTAAATCTAACTAATTTATGTTTTTTTAATCATTTTTAAACAAAATAATTCAAACTACCCAAAAATTATTAAGATTTAGAAAAGATAAAATTATAGTAAATAATTTTAGTGAAGATATTATTTTCGAAATTATATCACATTTTTATTTTATACACAAATATTTAAAAATCAAAATATATCATAATCATCATAAAAATATATTTTACAATTAAAATTAATATTAATTATATATATGCGTCATGGATGTTAAATCGAAGATCGTGAAAAGATTGTTAATTTGGTATATTTTTCATCAAAAATTGAGTTTAGACAAAAAAGTTATAAAATCTTTAAACTTCGAAGAAAAAAGATAGTAAAAAATTTTGATTGGGTGAGAATCCAATAAATAAGAAGAATGCGACACCTCAGCGGGACACTCGTCAGAACCTGAATTATGACACTTCTCCTTTAGTATTAAGTAGGGATTTTGGTGGGAAGGGTTGCCCAAAACTTTCAAACTTTTGAGTGCCGCTAAATTTTTTTAACCAATAATGACGAGATTTTTCCTACATACAAATAATGAAGCGTTTATCTACCAATAGTTAGGAAATTTTAAGTTCCACACTAAAGAATGTAAGTCTTTAATTAGGAATGTCTTTTTTCCACTGTATTACTACATAGATTTATGTTTTTAATGACCAAATTGTCATCCCGTCATTAAGTTTTGGTCATTAAAACTTAATTTTCTTAGTGTTATATTTTACATAAAGGTTTACGATAGGATTATAAACTTACCAACTGAATTATATCCGTCGTAGTCTTTCGTCGTGAAATAGTCGCTATTTTGTCGTATTGAAAATTAGTACATTGTTTTACTACGAAATACCAACACGAAAAATTAGTCGCTAAAATAGGTTGTTAGTTTGTCAGCAATCCGTCGGAGGATTTATTTTTTAAAGATATATAAATATATTTATATATACAATAAATAAAATATATTGCTAATAATGAACAATAATCTATTAATATTGTACACAGAAAAAAAATTGTACAACTAAATTCAAAATACTAGATAGGTCAATTAGACATCGAGGAAATTCAGAACAGTTTAAAAAAATTAATAATAAACATTTTTTTATTGTAAAACGTTAAGAAGTTTTTAATCTTGTAAATATGTATTAAAAAAGTTAAGGAAATTAAAAAGGATAATGACAACGCTCGATTAACTACGATTAGCATAACCGTTGTTAATCACAGAAAATAATTCTTATAAATTATCCATAAAAAATTATATTGACAACGCCCTTGCAACAACGGACGTACAGACCGTTGTTTTTAAGCGAAAAAATAGGTATTCGACTACGGCTAAACCACAACGGTTTTACGAACCGTAGTCGTTTAGCGAAAATAGGTATTTGACTACAGTTAAACCACAACGGTTTTGCGAACCGTAGTCTTTTAGCAAAAATAGGTATTCGACAACGGTTAAACCATAACGGTTTTGTGAAGTGTAGTCTTTTAGCGAAAAATAAGTATTCGACTACGGTTAAACGAAAACGGTTTTGCGAAACCGTAGTCTTTTAGCGAAAAAAAAAAAGTAAAACACTACGGTTTGTACAATGACCACGGTTGAGCGCTAAAAGACTACAGTTATTGCGTAAGACCGTTGTCTTTTGGGCGTAGTGATTAACAGTTTTTGTTGTAGTGACTGTTAGAAATTATGTATCTAAAACACATAAACACGTATATAGGGAATCAATATATACCTCAATTCGGTTCAGTGACAATAGAATTGATTGATTCACTGAACGTAGATCGTACTTTGTTTGTCTACAAGCCCTGACGAACACTACCAGAGCGTCCGTGTTTTACTCCACACCTTAGACTCTTGGAGGACTCTGTTGATACTCCAAGAATTAGAATGAGAGAGAAAAGGGAGAAATTATATTTTCTGTCTTTGATTTTCTGTATGCTACGAATATCAGATATATTCGTATATATACTGGTATAGGAGAGATCTCTCTCTTATTATGCATAGGATCTCCATCCCTATCGGAAATATATCTGATAAGATATCAAATATCTAATCAGATATATATCCCAACTATATTGGGATCCATCAGATATGGATGCAACCAACATCAAATGGTAGTGTTTTTCGCTCACATTGAGATGCATGCAACGACTACCATATGCTTACCAATCTTCTAAATTCGAATTTGTACTCGACACGTGTGACAAAGAATAAAAAATGTCTTATTTTTTGTTCTAATGTTAGCTTGAGGTAAGGTGCGATAGATATGGGCAAAAGTGACTAATTCTTAGACTAATTGAGTTAGCTACTCTCAATCACCCCTCAACCAACATTCACTCTTTCCTCACTCTCTCACTTCCCTAGTAAAACAATCCCTAAATTGATTTCTTCACCCTACTACAAACTCACAACCTAAATGCTTCTTTTCCAATTTTCCCTTGGATGTGTTTTGTTTTGAATTTTTCAACTTTCAGAACATTGGTAAAAAAGCATTTATATTACTAGTCTCTCCCAATCAAAAGCAATGAACTAAACATATACATCCGACTTTTTCTTCCCTTTCCTAATTTTTGGATTTTTCATTTGTTTTTTTAATTATTTACAAACTAGGGGGGACTAGTTTTCCTAATTCTTTGCCTATTGTTTCAATTCTCTTCACCCTTCAATATTCCTAATAGTTTTTTAATCCCAATTTTTTGCCCTACTACCTTCCAACCGCCTTCCTCATACTCAAATAGTCCAATTAGGTTCAAAGGCTAAATTGAAATGTACACGACTTGTGTTTTTGGGCTATTAAATGAAAAGTTAAAAGCTCGAGGGGCTAACTAGAGGCAATTTTCCAATTTTGGTGAAAAGTTGTAACATTTTAAAGTTTACAAAATAGGCTAAAAGTCAAGAATTGCCTAAGATCACTTTCTAAGTCACACAATGTACCAACTTATTCAAAATAGAGAATCAAGGCAAGTTCTAGAGACAATCACATGCAATCAATGAAATATACACCGAAAGAAGGTATAAGTAACTCCAAAATTGGGTGTACAATTGAAGCTCAAAAACTCACAAGGCAAAATTTTCTTGATCAAAAATTTTGAGTACAAGCTCAATTTCACCTTAATTTCCTATCATGCTCTACTATGTGCCATTTTTCAAATTTTTTTTGCAACAATTCGTTTCATCATTAACTAGTCATCAATTATCGATCCTCATCACTATCCAAAATCAGGACAAGATCGAGAGAGGCCAATACGTACACCTACCACCCCCTTCTCCAAACTTGGTTGAAAAATCAAAGTTTGCGGGAAAGAAAGGGGTACGAATTGGTGCTCTACAAAAGGCAATCAATCAATCAACACTATCGATTGGTTCTTATTGATTCAAATTAACAATAAAAAAGACTAATCCATACAAAGATACCAAATCCAATCCAAGTCTAATCCATCCTGGTGAGCGATCGTCGTGTGTCGTTACCAAATTAATTAGTGTATATAAAAATACACTTATCCCTATCCCACTACTCTAACTAATAGAGTGGTAAGTAGGAGTCGAACCCACAAGGAACGGTTGAACAATATTGTCTTGATATGCCAAGCAATTATGTATTACAAACATGAATAAACTCGAATAAAGAAAGCAATAAAGGTGGGAGGGGGGGGGGGTTTGTTTGTCAAGCTAGAAACCACTATTTAGCTATGATCAACTAAGCTAAGATTCAATTAACAAAAGATAGCAAGATAGATAAACCGATTTTTGGATTTTTAATATATGATTTAAGTATCTACCTTTGATAAGTATCTCTTTGGTTCCAACGAATTACACAACTATTGTTGATGCCCAATGAAAAGCATTTTAAATCCCTATTTCACGACTACTAACAAGCTCTAGCAACAGTATTATCTCGTAATTATGGCTAATCAAAATAAGCTCTTCGACTAACCCTATCCAGTTAAACCAAAATTTCGAACAAGCTCTCTTCAATTTGGCAATCGAATGATAAAAGCTCTAAGATAATGAAACAGATTTGACATAAACCTCGAAAGCTCGGGTTTAGAGGTCGAACTCTACACTATCACCAATAAAAACAATCGTTGTTTGCTACTAGGGAATTGGAAATCCTACAATTACAGATAGTGGTTTCCAATTCTAGCAACACATTCATACACTCCCTAGAGGTTGATCAAGCCAAGAAAAAGCATACAAATATGAGTCAATAACAGTAAATAGTATAGAACGCTTGAAATTGCAATCAAATGGTAACATCAACTAGCAATAATCATGTAAACAATGTCACTCAAAGTTATACATTTGATCAAGGGTAGAAATAAGGGTGCTACTCACCCATGGAAACTAAAACAAACAGGAAATAAGTAGAAAAATAAAGAAACATGATACTGAGATGGATGAATCCAAAGATGTCAATTGGAGAAGATGATCCTTCAATCTCTTGTCCAATCTTCCTTCCTTGGTGGCTTTGGTGGCTCAAAAATGGCTGGAACGTGTGTATTTCAAAGTCCTAGAGTAGGTTAATTTCGAAAGGGAGGATATATATATATAGGGGAAGAGTTGTTACTTCAATTTTAGGCAAAATCGCGTTCAGGAATTTAAAACAGGGCAAGGAATCTCGGCTGAGATGCAAGTGTGTCTTAGCCGGGATAGTAAAAAGGGATTTTCAATTGGTAAACCGAGGGCTAATCTCGGCCGAGATGCAACTCAATCTCGGCCGAGACGTGAAAAGGGGATTTTTAGGGTTTGGGCCATCTCGGCCAAGATTGGGTTTCATCTCGACCGAGATCTTCATCTCTTTGAATCTCTGGTTTTCCGTGGAGAGTTATCTCGGCCGAGATGCCGTACCCGTCTCGGCCGAGATCTTCAATTTCTCAAAACACCAGGATTTCCCTGGAAAAGTATCTCGGCCGAGATTGTGTCCTGTCTTGGCCGAGATTGACCCTTCAGCCCTGTTCCTTATTTCTTCGATCGATCCCTCGACTCCGCGATCGTTTGATGTTCTTTTTCGATCCTTTTTCACCTGTCTTAACACAAAAACGACACCAACGCATTATTTTGCCCATGAGAATACAAAAGCATTAAATACACGTGATTATGCACATTATTGACCCTAAAATGACATGAAAAGTGCCCTAAAGTGCGTGCATGGGACACGTGTACCACATCCCAAGGGCAATAGAGTAGCATACGAAAATTAAGCTCGGGGGCGGCCAAGACGTACACCTAACACCCCCTCCCCAAACTTGGTTGAAAATTAAAGTTTGTGGGAAAGAAAGGGTACGAATTGGTGCTCCAACTCACAGTTGCTTCTGGGCTTCGTCACCCTATTTGGTGCTATCTCTTTGAAATTCATGGGTTGGTCGTTTTCTCGTCATCATAGTCCCTGCACACTAAAGGAAAATAATAAGATAATATTTAAATATATAAGTAAACAATCTAACTACGAAATTGAAACACGAAAACAATAAATATAGGGTTGCCTCCCGACAAGCGCCTTTGTTTAACGTCGTTGGCTCGACAAATGTTCTTTCTCTTTAGCGTTTGTTCTAAGGTGGTTTCCATATTGGCTCAGACTAGTTCAAGCACTTTACTTCATGTAGCTTCTCACCTTCCTCTTTATGATGCTTCAAAGGTGTGGAAATGTTCAACTTATCCTGCACCTTATCTCAAATTCTTTCTCAACAAAAGGGTTAACAACATCATGAGGAAAAACAGGATGGAAATCTTTGGGAAACTGCTCGGCAAAAAAAAATATTAAATTGCATGGTTCTTCCATCAAACTCCATCGTGAGTGTGCCTTCACGAACATCTATCTTAGTTCGGGAGGTGTTTAGAAATGGCCTCCCCAATAAGATAGGCGTGGGGATTGATGAATCACCTTGCATCTCCAAAACATAGAAATCAGCCGGAAACAATAAGTTATCAACTTTAACTAGCACTTCTTCAATCACTCCATCGGGGTATGAAGTGCTTCGATTGGCTAGTTGAATGACGACTCATGTTTCCTTGAGTGACCCCAAATTCAAAGAATGAAAAATTGAGCGTGGCATAACGTTAATTGAAGCTCCTAAGTCGAGCATTGCACGTTCAATCTTACAGTTACCTAACTTTTATGGGATTGCGAATATTCCGAGATCCTTGCATTTTCGTGGAATCTTCTTTTGGAAGATTGCGGAGACATTTTCCCCCATGATTACCTTTTCATTTCCCTTTAGCTTCCTCTTGTTAGTGCACAAGTCCTTGAGGAATTTAGCATATCTCAGGATTTGCTTTGCGGCATCAAACCAAAGAGATGTTTATCTCCACCTTCCGAAACACTTCTAGCATTTCCTTATCTTTGTTCTTATCCGTTGCTTTTACGACTCAGCTTGGAAATGGGAGTGCTTGAGTCGGGATAGAAGGTTCTTCAATTTCTGGGTAGCAGGGGTCGCGGCCGCGACAGACCGCGACGAGTTAGACGTAGGTGGAGGTGGGCACTCACAGAGATGGTCGCGGGCGCGACTGGGGGTCGCAGACGCGACCTCTTTTTTGAAACTACCTCCAGTTTCAACTTCTCCTTCAATTTTCCCTTGAATTTCATCCTCCAAAGGATGCCCGGGCTTGTTAAGCTCTCTGATACACGTTGTGTATGCATGCATTTAGGTCTATTTACGTATGTATTTTGTAACATTTGCATGTATAATTGGTCGAGAATCATTCATATTTGATATATTGGACTATTTGACGTGTTTTGATACATTGGACTCTCCAAGCATCACTCCGCTTCTGAGGGTGATGGCACTGACGTTTTTAGGGTTGATTTCGGGTTGAACCGGTAGTTTGCCACTGTTTGCACTTTCTAGTCGAGACACCGAGGCTGCAAGTTGGCTCACTTGTGTTTCAAGGTTCTTGATGCTCGATTGAGTTTCCTTCTGAAACTAGACTGTATTGGTTGCTAGGTTCTTCACAATGTCTTCTAATGATGGACCTGATGATGATTCAGTCGATTGTTGTTGTTGGTACATCCCTCGCAGTTGAGGAACTCGACCTTGGCTTTGGTCACTTTGTTGGCCACCTTGGTTACCATACCGAAAGTTTGGATGATCTCTCCACTCGGGATTGTAACTTTGAGAATAAGGGTTATACCTCCTTCCCCCGTTTAAGTTGCCAAGGGCGTTTGCGTGAGTTTCTATCTCTTCATCCAAGATTGGGCATGTGTCGGTATTATTCGCGGTGGTTTGACAAATCCTACATGGCCTAGGGGCTTGAGTGTTGCCCGAGGCTACCTTTTTTACCAAGTTAGTAAGCTGCTCCAATTTGTCATCAATGGACGAATCATGTGCCTCCCTAATCGTCCTTGTTGGCTCACGACACCCAAATTGTTGATTATTTGCAGCCATCTTGGAAATTAACGAACGAGCGGTTGTTGGAGTCTTGTCAACCAATGCTCCTCCACTTGTCGAGTCAATCATGTTCCGGTCGATCAAGGATAGGCCTTCATAGAAGCACTGTATAAGTAGTTAATCAGTGATCTGGTGCTGTGGGCAACTACTAACTAACTTATTAAACCTAACCCAATATTCGTATAGTGTCTCTCCTTGGCATTGTCGAATACCATTGATTTGCTTCTGAATATTTGTGGCCCGAGAGGCTGAAAAATACTTCTCAAGGAATTGTCTCTCCATTTGTTCCCATGTTATAATAGAAGCCGGTGGAAGGTAGTATAGCCAATCTTTGGCTAGATCTTTCAAAGAAAAGAGAAGTGCCCTTAACTTTATTTGCTCCTCCTTCACCTTTGTAGGCTTCATACGTGAACATGCAATATGAAACCCTTGAGATACTTATGTGGGTCCTCTCTTGGAAGACCGTGGAATGATGGTAGCAAGTGTATAAGACCCGACTTCAATTTGAAAATTGTGTCATGTTCAAACTCGGGGAAGGTAATACATAGGGGTTGGTGTGTGATCCCCGTGTTTGCTAACTCCTTCATGGTCCTCTCGAGTACCCCCTTCATTCTCCATTTCTTCTCTCGATTCTTCTTCTGGTTCAAGATTTAATCCTTCGAATTATCCACAAGATTGCTCAACTGCTCTTGCTTGCCTCCTCAAAACTCGTTCTCGAATAACTATATCTGGTTCAAACAATAGCTCGTTGTGTCCTTGACCACGTGTGAACATCCACTGTATCAAGGCAAAAACAATAGCTAATGATTATCAAAATAACAAAAGTACCAAAAACAATTAACTAGAATGATAAAAATAGTGCTTAACACTAAACACAAAAATATTCTAACACCGTTCCTCGAAAACGGCACCAAAATTTGGTAAGGAAAGTGCATCGTTCGCCTTACCACCAAATTAATATATAAAAATATATATATTTATCCTTGATCTAATACTCTAACTAGTAGAGTGGTAAATAAGGGTCGATCCCACGAGGAACGGTCGAACAATTTTGCTTTATGTATTAAATTATTATGATCAAACAATATAATATAAATAAGCTAGTAAACAATAAATAAGTGGGGGGAGTTTTGATGGAATACAAGCTAACACCAAAATTTATATTAAGCAACTCAAATAACAATTACTCTAAAAGTACTTAGCAAATTAACAATTCAAGTAAATAAAAATAAGAGAATGATTTTTGGTTTTATAAATGATAAAATGATTCAACCCTTGATCGAGTATCCTCTTGGCCCGGATAATCTATAGAATTGATGTTACTACCCGATTGATTTAGTCTTAGAAACCTTACTCCAAGATTAATAACAAGCTCTATTAACCTTGTTGTCTCTTATGTATAATTAATCAAAACAAGCTCTTCAATTAATCCTACTCAACTTACACTACAAGAAAAAAGGGTATTTGCCACTAGCCTTTTGTAACTACAAGAGTGGTTACTAAAAGTAACCCCTTTTGTAACTATTAGTAGTTACATAAAGTATTTAATACAATTTCAATCAAATTTGCTACAATATGTCAAGCTCTTTTGCAAATACTTATAGTTACAAATACATTAGCAACTACAAAGTAGTTGCAAAAAATAGTTACAAATATATTAGTAACTACAAAGTAGTTACAAAAAAACTTTTTGCATCTTATTATAAGTAATTACCCTATAGTAACTATTTTCAGATTTGTAGTTACTAAAAATATTTTTGTGACTACTCTCCCTTTTTTGTAACTACATTTTGTAGTGGCAAAAAGCCTTATTTCTAGTAGTGTTATCAATTCCTAGAACAAGCTCTCTAAGAATCAATAGTCAAATGCATTAAGAATCAAGACAACGGAGTAGATACGACATAAAACTCACAAGCTCGGTTTTATTGGTCGAACTCTATGTTATCCCCAATAGGAAAAATCCATTGTCCGCTACATGGAAATCAGATTCATAACAATTACGGATTACAAAACCAATTCTAGCAACATATAAACAAATATCCAAATGAGTGATCAAACCACAATTTAATTCATAAGGGTGAATCAACAATCACAAATAACATAGAATATTCCAAAACATAATCCAATCAGTCAATAACCGTAAAAATTACATAAACATCATAAATCCAAGGTTCAAATAATGATCAAGGCCTGAAATTAGAGTGCTACCCATTCATACCAACTATTACAAAGATAAAACAAGTGAAAATCAAAGAAGACATTAAAATAAGATAGAATGAACCAAATGATTGAGTTGATGATCTTGATTTTCAACTCTCTTCCAATTCCTTGCTTCCAATGGTGAATGGTGGTTGGATATGTGTGAGAAATGGGTGCTTGATTAGGTTAAATTTGAAATTGACCTTAAATATATAGAGGAGAAAGTGTTGGGCTGAAAAATGGCCAAAAATGTGTTTCAGGATTAAAAATAGGGTATTCGAATCACGGCCGCGAACCCTTTATTTTTCTTGAGGCAGGGTTTGGTTCGCGGACTTGGTCGTGGGCGCAAACCGTGTCTTGGATTTTTGGCTAGGTTTCACTGGATTAGTCGCGGGCGCGACTTCTTGCTCGAACCTCTTTCCTCTTGTTTCATCCTTGGCTCGTTCTTCGTTTCAGACTTCTTCTAGACTTGTGGTCCTATATTGCTTGTATTATCCTGAAACGAGCTCAAACACATTAAATGGTCCAATAATACAAATATGAACAATACACGGTCAAATATGTACGCAAATGTCATTAAAACAACACTTACTTCGACCTAAAATGCATGCATGAATACGTGTACCAGTGACTTTGAAACGTTGATTAAGTTTTGTTTCTGTCATTTTTATTGATTAATTGTCTTTGTTATTTGACAATTGTTTACACTATGCAAATTTATGTTAATTTTGGATTTCCACCTATACCAAGTTTGTAGTCTTTTATAAATTGACAAGATATTTGGAAATTTATTGCACCAAACATATGTTTATATGTTTCGAATTATCTAATGAACTGAAATCTGTATAGTCTTTTAACACTTTAATCAATCTTTTTTTTTTTTTTTGGGAGGGGGGGGGGGAGGGGAGGGGATGCCAACTCTTATTTTTAGACTCCCATGTTTGTGATTAATTTTTACAAATTTTTAAAATTTGTGTACTCATTGTCATATTTTGTCACCATTTTATCACAGAAATTGAAATTTTTTTGCAATTTTTTTACACAAACCCCTATTATAATAAAATGTCAATTTGACTTACCTTGAAGAGAGAAATCATGATCCATATCAATGCCACTCAATAAAAGTTTAGGTTTTTTTTTTATTTCAATCTATTGTATTCAATTTTTAGAGATTTATATAATTTCAAGAAACATAAATTCGAAATTTTAATTTTTTTTTTAGGATATAATTTTCTAAATAATTTTAAAATTCCAAAACTAAACATCTTGAACATTTATGTTAATCTCCATTTTTTTAAAATTTTACTCTTTGAACATTTTTACGAACGGATCAATCATGTTGAATATTTTTAGAAAGTAAACAATTTGTTTGGTTAACGTTTACATCATTGATTATGTTTGAAATTATTGCCTTCAATAAGTTAAATCTTTAAGTAGAAATTCGTATGTGAGTGTTAAAGAATGTGCAGTTAGATTTATGCATAGATATGTCACGAAAAAAAATATTACAATTTATTATTAACTATTTTTTTAAACATGTAGAAGTATTAATGGTTAATTTAAGTGACTTTTAATTATCTTTGATACGAAGAGAACATTTAATTAAAAGCATAAAACATATAAAAAGATTATTGAATTTGAAGTTGTTACATAAATGAATATATGTCTATTGATCTACTTAAAAAACGCACTGAATAAGTTATTAGACTTCAATGAGCAATAAACACTCAATAGTGAATATGTAACATCAAGTAACATCTTATATTCTAATATAAGATCTTTTGTTTTCTTATATTTGTTTAAGTTTTAAACATACTAGCAAACTATTCCTCTTTTTACAATACATTCCACCAATCTTCATGGCTTCGATAAATTGGTATCTTCCTTCACTATGCGTTTTGAGGACAACTTCTGAAGAAGAATGGATATTTCAATGAGAGTTCACCCAAATGACTGGATTCTAGAAATGGGTAGGAGTGAATTCCAAATGGAAAACGAGCTAATCAATGGTGATATCTTCTTATTCCACTATAATGGTGACAACATTTTTTAAGTGAATATGTTCGATGATACGATGTGTTACAAGGCCGATAGTCTAGGAATGAAGTTCCGAAAAAGAAGAACGCTCACAATGCAAGAATCATTGTCTGTTAATGATCTTGACGAATTCCAAATTTTAATCAATAATTCCTCCCTCGAAAAGAAGAGAATTGTATGACATTTTAAAAATTCAGCAGTCAAGAGTATTTTATGCATTGTTATTGCAAAATTATGGTTTTTTTAATTTAATAATTCTTTAAGATGTGTTTTGAATTTTTTGACAAATCATTGCGAAGGAATTTGCAGAAAAAATATTTTATCCCAATTTTCAAGGCAGATGCGAAAATTGAGGATCAATTTAAAGGACTGGGATGTTAGTGTCCTATTCGAAGGTCATCAATGCATATTCCAAAGAGATGTTGCAAAATTCTTGAATAACAACTCCTTTGGCTATGGAGTTATCCTTAATTTCGCCCTAATGGACATGCGAACATGAACGTTTGATGTTGTCCTTGCTGAGACTGAGAATTAGTCATTTGTTTGTTTTAAAATTTTCTTTAAGTTTTTTTCCACATAATGTTGATTGTGTAATATGACAATATTGTTCTTAATAATTGTTGAGGCTTTTTTTGGGATGGTTAATATTAAAAAAACTTAAAAATATTTAGTGTTATTTCTCAAGTATTCGTTCCTATTTAAAAACCGAATCTGATATAAACAATTACAATGTGGTTTTAGATAGTGGTATTTGTTTTTTTTTTTGTGTACACATTGACATTTTAAATAATAAAAAATTTCATAAGTTGTAATTTTATCCCTATAAGCCTCTAAATGGATTCAACATGATAATTAATCATGACCATACTTGAAATAAATGAAATATGATTTTGTAGGAAAATTACACAGGGGTCATGTCATTAAGGGTTTTTTAAATTCTAAATAACAAACATAATGATCAATTCATCTACCGAATAAATGAAATATGATTTTATAGGAAAATTACATAGGGGTCATATCATTAAGGGTTTTTAAAATCTAAATAACAAACATAATGATCAATTCATCTACCGAATGAACTGACACTTAAGTAGTGTGTTTACAATAAATTATCAAATTTGTAGCATGTGTTATTTTAAGTAATTACAAAACTTATACCTTACAACTTAATTAAATAGAAAAAAATATCATATATTTTTTAATACAATATTTTACTGAAATAAATTAATTAAATAATTGTAAATTGCGGTTTTTCACTTAAAGCCCAATATCAACCTTCTTATTATGTGTAATGGTCCACTACTCTTATCTCTATTAATAGATTAAAGATTACTTTTAGAATTTAAACAAAATGTTTAAATTGCAAAAAAAAATTATATACTATAATTGTCTGTTTCAAAATGTTTCTTTTAATCCATATTTATCCATGGATTATATTTTTCATAATTAATTCGAAAAATTGTATTATTATCATTAAGTACTGGAACTCCATCTCTCTCTAACGCTGTTTATTTTTTAATACAGTAAACATTATTTTTGGTCATGACTAAAAAAATCTCCTTTTATTGAATGTTGTAAAAAAATTCAAATATTGTTAATTTATTCACGTAGACAAGCAAAATGGATTTAATATGATTGGTAATCATGATGTCTAAACTTGAAAAACGTGAAGTGTGATTTTGGATGAAAAATCACGCAAGGTTCATTTCATTGAGACCTCTAAAATAAATCGAAACAAATTACATATATTTTTTAATAGAATAGTTTACAGAAGCCAACTAATTAAACAATTGTAAAACGTGGTTTTTCACTTAATTACAACAAGCAAAAGACAAGTTACAATACTACTTCAAGGAGGTAATATTTACTTTTTAATAAGTTCATAAAAATATATATATATCTTTTGGAATTAAAGATAATAAATCATAACAATTTCTCACTTTACTTAATTGAGTTTTGTAGATCATTCTTCTATCCAACGTGTTTTTACTCAAAATCCGAGTTGTTTAACTGACGGTAATTTCTTAATTCTACCGTACAAATTTTGATGTTATTTGTAGAGTACAAATGCAACATATTAGTTAAATTATTTGTCTTTTGTGTTTTGGTACAATTAGGACGGATGGATGTACACACATTGCCAAAAATTTGATCGTGAACAATGATAGATCAGAAAATAATAACTCGACTAATGTTGGTGATGAGATGCGAGATTTAATTAATAGGGATCCTAAGTTCAAAGAATTGGTTAACTCGACTAACTTATGTATTGTTGGTCTATATATATTTGTTAAAAATTCTAAACATATAATTATATATAAGCTTTCACGTTGTAGCTGCCGATTATTAGGATATTGGAGATATATCTTTCAAGTGCAATCATTGTGGTGCATATTTTTTGTACGAAGAACATCTTCGTTCTTATTAGCAGTCTGACAATCCAAAATACTCCTTGTGCTGCACGCAAAGAAACGTCAAATTACCTTAAGTGAAAGAACCACCAACTGTTTAGCACGATCTACTTCACGGTGATGGAGCGAAGATCAGGCATTTTATAGAAAATATCTGGTTTTATAATAGCATATTTTTGTTCACCTCGTTAGGTTAAAAGATCGATAAGGAGCAAAATAATAGTTGTGCCCTGTCAGTATCCAGGCTTCATGGACAAAATTATCATTGAATGGGAAGCCTTTTGCCTGATGATGGTGCAACACTAAAGTTTGCTCAGTTGTACATTTATGACAGAGAATGAGGTTACAAATTGTATCCGAGCTGTACGGTATGTACTTACATAATATTATTTTTACAAATTTTAATTTTAATTATTGAAGCAATTGATAACTAATTAAGTTTATAATTTTTTATAGGAAAAGGGATGATCTTATACAAAGTGCAACTAGTTTTACATGTACTAATGACGTAATTTTTTAAATTTCAGAAATATTAATGTCTGATGACGAATTCAAGAACTTTGTGTTGTTGGATATCCAAGAAATGTTGCAAATGTTGGGCAAGTCTTTGGAAGACTACAATGGAATTAGGGGTGCGCATTCGGAAAAATCGAACAAAATTTTTTATATTATGTAAAACCGAATACCAAATTGAAACATATTATTTCGGTTCGGTAAAAATCGAAATATTTTGGTTTTACCAAACGGTTTTCGATTTAAAACCAAATTTAAAAAAAAAAATATTTTACATATATGGAAAATTTAGCCATTTTGGCCTTTTTTTTCGTTTTTCGACACCCTATTTTGCACATAGAATCCAAAAATTGCAGAAACCCTAACAAAAAGACCAAAATGGATGACCAAAATAACTAGAAACCTACAAATACAATCCACAATCCATACACACAAACAACCACATAAATAAACCTATTATCCAAATGTCCATCATAAGTCCATTAAATGTCAAATACCAACAACAAGAAGTTTTAAAATTCCACAACAAGATTAAATTAAGTCCTACACAAGTACATATTACAAACAAAGGATCAAATTGTCCAAAACAACTTAAAGTCCCAACTTCAAAGTTTCAATCTTCAAACTTCAATCCCTTCTTAAACATTGTTCCAACTTCCTAATCATCAAACCTTCGTCTCCCACCCTATATACTACAAGAAATTGCTTAGTACAAACAAATACATAAAAAAACTTGCTTCATATAAAAAATTTACCTTTAGATAATCACATGCCAAGAACGTGGAGCTTGATCCAGAATTTATCACAAGTTCCGCAAAAGCACAAAAATATTTATAAGAACATTTTAAATGACAATTTAATTTAAGAATTCTTTTAAATTTACCTTTTCCAAGTTTTTGGAGGAACTCCTCATCCTCCGCCATAGAACTAGGTGGATTTTGTCGAAGCCAATCTTGGCCACAAATCAAGGCTTGAGCAGTTGTGGAATTGGGTTGTGTTTGAGCAGTTGTGGAATTGGGTTGTATTAAAAAAAAAAAAAAAAAAAAAAAAAAAAAAAAAAAAGGAAAAAAGAATTTTTAATTTGGAAACTACAGCAATCACTTATTAACCTCATCAATCACTTTAATTTGAATAATAATATGAAACTAGAATCTTGAACATGGAGTTTGTTTTTAATGGTGCTAATAAATGGAGCATTTGACACTACCATTTTTAACAAAATTATGCCCTAATACCAATAATATAAATTATCAACAGATTCTACACCACAAATTTTTTTTTTTAAAAAAAAAAAAAAAAATGCCCTAATATTTCTCATATCAGTAAACAGTAGTGAATGGAGCCAAAACTAAAACATCATAGAAAATTTAGATTATTCGTATTGATTCGAACTGGCTAATTCAGACTATTCAGTTAACAAAAATTGAAGCATAAATTAGTGCATTTAATTGTGAAAATTGAAGCTAACGGAAAGGGAACTCGAAAGAAGAGACTGACCAGGTCCCGCGATGGCAGGGACTGGTCGCTCTCCATATCTGCAGCACGCCGACAACAGGTGAAAGAGGGAGGCGACGCCCCGACAGTATGTAACTGGACGGGATGAAACTAGGGTTGGGCAGCAAGCAGGTGTTTGAATTTTGATGTTTTTTCTCAAGTCTGAACTCTCTCAATTCCCGTCAATATGAAGTGATTCATCATTCAAGTTAAGACTTGGGCCAATTGGCCCAATTACACGATTAAATAATTTGGGCCAGCCATTTCATTAAGCTAGTAGCCTGTCTCGGACGATTTTTGGTAAAAACTGAATTATCGTTCGACTTTTACCGAACTGAACCGAAAACAGAAAAGTTAAAAAATAAAAAATCGAGTATCGAATCGAATTTTTTCGGTTAGGTCGGTTCGTACCGAATGTTGGTTTCATTTCAGTTCGGTTCGGTAGGTAAAACCAAATTGTGCCCACCCCTAAATGGAATGCCAGTACTAGATAAATAGTTTGCCTCATCATACCAGAACAAGATGCTCTTGGCAGAATTAAACTAGAACCGGACTAAACTTCGTAGAGAATACGATGAGATGCAATCTAATTAAATGATGAATATTGAGTTCCATAGTAAAAAATGATAGTGCAGTTTACTTTGTATATGTTTATGGGGATACCAGAAAGACATTCTTGTGGAGAACTTTGTCTACAGTTCTCCATTCTAAAGGTCAAATTGTTATTAATGTTGCATTGAGTGGCATAGCATCACTTCTTTTGCCTTGTGGATGGATTACCCACTCGCGGTTTGTTATTCCTTTAACTATAAATGAAGATTCGACCTGCAATATAACTAAATGCAGCCACCTGTCGTAACTTTTGCTAAAATGTAATATTATTAGATGGGACAAAGCTCCTATGGTCCACAGGCACTGCATCGAAGCTCTTGATAAGACTATGAAGGACATTATGGAGCTTAGTGGATCAATGAACTCTGACAAGCCGTTTGGTGGTAAAAGTGTGGTTTTTAGTTGAAATTTCAGACAAATACTATCAGTCATTCCTAAAGGATCTGAGTACATCATGCAAACTCATCGTATATTTGGGACGAGTATGTAGTGATGATACTTACAAAGAATATTGGCTTGAAAGTGTCCAATAACAAGATGAAAGACATAAACTGCATAAATTTTTTAAATGGATGGCTACACTTGGTGATGGAACTATTGCTGAGATGAGAGATTGGGGTGCCCAAGTTGAGATTCCAAACAACATTTTTTTGGAGGAATGTGAGGATGCATTAGACAAAATTGTTAAAAGCACTTAATCGGATTTTGAGAACATGGTGGACGATCCATCATTTCTACAAAAAAGAGCAATACTTGCACCTATCTTGGACGTAGTTGATTCGATAAATGACCACATGATTAAAATGAGAAATTGGAAAATGTCTTTAGGAGTGCATCTATGTATATAGTGAGTGAATAAAATGAAATATCTACAAGAAACAAAAAAATCGAATAGATTAAAAAGGGTAAAATATTCACTGCCATCATTTTCAAAAATTGAGAAATTGGGAAATGTCTTTAGGAATGCTTCTGGGAGCAAAAGAAGCAATAGATTAGTTGGTGAGTGCTCCTGAGAAATCATAATGCGACACTCATTTCGTATCAGGAAGGACTGATCTCATTTACATTTGACAAGGGTTCTCGACGGTATAATTATCAACACATGAATCATTAACAATCTTTGAAAGCAAGCACATTATAATATGCATCTGGGAAAACAAACAAATAGTAATAATGGAGCATGAAAGAAGGATAAAAGAACAAAAAAAAAAAAAGGTAAGAATCATTTCTCATATAAGTAGGATTGCAGGTGAGTATTCAATATTTTAGATGTACCAAGAGATCAATGCTAACACTTAAAATTTATTATTGTAAGTGTGAGGTGATATTCAATTTCATCAAGTGAGCCTATACTTTGTAATATGGTGTGTTGGGAATGTGGAACCGGAATCAGGGAGTGAAGAACCGGAGGTTTAAACCGGGTTTTAGCATCAAGAAGACAACTGGTCAGAATAAACCGGGTTTGAGGTAGTTTTGGAATAACCGTCATTTGTGACGGAGCAGTTGCAGATTAGTGACGAAGAAAACCATCACATTTGTCCGGTAGCTCAGCTTAACTTCTTTCAGTTAGAACTTCCTGTGCAGTTGCATTCGAGCTTCAATCCATATATCATTGTAAAGCTCTCATTGAGGAGAAGATCACTACGTCGCATAATTTCCTTGTTCTTTAGATTAGAGAGAGTATTTAGAGATTGAGTGTTCGTACCCTAATTTGTATCCAGAATTGGGCATTTCAATTCTTGAGCTTATTCTCTGTAATTGGTTGAAGTTCTTAGTGGATTGAGGTGTGCTTTGCCTCCGTGGATGTAGTTCATCTTGAACGAACCACGTTAAAACTGTGGTTGATCCATTTCTATTTCCTGTTTTGCGCGAGTTCAGTTCGGTCACAACTCTGGCCGAATTGCATGTGTGATTTCGAATTGTTTTCTTTGTACAAGTTCCAAAATCTTTGGTGTTGTGTGTTTAAGAGTTGATTTCACTAACAGTAAGAAATCTAACACCATTTCACCATAAAAATGCCACAATTTTAGGTATAAATAACCAAATAATGGAATTTAAAAAAAAAAAAAAAAAAACATTTCAACCCGCCAACTCTGTTTCGAATTGACCCATCTCCCATCAACACATCAAGATCCTACTGATTCACACTCTAACCAACCCCTCAAGAGAACCCACATCTAAAGAAAAAAATGATGAAGAAGACGACGAGAATACAAACACGACAACATAAAACAATACTCACGGATTCAATATTTACTTGCTTCAAAAGAATCGGCCACCTGAGATCGGCCTGTCAAAGATTTGAGGATGAAAACCCTTTTCTTTTTCGCGTCGTTTATTTTCCCTTGGTGAATGAATGGAGCAGATTTTTATTTTTTTATCAGTGAAATAAAAGTGGTGTAAATTGATTCAGCAAATTATAATATATATTATTAGAGGGTATTTATGTAATTACTTGTTGCGAAGTGCTTCTTGTTTTGGAAACATCCCCACATTTAAAAGCACTTATAATTTGTCTATAATCATTTTTTTTTTCAAACACTACCAAATTTTAATTTTACCATGAAAAATGCTTTAAATTATTTTTCTACGATCACCTTTGTTTGCAAATACCCCCCTATAACTATGTGGGATGTTGTTGTGGACATTCATGATTGGTAACCAATGCAAGTAGAGGAGTGAGTGACCGCTCCTTATGAATCGCCCAGTAGATTCCTACAGTACTTACGAAAACCAGGACTAGCATTAGGCTTATAAAATATGTGTTGCATTTTTGTAGGAGCAAGAATCATACACAGTGAGAGTATATCTCCTTAGTGTTTCATACTCAACCATAACTTAAAGGATAACTCCATTTCATGGCTATTCACTATGTAAAGCAAGGTTTATATTATTTTCCTATTATATATAAATAAGTCGGGGATCGTTGTATATATAGTATTTACATATAATATGTGTCACATTAGTCTATCATGTATGTGCATTTCATCACATATTATTATATATTAATTAGTGATTATATATTTAAAGAGATAGAGATAAATAAATAAATAAATTAAGTTGAGAGGTGCGAGGAAGAGACACAATCTCTAGAGGCATGAATGAACAGATGTAACTTTGTTGCAACCTTTTATAAAGAGACATCTATTTGCTTTGGGTGTCTATTCAAGACAACCCTATAAAATCTATGTATATATAGCCATCAAGATTTATCAAACAACATCACTGAAAATTAAATCCTCTAGACATACTTGACATGTCTCTATTCTCTCATACTTATCATTTTCAAATAAAGATTGTGATTCTTGCTCAATGTAATTCGAGAGTGCAACTTTCAAGTTACAAGTTTTGTATCCTGGAAGATGAATTCCTCAAAACCATTTGCACCGTAGTGGAGGAATTTATACCTTTAAATATAGCATCTTTTCAAATATATCTAACCTATATAAATCCATTACCCACTACATTAGTGTTCGAGATTTAAACATACAACATTATTTTCGTTGAGTGCCTTAGCATTGTCACTAAGTGGTATTGCTGACAAACAGAAAGAACTCACAAGGATTTTAGAATATATAGAACTAATATAAGTTATGATCTAAGCTCTCACGTCTTTAAAAGGTTTTTGGCTAAGATAATTATAAAAAAATTTATAAGCTTCAACCAGGTCGGCCTTTGGGTGGGCAAGGTGGTGCCGTCGCATCGGCCTCGCTAGCAAGGGCCTCCAATGTTTTTTAATAATTCTTGCATATATATATTACTATATGCAGTAGTGTAACAAAATTTGTTGTAGTTAAGATGGTTAGTCACTCAAGCGAAATACTAAGTGGGACGTTAGGGATGCAGGTAATGTTATTATAATTGGACCTGACCGGACTGACAGGTTGAACTGGGAACCGGCTATATATCTAGTCTGGGCAATAGTGTATAACCGAAAATAGAGTCTAACCGGTAGAAATCGGTCAAAACCGGTTAGAACCAACAAAACCGGGCAAAATCGGTGCCAGAACAACCGGAGAAAACCAATTCAGTGTTCAAAAAACAAAAAGAAGCAGAGAGACGAAAAAATTGGAGAAATAAAAACAACAAGAAGAAGAGAGACGGAAAAAATAGGAAAAATAAATTTATAGAGAACTAGTTTTTATCCCCAAGACGTCATTGGTCTCCTTCAAGAAGATACAATACTATCATTCTCTCCTTTAAAACGAGCAGATCTGTGAAAACTTAAGGTCCCATGGTGAGAACTAAGTGGGGGTTTGGCTGCTAGAGAGTGTAGGGTGGATGGTCGGTGAGTAAGAGTTGGGTTTAAATTGAATTAGATTAGGGTTGAATAGGTTAAGGCATTTATGTTTTAGAAGTATTGTATTTTGTTTCCTTTTTCCTTTTCAAAACAACTGCATCCCTGTTTTCCTTGTTTTTTTTGCGTGTATGTAGCGGCTTATTTTACTTAAATTTCTACATAATTTTAAACAAATTAGTATATCTTATATAATATTATAGAAATACAATTAATTTCACTAAAACCGGTCGGACCACCGCTTAAACCAGTCCGACCAGTTGAACCGTCAATTGATAGCTAAGCCGGCTTGCCGTCCGGTACGGTTATAATAACATTGGATGCAAGATCGATGCACTCGCCAGTGCAAAGAATGTCTCAGTTTTTAAAGATTAAATCATGTAATGGGTCTACCAAAGTTTGAGGCCCATATAGAAAATTGCTTATTTAAACAAAGAAATTCATGTAGAATCAATAAATCAAGCACGAAACAAATTTGACTATTTATATTTTTATCTTTTATTTACAATTTGTTTTCAACTAATTAATTATGTCACTTTATTTGTTTTCCATTGATAATGTGTACAATGTATATATAGTAAAAAAATGTATTCTAGGGTTTAAATTTTTTTATTTTATTCGATTATTATTTTTTCTAAAACCGCATGCAGATTAATATTTCGTGGCTGATTGTTCTAGTTCTTTTTTCATTTTCTAGATTGTTTGAGAAAATTAAATGATCATTTACCTATATTTATTTGATGAGATTGAAAAGTGAGTCGTTTATATACTTTTATTTTAATTTTAATTGATTAGAATTGTTTTCTAAACAATGATATTAATATTGTAAGAGACCTATTTTTTTCCGCACAGGACCCTTCGAAAGATTGTACTTGCTCTGGCTCCAACACCTTAGAGTGTGTTTGTTAAAGGATGGATACTATTGAATCAATGTTGGCTGAGGTAAACGTGGTTGATGAAGTAGGTTGATGATGAAAATGAGTGTTTGGCGTTTAAAATGGGAAAGATGATGAGACATGTGTAAGAATTAGTTAGAGAATGATATGTTATAAATTAAAGTATGTATTGGGAATTGTATTTGAATGATGATGTTAATTATTGTTAGTAGATGATGTTTTGTTGGCTGTGAATTATGTTAATTTAATGATTATGTAAATATTTATTTTAATTTAAAAAATAATTAGTTTCTAAATTTGAATATTATAAATTATTTCGCTTGTATTTTAAAGAATTTTGTCTTTAAATATCTTGAATCCTTTTTCTGTAATCTATATATATATATATATATATATATATATATATATAAGTAAAATGAGGGTTATTATTGAAAATTACCTTTTCCCGCCTAAAATATATCTTTAATGCATTCTCAATTTCTTCTAATGCATTAATTATATTTTTTTCTTCAAATTAATACAATATTAAGTATTACCTTCATTAATAAATGAATACACAGTTTATTAAATTAAAAGTAAAAGTTAATGTATAATTTAATGATTGACTAATTAAATTATTGTATTTACAAATATTAATTTGTTATAATCAATCATGGGACTACGACTTTCACAAATATTTATATATGATAATTAATCTTGAAATTATTTTTTATTACATATTCATATTTTCTATTTATTAATATTATTTCTTTATAAATAATAATTACACTTTGCAATCTAAACTATGAGATTTAACATGTGCTACGATCTATTTTTCTATTTAAAAAATAAAATTAATATGCTTGAGCCAACTAGGTTTTTTAGAGTTCTCAATATTAACAATACTTTGTCGCATTTTTCCATATTTTGCAACCCAAGCAAAAAAAAAAATATATATATATACATATATATATATATATATATTAATTGTATCTTTAAATAAATTTCAACATATACATCTATTACTCAGATATATTGAAGAATTCATATGATTTATTTTGTTAGTCAAACTATAGAATAATCATTGGATTTTATTTTATTAATAACAAGATTTATTTAAAATCAAAAAAGTATTTGAGTATATTAAACCATCACGTAAAATATTAAAACTTGAAAATTAATGTTTTCTTAAAATAAAATTAATAGTTATAGTTAAAATTTGCCAAACTATTTGGATAAATCAAAATATTTAAAAAAAATGAAAAAAATAAAAGAAAACACTAATTTTCTTATGCAATTCAATTTATTTTATTTGATATATTTTGGTGTGTCGTGTGATATTTATGTATTTGTGTTTGTTTTAATATTCATTTTCAATTGAGCTATTGCAGTGTTCGCATAGGTTAAGGTGGATTCACACACACACCAAATATATATTTGGGTTTCAATATTAGGAGATATTCATTCTTAAAAGTAGATATAATTTATTTTTTACATTTAATAATTTTTCTTAATGTAAATTTATAAAATATTATATTTTTAAAATGTAAGTGATATTAAATCCATATATCACTAGGGAAAAACTGATATTTAAATTATTTATATTTTGGATTTATATTATTTTGCAACATGTAGTATGCGCGTTTTTCAGTTTTTTTTTTTTTTTTTCAATCACAACCTGAACTATATGTTTTTTCACGTTTGCAACCTCTGCCAGCAATTTAAGTGCGAAAAATGTAAGAATATTAGAAAATATTTAAATAACATAAATTGTTAAAAAATCTAAAATTATTTTTTAAATTCTAAACTTCATTTAAAATACCAAAAAATTAACTTAAACATGTTGAAAATATATTAAAATTTTAAGTTTTTTTTATAAAAAGTTTAAATCAAATCATTTTAAGCAAGAAAAATAAAAAGTTTTTATATTTTTTTTAAATCATAAAACTATTATAAATTTCTGAAAACTATCTTTTTAACTCTAAAAATATATTTAAACTATTGAAAGTTGTCTTAAAACATTATTTTAAATCTCTAAAATTTCGTTTAAGACGTGTGGAAATATCTATGAAAAATCTAATTTTATGATATAAGTATCTTTTTAATTATTATTTGAAAACATAAATCCTTTTAAAACTATTTAAAATTATTTGAAGTAATATCAAAATTATTCGATCTTTTTTTATGAAAATTTATTTTTTATTAAAATAATTTCTACATTTTATCAGTTAAGTTTATGATTTTTTAAATAATTTTTTAAAATTTAAAAATAAATTTTGTATTTTCTAAACTTTTATTATTATTTTTAGATAGTTTTTTTCCTCTCCGAAAATTGCTACCAAAGGTTGCAAAGGTGGGAACCGCAAAGTTCAGTTGATCGTAAAAAAAAAATGATTATTCTAATATTCATTTAGTTAGAATATAACATTCTATTTTCTTATATTAAATAATATTATATTTAATTTCATAAAATAATTATTTTTTAAATAAATTTTCGTGCATCGCACGGGAGCGATACTAGTTAATTAATTAATAGCTTATGAACATATCGACAAATTTTAGTATTAATTTAAGATGAAAGATATTAAACAACCACCAATAACGTTAATAAGAAGTAATTCCAGATCCAATCCTAATGGTGGAAAAAAATACCAACTACGAAAATAAAATCTTAAGCGACACCATAGTAAAAAGCATGTACAGTGGTTTGATTATAATCCCTTTTTTTTTTTTTTTTTTTTTGCTTCATGGACGGATTGGATAAAATATTTCAAATCCATTTAATACCCCTACTTACTATTAAGCAAAAATCTCCCTAACACGTGGCGTTCAGATATCTCACCCCAGCCCCTCTAATTCGCTAATATACACATGGCACACTCTCATTAATCGCGTTTTTATTTTACTTCTCGCTACTTCTACCTTATTAAAGAGGAGAGTCGCGGATTTTAAAGAAAAAACATGCGTCGCTCAACAGGTTTTTGGTGTTAGTTTCTTATTTATTTATTTATTTATTCAATTTATTGATAGATGTCCCCACAATATTCTGCATGTATTATCACTAAATGTGTAACTACTCCTCCCTATCCCAAGTGCAGTCTGCTTTTACATTCTCTCTCACACATCCCAACTCATGTGGCAGATTTTCTTCTCTTCGAAGGCGTATACTTTACCGTCTCTGGCCATTTATATGAACCTCTGATTCTTTTCGCCGATCCGATATCGGATACTTGATGTCTGTGCGATGCAAAACCCTTTCTGAGTTCTGACTATGATTTTAGATCCACAAGTTTTCTCGATCAATCTTCATTTCATGACTCACGATTTGTTTTGCTGCTTTGACTCCGATTTTGACCTCCAAAGTAATATGTCAATATGTTTAGTTCTTCAATCATTCTTCTACAATGAAAACTAATCCTTATTTTATTTGTTGGTCATTGTTTTGATGAGGATGATGAAGTCCACTCCTCATGGCCAGATAGATGGTCTGGGTGCGTTGGATATGGTGCAAACATGAAACAATTTATTTGGTTTCTATGTTCAGAGTATATATACAGAGGTATGTATATCTGTTTTATCTGTAATCTGTAATATACTAAAATCTATCAATATATATACACAACGGAATATATGTGTATTTTACTGCTTGAGGAAATAAGATGCAGAATCACTTGGCCACTCCATTAATATTCCTGATAACCGTAACATGATAACCATAATCATGTTCCAATGTGGACTTTTGGCATGTAATTTCTGTAAAAAAAAGTTTCTTTGTTAATCAGATGCTTCATACCATACGTTTCTCATTTACGTCCAATTTGTGATTTCGTGACGTTTCAGTTTTGGGGTTTCTGTTAAAATCTAGCAATATTCTTCAATTCACCGTCTACAATCAATAATTTCTCGCTCTATATATATTTATTAACTTCTCACCCCTTTTCTACAGTATCATTAGTTTCTGCGATCGAATTGACTCAATTTTCGAAGGCTTTTTCACAGTATGAGCATATTTTGTTGGGTTTCAGATGAAATAATAGGCATTGGTGGGCCAGCCATTGTAACATGCAAGTACTGATATTTCTTTTTTCCATTAACGTTTCTTTCAATCGCCATTTCTTTTATTCCTGATGGTATAAAAAATTTAATGTTGTGTGCATTCTTTTCATGGATGAAGTTACATGCTTTATCGGAAACAGGTTTTCCTTACTAGGGGTATATATATATATTGTTGGCATTGCTGACCATCTTTCTCACAAGTATCCTCAGACATGTATCACTACATCTAAGACTCGGACTATTTCTTCCATATTACATGATTTTACAAATGGGATGTTGTTGTAAAGTATCTTTGCCAAGATTCGGGCTTGCAATATACCAAAGTGTTTGGTTTTTTTTGTAGCCAGAATTGTATTATTTATATTCACACATTGATTTCTTTAGTTGTAACATAATGTTTATGTATTTTAATATGTAGGATGGTGTGCTTTGGGTGTTATTACCTATGGTGGATCTCTAAGACTTTGAGGGAGTGGTGCTATTTTATGTGTACTACAGAGAAGTCTAAAGTTTACAAGTACAAAAAACAGAAATGTAAGCATTTAATTAGTAGGCATTGCAATATTTTTGTTTTAATATTTCATGCCTAATGCTACAGATACAACTCCATGTCAGATTTATTTATGCAAACTGCTGCTAAACTTAAAAGATAAGATTGTATAATATAAAATTTTCAAGTTGATTGTTTTATATATCTACAACCAGACACCGTTGCAGCTCGAAGGTGCAGTAGAAGATATGGAGGCCACAGCGGTAAGCAAACGAAGGAGAGAAGGTTCAATGCACCGTTATGCTGTTCAGTCACTGGTCCTATGACTAAGTTCAGATTAGCGACATCTCCGTGGAACATTATACCACGACAGGTGCAGCTAAGTGGTATCGCGATGTCGTGTGTCGCTTTACCAAATTAATTGTGTACAAAGAATACACTATACCTTATCCTACTACTCTAACTAGTAGAGTGGCAAGTAAGGGTCGATCCCATGAGGAACGGTCGAACAATTTTACTTTATGTATTAAGCTATTATGATCAAGAAATATAATGTAAATAAACTAGAAAACAATAAAGAAGTGGGGAAATTTAATGAAATAACAACTAACACCTAAATAAACAAAGACAAATAAAGAGATTTGTTTTGGTTTTTTGGTTTTTAAATAGTAAAACAAGCCACCCTTGATCATGCTTCCCCTTGGTCTTAGACCATTGATGCAACTATTGTTAATGCCCTATTCAATTGTGATTCTAGCCCTTATCTCAAGGCTATTAACAAGCTCTAATAGCCTTGTTGTCCCTTAATCTTAGTTAATCAAAATAAGCTCTTCGACTAACCCTATTCAGTTTAACCGAATCCTCGAACAAGCTCTCTTAGATTCAATCACCAAATGCATTAAACACTAGGACAACGAGATAAATTCAACATAAAACTCGGTTTTAGTGGTTGAACTTTGTGTTATCACCAATAAATAAATCTATTGTTTGTTACACGGGAATCGAAAATCCTACAATTACGGATAGTAATTTCCTATTCTAGCAACACATCCACAAATCTCTTAAAGGGTGATCAATCCAATAATTAATTCATAAATGTGAGTCAATAAGAGCAAATAACACAAAACACTTGAATACACAATATTTTCGGTAACATTAACCGTAATAATCACATAAACGTCTTAAACTCAAGGTTCCACAATAATCAAGGGTGAACAAAAGGGTGCTAGTCACCCATTTTACCTAATACAAAGATAAAATAACAGAAAATTAAAGAAAACATGAAAATAGGATAGAAAGAACCAAAGGTTAGGGTTGAAGATCAAGATCTTCAACCCCCTTCCATTCCCTTGCTTCCAATGGAGAATAGTGGCTGAATATGTGTGGGGGATGGGTTCTCGGTTAGCTTAAATTCGAATGGGAGGAGATATATATAAGGGGGAAAAGTGCTAGTAAAAAATAGGCAAAATCGCATTCAGGATTTTAAAACAGGGTAAGGAATCTCGGCCGAGATGCAAGTGTGTCTCGGCCGAGACGTGAAAAAGAGATTTTCAGCTGCTGGGCCGAAGGCTGATCTCGGCCGAGATTGGGTTGCATCTCGGCCGAGACGTAAAAAGAGGAAATTAGGTTTTTTTAGGATTTGACTCATCTCAGCCGAGATTGGATTGCATCTCGGCCGAGATCTTCATCTCTTGAATTTCTGAAATGCCCTGGAGACTCATCTCGGCCTAGATGTAGCATCTGTCTCGGCCTAGATTTTCAGATAGCCCTTCCTTTTGTTGCCTCGATCGATCCCTCGACTCTGCGGTCGTTTGATGTTCTTTTTCACCTGTCTTAACGCAAAAACAGCACAAACGCATTATTTTGCCCATGAGAGTATAAAAGCATTAAATACACGTGATTATGCACATTATTGACACTAAAATGACACTAAAAGTGCCCTAAAGTGCGTGCACGAAACACGTGTACCACTAAGCATCCAACATACATGCTCACACAGCTGGTAGATACCAAGCGGAGCGTTTCAGGAACGCTCAATGCCCCATCGTCGACACAACTAGCTAAAATTGATTTTACACGTGTACCTACATTACTTATTTAATAAAATATAATATATCCCGTGCATTGCACAGGTGACACAACTAGTAGGTAATAATAGGGCTTGTGCAATGTATAATACAGTAAATCGGTAATATATACGTAATTGTACAATGTTTATTTCGTTTTCCATGGTTAATATGTGGCTTATTTACAAAATTATAACAATCCAATTATTTGGCAGTAAACAAAATGAAAAATCTTGATCCGAATCTGGGATGTAAATTCCAATAATCTGGTAAGCCAACAAAATTAATGTGATATCTTTACAAAAATGTTTAAAGTTGCGACCCTAGTCCTATATAACAGTGAGAGAGGCAGACTGCCTCTGCTGTTTTTTTGGAACCCCCTCAAACACCACTATGTTGGACCAACGCTCATTGTGTTGGGTCCAATTCAAAACAAATACAACCTTATAAGTTAAATAAATGTTTGAATGAAAGAGGTGATAAGCTTGCAAATTTTAATTAACTGAAGTGATTTAACTGTGAATTTGGTACCTAATTTAAAAGTCACTATCAAACATAAGTTTTGATTAGTAATGTGTGAAATATGTGTATTTAGTGTGTGGGTGGAACGAAAGTTAAGTTAAATCAGGAGAATTCATGAATCATATCATAGTTACTAATAATATTCGACAACATAATAAATCCACAAAACAGAGTCACATTGCAGCAACTAATTAAAACACAAAGATAGTACAGTAGCTAGGTAAGTATATATGATATGCAGGCACAAGACAAGGAAACAGGCTAATGATGAGGGCAGAAGGTGAGCAAGTAGCTACCACCAGTGCAAGTGGCAATGCTGGTGGGATCATCATAAGCGTAGGAGTAAGCTTTAGGGCACGCAGTTTTGAAGATCCGAGAATACGCCGTGGGCTTGCACGATTGCGGGTTCCCGAAGCTCCCAGTGCAGCAGTACCGGGGCGAGTTGAAGGCGGAGCACGCGCTCTTGCACGCCACCACTCTCTTCTTGTCGTGAGAACGGACCTGAAGCCCCACAGGGCACATCATGTTCAAATCGCTCACACACCCTGCGTAGCTGCACTTCCCTGCAATTTAACGAATAGTTGAAGTTAATTCGGGGCTTGTGGAGGCCGGTCAGTATCCCTAAAACGACATTGATTCAGCCATTACTATGTTGGTTTAGATTTTGGCTGAAAACAACACAAAATGATGGTTGTCCATTGTTTCGACAACATTTAAATATTATAAATATACTTTTAACAGACGTCAACTCTGATTAATCAATTGGAATGTCGTGTAACGAAATGTTAATTCTGTAAAGAAGGAAGGGGGGAAGAAATAATGAAAGAGACAGAACAAGTGTAAAATCAATTTTAGCTAGTTGACAACAAGGATACAAGGAAAAATGTAAATTCAATTGTTACATAAAAAAATTTAGGCGATTATTTCCAATTTCTGAAATTCCCGACTCAAGGAAGAGGTCCATATTTGAACAAATAAACCTTCGACCTAAATTCTCCATTTCATGTGAGGAAAAGAATAACTAGTACATTCACTTGTATTAGCTTTTTTGCAGTAAAAATGAAGCAAAGAACAACATTCAAATTGGACATATATACTACATACTAATCTTGTCTAGTCATTTTTATTTGTGGCTGCGAAATGTCGCAATCGAATCTATAGTATGTAATAGAAAAGAACACATGCATCTTAACAAAACGTCATGATTCCTCCTCAATTACTAATAGGCCCAATAAAATTCACAATTTTATTATATATTATTCCCTGAAAATTTGATTAATACACGACTTCATATTTAAGAATCAGAGAAAACAAAAAATTTATTGCACAGTGGCCTATAGGGTCATTGTCATAGACCAACCATATCGTAACTTTTTTTGAAATAAGCAGTGTAACAAATACTAAGGGGATAATTTGATTGGGATGTAGTGGCATGTACCACGTCCGATGGGGCACATCCATGGACGGGACATCCAAAAAGGTATTTTAGTTTAAGGGTATAGTAGCTTAGGATGTGCATTGGAAATTGTAAAATGTGCATTGGAATTTGTAAAAGGTATGTTGAAAATTGTAAAATGTGATGTAGGTAATAGGGTGTGGATGTGGAGGGATGAGCCATCCGGCGTAAAGTGAAATACATTGAGGATGGCCCATGCCACATCCCGATGGAGACATCCCAGTCCAAGTATCCCCTAAAAAAATAGATCTATGTTTTTTTTAGTTCGCATTCTATTTTTAGGTCAAGGGTCGTCAAACATGGAAGCAACAAAATATAAATTACACCTTGTAGATTGCATCTAATATTGTAGTCATGTTCACTCTCTCTCTCACACAGTCACACACATATATAGTAGTAGTACCCAGAGTGAAAGGTTTTCTGATACCTGAACCACGGAAGGGTGTGACCGCAATGGCGAGGTTGTAACCATCGACGAGGCTGACGTCATAGAAATCCTGCTCATTACCCAAGGTTATCTCGGCAAGTGTAGCGGGAGGGGTCCCACCAAGCCCATTGCAGAAAAGAGCGCCGCCGCAATCACCAGTGGCGCACCGCCCGCGTCCCTCAGCGTTGAAGGAGCACCCGTGCCGGCCCCACACCCGCCCCGACCACCCTGCCGGGAGTTGGAGAGCGTACGACTTGTTTGGCAGCAGCTTAAATCCGCCCTTGGCCAAAATTGGCTTTCCAGCACTAGGTTGGATTCCGGGCCAAACAGGGTGGCTGCATTTGTTGTACAATGTCATTGTTGTACCTGAGACCTCCACTACAAGATACAAAAACAAAATATGCTTTAGTTAGGAAATATATTTTGAAATTAGACTAGAACTACTACATTTTTTAGTGGAAAAAATTACAGAGGAATGAGAATGACAAAAATGAGGAAACAGGGGGTGTAATATTTGGCCTCGAGAATGTGGATCTGAAGGTGAAAGGAAGTTCATAATGAAGAAAGAAATGAGAATGTGCATAAGTATGTCAAGATTTGTGTTTGTGTGTGTGTGTGCAGGTAAAATGAGCAAAGATTTTTGCTTGATAAAAATGTACCTGAAACGTGGAGGATGAGGAGAGAGAGAAACAGTAGAGAGAGAAGAGGTCTGAGCATGATTCCCATGGGCTGGGCAGTGAGAGGTGGAGGTGGAGGTGGAGGAGGAGGAAGAAGAAAGCTTTTAGTAAAGCAGAACTCAGAGTGGGCAGCAACGAAAGGGCTGTTTGTTTCTCTTTATATAGGCCTAAAAAGAAACAAAGGAAAAGCTCCCGATATTTGCAACGGATGGTTCTTTTTCCATTTTCGCTTTTTTTTTTTTTTTTCCCTCTCATTCATTCGGAATTATTCTACACAAGCAGGTGGAGTAGAGTGTGGACCAAGGACGAAAATATCGATATTCGCGGAGATATCGGTGAGATATCGATTAATATCGGAATATCGGTGAATTTTTTTGAAAATCGGCGTAAAATGTATTAGAACACTTAATTTATCACGATATTTATTAGATTGTCAATAAAATAGCTTAATTCTAGTTTCTAATGGAGTAACATAGATCAAAATACACACATTTACACATATTCGATAAAGAAGAAACTATCCAAAATCAGCCCATTGTTTCATTTGAAGTGCAATTAACCCTAAATATAATCCACTTTTTTGTGATAGGAATTCACTTATAAATTTATAGAAGGGAGTCTCTTTAAGGAAAAGAAAAGAAGAAAAGAAAAATCTTGCAGACACGGATATCGATATCTCTCTTTACACTGGGACCAAATGGCTGTCAAATAGCAATTCCTTCCAAATTCCAATAAATTAAAACTGGACTATACTCTCTCTCTCTCTCTAAAACCCCTTCATTTTACCCTCTCCTCATCCCATTCATTCAATTTGCAGAAAACACACACAGTGAAGTCTTCAGTATAGCCATGGCGTTTGCAGGTACAACCCTGGAAATAAAAAAAAAATATATATATATATATATATAATCGCCGATATTTTGGCGAATCGCCGAAATCTCGCCCTTACAGGTCAAAATGCTGCGAAGTCCCTCCGGCGTCAAAATATCTCGCGAAAATCTCGGCGATTACATGACAAAACGCCATGTCCGGAGGTTATCGTCTCGGCAGCACCAGAATAGCGAGAAATCGGCGAGATTTCGCCGATTTCTCGCTATTTTTTCGTCCTTGGTGTGGAGTGATATGTTTTTTTTAACAGAATAACATTTTTGTAGAAAAAAAGTATTATTCTTCTTAGCAAATTAAACAATTCATGAGTCTTGAGACGTGGGAAGGAGTCTGCTTTTACAGGATCAATTCTAAACGTTGCACCTGCTACAGCGTTGAACGGTTGTAGCAGGCGAACATCTCGGTTTTGGGACTGACAGTGTTGACTGGCGGTGTATAACCTAGAAATGAAGAAGACGATAGGGCAGCTGAGCTGGACGAGTTCGCAAATGCTATATCACATCTTGAATGCCAACACTAAGAGGGAGTTCGACTCTAATCCACGCCGTACTCCGGCCTTGGTTGGGACATAACATTGGGCGGTTGGAAGGGTCCAGCCTAAGTCCACCAAGTTATCTTAAGGTACAAAGAACTAGGGTTTTGGAGAGAGAGAGAGAGGAATTGTGGATATATTCGGGTTTATCTTAAAAAAACAACTCGATCACTTCTACTGCAAGAAAACTCTCTCTCTCTCTTTCATCTCTCTCTTTGCTATTAAGCTTCGGAGTGTCTTCATCGGAACCCCTATTTTGGTGGAATTGCAAGTATAACAAGAATATTGTTCACTACCTCTCTCGAATGTGGACACATAAATGCACCCCAGAAGCGGGTTTCATGATTATTATATGCATGTTATGTGGGTTAATTGTCATTCATGAATTATGTTAGTTTCTCTGAGTGGGAATTAGGGAACTGGTTCTCATCACTGGCGCCGTCTGTGGGAAACTTCAAGTTGAGGTGTGAGTTTTCCCCTTCTTGGAGATGGTGTATGAATTTTCATTTACCTATCTCTAAGAAACGTAGGGTGATCGGTGCTAAAAGCCTTTGGTCACCTCTTAGTCTTCTGTGGTCCTGACTAAATTCGGCGTATTGTTGATAGGAGATATTTTGGTGAATGCGGATAAGTTGATTGTCCCATATAGGGATCCTTTATGTAGGGTTGTTTCTTTTCTTTGGTGATGCAAGTATCACTTCTTACTCATTGAGAGGAAAGGACGGCGGAAGATGGTGTGTTAGACCCCCACCCGAAACCTTCAGATAAAGTTGAATTACGCGGCTGACAGAACGCTCAGAAATTTAACACATCAGCCTGCTAGCAAGGTTGACCAAAGTGTTGATAATTCACCTACCATTACACTTATAGAATCATAGTTGAGTGCCTTCAATAATGCAGTTGTAGTGAGGGTTCTGCCGATCAGGCCTCTTATCACTATCCCTCCAAAGCCCCGGTAAGGAAAGCTGGCATTGCCACGGCCCGCAAGGTGGAAGTGAGGCATGCAAATATTTTGGAAGAATAACATCAGAGAGTGGTGTGGGAGGCTGACCTGTCATAGCCCCACTGACTTCACCACTGTTAGAGAAGTTAGCCGTGCTGGAAAAGGCTTAGGAGGAGATGAGGAAAAAGACGGATCCACCTGGTGTGCTCTCTAGGAAGCTACATGTTGTCAGTTCTCAAGTTTAATACCTCTCAGCGAACTTTAAGTAGCTTAACTTTGATTATGACGGCGCCACCAACCTAAACGATCATCTGCTGAGATTCAAGAATTCAACAATGTCCCATAGATATTCGGATGGCCTAAATTTCATGCATACCTCACAACACTGACAAAAGTTGCACAACAGTGTTTATCTAGCTCCAGCGAGACTCCATTCAGTCCACTACACGAAAAAATCCCCTAATAGGACACTTGCAAGCATCCTATTATGTTATGTAATAGGATGCTTCACACCATTGGATACTTCTTTACAGTGTCCTCTATCGAGGCGGCACAATAGGATAAATAGGACGCTTCACTTAATGGGACGTTTGCAAGCATCCTATTACTCTAATGGTACACTTCTTTAGAGCGTCCTCTATCCAGGCGACACAATAAGGTTAATATGACGCTTTATTTTATGGGACACTTGTAAGCGTCCTATTTCATGGTAATTTGAACTATGATATTGGGACACTTGTAAGTGTCCTAATACATGTTCTCTTTTTCAATGGATACTTCAGGTGATTCCACTAGAATATCTGTATATTTCATAATATAAATAACCACTCCAACAAATTGAACTTAAATGTAAATTAATAGCAAACAAGCCAAATTTTAACATCACATAAATTCAACTAAACATTAAAAAATATGTTAAACAAAATTATCAACTTGAAAATATACATTCAACTCTACGTAGAGTAATAAAGTAATTGTGCTAGGCTACATACACATTCTTTTGACTAAAGGCATCTCTCTAAAAAAGTGCATAATAGTGTAACTTCCAATCTTACTCCAACTACATGAGTTCTGGTGCCATCCGCCAAATGCCAATCATTCTTCATCATCTACTATAACTGGTTCGAATCACCAACAACATCTGCCCATCCGTCATGTGGGTTGGCCCTTCATTTTAGAAGTTACAATAGTTAGTTTATTTGCAAAGCACAACTCTTGGAGGTGGGGGGAGGGGGGGGGGGAATGAAAATACATGCAAATTATTGAAGCTTTTGACTTACTCATTTCCTCTAGAGTATCTTACACCAGGATATCCTTCACTATACTTGTTAGTCATAACCGAACCAACTGCTTGCATCATAGAGACAGATGTGAAATTCTCCGACGGGATGAGTTCAAGTCCCTATATATATTTGAGATAAGTCCTAGTTATCTCTATTTAGATACTCAAGTTGCAATAAGTAAATTCTAAAAAGTGACCATAACTTCCATTCCATCTGTTTAACTACAAGAGTAAATAGAACCATGATGAAAGTTGAAGTTACCTTCCATTGTCGAGTTTTTTCTAGCTCGATTGTGTCAACAACTTAGGATCAATGGCCTCCAATGGAGCATTCAACTGCTCAAATTTCCCTCTGACGCATTAGTATACATAAAACTAAGTAATAGTTCCTGAGTTAGGACATGCTTCAAACAATTTGTAAGCATACGGAGACACCATTCTTTTCCTTTTCGTACACTGCTTCACTGGGCAAAGAAGACTACAGGAGAAAAAATTTCTAACATCAACACTCAAACAAAAGAGACACGAGAAAGAATTGGTTTAAGAATAACGTAAAAGTAAATAAGAGACAGAGTCGACACGCTTGGTGGATTTGCCTATGGGTGAGGAAAGCCTCCCAACAACCATTACCAACAAATTTTTTCTCTGTATTTTCAGTATGCGTATGCATAAGACATGCGCAGAGCCAAAAAAAAAACACACAGTAGGGGGGGAGGGAGGAGATAGTATGGAATTAGTTTGAGTGGTGGCAGAAAATCTGACAATATTCTAACAGGGTGATATTTTTTATCATGCCAACTATTGTGGTTCTTGCCTCCACCTATGGTCTGCAGAGAGTCATGCACACATTTAGGAAATTGGATCAAATGATTGAATGGTAAATTAACTTAATGCTCTTATCGAGTCGCAATTCTAAATCTTTAGCAGAAGAATCTGTTGTAAAAACTTTGGAGGAAGAAGCAACCATGAACAAATTCGGGGCTTGCTGCAAAAATGCCTTATGTAATAACATATTCATCTGTTATCAAAACCAGTTGAACATATGACATGATGGTTACAGAAAGATTCACATTGTCACTCCAAATACAAAGAACAAATACATGAAAAGGGAATAGAAATAAGTGCAAAATATAATATAACTAGCCCATTGGCACATGATTATGAACATATTTGATTTAATTGAAGAGTCAATATAAAAAATTCATATTTTGCACCAACCTTGTCCTCATCTACCAACACCTCATTCACGTTTGCCAGATTTGATCGATCCACTGCATCGCCTTGCACTGCTACAAGAAAAAGTAAATGTGTTACAATAAGATGATTTCATCTGTAAAACAAGAGGTTAATATTGACACGGTGGCCAAAACCCAATACTATTCAAATCGTAGTCCCTCCACCACCAGCCACGACGGTCAAGCCACCAGAAAAAACCTCGCCACCGTCACCACCACCACTGGAATTGTACAACGTACACAACAATACTAGCTTAACAATTTGGCAACTCATACCAATTTTATTCTTTTACATTACTGCTTCATCTTCATAGGCCAAGCAAGATATAGGAGACTAGTGTGATACGCATAGCGGCTAGAATCCCAAATACAAATATGTTGAGGTGGATAAGATCAACACGAGTAGAAGTAAAATCAAAGAATCTTAATGCTTACCCAATGCTTAATATATCAAGATGAACATGGTATCTTTAGCAAAGACAAAGGGAACGATTCCTCGTGGGGGAGCTGCCTGCAACATTTTCACCCATAATTAATTAGTCAAATATTCACAAATGAATTTAAATATTACTTTTAAATGCAATATATATCCGAAACATCAGACCAATGTAATTTACGGCCTGAATAATGGCAAAGTGCAAGAGCAAACCTCGAAGCCCAACAACAATAGCAATTGGCATAGCTAGTACGTCGCAACATGCCACCTAATAGAATCACATACATTAGTTGAAACACATAAAAGATTTTACATATGTTCAATTCCACGTTGGAGCAGTTCAAAACTATTACCTCTTCTAATCATTAACTACCATTTATCGAATATTTGCTCAAACCCTTAAAGGACCCTTTTTCCTTTCTATTTCAGGAAATAATAAAAAGTCCACATAAATACAAAAGACAACCTGTTCTTTGTAAAAATATGAAACCACCCCATGTTACTAGAGAGCAGTTTGGGTAAAGAGAATTATGTGTTGACCACCATGTTTAAATTATTCTATACACCAAATGTGATGACGAACCTTTAGCCGGATGAAACGAGCTGAGGGTAAAATAAATAATAAGAAATTAGGATGGGAAATACGTACTTAAAGGGCCATTTCCCTTTGTAGTTCAACAAGTTCATCATTTTCATCTTCAACTCTCAGTATGGTTTCTTTGCAGTAGGCATGGGAGCATGAACTTTTGTTGCAGGTTTTGCAAGCTCCTCCTCCAACTCAGATACGACAAGTTCCTCGAGCTCAGCCTCCAATTCACCCTACCATATGAAAACGCAGAATATAATATCTCCAAAAGAATAAATTTGAAGAAAAAGACGAATATCTATTTGGGAATTGGGACTATGGAATACCTCATCAAGATCACCAGCTATACCAATTAGTTCAGACAATAACTCTTGAAGTTGTCTCATATTTTTTTCTTTCTACTGATTGATCTCATCATGTTTCTGTCTAAATTATTGATATTACCATAAAAACAAAAAAAGCCAAAAGTTAATATGATGAGACATTATTATACATAAGGCGGACCACGATGATCCAAATACACGATCAGTCAGTCCAAAGCTATTTTTCAACTTCAATATCTTAAAAAAGCAAAAGAGGTAGTTTTCAGATTCTATTTTTTCTTGAATTCCTAGTGGAAAGACTTGCATAATTTTCATTATTTCAACTACTAAAATCATGAATTAGCCATTATTAAAATAAACCTGCCATTCTGCATATGACTCATTGCAGCAACGACATTATCAATTGTAGTTTTTGCCCCCTCTATCATATTAATCTGCAATGAAAACAAGATCATCAACATTTATCACAAAAGCAGAAAGAAAAGAAGAAGCATCATTTAACGCTATAAAGAGGAGCATCTGATCAAATATGTGCATCTGGAAATTTGTAAGAGAGAATCATGTTGTTGATACCATCCATTTTCGAATCAGTTCCGAACCCAGGGTCACTATAAAAGAGCACCTGTAAAATAGATGTTTTACTTAAAGGTAGCTAACCTAGGAACTTGATATTCATGAGTTGAAAAAAGTAAAAAAATAGATGTGAATGCTACCAATTGTAGATGAAATTCGAGATTCTCATATAATTGATTCGTAATCAATCCTAATTTTCTCACTACCTTGACACGGGAATTACTTCATGGCTGGTTGACAATCGAGATGGCCAAGCTATGCATAGTCGTTCGGAGGAGAAGACGGAAGCAATTGATTTTTCGCAGTACAATTAAGATTGGAGAAGAGATCATCGTTGATTTTGCCACCATGAATTAAGACTCCATAGAAGCATTTTGATCAACTCCGATGCCCCAATGAGAGAGAGTGCGAGAAGGGGGAGCGAGGAGAGAGAGAACCCTGATGATATTAAAATATGAAATCATGGGAAATAAAACTATTTTATATACTTCTTAACTAATAATAATAATAATAATAATAATGATAATAATAATAATGATAATAATAATAATGGTAATAATAATAATGGTAATAATAATAATAGTAATAATAATAATAGTAGTAATAATAATAATAATAATAATAATAATAATAATAATAATAATAATAATAATAATAATAATAATAATAATAATAATAATAATTGTTGTTGTTGTTGTTGTTGTTTTATTTCATGATCTTGATAGGTGCTAAAAATGAGGTACTAAGTTAAAGTTTTGAAGAACCCACTTATTAACAATATAATATTCCAATTGTAATGGGTCATTTTAATATAAGTGTCTCATTTCATGTCTAAAGGAACACTTTTCTCACAAGTGTCCTAATAAACGTGTCCTAACAAGCAGTTTTTCTAGTAGTGGTCGTTTGGGATTTCAGCTCGCTTTCCCCCAATCAATTGTTAGCGCTCATATGCACCAGAAAAATGCGATGTCATTATTCAATATGAAGCAAATCTAGTATTGAGACATTGAGGGAGTTCATTAGATGGTTTAACGTTGCAACGCTAGAGGTCCCCGTGGACATGGAAGAAGTGAAGATAATGCTCTCACTAATGAACTGAACGATGGCAATCCATTCACATCCTTGGCCAAGAAGCCATCATTGACATTTGAAGAACAACTAAGGAGGGCTGAAATTTTTTTTAATCTAGATGAGATCAGACGTAAAAAGAAGGAAGAATTCAAGGAGGATCACGTGAAGCAGGAGGATGACATTTATGTCTATTTTTTATGATGCAAAACTATTATGAAATGTAGGAATAGGGGTGGTTACCGTACCGAATCACCCATACCGTTACCATACCGAAATTTTCGGTACGTCGAAAATCCATACCGTTACCGTACCGAAAATTTTGGTATACCAAAATTCGGCATACCAAAAATTCGGTATGATATCTATAAATACCAATATCGTACCGAAAATTCGGTATACCGAATTTTGTATCAGTATCGGTATATACCGATCCATACCGTTGATTTTGGTATACCGAAATTTCGGTATACCGAAAATTTACGGTATACCGTTAGTAATTTAGTATACCGAAATACCGAACTATCAAAATACCAAAAAAATTTCGGTATACCGACATATACCGAAAATACCGAACTTTTTTCGGTATTTCGGTATAAATTTTTAGATTATCATACCGTTACCGTACCGAAAATTTCCATACCGTACCGAAAATTCGATATACCGAAAATTTCGGTATTTTTGGTAATTTTTCGATACGGTACGGGCGGTATTTTGGCATTTCGGTATTTTTCCCCACCCCTATGTAGGAACTAGGGCCTCCCATTATTGTGTGATCTTTCTAATAGATATGGTTGGTTCTTCTGAAGGAAAAAGTCACAAAATGAAGTTACATCAAAGTCATCGACAACATACAACAAGAAAATCCGCTATAACATGATAAGTTCAGACGATGTTTGAAGCAACAACTAAAAGCTCTCGCAAAGATTGCATACAAAAAATCTACTGCAACAAAATCCAACAAAAGCTTATATCAAGATTGTACATCAAAACGTAAAATAGATGATCAGCAGGACAGGATCTAAAGTCAAATTTAGCGATCTAAACATTCAAAAATATAGCCAGTGGAAACAAGAGGCAATTTTCTACTAACTATGCAATAACATGAAGACACGTATCTTGAAAAAGCAAAAACAAATATGCAGACGAACTCATTACTGTATCTACTCTTACCTAATGCCTCAGTTTAAAGATAATAAAAGCTCTATGTCGTACAAGCAATTAAATGTAAAATGGGATTCTCATCACCCCTTCAACAAGGAGAAATGCAACTGCTATAAATAGAGAGAGAGAGAGAGAGAGAGAGAGAGAGAGAGAGAGAGAGAGAGAGAGGAAAGATTTAAATCTTTATATCTTGAAAGCCCAGAAACTCTGAGTAACTAAACAAGAAGAGAAAAACCAGAAGAACAACACAACTACTAACAACTGCTCAAGCATACTTCCCAAAAGCTGCAAAGGATTCTCAAAACGCCTATAAAGCTAGCTCATAGGAAGCTCACTCTCAATCTCGGTCTTTCTCACTAAAGCTAGCCCATCTTTGAATTTGTTCAAGAATGTTTAGTGGCAGCAATGAGTTGAAGAGACTTTAAAAAAGCTAACTCTTTGAGAGATCTTAATGGGGAGTCTTCTATTGAATCATGGATTCAGATCAAACTAGCATAGTTCCGAGGAACTGGTATAGTTAAAGGTGTATCCTTCTGAGGATATGTGAAAACTATTGTATGTGCCAAGTTGAGACTTAAGCGGCGTGTAACTAAGAATGAATTGTGTGAACAACTTAGTGAATTTTCCTTGTGTGAGCACAGAAAGGACGTAGAAGGATTACCCCCACCTTTGAACCACTATAACTCTTGTGTGTTTTATTTTCATATAACTATTGTTGGAACCTACTACTTTTTTTTGCATTGACTTCAAAATTTTGTTAACATATTCCGTAGTGTGTAAAATTCATTAGGCATTGCTCGATGTAAGTTTCAAACAAATAGGTTGTTGTAAGCAAACTGCTCTACAGTGAATTACTGTTGTAAGCTTTGTTTTAAGAACAGGTGTCCAACAACTAACAACAACTTACTGCCTTTTATTTAAAAAGAACAATCACTAAAGGCTAAAGGTTTATTCACCCCCTTAAACCTCTCCAATTTGGGACCAACAAGTAGTATCAGAGAAGTTGGTTTCACACTCCAATCATTTTAATAACCTAGCCAGATCAATCAGAGTTTTCAAAATCATCTTTTCATAAAACTGCATTTTTCAGAATAGCTACAGGTATGGAAACTTCTCCATCAAAAGCTCATGCGCTTTCTTTTAAGGATTATTAGGTTTAGGCTATTTGGATGTAGGCATATCTTTCATCCATGCATGGTGAAATGTGGGCAGTCATCACTGAAGTTTCACCAGTAATCATGAAAGTGAATCAGTTGCTAGAGTGGACAGTGACGCATCACCTCCTCCCGCGGTGGAAAAAATACGTCATGAATGGATTTCCCATGACAAAAAAGGTCCAACCTAGAAAAGAATGTTCTCTCCGCCTCGTTGGACAAGGGAACCTTTAGTAAAGTCAAAGCATGCAAGACTGCTAAGGCCATTTAGAATGTGGTGGGAGATATATGAGTAGGCTCAGCTCTACTTCGTTAGAACAGGGTAGCAACAACAACTCTAAATAAAAAAAGATGCTAGATTTACTGCAATTCTTAACGAGCTGGACTCTATTAGGAAAGTCTACACCCAGAAGGAGATTAACACTAAGCTACTAATATCTGTGACATCCGACTGAGATGTTAAAACCATTCCATTGAGGAGTTCAAAGAAGCTTGGTAAAAAAAGCATCCATGAACTTGTTTTTTAATCTCAAACCCTTTGAATACAATATTTATCAGAGAAAGAGAGAAGAAGAGGAAAATGGTGTTGCTACCAAAGCTCTAGTGGGGAACAACGTATATTAGCAACTCCAAATAGATCCTGTAACCATCATCGTGCCACAATAGAAAACTCTAGTTACTACTGTTGAGGAGTTTAAACCCGATAGATGATTCTTCCCCTGAAAAAAGTTCACATGATTCATGAAGAAGTATCCAAAAGTTAATCCATCAAAGCCCTATTATCCTAGACCTACAGAATCTGCACATACAACAAAGGAATCTATGATCTTTGTTTCTACTGCAGGAAACATGGGAACTATGTGACCGAGCTATCGAGGCATGTCAAATTAACTACCTTTTCTACCTCCACTAACTAGTGGCAGCGATAAGCAAGGGCCGAACCCCACAACGAGCGCTTGGATTAATTATATTTCTTAATATTAATAACTAGAAATAAATGTAAATAAAAGAGGGTTTTGATTTGTATTAATCTACTTACTAAACTAATCAAATAAACAATTAATACTAAAGACTTAAAATACTCAATTAAACAAATAATAACCTGAATTAAATCATTATTAAAATAATATTAGTTCTCAGTTCAGTATTCCCCTATTCGTATACGAATTAATTAACTAATTAAATCTAATTATCTATCCAACAACTTTCTAACCCTAAACCAATAACAAGCTCTGTCGGCACGAATTATCCCTTAATATTAGTCAACTAAAACAAGCTCTTTAGCTAACCCTATTTAATTGAACAACCTAGAACAAGCTCTCTAGGTTTAATTTATTAAATGCATTAATTATTGGGATAATAAGTCAGACTACACTCTAAATACATACACTCAATTCGGATGGCGTAGATTTGTGTTACCCCTAACGAGTTAATCATTATGGCTACTCGCGATAATAAAATTATAGCAATTACAGATTATAATTTTATACTCTTGCATTGATAAATTAATAACCTAATTCGACGGGCCCTATCAAATCAAGAAATCAACATATCATGGGTCATATGATCAAGTAACACAAATAAGTAATTGGATAGAAATCAAAATCTAATTATGGATCAATTAATCATAGGATACGATTAGGGTTCAACATCCCTTCAAACTAGTATAAAATAGTCTAGCTACACATAATTAAACTATTGTCTAATCGAATAAAACAAAGATATAATTGAAATAAACGAAAAATAAAGAAACCAAACGAAGTTTGACGAGTCCAGAAATTGGCACCTCATTTCTACTTCTCTCTTCTCCACTTCGTCAATTCCTGGATGATATCCCCTTCGTGAATTCCTCTCTTTTATAGGCCCACATGGGCCTATTCCAATCATCACCATCTTCTTTTCCAATTATGAGGCATGTTGGCCTTTTTCCCCCCAAAAGGCCCAATGGCCTTTCTTCCATTCAACGGCCTGTTGTACATTTCATGGGCCTGGGTTGACATTGGGCTATCCAATGTCAGCCCATGGATCTAATGTCTTGGCCCATATTCCTTTTTATAGCCCAATATCTCCTATCGTCTATCTCTTGGATCAGAATCTTTCAATAGAGTCCAAAATCACTTCCAATTCACTGCATTTAACATGAAAAACCAACAATTGGAGTAATCGGTGCCAAAGTGCAGATAAGTAGAAAAATAACAAATGTATGATAATAAAATGCATTAAAAACACAATATAAGCAATCTAAATAATACTCCCTCCGTCCCGAATGAACTTGCACTGGCCCCCCGGCACACATATTAAGAAAAGTTGTTTTTTGATAAATGTTAACTTAGTCAAATCTGTTTTTACCTTTATGTGATGGCAGATTTGTAATTATGTGATTAATGTGGGGTAGAGATGTAAAGTTTTATTTCCTGAAATGGAAAGTGTGCAAAAGGGGTGGGACACCCCAATTAGGGAAGTATGCAAGTTCATTCGGGACGAAGGGAGTACATATTTTTCTACTTATCACTATGGTGAAGGATGTCCACATCCTAAAGTGTAAAAGTATCTTCAAGACATCATACAACAAAGAAGAGAAAACAAGATGATTGAGAACTCTTAGCATAAAGCATTCCTTAGTGACACATAAGCAATCAAGGTTATTCCGCTTGCCTCAAGGAAGCCTACAACTGGTGAAGTGTCAGACTTTGATAGTGATGCTCCATACCCTAGCAGAGAGGAGCTTGTAATCCTCATGGCAGCTGAAGTAGATGATCCTGTAGAGGTCAAGGTTTCAATTGGACGTAATGAAATCTGGTACATTGGCAATGGATGTGCTAGACATATGCTGGAAACAGAGAGTAACTAAAAGACTTAAAGGACTACAAAGGACCTAAGGTTGTTATATGAGACAATGCTTAAGGAAACACCAAAGGTATTAGAACCTTCACAAAAGGGAAAGTTAGTATTACAGATTTTTACTATGTCAACAGCTTACAATATAATCTACTAAGAATAAGCCAACTCTATGACAAGTGACACTCTATAAAGTTTATTAAAGGAAAATTCTTAATTAGAGATGGTCGTTTTTACCAGGTCAAGCTCACAAGAACTAGAAAGGTAATAAATATTTAGCTGACTAGGAATCCATTGGTGGGCAACTCGCAAGCTTTAAAGTTTAGGGGTTTATGATCACTTTTAATTTGATATGCTTTATATGCCTAAAATCATAGCTAAAATGGGACAAAAGTATATGAAGTTACACTTGTTGGCTTTTTATTTTATAAATTGAGTGGATTTCACGAGCGATCATATAACATTTTAGTTCAAAATTGGGAGTATTTGCGCAAAATACAAAGTCCGCTCGAGGAGCTAAGTGAATAAAAGGCCTGCCAAGAAGAATTGAAGAGATTAAGTTTGAAGATGGCCTATGAACGGGCCAAGCAGAGTTAAAACGGGATAAATCAGAGAAGGAATACAAAATGGCTCTACCAAACAGAAAATAGCTCGGCCGAGCCAAGTTTCTGAGTCTAAGCAGCAAGGAACCCCAGGGAGAATGACTTAGTCGAGTCCCATTGACCAACGCGAGTTGCTCTGAAGCCACGACTAGACCCGAGCCCATTAACTCGATCAAGTCAGTGTGTCAACAAATTTACGCATTTAAGTCATTTTCTGCGCCCATATCACTACTCTCTTATTCTTGCCCTACTTGAACATTGAGACATAGTTTGATACATTCAAAAACATTCTGATAATTCCAATAGAGAGCCAGAAGTGAAGGAGTAGCAGTGAGGGGTCCAGACGGAGCATGCCGTCATGCCGACAATATTCTATGGTGAAAAATAATATTATAGTTTGTTATTCCGAACAATGTTTTCAATTGCTTTTATTATGTTTGTAGTAGTCGTTTATTGTCTTAAGGTTTAGAAAGTAGGTTTTATTTATGATGTAGACAGTTAATATTTTATACTTTTAATTTATATTGTTTGTTGTTAATGATATGATTGCCGTTACAAATGGCTTGATCACCTAATTCTAGCACATAAAAATCTATATTCAATATCCCGGAGGCGTGGATATAGATGGCCAAATTGCATACAACATGACAAGTCGACAGTGCAAGAGGTTGAGAATGGTTGTGAGGTATTTCCTAGACACATTTATGAGTTATATACACAGTTGGAACCAAGAGGTTGGTCTGCTATATATAACCTACATATATAACCTACAACTCAATTGCACTGAAAGTAGGGTTGAGATACACGCATGAGAAGTCTCACACCAATAGCAATAATATGAATTAGAGCATTGAAAATTATTATTGAGTCATAATTACTTATAAATCGACAATCCTAAGAGAATTTATTAATTATTGGAACTAGTTTTTATTAACTTTTGTTTAGTTGCTTTAATAGAGGGTCATAGTTAGAGTAACTAGGCAATCCCCAACAATCCAAAATGCAATCCATTTTTATATACTAGGACTAGAAACAATGTAGTACTTCAGGTAGGTCACCTTCACTAGTATTCATGGGGTATGACCTTGCTTGCTACTAGGCTATTAACTGCATCGTGCACTTATTGTATAGTTGGTAGAAAATAGAACAATCACAGCGCTGCTCTTACATGATCAATACTAAGTGTTGCACCCTCTATAGCACTGGAGGATCCACGAACAACTTTGAACAACACTAATTGGCGGTATATAACCCAGAAGTGAAGAAGACGACAAGGCAGCTGAGACCAGGACGAGTCCGTAAATGTTGATCAGAACTGGCGTCACACCTTGCTCTTGAACGCAACACTAAGAGAGGATTCGATGGCCTATCTCTAAGCCCAACCTTACTCCCAAACGAGTTGGGACATGATAGTGGGTTGTTGGTAGGGTCCAACCCAAGCCCACTAGGTTATCTTAAGGCACAAAGAACTAGGATTTTGGAGGGATGGGAATTGTGGATATTCCCTCAGGGTTTATCCTGTGGAGTATTGACAGATATAGTGTATGCATGCATTTAGGCCGATTTATATGAGTATTTTGGTAGTGTTTGCATATTAATTTGGTGGTTTTGTGTTATATTTGATTATCTTGAGCTAGCTAATGTGTTTGCTTGTTTTTGTAGTTAAAATGCACTATTTTACGCTTAAAAGTCCAGCAAGATGAAGTTTGGAGAAGAAATGAGCAAGAGACGAGGTGAAACAACGAAAAGCGGCATAATGTAGAATTCCAGCCTGACACGCATTTAGTATTTTGCTCATATCTTGAGTTCTGCATGTTCGAATGAGGTGATATATGTTGCATTGTAAATTTAACTCAAAGGTTTACAACCTTTACAGAAATAACCAAAGCCAAATTATGACCAGAAGACCTCAAAATATAGCCTTAAAGTTGAAAGATTGAAGGTGCCACTCGGCCAAGTACACTGAACTCACTCAGGTGAGTGGCAAGATTTAGTGTCGTACTTGGCCGAGTATGCTAGACCCACTTGGGTGAGAGGGTAGGTTGGTTCACTTGTTTTGGGTCGATTTTCGGCCCGTTTCAACGCTAATCCTTCCCAACTTATAAATAGGTGTTCTCCAAGTCCAAAAATCATCATCAAACATCATAAGAATCATCTTGTAGGCATGAATCAAAGATCAAGGAGCACAAAGCAAAGAAGATCAAGATTGAAGGCTACAAGCTTAGTTGTCTTTATTCGTTTTTCAAATTCTTCTTATGTTTGTCTATGAACATATGTTTGATTTTTTTATGGACATGAGTAGATAAGCACGTTTGTGTTCTAGGGCTAGAAACTAGGTCTCTCACACTAGCTTGAATGTTAATAAGTGTACATTGGGGAGTGGCCCCTCACCGAACTGATTCTACTGAATAATACTGATGAATATCGGCTTGAGTTCGAAACTATTGGCATTTATCAGTGGCAGTGTAACTTCTCTATAGTTCCCATCGACTACGGGACAAAGAAAGTCCCATAGAGGGGTCTGATCCTCTCCAGGGTTGGCCTGAAGCTTTATGGTTGATGTTGAGGTGGCGAATTTCTTACATCATTCTGTAGTGTGAGTATGGTATTGTTATGTGTCCTTACCATACCAAAAAAAATCCCATCCATAGTTATATTATCTGATAGTTCCGCCATCTTTTTCGCTAAGTTTCTCCTTATTCTGCGTCTAGGGGCAATTGCTTCAATTTCAGGGTCAAAAGGCACAAGATTGCTCTTCCCTTTAGAGCGGGTTCACATACATCACCTAAAATCACAGTCAAAGAGAACAAGATAAAAACCGAAACACAAAGAAAAATTGACATAAAATGCAAAAGATAAATGTTGTCTAATGGTGAATTATTTATCAAGATAAAAATTAACACGGTTACAAGTCCCCGGCAACGACGCCAAAAACTTCACACATTTTTTCTAACCTTAGTGTTACCGCAAGTATATGGTGCTACTGTAGTAGAATGTGAGCAAGGTCGATCCCACAAAAACTGTTACTTATGTTAATTTAATACCCCGAATGGAATAATTCAGTTCTATCTATTATCGATTAAGGATTATTTTTTGTAATTAACTTAAATGTAAATTGTAAAGAAAACAAGTAAATATTAATAATGCTTAAACGTGGCAAACAATTTTGATTGAGATGAAATCAAGTATTAAAGACGTAGCTAGACCTTTAAATCGAATTCTACTTCTTATTAGGCGATCTCTGCTCTAGTTAACCCTCATCTAGTACGATGTTAATGTATTGATTACGTTAGAGATAATTACGCTCTTAGGTAACCACCACATACGTGACTCCGAAGAGATCCTAAGACATATGCATACACAAGTAGCTCACTCCTCTCGGACGATTATTGATACCTATGCTATGTGTCGTAAGTCTATTAATAACCGTCCCCTCTCAGGCGTTGAATTATTAAGCAAGTAGAATCTAGCAACTGATCAGATTGATAAATTCATAAGATAAGCACAAACACATACGATAAGAATATGGAACGAAGTCTAGTATATAAAAGATAATAAAAACATAGTTGAACAAACTTACTTTTTAGCCCTAGAATACAGTAGAGTTTAGCTACATATGTTCATAATAAAACCTAAAAATTGTTCATAAACAAACATTGAAATGAACTAGAAATAAAAGATAAATGACTAAACCCGAAAATCGGCTAGAGATCTTGATCTTCTTCGCCTCTCGATTCTTGCTCTTCAATTCAAGCCTCTATGATGAATAATATGATGAGTGATGATTAATTTCAGACTTGAAAGAGTCTATTTATAGTTTGGGAAGGATTGGGGTTGAAACGGGCTGAAAATGGCCCATAGAACACCAAAACGCATGAACCGCCATATTTAGCCGACCGGTCTAATAGATGCCCGGCTGACCACGGGTCACCACGGGAATTCATGTTTTTTAAATATTTTTGGCCCGGCCGGCCATTAATTTTGGCAAGGTCGGGCCGGTCCCTTTTTTCCGGTTCGACTTTCCTTTGATTTGTGGCCAGGTTGGGCCACTTTGGCTTGCCCGATCCATCCTCTAACTTCATATACTTGCCGTTTTTGCCCCTGATAGGCTTGTTCTTTCTCCCATAGCTTAATTGTTCCATTAGATTTTGGTCCTAAAATATAAGAATTTCACTACAGAACAAGCAAACACGCCATTCGGCTCAAGATACAAAATAGGAAGATAAATCAACCGAATTTGTATGCAAACACTACCAAAATGACCCTATACATCCTAAATGCATTCATACACAACGTGTATAAAGTGCACGATATAATAGTAGCTTAGTGGCTAGCAAGGTTGTATCCCACGGAGACTAGTGACGATGACCTAATCAGATTACTATTGTGTTCCTAATACTCGAATATTTAGGCGGAACGAATTATGGTTGGTTTGGTAATTATCCTAATTACTAAAGGCAAGACCTGAAGACTCTAGCAATAGATTAATAAATGAAAATTAAACAATAAATAACGCAAATAAACGAAATACAATAATAAGAACTGTATCTTAGGATATTGATTTCAGAACCAATTACGGTGCGACCATTGAAAATCGCACATGCAGACATAATCCTTAACTTATATGATTCTAATGTTATGAAGCTTCATGATTTGGTATCTCCCTCTTGCAGCACTTGAGGTGTGGATCATATACAACAGACCAACCTCTCGATTAAGCCCGTGTATATATCTCCTAACAGTGCCAGGTAAATACCTCCATGATTTACCCTTACCCTTTCGGATTTTCGACTAAATTATGTTATGTGTTGTTTGACTATGAACAACCTCACCTTTCAGTATCTTGTGTATTGATTCATATTTTCTAGACTAGGTGGTAAGGCTACTCTAACATCAATCTTAACTCACTATATCAAATAAAAATCGAATACATATAAATCATGAATAAAATAAACATCTACATTTTAATTGAAACCTACTTTCTAAACCACAATAAACAATATTCCATATTAAATGAACAATAAAAAAAAGGAAACATTAATATAAACTAAAATACTAATACTAGACAGAAGCGTGGCGGCGTGCTCCTCCCGGATATTGCGCTCCAGCTTCTTCCTCTCTTTCGACTCTCTTACATACTCTTTCTCTTATGTATAGTGTATTTTGAGTGATGAAATTGAGTCTTCTGATGTATAATAGAGCCTTGGGGTATTTATAGGAGCGCATAAACTATGTAAAAGTAGGAAAAAATCGGATGTGGGCTTGAAATCGCATAAAAATGCTTGTAGATGCTGCGGACAAATGCACACCCGGGCGAAGTTTTGCTTGGCTGAAAATTTTGACTGGCCGCTACAAGAAAAAAATCAAATTTTTCCGTCTCTAATCACATAATATCCTCTCTAAACTAAAGTGGTGACAAACTTGAGAAATATATTTGGTCACTATAATGCTCGTCTCTCAAAATTTCGTGACCGATTTATTGTATCTCTATATTCAGTGACGGGATTTTCGTCTCTATTATACAATTAGAAATCAAATTACACACAAAGTAGAGACGGATTATGTACATCTCGAATATTCGATAGCTATTTTATCACTAATTGGATACTAGTGATTTTTCCCCCTTTTCGTCACTATTCTATTTCCATTTAATTTTTATTTAGTGATCTGTATTATCTGTTACTAAATTCCATCTCTTATATGAATATTTCTTGTAGTGGACTTCATCGCAGGCCCAATTTCTAAGCTATTTTTGGAGATCTTCTGGTTAGAATTTGATATTGACTATTTCCAACAAAGTTGTAGATATTTGGATTAGTTTTTCAATGCCACTAGTCTAACCTTGATAAGATGAGTATAAATCAAATTATGAGAAAAATACTAGGGGTGTATCATGTCTTCAATTGGAATGTTTCTGCATAACTTCGACCTTCTTCGAGATTTTCGCTATTTTGCAAAAGGAATTGAAAAATGTCGTCAACATAGAACTTGTAGCTCTCTCTCTCTCTCTCTCTCTCTCTCTCTCTCTCTTAGCTTTCCAAGGAATCAAGAATCGTGGTTTCTACATCAAACGTTGTGCTCATTCTCCTACAACTGCCTCCATTTTATCCTTCTTCTCTTGTCCGTTTTGTGCCAGCCCAAAGCCTTTCTCAAACCCGATCACTTCAATTCTTATTTTTAGACACCTTCTTCACTTGGTATTATCGGGATTCACGATTGCTCTGGAAATTACCTATTTTGTACAAAAAATGCTATAAATCAACAAACAAGTGAAATTCATGAAATATATGAAAATGAGGGTTAGCAGGTATCATTTCACGTAATTTTGCAACGTTTTTGCTATGATTTAGTGCCTAAAAATACGTAATATATAAAGTGATCAATTGTATTGTTAATGATAAACATTTTTTCTAAATTATTAAATATAGAAAAATTATATGAAATGTGAGCATAAATTTCTCCTAAAAATAAGAATTGAATATATACATTTTTTTAATATAAATAGGTTATGATAATATGAAATAAATAATAATGAAAAAAAGGAATACAATTTTTTAAAATTGTTCCATTTACTTGAAACTCAAATATACCCTTGAATATGAAAAAATATAATAAGTGAATAATAATTAATCGAATGGTCATATAAGAATTTTTTTCTTATTTGAACAATTTCATATTTATATATTTTTCTTAGTTATGTTATATAATTAACACATTTCTACTTGAATTAGCGCCCTTGTGTGTATATGTACATATATATGGATTTATCTAAAAACTAATAAAATCAAATAATATAAATTGATGAACTTTTTTAAAAAAAGTAAAATAATTAAATAATCTTATTATAAGAAAATTATTTAATCAATTTTTTACGTACAACTAAAACACAATATATATAAATATTCCAGCTCATAGTAATCTAACAGGAAAATTTTCATTTTTAATCCAGTATGTTAGGTTTTGTCCAGTAAAAGTTCTATATGTTAAAAAGCTTCAACTTTAGTCATGTATGTTTCAAAAGTTGTCCAATTTAAGGACACTAACCATCACCAACAACCAATTTTGCCGAAATTGGACTAATAAATTTAGGGCTTTTGAGTACTAATGTTTATGTGTTAAGTATTTGTCCAGATAACATGTTAAATCATTAAATTACTTTAATAGCTCGCTCAAAAAAGAAAAGAAAAAGGTAAACCCTAATTTTCGTATTAGGCGCATTTCATTTCATTTTTTATTTTATTTTTCTTTCTTTCCTCATCTTTCTCAAATTTATTAGTCAAGTGCGTAGTACGTGATTAATTGTGACCAAATTGATCATTTCTGACGGTCAATGTCCTTAAATTGAACAACTTAAAAAACATACAGAATTTTTATTGGACAAGACCTAATATACAAGACTAAAAATGAATTTTCCCTGTAACCTAACACAAATAAAAATTGATGAAATGAGGATCGTGAAAAACACTCCGTTAAATTTGTAAATCCAATATTAAAATGTGAATTAATGGAAGGATGAGGGGACGATGGTGGGGGAACCGAGTAGTGAAACCAAAAGGCTTCAGAGCTTTTATTCTCCTTGTCAATGTTTGATTTATTTCAAATTTGATTAGGCTATTTCTATAGTTTTGTTTCTTTCTTTTAGTTAACTTTTTTTGTTTCCAATTCCCGACTCTGTTACTTCTTCTTATCCGATAATGTTCAACATAGTTTCAACTACATTTTGAAGTTTACCTTTTTAGCTTGATCCTCTAATGTTCCTTTAAAGTAAGTCCACTTCGGTTGTATTTTGTTTGAATTTTCAATAACTATCAGTTGTAGTTTGTAATTGTGGACAGTTTTTGAGTTTTATATAAAATTATTTAGCAGGTTTTGATATTGGTTTTCTAAAAACTATTACCTACATTAATATTTATAATTAATTGTAGCTAGTTTTATAGCTATTTACTATCCATCATCTTTTCGTATGTAATGCATCATATAGTTATATTGAAATGATCCCTGCTAACTAATCGTAAACACATGTTAATTAATTATCGTCTGCGTCATCTTGTACATTCTGAACTCGTTTCTGCTGCTGTGGTGGCTATTGCTGCTGCAGATTAGTGACCCTGTCATCCAAATTAACTATAGCCCCTAGTATCCTATTCAGCACATTTTCTTGATTCTGATTAGGCAGAACGTTATCCATCTCGACTATGTGGTTGCTTCTCGTTCGGTGTCTGCGAACAGTCGCCTCAATCTCAGGGTCGAAAAGAATAAGTTGCTCTTTTTCTTTTGACCTTGTTTGCATGTGAAACCTGAAAACACCAACAAAGAAAATACCACGTTACACTAAAATAAAATAAATAAATAAAAACGAAATTTAAATAACAAATTTCAAATTACGGAAAAATAAAATCTAGTCTAGTGTCCTCCTATTACTCCGGATGAAAACTAAGGCGCTAAACCTATTCCCCGGCAACAGCACCAAAAACTTGACAGGCTTTTTATTCTAACCCTAAAATACCACAAGTGTACAGGTGTAGATGTATATAATGGAAGTCAAGATCAGTCCACAAGGAATAAGGTTAGGTAGTTCAATAACCTAATTATCTAGGATTATCCTAGATACTAGAATTTGGAAAAAATTGTTTATTACTAAACTACATTGCATATAATCTATTAAAGGAATTAATTAACACGAATTGATTTCCAATCAAAGAGAATGTATTCTAGGGTGTCGATTTAAGATATTACTTTAATGAATGATTAACCTAAAAACTATAGACTTTTAGACCAGTTTTATATTTATTGGACGGTACTAATTTAACCCAATCCTTCTCTTGAAGCGACTAAACCGTAGATTGATTAGAATAATTACTCTCTCGAGTCAATTAATCCTAACAGCCCCTTAACCCTTTGCCCACACGATCATGGATAATCGTGTTATGTGTTATCATCTATTAATGTTGGAAATTAGTAATAATTAAAGTATGGATAAGACACTTTAATGATATAATTAAGTGGTCGGAAGTTTAATTTTGTAGGAATTAAACTTCACACGATTAATCTATGGAGAAAGTAGATGATCGTAGGGTTTTAATTTTCTCAAAACCGATATGTGGTGAGTGAGAAATTAATACATAAAGTTTACCACTTGATTATGTATTAAATGTAGGATTAATAACTAAGAGGAGTTATTATCCCACATTGATTTAAATGCTCCTTAAGTTAGTATATATGAAAGCTCATTACTAAGGTATATCAATTATACATGTGAGAGAATCCAAGGGAAGCCCACACGCGCGCTCGCTCGCTCGGCTCGGCACGGCCATGCCACGCCTCGCCTCGAGCTCGGGCCGGGCCTTGGGCCTTGGGGAATGCCTCGGCCGAGGCCCAAGTAATTTTTTGGAAGGCCAAAATTAATTGAGCTTGTCGGATGAGCTTCAGGAGCCCAAAATGTGGATGGGTTTGAATTTAAATTCAAACCTGTAACATCCAGTATTATGGGCTATTAAGGAGTAATTTATTGGGCCGTTACTAACCAGCAACACCTATAAATACATGCTTCCTGGATGCAAACAAACACAGAATTTTCACCTGAATTATCATCTTCACTTCTACATCATTTTATGCATTTTGCTCCAGTTTAGAATCGAACATCTAAGTTCGCCGGAGCCTTTTCTGTTAGTGGTGCTACTATAGAAAAGGACGTAAACCGTTATATCTTTGGGGTCTATTACTTCATTCCGTGAGCACTAGCCGGGAAGTAATAGGACAGTGGTCTTCCACGTCTCGGTTTTGCTTTTGTTCACTTATGTTTCCTTTCTAGTTTTTCCAGAACATTGTAATAACAATCTTAGGACAAATTATCGTTTTTTGAATTCTGGAAAAATGTCAAATGTCACGAACAACCAAACTGTTCCTCCTGTTCCAGCAAGAGTTATCCCGACTCCACCAGCTAACTCTGTTGAAAAGCCGAAAAAGTTCTCCGGTGACAATTTCAAGAGATGGCAGCAAAAGATGCTGTTCTACATCACTACTTTAGGATTTGCTTCGTTTCTCAAGGAAGATCCTCCGGCTGCTCCTGCAGAAACAGATACTGATCAACAAAGGCGAGTTGCCTTTGATTTATGGTCACATGGTGACTACCTCTGCTGAAACTATGTGATGAATGGACTTGCTGATCTATTATACAACGTGTATCAAGATATCAAGTCTACCAAAGAACTGTGGGATGCTTTGGAAAAGAAGTACAAGACAGATGATGCCAACACAAAGAAATTTGTGGTGGCTCGGTTTTTAGACTTTAAAATGGTTGACAACCGTTCGGTTGTGGAACAAGCCCAAGAGTTTCAGCTCATCGTTCATGAAGCTTCGGCTGAAGATATGAAACTTCCGGTGCCATTTGTGGTGGCAAGTTTGATAGAGAAACTGCCTCAGGGTTGGAGTGACTTCAAGAACTACTTGAAGCACAAGCGAAAGGAAATGACAGTTGAAGACTTAATCCTTAAGCTGCGGATTGAAGAGGACAACCGGAAGAATGAGTCCAGGTTTAGGGCTCATGTTGATACAAGGGCCAACCTTATGGAGAGGGGATCCTCGAGTGATAACAAGAGGAAACGCCCAAATGACAACAACAATCAGGGAAACCGTGCACCAAATAACAATGGTAAAGGTAAGCAACCTGCTAATATGACAAGATTTGCAGGAAATTGTTACAACTGTGGCAAGCCTAACCATATGGCTAAGAACTGTAATCTGCCGAAGCAGAAGAAGAAGAAAGTGACAGCTAATGTTGTTGAGGAGAATGAGTTGGACCTCACTGCTGTAATTTTTGAGGCCAACATTGTGGACAATCCAAGAGAATGGTTTGTTGATACAGGAGCCTCTTGTCACGTTTGTTCTGACAGAGAGGTCTTCTCAAGTTATAAGGCTTCTTCCGGGAGGAAGCTTCATATGGGAAACCAAGCCTCTTCGGAGGTGGTTGGAGTGGGCAACGTAGTTCTGAAGCTAACTTCTGGCAAAGAGCTCACTCTAAAGGATGTGTTGCATGTCCCAGACATCCGGAAAAATTTGGTTTCTGGTTCTTTGCTGGTAAAGCATGGGTTTCGTCTAGTTTTCGAAGCTGACAAGTTCATACTATGCAAGCAAGGAGTTTTCATAGGGAAGGGCTTTGTAGTGAATGGATTGTTCAAAATGAATGTAATGGCCAAGCGCCAAATGGATAATGTAACTTCTGCTATGAATGAAAAAGCATCAACTTCTTCTTACTTGCTTGAGTGTTCCTCTTTATGGCATTCTAGATTAGGACATGTTAATCTCAATGCTATAAAACGCTTAGTAAATTTAGATTTGCTAAAACTGAATGAAATTAAATCACATGGAAAATGTGAGGTATGTGTTGAAGCTAAAATGGCTAAATTACCTTTTCATTCAGTAGAAAGGAGCACAATACCTCTAGAATTAATACACACTGATGTGTGTGACTTGAAATTTGTGCAGACTAGAGGTGGTAAAAAGCTTTTCATAACTTTTATAGATGATTGCACAAGATAATGTTATCTTTATCTTCTAAGAAGTAAAGATGAAGCAATAGAGGCATTTAAACACTACAAAGCCGAAGCTGAAAATCAACTAGGCACCCGGATTAAGATAATCCGAAGTGACGGAGGTGGTGAATATGTGGCACCGTTTGAAGAGTTATGTGCATAAAATGGCATAATTCATCAAACAACAGCTCCGTATTCTCCACAATCTAACGGCGTTGCAGAACGCAAAAATCGTACTCTTAAGGAAATGATGAACGCTTTGTTGATTAGCTCAGGATTACCCTAGAACATGTGGGGGGAAGCTGTTCTTACAGCTAATTATATATTGAATAAAATTCCACTAAAAAGAGTTGTCAAAACTCCTTACGAAATGTGGAAAGGGCGTAAGCCATCTTACAAATATCTCAAAGTGTGGGGGTGTTTGGCGAAGGTTGAGGTGCCGTTACCTAAACAAGTGAGAATTGGTCCTAAAACGGTTGATTGTATATTTGTTGGGTATGCACTCAACAGCAGTGCGTATAGATTTCAGATTCATAAATCTGAAATTCCAGATATGACTGTTGGAACAGTCATGGAATCAAGGAACACAGTATTCTTTGAAAATATCTTTCCTTGTAGAGAAAGATTGACAGAAAGTTCAAATCAAGGATTTACTTTAGAAAAAGGAAGTAGTTCAAATCTAAAAAGAACTGTTGAAGCTACAAGTAGTTCTCGGACCTTAGAAGAAGAGGAAACGAGACGTAGCAAAAGAGCAAAGACTGCCAAGTCATTCGGTCCTGATTTTATCATATATATGCTAGATGATAAACCGAGATCAATAAAAGAAGCTCTGTCTAGTCCAGATGCACCATACTGGAAAGAAGCAATCAACAGTGAAATTGAATCCATCATGCAAACCACACGTGGGAGTTAACTGACCTTCCGTCAGGTTGTAAACCTTTAGGATGCAAGTGGATCCTAAAGAAAAAGTACAAAGCAGATGGTTCAATAGATAAATACAAAGCTCGTTTGGTAGCTAAAGGCTTCAAACAGAAAGAAGGTGATGACTTCTTTGATACTTATTCCCCTGTGACCAGGATCACGTCAATTCGAGTGCTTCTCTCGATTGCTGCAATACACAATCTTGAGATTCATCAAATGGATGTGAAGACTGCGTTTTTAAATGGAGAGTTAGAAGAAGAGATCTATATGAATCAACCCGAAGGGTTTGTGGTACCTGGACAAGAAAAGAAGGTATGTAGACTAGTAAAGTCGTTATATGGTCTCAAACAAGCGCCCAAACAATGGCACTTGAAATTTGACACTACAATGTTGTAAAATGGTTTCAGAAACAACGAATGTGACAAATGTGTGTACATAAAAGGTACATCAGAAGCATATGTCATAGTATGTCTATAAGTAGACGATATGTTAATTATGGGAAGTAGCCATGAGATAATCATGGATACCAAGAAGATGTTGAAAATAAATTTTGACATGAAGGATATGGGTTTGGCTGATGTGTTTCTCGGAATCAAAATAGTTAGGATATTAGAGGGAATTGTTCTGACACAATCTCACTATGTAGAGAAAGTACTCAGAAAATTCAATGCCTTTGATGGACCACCTGCCAAGACTCCATTAGAATTAAATGTTCATCTTAGGAAGAACATGGGTGAACCTGTAGCTCAAGTTTAATATGCAAAAGTGATAGGGAATCTTATGTACATAACGAATTGTACTAGACCGGATCTTGCATGTTCGGTTAACAAAATGAGCAGGTTTACAAGTAATCCAAGCCAAGAACATTGGAAAGCATTGACAAGGATTCTGAGATACTTAAAGTATATTCTTAATCATGGGCTTCATTACACGAGATATCCTCCAGTTATTGAAGGATATAGTGATGCCAATTGGATTTCGGACACTAAAGACTCTTTTTCCACTAGTGGATACGTATTCACTATTGGAGGTGGTGCCGTGTCATGGAAATCTACAAAACAAACGTGTATAGCCAGATCCACCATGGAATCAGAGTTCATAGCTTTGGATAAAGCTGGTGAGGAAGCAGAATAGCTTCGAAACTTTTTAGAAGACATTCCATGTTGGAGTAAACCTGGACCGGCTAGAATGGTTCATTGTGACTGTCAAGCCGCTATGGGAAGAGCGTTAAACAATATGTATAACGGTAAGTCTAGGCACATACGCCGTAGGCACAACACTGTAAGACAATTAATCTCTAGTGGGGTTATCACAATAGATTATATAAAGTCTAAGGATAACTTAGCGGATCCGTTGACCAAAGGTTTAAACCGAGATCAGTTGTTCAAATTGCGAGAGGGAATGGGAGTAAAACCCACCAACTAAAGAATAATCACAATGGATACTCAACCATGATGAGTGGAAATCCCACAAACTTGGTTCAATGGGACAACTAAGTTTTGAAAGTTTAGATGAGGCACTTGGAAGAATATATCTTCAAAAACCATCCCTAGAACGCAAGATAAAACCTGTAACGGTGGTAGAGGATAAGTCTTATGACTTTTAATGACTTCGAGACACCTCAAGGAGGTAGAGTAGTACATGATATTCGATAAAGAAGTCACCTATGTAAGTGTGAAGTAAAGGGCCGCTTCAAATGAAACACTTATGAATCCAAAGAGGGTCCATGGCCGAAACGGACCAAAATGGGAGAACACGGATGTTCTGGTCAGTATTGTGTGTTCATTGTTGACTAGGTACACACTAAGGAGGATTGGTTCAAAGATTAAAAATCTACCAAACCACCGGTGTATCCGACAAATGAAATGCTATGGAAGGTTCAAAGTCATAAACTACCTTTCCTTAGGCAGTACTGATCACTAAGAGTCTAGACTGGAGATTGCATTCATGCATGCATTAATTTTCACTCATGTGGGGGATTGCTGGAAATTAGTAATAATTAAAGTATGGATAAGACACTTTAATGATATAATTAAGTGGTCGAAAATTTAATTTTGTAGGAATTAAACTTCACACGATTAATCTATGGAAAGTAGATGACCATAGGGTTTTAATTTTCTCAAAACCGATATGTGGTGAGTGAGAAATTTATACATAAAGTTTACCACTTGATTATGTATTAAATGTAGGATTAATAACTAAGAGGAGTTATTATCCCACATTGATTTAAATGCTCCTTAAGTTAGTATATATATATATATGAAAGCTCATTACTAAGGTATATCAATTATACATGTGAGGGAATCCAAGGGAAGCCCACACGCGCGCTCGCTCGCTCGCTCGGCTCGGCACGGCACGACACGGACACGCCACGCCTTGGGCTTTGGGGAATGCCTCGGCCGAGGCCCAAGTAATTTTTTGGAAGCCCAAAATTAATTGGGCTTGTCGGATGAGCTTCAAGAGCCCAAAATGTGGATGGGTTTGAATTTAAATTCAAACCTGTAACATCCAGCATTATGGGCTGTTAAGGAGTAATTTATTGGGCCGTTACTAAGCCTGTAACAGCCAACAATTAAGTGACAGAATTAACTATGACTAATTCTGTTGTTCCCCAGCAGCACCTATAAATACATGCTTCCTGGATGCAAACAAACACAGAATTTTCACCTGAATTATCATCTTCACTTCTACATCATTTTCTGCATTTTGCTCCAGTTTAGAATCGAACATCTAAGTTCGCCGGAGCCTTTTCTGTTAGTGGTGCTACTACAGAAAAGGACGAAACTGTTATATCTTTGGGGTCTATTACTTCATTCCGTGAGCACTAGCCGGGAAGTAATTTGTCCTAAGGACAGTGGTCTTCCACGTCTCGGTTTTGCTTTTGTTCACTTCTGTTTCCTTTCTAGTTTTTCCAGAACATTGTAATAACAATTAACTATTCCCTTCTCTCGAAACGGAATCGTTAAACAAGTAAATTAAACCTAATTGGCCAGATTAAAATTAATTATAAGGATGAAACCAAACACATAGATAAATATATTAAACTGGAGTCTGTAATTTAAAAGTAAGATCAAAACATCATTGTAAAATCCTACTTTCTATTCCTAGAACAGCACAGTGTTTAGTTACTCATGTTTATAATTGAAATAAACAATAATTTATAGACAAACATTGTTCAACGATAAATAAACAAAGAAAGAATAAACCTTGAATCTTGAGTCGTCGATGTTCTTCGTGTCTTGCTCTTGATCCTAGCTCCCACGCCTCGTACTTGAAAGTATAAAAAATTATGAATTTCTCTGATGTTCTCCTCTAAAATCTCGAGCTTAGGCCTCTTTTTATAAGTTGGGAACGAATCTTGAGAGATATGGGGCTAAAATCCACTTAAGATTAGGATTTGGACATCAAAATAGACAAGAAAACGCGGCCGTGCACATGTATGATGCGGTCGCATTGATCCTAACCCAAAAAATGCTTAAAACGTGTGATTTTGGGGTGACCGCTCCGGGTTTGACGCGACCGCGCACGTACATGGCCAGGCGAGTTTTCAGGTCTGACTTCCAAGGCATTTTTAGGGTCTTCTGTTCATTTTTGGGCTTTGTTTCTTTCAGATAAAGTTGTAGCCCTTTGAATCAGCTTTCTAGCGCCACTAATTGCACATCATTCGGAGTTGTAGATCTCAAGATATGGCCAAAATACTAGAGGTGTATCAAGCTGACAGAAAACTTCACTTTCGGAGAACTTTCTAGCGCGACTGCGTCGGGATGCGGCGCGACCGCGCCCAACTTTCTGTTGCACACTATTGAATCCATCCACTTTTGGCGCCACTTGGCCCATCTTGTCCCTTCTTCGACTTGTTTTTTCATGTAATCTCATAAAAACTCTTTTTTAGTCTGAAAACCATGGAAACACTACAAAACAAGTCAATACACATCAAACGGTCCAATATATCAAATATGAATGATTCTCGACCAAATATACAAGCAAATATTACAAAATACATACGTAAATAGACCTAAATGTATGCAAACACAACGTATATCATACGACTCCGTCTATGCTGTGTCCCATGAGAAACTGAGCAATCAAGATTCGGTCTGATGGAGATAATTTAGGACCTTTTCTTGTGTTTGTCATTCTGTAAATTTGTATTTATCCTAAAACTAAAACTGTTGAAGCATTGAATGTTAAATTCAACGCTGTTTTGCTGTATTTATTGGAATAGGTTGATGTGATTAAATTTTTGGAGGGAGATTTCAAATGTAATTTCAGCTTTGGTTGGTGAAAATCTTGTGAATTTCAGTTTGGACTGGAGAGAAAAAATTCCCATAATTTTTAAGTGTGATTTCGAATTTTGGGCAGTTTCAGATTTCCAGAATTTTTTATTATTGATACTGTTCTAATTTCCCAGAATTTTTCAATTCAGATTTTTAATTTTTTATTGTACAGTTTTTCATAATTTGAACAGGTCAAAAAGGGGGAAAGATTAGTGTACTAATCTTTTCCCTAATTTTTAAGGTAAATGCTTTTGAAAAGTCAAAGTCAAAGCAAAAGCAAAAAACACAGTTTTCTTAATATACGTGCCCGTCCCTACGTGCAAAATTGAGTAGGACGGAGCGATTATATGGTATATATATATAAAAGTAAAATGAAGGACATTTATGTCATTTTAGGTTTCCTTCCTAAAATTTGTACACTATAATTGGTAAGTTTTTCTTACTTTTGGTAAGTTAATAACTTTTTTTTTTTTTTTTAAATACGAATAGCTTTTTCATTTCTAAACCGTTTTTATGCATATTATATCAAATTATTCATCCTTTCACGATCTTCGGTTTGACATCCATATCACATATATTATAATGAGATATTTGAATTAAGAAGCAAATTGTTTGTTGGTTAAAAATTTGTGCTAGAATTGATGTTTATTGTGAATTGGATTATAATATTTTGGTTTGAGCTGCAACTAAAAGTTAGTAAAAGAATTTCGTTATAAAAATATCAATTGAGTATTTTGTTTTTATAAAAATACAACTAATCTATTTATTTTATTTGACATGAATTTTCAAATATTTTCATTATTTAAGTTACTTGGAAAAAACATTGTTTAAATAATGAAAGTCCTACTTTATTAAATGATCAAAGAATAAAACATCAATATCTCTTTTATGATCAACTTATTAAATCATCAAATATGTTTTTTGTTTTAATCACGAAAGTATAGAAACATTGGGCATATGTATAATTATAAATTAAAATGATTATTGAAATTATTTTTATTTATCTATTTATATTTTTAATAATGTAAATTTTGTTAAAATTACTCTTTTAAGGAAATTTACTCTTAGCAACCTAAATTATGACATTAGTTACACTTTGAAATCTTTATTTGTTTTTTACTTTTATTTAACTTTAGCTATATGTTTACACTTTGTAAGCTAAATAACACTTTATTGCGCTAATCAACATCAACTATGTATTTTTTACTCTTAACAACCTACGTAACTTTGTTCACATTAATCAATTTTTATCTTTAAATAAATAAACTATTTAAAAAAAATATTTATATAAATAATTTTCAATACCAAATAAACTGTGAGAACATTCAAATATTTGAAAAACACAGAATTTAATTTTCTATTCAAACTATTAAATAACTTTTGAATTTTATTTTGTTAAAATAAGAATTTATTGAAAAATAAGAAGTATTTATGTATATTTGAAATCACCAAGCGAAATGTTAAAAGTTACAAATGAATATCTAACTTTAGAAAAAGAAAAATAAATATTTGTAATTAGAACTTGAAAGTTTATTTAGATAAATTAAAAAAAGTATAAAATAAAAGCAGGGACATAAAGAAAAAGTATGAAACGTTACATTACATGTGAAAATCCAAATAAAAACTTAATGTTTCTTTTATTATATATTTCATGGTTATTTTAACTATTTATAGTTAGATTTTAAAATTTATTTTATAAATTAAAAATCTATATATATCTATATGTATAAACCATAGTAGGGAAAAATTTGTAAGAAACACTTTCTAGCGTGAATTTTTTTATTGTGTGACTGGTAAGTTGTTGTCACATTTGGTGACATTTGGTGAGAATCAAAATTTATTTTACTTTCTAAAGTTGCGAATATCTTTTTTTCATTTCTAATATATTTATTTTGTATAATATATCAAATAATCATCTTTTGTCATATTTGATTTGACATCCAATAGTTAATTATTTGAGCAAGATTTCAATGTTTATTGTGAATTGTACGGTAAAAATTAGTTTTTCTTAGGAATGCAACTAAAAATCATTCAAATAATTATCTT